>OY728164.1:1415360720-1416610720 GCA_963277665.1 Viscum album
TAACGGGCACACCATGCATCTGATTGGGGTGTAGCTAATTTCAACACATCTCAAATGAATTTTGGATTATTTTCCTAAATTATCAAAACAATATGAATGTGTTTTCTTGGTTTTAAGTACATTAGTTGTCTTTTTAACCAAAATGTCACTTTAAACTAGAAACACGCACTTTTGACTCATTATGATCACATCGTGTATCAGTTTGATGTGAAACTAATTCCTACACATAAAAAATGACTTATGAATCATTTTCCTAAATTATCAAGAAAATTCAAGCACATTTGATTGGTTTTCAGTGAGTGACACTTTTTGAACTAAAATTTCAATTTTAAACTGATAACGGACACTTTTAGTCATACCAAGAACATTGTTTATCTGAATGAGGTGAGGATGATTCCTACACATCACAAATTACTTATGAATTATTTTAGTAAAGTTTCAAAACAATAAAAAAGTGTTTGCTCAATTTTGATTAGGATAATTGTCTATTTTACTAAAATTGATGACAATTTTAAATAAAAAGACGCACTTTGAGTCATACTGATCACACCGTGCATCTGATTGAGGTGCGGATGATTCTTACACATCCCAAATGACTTATGGATCATTTTTATAAAGTATCAAAACAATATGAATGCGTTTTCTCAATTTTGAGTATTTTACTTGTCTTTTTACTAAAATATCATTTTAAAATTGAAACATTCACTTTGATTCATACTGATCACATTGTGTATTTTATTTAGGTGTGATGGACTCCTAACAATAAAAAATGGCATATGGATCATTTTACTAAAGTATTTAAACAATTTGAATTCCTTTTATCAGTTTAGAGTAGGTCGGTTGTCTTTTTTACAAAAAATGTTGTCAATTTTAAATAAAAACACACACTTGGAGTCATATCAGTCACACCATGTTTCGTATTGAGGTACGGATAATTCAATCATATCTCGAATCACTTTTTGATCATTTTCCAAAAGTATCAAAAAATCTAAATGTGTTTATTCAGTTTTTAGTAGGTCAGTTTGTTTTTTTATTAAATTTGATGCTAATTTTAAATAAAGGTTCACTTAGATTCATACCGGCCACACTGTGCATCGTATTATGGTGAGTCTAATTCCTACACATTCCAAATCAATTATGGATTGTTTTTCTAAAGTATAAAAACAATGTGAATGTGTTTTCTTGGTTTTGAGTATGTCACTTTTATTTTTTACTAAAATGCCATTTTAAACTTAAAACACACACTTTTACTCATACAGATCAAATTATGTATCTGTTTGTTGTGAGACTAATTCCTACACATAAAAAATTGTTTATGAATCGATTCCCTAAATTATCAAGAAAATACAAGTAGGTTTTATGGATTTTCAGTGAGTGAAACATTTTAAAGTCAAATATCAATTTTAAACTAATAACGGACACATTGAGTCATACTCATAACATCATGTATCATATTGATGTGCAGATGATTATTACATGTCACAAATGACTTATGGATCATTTTCTTAAAGTATCAAAATAATATGAATATTTTTTCACAACTTTGAGTATGTTAGTTGTCTTTTATACTATGATTAATGTCAATTTTAGATAGAAATAAGTACTTGGAGTCATACCAGTTACATCATGTGTCAGATTAAGGTGAGCCTAAATCCTACACATCCCAATGTCTCAAAACAATCCTAACTGTCAATGTTACAGTGGTTTCCAGTGACATTATTTTTCAAACTACCAATATTGCATGAGCAGCTTCAAACAAACCACATCAACTCGAAAAAAAAAAGAATCCACCGATATAAGAAAACAATTATTATGATTAATATTAAAAAATATAATTAAATATAAATATGAAATAAAACATTAATTATATGGAAAATTATTTGAATTTTAAAATATCAAAATTACATCTATGATTGAGAAGTAGAGCAAATTTGAAGGAAAGTGATGAATGTCAACACTACATGGGTGACCGGTTTTTAGGGAGAAGAATTTTGTGGAAATTTTGGTGAAGAAAGGAATTAAAGATAGACAGATCACCCCAACTTGAACAAAAGAATCCACCTATATAAGAAAAAAAATATTAGGTGAGTAATACTAAAAATAAATAAACAAAACATAAATATAAAATAACACATTAATTCTATGGACAATGATATTACTATGCAAACATCAGGATTACCTCCATAATTGACCATAGGTAGCATCGTTTCTCTTCCTATAATGGAAGTTAAGAGAAATTTAATGAAATTGATAAATTAAAAATTGTAGGGGTGAAAAGGTTTTGAGAGAGAATAAGACTATTTGAGTCTTGGTGCAGAAAGGCATAAAATATAGACAGACCACCCCAACTCAAACAAAAGAATCCACCAGTATATGAAAACAATTATTATGTGGCTAATAATAAAAATAAATAAAATAAACACAAATATTAAACAATAAATTAATTCTATGGAAAATTATTTTACTATTAAATCATTAAGATTGCATCTATAATTGAGTAGATTCATTTTTGTCTCTCTTCCTACAAAGTTAGTGGAGAGAACTTGAAAGAAAATGATAAACTAAACACTGTAGGGGTGAAAAGGTTTTGAGGAAGAAGTATGTGGATGTTTGGGTGTTGAAAGGCATGAAATATGAACATACCACCCAAACTCAAACAAAATAATCCACTAGTATAAGGAAAAAATTATTATGTGAGTAATTATAAAAAGAAATAAATTAAACATAAATATAAATTAATAAATCAATTCTGTTGAAAATGGTTTCACTATGAAAACATCACGATTGCCTCTGTAATTTTGAAGAGATAGTTTTTTTACTATTCTTTCAAAGTAAGGACACATGGAAATAAATCTTCTAAAATAAATGAACTCAGCATGGAATAATGAAAATTAAATCAATGTTCCATTATATGATTTTTTGGTAAAATAAATAAAATATATTATAACATTACCTTTACATCTTTCCAAAGGTTTTCCTTTATTATAATTTGTTCTTCCAATGTATTGGTAATATCAACATGTATAAAAGACATTTTTTGTATGAGTATTCAAACATTTAATTTAAATTATGTTTATGTAGTATAGAATGTATAATATTATGAGGAAAAATATAATATATTGAAAAAAACTTTTACCTTCTCATTAATCTCTCCTTATTTTTTATAGGTTTTAAGGATTTAGTTCCTCTATAAATAATCCAAATGCCAAATATTTGGTCCCCTTAAATGTAAAATACATTTTATACATTGGGACTATCATGAATAGATTGTGATGTACCAAGGAAAGGGTCATCCTAGATTGAATTTTCATATGACTCGACAGTTTTTTAGTCGACAGCATGATAATTGGCCAATTCTGGTTTTTTGGATCAGAGACATAAAATAATTGCACTTATTGTGATTCCATTATGAACAAATCATCTTTTCCCCTTCCATACTGAAATTCACCTTCATAGATCCCATTTCATCATCTTTCACTCCATTGAAATTGTCAACCCATTTGCAACAAAAAATTGGAACTTTAAATTTTTTATAATCCAACTCATATATCTATTTAATAATTCTAAAATATGACATATTTGAATAAATTGGATTTCTATCCTTAGAACCAGGTATTTTCATTGCTTCAGCCATATGAGTAACACCACTGTTTTTCATCGTAATTAATTAATCGGGTTTTTTTATATAGAACATATAACCATTGATTACAAAACCAATGTAAGATATAACATTTTCATTCGGTCCTCTGTCCAGTCATTGAATTCATTCAGAAATTGAATTAGGATTTTCAGATAACTCCATATAATTTTGATCTCTAAACCATCCTATAAACTGTTGATTATATGTATTTGATATCCATCCTTCATCCCTTGGTAGATTCAAATATCTAAGAATTTTTTTGTGGGATTTAATATATGGATCAACATATTCACTATTATATAATATATAAAGGTTTTATTTCTCATTCTATGTCAAGTTAATTGTTACAACATCTCTTCCAAAAATAACTTCACCCAGAAGGCCTTCACTGTGATGATACTTTGGGAGACTGATGCTTTCAACATTTGATAGGTAATCTGTATAGAATTAAATATCTTCTTCAACAATATATCATTCTTCAATATAAACTTCTGGACAACTTTGATTCCTGTAATACCCTTTCATAATATACATATACCATTAAATGGGTTACATTTATCTGTAATGGATAGGACCACATAGTTGAACCTCTCTAACCAAGTAAACCATCAGGTGGACCGTTATATCAAAGAATGACGGTGGGAAGAACATCTCTAATTCACAAAATATAAATACAGTCTCCTTATTCATGATTGGAAACATTATATGGTATATAACTTTAATACATATTTATTTGAAAAAGAAGAATATTTATTTAATATACATCAAACATTTTGAGGAAAAGTGAAACTAAAAGCAACAAGCATTAAATATTTCATCGAAACATAAAAGTCATGTGATTTTACTCCTTGTAACTTCAAATTATTTACTAACATGACATTATTGATATTTGGTGAATACCCATGTGAAAATTTTACACTGGTAAGGAAAAGGAAATTTTGTAGTGTTTATTATTTGGATAGAGTGTAAATTATTGGAGGAAGAAAATTCTACCTTTTACCCTTCACTAGTGCCAACTCTTACCTTATCCTCATTTCAATCATATCCAACCTATCCTTAATGCCATATTTTTTTAGGAACATTTAGTAACATTAAAATAACACTATAAAATACATGTTTTTCTCCATGAATTACATTAATAAAATATCTGACATACAATCAATTACAAAACAGAAATTCAAAGAAAATTGATCTCTTATTACAACCTGATTTCATATGGTTTTTTGAAAATGATTTACTGAAAATAGTGTCAATATTTTTTACTTTTTTGTACAGTTGATCACCTGTTACTAGAGATGGTATTGTATCTTGTTAAATATTCACATTGAATGTTGTCAACCAAGATCAGTATTTATGTCATCGAGGTAAAAAATTTCGATGTCCTGAAAACGCAGTCTTGGAGGAATGTTTCAACCAAACTGATTATGTGCGTTTTTTACAAATAGGATACCCCAATATTCATTTAATGTTATAGCTTAGTAAATTTACATAAGAGGGGAAGTAATTTATCATTCTATACAACATGGCCCTCAATGTGAATTCTTCACTTCTATGAGCATTGTACATTGTAACACATGTATCCCACATCAATTTCAATTCTTCAATCAACATATCCAAATAGACATCAATATCATTACCTGGTTTCTTTAGTATAGATATAAGCAGAGATAACATAATGTATTTTCACTTCATGCATAATCATGGAGGAAAGTTATAATTTACCAACATAAAAGGCCATGTACTATGAGTACTACTCTTTACACCAAAAGTATTTATTCCATTGTTAGATAATGCAAGATGAAATTTTCTCAGCTCATTTTGAAATTTAGGAGACTGATAATCAATTTTATGTCAATTAGAAGAATCTATTGGATGATGTATGTTCCCATATTTAATTATTTTATCTTCATTCCATGTTAATTGTCTCATAGTTTCCTGGAATCCATATAGTCTTCTAAACCATGGAATGATTGGAATGTACTATAAAGATTTTTAAGGACTTGATTCATTTTTCTTATATCAATCTTCACCACACTTAAGGAATTTTATGAGTGATTCATGGTCCTTGAGAAACAATATGAAATAATTTTCATAAGCATTTATTTTTTTAAAGATCATTCCCAATGAACATAACATTCATTTAGCATCATATTTTCAACATGGTAGTTTATTTTCTTCTCGTAGCATACCATTCAAAAGACGAGGTAGTTATGTAAAGCTGGTGTCACTCCATCTGTTGTCACATTTCAATTTATATACCTTCAATACAGCTGAAAATGTTGTTTATTTAGTACAACTAGTATACAATAGTATCTTGGAAGAGCTATTTAACTCCTCAAACAATTTTGGAAAATCATGATGGTCATATTAAATTTCTATTTTTATTTCTTCCATACAATATCTATCATCATTTACAAAGGTATTCATATCAAATAAATCATAAACCATGGTATCATTCCAATCTGTGTCCATATTTACTTTTTTCCCATGTTTAGTCCAACATTTATAGATTTGATCTATTCTGTGACAAATCAAATGTTCTTCCAACTCTTCTGGACTATTTTTTCTAGAATAAAAAATGTGAACACAAATAGAGAATTTTAGAAGGGTTGTCTACATTCTCTCTTGCAAACTTGATGAACTATTTAACTCCATATTCGTACTCATTAGTCAAATTATTATCATGCATCAATTTTTGATTTATATCCATCTTATTGGGTTCATAAAATATTGATTTTGTACAATATATAAATAAATACACATAAGATATTCATTATAAAAGGTGACAGTTATAGACAATTCTAATAAGGGAAACTCAACATTTTATTATTTCAAATAATTTCAGTATGTTGAAGAAAATGGGTAATTGGATTTAAGAAAATAATTAATTTACTATGGCAGGTGTTATACTATGAATTAATTCAAAGTTGAAAGTTATAGTCAACTCATCCTCATCACCTCATCTCTTGGACATTTATCATTGCATTTTGTTGTTTGACACATCCTTCATCTCTTGGAGACAGGCACCTATGTTGCTTGAAATACTCTAAGATTTATTCATCCATGGGCTGACTAATGCTCAGATTAGTACAAGAAACATAAAAGAGATGGAGGATGATTTTAATGCAACAAATTGCTATAATTTCTATTCTGTAGATGAAGGTGATGAGGATGATAGTTGTCAATAAAAGAGATGGGGGATGAGTCTCGAGTAAAAAAATTGTAATAATTTCTAATATATAGAATTTCATAACATCCATTATATTTTTTGGAACAAGTGATGTTGAAACCTAAGGAATTATTATATTTAAAATTAATGGTATATCAAATATTTGAAAACATATCAAGAATCTTGGGATGTCATGTCACCACACCAACTCATCCCAAGGATTCTAGGGAGGTTGTCACATCATATCTACCCATTCAAAAGATTATAGGGAGGTTGTCTAATACACATTGACCCACACTTGATATTCTAGGGAGGTCCAAAAACAACTTGTCATACAGAAATAATACACATCAACAAGATATATCACAAACAAGGGATAAAAACACACAAACCCTTGCAACTTCTATCCCGTACACATTTAAACATATATATAAATATATATAACACGGAATTTATAATAAACATAATTACAAAAAAAATGCACATTTAGACATTATTTTTAATGAAAATAAATATAATCTCTTCCTAATTTGGAAATATAAAACCATAATTTGTGAATAAATAATTATTAAATCAACCTTACATTATAAGTTTTGAAAATTCATATAAATAAATAAAAAGATATATATATATATATATATTCCCCCAGGGTCTATGTAACAGCCCGAGATTTTATGAGAAATATTATTTTTAATTAATTTGATATCTTTTATTATATGCTACACCAAAAGGAGCATGTACTACACGCATCCCTGACTTGGATTTCATTACACACAATCGCGACCTTCCACGATAGCGTATGTTGTACGCAATACCGAGTTTCACTAAACAATGATATGTTATATAAACTAGCCGTAATGAATAGAAATACCTACTTTTTAAAATTTTATTTTTCAAAATGGACTTCATTTTTGGATTCGGAATATCGAAATTATCCTAGGGTGAATTTTCGGTATTTTTCTGAAAACTTTCAATTGTTGATGAATAGTGAAAAAACTGGGTTACTATTTAAAAACCGACTTTTATTTAAATAATTATTTATTTTATTTAAATTTATTTTAGTTAAAAATTGATACATAATACCTATATAAGTTCAATTTAATTCATTGGAGTCATTTTATAATAATTTTAGATATATAAAAATTTTATTGATCTATTGACCGTCTTTTACCCACCTCCTTGGAGAATTTAAAAATTTACACAAAACATAATTTTACCACTTTTATGAGTGGAATTTCAAAAATCCAAGAGATATGGTTGATATCAGTAAGTAAAATGTGGTTCAATAAGATAAAAATAATTTTTGTTGAATAGTAACTTTTTACTTTTATTACCACGGTTAAAAGTAAATAGGGTAATTAAGGGTAAAAATGATATTATTATTATCCTAACACATGTTCTAATTCTATTGGATAAGTGTAATTTGACCAAAAAATAACATTATGAATAAAATATTACCCTTTAGGTCCACTTGGATTAGATTAGGAAATTTATAATTATTTTATTTAAAGAAGAATTAAAATAGTTAAAATTAAAGTATAATAACTAAAACATTTTTAATATAGGGTTATACATAAGATAAATTCGACTATAAATATTAATTAGAAAGATAAAAATATTTCCTATATAATAGTATTTTATTTATAATTTTTAGAAAATAAATAATTTTAGTTATTTATGACACAATTATGATTCATTAATTATCTTATTAATGAAATATTAACATAATTGATGTTATAAATACCCAAAAAAATGTAATTTTAGACTTTTTATGAATTCCACTAATTTTATAGGTTAATATGACATGTTATTATTGATTTAATTAAATTTTTTAGAACTAATCATGCTGTTATGATTTTCACAAAAGTCAAGTACCAAATAGTTTCAAAATTGACATAAAATAGTATTTAAAACAAATATTATATTATTAATTTTATTTTATTCATAAAAATCTAATATTTAGCCAAATGACTTAGATAAGGTTATATATATTAATAATTATCCACTTGTGATTCTTTTGTATTGTTATAGTAAGTTTATTAACCATATAGTGTAATAAAATAAGAAGACACAGTAAGAATTAAATTATTTAACTTAGAGTTAAATTTAAAAGATAAGGTTAAAATAGTAACCTAAACATGGATAAAACCTATTATTTGAGTGTATTTAGACCCATCCCCACCTTAGATTTTAAATAAATCAATTTTTAGCTATTAAAAACCGAATATGACTTTATTATAAAATAATATTTTAAGTTTTCCTAAGGTGCCCCTCTCCTCCCGTATAAAAAGGGAACCCCTTCCCTCTTCTCTTCACACCCTTTTGAGCCTTGAAGCTCGGCCAACCCCTACCAATTCATATTATCAAACTCTCTAGTTATATCATAGAGGTTATGGTATTCTCAAAATACCAACTCTAGTTCCCTAAGAAGAAGCTTAAAAGAGGTGCGTCGAAGAAGAGGTAATATCTTCTACAGATTCTTTCAAGTTTTCTTTCTTCTTCTACTTCCTCTTATTTAGTTGTTTCATTATAAAGTAATAACATAAGTATTAATTATATACTTATATGTTATTATAAATATGAAACAACCTTATTTCACCTTCTATCCATCCTACGAAAATTGAAATCACTGTGCGTACGTACGTACGAAATACCGTCTCCACGCCGTGGTGTAATCAATGTTTCCACCACCACCTTACTTAGATGGGTATAATGGTGTAAATATTAACTATATTTTATTATTATAACATAATACTGATTCTAAGATATTATATCATCCACTCCAATTCCATTCAATAAATATGGGAATGATATCATCGCTCGTGCGTACGTACGGATTACCGTCTCCACGATGTGATGACATTCATTTTCCATGTTAATAATTCAAGAATGATTATAAAGTATATATAATAAGTAATCATGAAATATATGACATAATAATTCTACTGGATTAATGTATATATATATTTCGTCTACTTAATTCCATTCAAGTCAATAAGGAAAGGAAAACAGCGTTCATGCGTACGTACGGCCTACCGTCTCTATGAACGACGTATTTCATTTCATTCATATATCTATTATATATATGTATATACTGAATATATAAGATATATAAATCATTATTTACATTCTGGAAGTAATTAAATCATTATGTAAGTAATAATAATATCATGAACAACAAATTGAAACACGTACGATAAATGAAACGATTTTACCCAAAACGCTGCTTTAACATGGAATTTACAGAAGAATGGGTATTATAAAGTCATAATTGAACCATATATGATATAATAAAAATTAATATGATTCTATAATAAGTCAATGACATTATTTAAATTATTATATAGGAGGTTCGGATACGTACGAAGCATATTGGACCTAAGGTAAGGGATAATTTTGTAAATCTCATTTTTATCCGAGATTGTTTTTTCGTAAGTATTTACTGGGGTTATATTTTTCATCAATGTCCATAAAAATGTTTTAATAAAGTGTTTAATATTCTTCCATGAATTTTTAAAGTCATTTTTACCCATTTTCACTTTTACTTTGTGTTATGGAAGGAATCTTTCTTTTGTTTACCATACATGGTACTTTTTGACTTTTCTGTTAAAAGTATGAGAAGAATGTTTTCTTTAACTTATACGGCATGAACACATTTTTACGGTATTATAACGCCTTATTTTCATGAAGCTTAATCTATAATATTTCATGAATATTTTCAACAAAATCCATTTCTTTTAAAATTTCATGGTATTTTTTGAAAAAAAATGATTTTGAATAAGAAAGGATATTTTCCTCAAGAATTCATTTCAAGTGTTTTATCAAAACCATTTTCCATATAAGATGGAATTATTGGTTATGTGTATGTTTCAAGTATAATGTCTCTATGATTTACATGGTTTCACTTTTCTTATGATGAAATGATATCCATTTTTTTATATGGATTATTTTATGTTGGGATGATGTTTATGAAACCCATTTTACTCTGTGGGTTATAATGAATGATTTATGTTTATTTTGTGGCACAAGTAAGAATGATTTAATTATGAGATGGGTGAGACCTATATCTCCCTCTAATTCATTGGGTAAATATTTATATCTCATGATATAGACATGGTTATAACGGTATGTTAATCCGGTTCAGTGTTATATGACTGAAATGAGGAGTGAACTCGATTCAGAAAGGGACTTTGTCCACTAAGATGGTCTTGGCAACAATTCCTTGGATACTATGGTAATAATATCATATGCTTAATGGTTTTCCACAATTATATGTTTTATTCTCATGCTATTTTATCATGATTAATGTTTCTTTGTAATATATGTCTTACGTACTTCCAAGATTTATGTCTTTGCTCAAGATTTTGATGTTTAGATTTTATGTTCAAGTTTTTGAATTCAAATGTTTATGTATTGTTTTATGTTCTCTATGTTTACCCTTACTGAGAATTTGAGATCACCCTTTATATGTTTTCTTTTCTCTAGGATATAAAGAAAGGTTTTAGGTAAAAAAAGGAAGATCTTTATGGGAGATGTCGAAGATCTTTCACCGTGATTAGAAGATTATTTTTCCAAGTTTCCAAAGACACTAAACTATTACAGTCCTTGTGTGTTTGTTTTTGTTATGTATTAAGTATTCCGAAAAAGTAATGTAATGTCCATGTACGTCAAGATTTGGGTCTCTATAGTTGGTATCATAGGTTTGGTTTAGTCAACCTTTGGAAACTAGGATGTGAGAACTTTAGTGAAATCCCTAGAGATATTTCTAAGGTATGTCTAGAGATGTCTCTAAAGTTAAGTATACGTATAAGTTATAGTCCTAGAATAATGGTAACGATATTATAATCTAACCTAAGGTGTTATATATTGAAGGTAATCCCCCTTTATTATGTTATTTTCCTAGCATGATTTTTTCTTCTCACACTATTCTTTTTGGGTTTTAGAAAATGGCTTGAAACAAAAATATTCACAATAATAGAGGATATGATGTACAATAGAATGATAATCTTCATGAGCAACCAAATGAAATGGGATTTGGAAGTCCAAAAATCATTATTATTCCTAATCATAAATCTCATAATATGATCAATAATATCTACTTTGGTAAGTTTCCTAACTCGAATAATAAGAGAAAGATGGAGTTTCATGATGATATTAGAGGAAAGAAAGTTCAATTTCCCACATGTAAATCATGTGGGAATAGGAATCAAGGAGAATGTTTCAAAGGAACTGGAAGATGATTTAGGTGTGGAAAATAAGGACACAAAGCTAGTAAGTATAAAGTAAAAGGTTCAGTTAACACCATGGAAAAGGATAATGGTATTTCTACAACATAAACAATGATTAAATGTTTTAAATGTGGAATGTATGGGCATTATGCAAACCAATTTCCTAAGGGAAAGTCTCATGAAGAGAATCAGCATGGTCGTATGGGTAGTATTTATGTTGATGATGATGAAGAGACTACAAATGATATGTGAGATGAATGAATTTTTGAATCTAGGTCATTGGTTTAAGAAGGTAGTGGAATGATTTATGTTTATCAAAAGTTATGTTGTATAGGTAATAGTACTATGGAATAAATACACATCTAAGGATTGTTACACTATTGTTTTTTTCTAAAGTATTTGAAAGTATATGTTGAATGGTATCGGTAAACATGAAAGGTTATTCAGATAGTTTTGGAAAGTAGATGATATGTGCATAATTAAGGGATAAGGAGAAAATAAATTGTTTGATAGTATTCATGAGCTCATGATTTATATATGGATTAAGTGATATCATGGTTTGAGTATATATAATTTTTGGGATGTGGAAAGATTTAACTTTTTACAGCACTCATGTTTTCAATAAGGTTCTATGGTAATTTATGTTTCAAGAGAATATATTATTAAGGTATTCACATGTTTGGAATGCGATCAAAAAGATATATCTTATGATATATGGGGGATAAATGATGTTATTCACGTGCTTGTTATGTGACCTTTCTAGTAATTATTTTCTTTATACTATGAGATTGGACAGATGTATTTTGGATAAGTCTAAAGATTGGAATGCATTAGTTTAGACATAAGATAGTATTGTTTAGGGCTAGAAAATTTTGATATTATTTCTGGAATGTTGTAATAGTATAGTTTGAGAAAAAGGACAACATGTAGGACGAGCGACTACCTGTCGCGTCGGGCAAGGCTGTGGGAATCAAACCCACAAATGAAGTGTGACAGACCTTTATCACCAACCACTGGCCTACATGAAGTCCCTGGTTAGTAAAAACTAGTTTTATTATATTAATCGGTATGATATATGAAGTATAAGTCCATTTTTGGAGCCATATACGTTTAATATCGCCATATATGGACTTATGTATATTGAATAACTTTTTCTAACCTTTCATTTGAGAAAGAAGGAATGGCCTGTCATTCTATCACATGATCTACAAACACTTCACAAAAGACAAATTCAACTTCATTTCTTTAATAGATGAAGTGGAAATTTTTCAAGGCACAAACAACAGTACGATTGTACCAAAAATCAAGTAAGTATTTCTTTTAATTCAACAATTATTTAACTTTAGGGAAATGATCTTGAAAACCAAAAATATTGTCCTAGTGTCCTCATATCCAATGAATTAGATGGTACCTTAGATCATCACAAATTTATGGCTTTGTGATTGTTGGATTTTTCATAGCCATTTCCTCTACCACTTTCCATTAGAACTTGATAGTTACATTTTTCTTCTATATCAATATTTCCACCTATGTTCTCCTATGTGGAAACCCAGTGATGAGTTAATCTAGGTAACCATTAAATTTCAAACTATAATTTTTTAAAATGAAGTTTTAGTATTCCTTTTTACGATGTGGGTTTCTATGAAAGAAACTTTCAAGTAGTAAACCATTTATAACCCCGAAAACTTTTGAGATCGAAATTCAATTTAAGGGGGGTAAAATGTAACAGCCTGAGATTTTATGAGAAATATTATTTTTAATTAATTTGATGTCTTGTGTTGTATGATACAGCAAAAGGATCATTCACTATACGCATCCTTGACTTGGCTTGCATTACACGCAATCACGAACTTCCATGATAGTGTATTTGTACGCAATATCGAGTTTCACTAAACAGCGATATGTTATATAAACTAGTCGTTAGGAATAGTAATACCCACTTTTTCAAATTTTATTTTTCAAAATGGACTTCATTTTTGGATTAGGAATATCAAAATTAGCCTAGGGTGAATTTTTGGTATTTTTCTGAAAACTTTCAATTTTTGATGAATAGTGAAAACACTAGGTTACTATTTAAAAACCGACTTTTTATTTAAATAATTATTTATTTTATTTAAATTTATTTTAGGTCAAAATTGATACATAACACCTATATAAGTTAAATTTAATTCATTTGAGTCATTTTATAAGAATTTTAGATATATAAAAATTTTATTGAACTTTTGACTGTCTTTTACCCACCTCCTAGGAGAATTTGAAAATTTACATAAAACTTAATTTTAACACTTATGTGAGTAGAATTTCAAAAATACAAGATACATGGTTGATATCAGTAAGTAAAATGTGGTTCAATAAGATAAAAATAATTTTTGGTAAATAGTAACTTTTTATTTTTATTTACCACGGTTAAAAGTAGATATGGAAATTAAGGGTAAAAATAATATTATTATTACCCTAACACATGTCCTAATTCTATTGTATGAGTTTAATTCGACCAAAAACAACCATATGAATAAAATATTACCCTTTAGGTCCACTTGGATTAGATTAGTACATTTATTATTATTTTATTTAAAGAAGAATTGAAATAGTTAAAATAAAAGTTTAATAACTAAAACATTTTTAATATAGGGTTATTCATAAGATAAATTAGACTATAAAAAATAATTATAATGATAAAACGATTTCCTACATAATGGTATTTTATTTATAGTTTTTAGACATTAAATAATTTAGGTTATTTATGACACAATGATGATTCAGTAATTACCTTATTAATGAAATATTAACATAACTGATGTTATAAATACCCAAATAAATGTAATTTTAGACTTTTTATAAATTCCACTAATTTTATAGGTTAATATGACATGTTAGTATTGATTTAAATATCTTTTTTTAACTAATCATTCTTTTATTATTTTCACAAAAATAAAGTACCAAATAGTCTCAAAATTGACATAAAATAGTTTTTAAAACAAATATTATATTATTAATTATTATTTTATTCCTAAAAATCTAAGGTTTGGCCAAATGACTAAGATAAGGTTATATGTATTAATAATGATCCACTTTGGGTTCGTTTGGCTTTTTATAGTAAGTTTATTAACCATATAGTGTAAGAAAACAAGAACACATGATAAAAGTTAAATTTAAAAGATAAGGTTAAAATAGTAACCTAAACTTGGCTAAAACCTATTGGTTGAGTGTCTTGCGACCCATCCCCACATTAGCTTTGAAATAAATCAATTTGGAGCTATTAAAACCCAAATATGACTTTATTATAAAATAATATTTTAAGTTTTCCTATGGTGTCCCACTCCTCCCTTATAAAAAGGGAACCCCTTCCTTCTTCCCTTCCACCCTTTTGAGCCTTGAAGCTCAGAAAACCCCTGGAAATTACTCTTCTCAACCTCTATAGTTATATCATAGAGGTTCTGTTCTTCTCAAAAGTCCAACTATAGTGCCCTAAGAAGAATCTTAAAAGAGGTGCATCGAAGAAGAGGTAATCTCTTCTACCGATTCTTTGAAGTTTTCTTTCTTCTTCTACTTCCTCTTCTTTAGTTGTATCATTATAAATTAATAACATCAGCATTACTTATATACTGATATTTTATTATAAATATGAAACAACCTTATTTCACCTTCTATCCATCCTATGTAAAATTAAATCACCATGCGTGCGTACGTACGGAATACCATCTCCACGTCGTGGTGTAATAAGTTTTTCCACCACCACCTAACTTGGATGGATATAATGGTGTAAAGAATAACTATATATGATTATTATAACACCATACTGATTCTAATATATTATATAATCTACTCCAATTCCATTCAATAAATATGGGAATGATATCATCGCTCGTGCGTATGTACGGATTACCATCTCCATGATGCGATGATATTCATTTTCCATGTTAATAATTCAATAATGATTATAAAGTATATATAATAAGTAATCATGAAATATATGAAATAATAATTCTACTGTATTTATGTATATATATATTTCATCTACTTACATCCATTCATTTCAATAAGGAAAGGAAAATAGTGTTCATGCGTACGTACGGCCTACCGTCTCCATGAACGGTGTATTTAATTTCATTCGTCTATCTATTATATATATGTATATACTGAATATATATGATATATAAATCATTATTTACATTCTGGAAGTAAGTAAATCATGATTTAATTAATAATAATATCAAGAACAACAAATCAAAACATGTATGATAAATGAAACGATTTTACCTAAAACGCTACTTTAACCTAAAATTTACGAAAGAACGGGTATTAAGACATAATTGAACCATATATGATATCATAACAATGAATATGATTCTATAATAAGTCAATGACATTATTATATCATTATACAGGAGGTTCGGATACATACGAAGCATATCTGACCTACGGTAAGGGATAATTTTTCAAATCTCATTTTTATCTGAGATTGTTTATTCGTAAGTATTTACTAGGGTTATATTTTTCATCCATGTCCATAAAAATGTTTTCATAAAGTGTTTAATACTATTCAATGAATTTTTTAAGTCATTTTTACCCATTTTGACTTATACATTGTGTTATGGAAGGAATATTTCTTTTGTTTACCATACATGGTACTTTTTTACTTTTCCGTTAAAAGTACGAGAAGAATGTTTTCTTTAACTTATACGGCATGAACGGATTTTTACGGTTTTATAACGCCTTATTTTCATGAAGCCTAATCTACAATATTTCATGACTATTTTCAATAAAATCCTTTTATTTTAAAATTTCATGGAATTTTGTGAAAAGAAAATGATTTTGAATAAGAAAGGATATTTTCCTCAAGAATTCATTTCAAGTGTTTCATCAAAACCATTTTCCATATAAGATGGAATTATTGGATATGTTTATGTTTCAAGTATAATGTATCTATGATTTACATGGTTTCACTTTTCTTATGATGAAATGATATCCATTTTTTTATATGGATTATGATATGTTGGGATGATGTTTGTGAAACCCATTTTACTCTGTGGGTTATGATGAATGATTTATGTTTATTTTGTGGAAAAAGTAAGGTTGATTTCATTATGAAGATGGGTGGGACCTATATCTCCCTCCAATGAATTAGGTAAATATTTATATCTCATGAGATAGATATGGATGGAACGGTAAGTTAATCCGGTTCAGTATTACAGGACTGAAACGAGGAGTGAACTCGATTCAGAAAGAGACTTTGTCCACTAAGATGGTCTTGGCAGCAATGCCTTGGCTACTATGGAAATAATATCATGTGCTTAATGGTTTTCCACAATTAAATGTTTTATTCCCATGTTATTTTATCATGATTAATGTTTCTTAATAATATATTCCTTACGTACTTCCAAGATTTATGTCCTTGCTCAAGATTTTGATGTTTAGATTTTATGTTCATGTTTTTTCATTCAAATGTTTATGGATTGTTTTATGTTCTCTATGTTTACCCTTACTGAGCATTTGAGCACACCCTTTATATGTTTTCTTTTCCTCGGGATATAAAGAAAGGTTTTAGGTAAAAAAAAACGGAAGATCTTTATGGGAGATGTCGAAGATCTTTCACCATGATTGGAAGATTATTTTTCTGAGTTTCCAAAGACACTAAACTATTACGGTCCTTGTGTGTTTATTTTTGTTATGTATTAAGTATTCCTCAAAAGTAATATAATTTCCATGTACATCAAGATTTGGGTCTCTAAAGTCTATATTGGTTAGTAGTAGACCTATGGGGTCTCAGCGAGGTCTCGGGTTTGAGTCTTTCCATGTTATTACATGTTGGTGTAGAGTAGGATTTTCATTATATTTATCCCCTCCCCAAACAATTGTTATTATATTTATATATATGTATATATGTATGTGTGTGTGTTTATGAGTGTGTGTGTGTGTGTTTTTGTGTTTATATATATTTAAAAAATAAACTTATATTGATAAAAATATATGTAACCCTTACAGCAGAATATCACAGCATAGTTAAATAAATACAACCCTATACTAATTTTCAAAATATAGAACCATTGAAAATAAATAAATATTGAATCACCCTTAATAAGGTTTATCTTAAAATAAAACAATACAATTATTAAAAAAATTAAAAACACTTAAACCAAAATATTAAAATATAATTTAAATAAATAAATTCCCTTACATAAATTTCATAAAATTAGCTTATGTTGTTGCTTCACACCATCAAGATACTGAGTATTGGTTTTTTAAATCAATTTGCTTGTTTGTTTAAGATTTTTATATCCAAAACCTACACTATTTATATATTGGTATAAATATTTATTTAATTGGTTTATCTTCGGACCATAGGTGATCCTCTAAGATATCAAAATTGTGAAAAAATTAATCTTGCAGAGAAAAATGGTGCACAGATATAGACTGTGAAGAAAATTGATTCAAAATAACAATTTAAAAAGAACAAAATAGGATATCCAAAATGGTATACAAACAAACAACAGGTCATAAACAAATTATTATGTTCATAATCTGAAAGAAAAATAGTATACAAGGACCAGACCACAAATAACTAATGACATCATTGAAAAAGAAATTAAAACAAAATGAAAAACACACAAAATAAATTGTAAGTCCTACCTCCCTATTTGGAATAAAATCTTATTTAGAAACCCTAACTGTAATTGAACGGCAGATTTTTGAAGTTGTTTGAGAAACTAGAGGTAGTCGAGTGGTGTGATTCGAGCTTCGATTCATCGAGGAGGACCTTCGGTAGTGGGTGCCTTCCCCAGAAAGCTTCTGATGTCTCGATGGGTTCAAAAATAGTTAGTGTTTTTTTAAATAGATCAGGATAGTTTTATCAGTGCTTACAAATAAGCGCTCATAAAGAGTCCTTTTATGAGTGCTTAAGTAATAAGCACTAGTAAGAGAATATTTATTAATTCTTTTTAATTAAGAAATGATAAATGATTTATAATTATAATTATAAATAAAAAATTTTAAATATATATATACTTAATAAATATATATAAATATAAATATAGTAAATATATTCCCTTTTAAATATATTTATTATAATTTAATAATTATTTACTTATAATTATAGAAATAGTTTTAAAAAAATAATATTTATATCTAATTTTAAGTGCATGTATCCATATATGTTAAAAATGAGTGAAATTTAATAAATTAAAAATAAGTACACCTTAACAATATTGAAAAAATGGATAATTTTTCTGTGTGCGCATTTTATATAAAAATGAATTAATCGCGTATATGTGAAATCAATATAACACACATTTAACCTATGTTAAATTAAAAATCCAAACAACACATTCAATTATTTGTCCATTACACTCTCAAATTAGTCAGTATTTTTAATTCATATTAATTTCTAACTATAAACCATTATTCAATAAATATATGACTATTTAATGTAAAGTGCATAAATATTTTGTAATATATAAATCATATTTAAATACATTAACATATTTATATATATTTAATATATAAAATTTATTAACATTAATTATCATAATTATCTAATTAATAAAATGCTTAAAATATAATAATATATAATCAATTTATTCATTTTTATCAATAATTATTTAATTAATAAAAAATTTAATATTTTGTTAAAAAACACATTTTTTATTTTTTATTTTTTATTTTTTATTTTTTATTTTTTTATTTTTTATTTTTTTAATTATTTCATTTTATTTATTCTTACTATTATTAGTACTAAAAAGGGACTGGTAAATTCTATCTTTACCAGTGCTAAAACTAAATTACTAATAAAGGATACATTTTTTAGCACTAACAAAAAAACACTGATAAAGGGTATTAGTGCTAAAAATAAAAGCACTAATAAAGGTTCCATTTATTAGTGATAACAAAAGCATTGATAAAAGGTTAAATTTATCATCACTTTCTTTAGCACTAATAATGATTCCATTTATCAACGCTTTTTTGAAGCGCTGTTAAACAATGGTTTTGTAGTAGTGATGATAATTCATTCCTCCGGTCACCCCTTATCTATAGTGATCTCATTTTCATATCCATTGAATGCCTCCATCATGAGACCTTGCCGCAAACCCTGATCGTTTTCCTTGTTCATGATTCTGTGTCATGAGTCCATCTCGTCAGAGCTCTCCCGCAAGATTGTCTCTTGCTCAGATGCTTGTCTGATCCAACCATGAATTATACCTTGCTAATTTCTTAGACATTATTTATAAGTTTCGTGGTTGTATTAAGGTTTTAACGAGATTCGGTTTCCCGGTCATTCAATCACTTGTGACTCACTTGACTATGTTTGGGTCACGTAATTTGTCATGTCTCTCGAGTCTTTGGGTTTGCTTTCCCCTCTCGCTAGGGTTTCCCAGTGCCGCCGCTCCCTCCGTCTCATCTCCCTCTCGCATTGATATTCCTCTGGCATCCCTACTCATCTTCCCTTCCTCTTGTCCCCTTTCTCGGATGCTTCTGGTGAGATTCCACCTTTCTCTTTCGACTCTCTCCTCCTCTCATCCCTTTGAACTCCATTCTCCTTCTTCCTCCTTTTTTCATGCTTTTTTCTGCTCAACTTCAATATCCTTTCAGTTCAACTTTATGATGATGACGTTTGTTTTCACGGTGATTTCGTGGGACCTACTTTGGTTTTGTGCTGAAGAGTTCCTTGTCTACTCAACCTTATCTGACCCCAAGTGTCGATTCACATCTCTTAAATGGATCTGGCATAGAGGTAACTATATGGTTTTGGGATTTGTGGTTCAGTGTTCGAAGGGCTTCAAGGTTCTTCTGGAGAAAGGGTCTTTTTGTTTTGTTGGATTCAGTTTTAATTCTCTATTTCCCTATTTATTTAGGTTTTTAGATTTCTATTTCTACGGAATTGGATATCTGATTCACATTTGTGTCGATGATGATGGTTTCCAAGAAGTTTCATTGGGCCCGACAATAGTTGTGTGCTGAAGCTCCTTGGCTGCTCAACCTACTCTGACCCCAGGTTTCTATTAGACTCTCCTAGTTGGATCTGGCGCAATGGAAACTATGTGGTTTTGGGATTTTTGGTTTAGCATTCGAAGGGCTTCAAGGTGCCGCAAGAGTTGCGATTGTCTCTAGCCTTGATTTTTTTCGTTTTGATGGACTATTTTGCAGTTGTTTGTTGCAGCCTTTGGAGGTGGATGCCAATGATGATGGAGAGGTGATGGGATGATGTTGAAGAAGTGTAAACCAGATGTGTCCTTCCTAAATGCAGTAGATGCACCTCAATCGCTTGCGGGATTTGCGTGATTTGCGGTGATGGTTTGAATTTTTAAACTGGTGTGTGACGGTAGATGGCGCGATGACTTAGTTTTGTTTTACTGTTGATTTTTGAATTCTGTAATGTCTTTTTGTGAGGGTGCCCAGTGACTTGGTTCCGTTTTACTATTTTGAATTCTATAATGTCTTTTTATGGGGGTGTGATGTGATGTGAAGGACTGGGTTTCTAGGTTCCCACTTACCCTGAAGTTGTTTTCTCAATAAAATAAAATAAAAGAATTCTGGTGGACTATGTTCGGGTCACATGGTTGCATGGCTTCAAGGGGTTCATTGGGTTTGTATCATTTCCTAGGGGGGTTATGTGCCTTGTGAGTCCTCGGGAGGTCAGGCGATCCATGAAATCCTTATATGGTTCACAAATCCTTTTTTTGAGTTATGTGAAGCACCTGATTCCACTGGTCCTCATCATGCTTTGAAAATATTTATTTAATTCCTCAAACATGTGCCACATACTTTTTTTAGATGGATTCTAATTATCTTGAAGGTTCCTTAGCTATAGTCAATAAAAGGGGAATGATCACTAGAAATTGTAATTTTGATCCTTGATATTTCATTCACAATAATAATATAACCTTGAATAGGTCCCTTTCATTTGACATACATAATTATCAATTATCTCATCGACTTCCTCTATACTGGTTTGGTTTACTAGATGATACTAACATTCCCCCTCGGGATTTTAATATTAAATCCCACTAGTTTTCTAGTTCTCTTGAATGCATTCAGACAACAATTTTTAAGGATGGTCGGCTGGTTACAACTTGATCCCATGGTTTGTCTTGTCTAATGGAAAACTCTCCTCTGGGTTCAGATTACCGTGATTTCACCCAGCAACCTATTTCTCAAATATATTCAATAATATTTTCTTTTTCTTTGAATAATATAGTCATCAAATGGTATTCAAAATGGGATCTCCATCCTGGTGGTAATTTCTCCGATGAGTGGGTGTGGCCTTTCAGGGTTAGACAAATCTTTTTGGAGTTCACTGATGACTTATATAGGTTTTACCTTTATAAAGCTGCATGTATCTCCCAATTCATTGTCCACCACCATCCCAACCTCATTTTAGAGATGATCATCCATTGGTTCCCTAGTACCAACACATTTCACTTGTCCCATGGTGGAGTGGGCATTAGCATATGGGACATCTATCAGGTGGGTGGGATTCTTTCCCTTGGATAAATGTATGATGAATTCCTCCCTGCTACAGATGTCTGGGATGAACCTTAGTATAACCTAGTTTTGGTGAGGGAGATTATAATTATTGTAAGGTATAAATTGAGGAAATGTATGAAAATTAACTTGCTTATTTCTTTTAAGGATTGTATCAGTATTTTCCTCTACACCAATAGAGTTTGACCAGCTTTTATTCACCCCTATAGGTGCCCCTCCCAACAATTTCATGATATTGATGGCTCATATTGGTCCATCTTAGAGGCTGTATATTATAACTCATGGGGATAGTTTTTGAAATCTAATATCTCTCCAAAACTAATATTGGTAGGTTTCAAAGCCATTTTCTTGAATGGGTGGCTCTCTCTACCTAGGGACACACATTCAGGATTCTTTGTTAGCACGTTGGTGATTACAACGCAACTTACAAAACGGATACACCTTAACTTGGTAGTATGATCCCTTACCTGCCTTTATTAAATGTTGGGTCCTATTCAACAAGGTAGAATCCCTTATAGGATCATTGGTCCTATCCAGTTCTTATTTATCAAGATAGGCATTTCCATTATTATGAGTATTACAATGCTTCTAGGATCCCGAGTTCCATATACCATCCTAAATTTCTAAACATCTCATGGGTTGAGAATTTGTACCTAAATCCTATTGAGGTTAAGGGCATGTTATTACATCTTGATATATTTGACTTTGATACTTTCCATGCACTGGTTGGGTCAATAATTGATGATTGTAGATTCTCCCTTGATGAAAGATCTTATATCATCTCCCTTTGGGATGTGGTTCACGCAGCTAAGGTGGACGAGCTGATCATTTGTGACCCATACACACCATATCACTTCACTTGATATTTTGGATGTATTCAGAGGGTCTCCCCTCTTACTTTGATTGATGTTCAGGGAAAGAGACATTTCAAGGTTATCATCCAATTTTAGAGGATACTGACACATGAAGACACTTAGGCTGAGATTATGTTTCCTCTTACTGATACTTATTCTTCTTTACTTACCCAAGATTTCACACACACTTAGGTAATAGATTATCCCAATGGTGTGTTAGATTAGCTGGTTAATCATGTTGGGAGGCCTTTTGTGTTGTCAATTCCTTTATTAAATACAACAATGCAGTTGACCAAAGATTTTGATGAGACACCAAGAATGAAACCTCATTCGGATGGATGGTGAAATAGATTACATTCAAAAAATTAATCCTTAAACATATGGTATGGATGATGTTCCTGTTGAGAGAAGATAATATGAGGAATCCTATCCTGTTTTGGTATTAATACAACTGGCTGGTTATCCTTCTATTGCATCTACCTCATTAGTTGTAGAGGCTCAATAACATTGTAGACTAATCTGGGAAGGGATTTATACCTTTATTACTGAGACCCCATTGGAAATATTCTGCAACCAAGGGGAATACCTTCACCAATTTTTTCATGACTTAGGGGAAGACAACTTCAACTAGTAGCCTTTTTATGAAATCATGCAGCAAATTATCTTGACCCAAAGAAACTTTTCCATGGATGAAAGTGATTTACCTGCTCTTGTGAATGATGCTTCCCTTACTATGAAAATGAGGGAGACGGTGTAGGAATTATAGTAGGGTCACTAGTTTTTATCTGAACTGCAAGCTCATATGGATGCTTGGACCTTGTAGATATGGAGATATGAGGATATGATTGCTCACCTGAGTTCTAACCTTTTGACATCATCATCCTCATTGGATACTACTCACAGGAGGGTTGAAGAGTTGATTACTCTTGTCGAAGCACTCCATCTTGAGTTAGAAATAGAAGAAGGGGAGAGAATCACTTCAATTCTCAATTGATGCCTCTCACCAGACTTTGACAAACCTCACCAGTGCAACAGATCCACTTTTATCATATTTTGACTTTTGTAATGCATCCCATTTTGGTTGGATCTTTGAAGAGACTCCAAAATGTGGAGATTCCTCCCCCTTTTTTGCACAATACAAATTTATCTTCTTAAATATTTACTTCTCTGTCCATATTCTCTTCATCTATGATGTGTATGATATTTCAATGTTCTAATATTTTGAGAATCACCAACACTACCCATCCTTTGCATAAAATAAATAAAACCTAAATGTATGGATCTGTAGATTTGGATCACAATATAATATTCTTCAATACGTGATCATGAATTCCCACTAACATGAGATTATTTGATGATGATATGTTCTAGTTATCTTGAGATCACATGATTTGCAGAAGGATAAATGGGTATAATGTATATCTCGAAGGGAAAGTGCTCCACTATCTTATGAAGCTGATAGGCTTGGTCAGCATAGTTTGATTTTTATAAATCTATATGGCTAGCCTTAAAATATCTCATATACTGTATTTCTATCATTATTTATTTTAGGGTCTTTTATCTCAGACCTAATATTGTTTTAGTTTAAGGACTTTTTAGATCAGACCCAATATAGATTTAGTTTAAAGTATTTTTAGCTCGGACCTAATATTTCTTTAGTTTAAGATCTTTTTAGCTCAGACCCAATATGGATTTATTTTAAGATACTTTAGCTCAAACCTTCAATCTATTTAGATTAGGGTATTTTAGCTCATACCTTCTATCACTTTAGTTTAAGGTATTTTATCTCGGACCTGATATCACTTTAGTTTAAGGTCTTTTATCTTGGAACTTCTATCACTTTAGTTTAAGTTATTTTAGCTCAAACCCTATATATGATCATGATATGTGGTTAAAACACACCATGAATGACCTAAAACACACTGAGATGTTGGGTTTGCTCCATTTTTTTGTTAAGTCACATAAGGATCAAAAATACTTTTTTTAGAGTGATGCATTTGGTTGAGAACCATAGGCGCATATGTAGGATCCATAGGCATGTATGCATAGTTAAGAAAAGGTTCCTTAAATTTAGGTATCCTTTCCAAGGGTTATGGAATATTTATGGTGGTGATATGTTTTGAGGGAGAAATATTAGTAAAGCTGTATCTTCTTAGATAGATGGAATACAGGTGATATAAATCATAATCTAAAATTATGAGTCCATGAATATGAGATGATACAGACATGATAGGTATGTACTATGACATTATGAGATTCTAGGTTCTATCGCGGTGTTTCTAGGGGTCATAAGGATTTAGGTTTCTTTTTGGCAAGGAGAAGATGCCTTTAGTTGGTGGGCCAAGGCCCTTATGAATTGGTATCACACTAGGAAAAAGATGATATCCACCTATCTCTAAGGTCCATGAAAGGTTTTTGTAGACTCAAACATCTAAATGATGATTTTGGGTATGGCGGGAAGGATACCCATGAATATTTATGACACCCTATGAAAATTATATCTTAAATCATAAATCTTGAGCCCTACTCCCTATGGTTTTGAATCACAAGGTCTGGTAAGGCTAGGGAATGGAGTGTCACAATATGTCCTTGAGAAAGGGTATGAAACACATTGATGTAACATTGAGGATATCGAATATTCTAGGATATTTTGGTTTGGGGATTTTAAATCATGACCTAGAGTACTTGTTTCAATAGGGTAATATGTAATATTCATAGAGGGAGAAGTTCAGACACACTAAGGTGGTTAGTACTGCAGTGATGATGTTAGGGCTCATGAGGATTAGAATTTCCTTTTTTTAGAGTGACGCATTTGGTTGATGTCTATAGGCACATATGAAAGAGCCATAGACATATATTCATAGTCAAGAAAAGGTCACTTTAATCTTAATATCCTTTACAAGGGCCATGGAAGGTTATGATGATACCATACACCCCAACTCATGAAGTGTGATCTATGGAAATTTTAAAATCCAAGGAGGGTTTTAGTAACCAAAAATTTGTGCCACCACCTCACACAAATATTCTTGTGGTGAGGAGATGTGATAAATCATTACTCTAAATTTTTCCTAGACCATGGGTTCTAGCAATCATATATTTGTTTTTATTAGAGTTACAAGGTAAAACCTATGAGCTTTATTCCTTATATGTTTGTACCCTAACATTTTACTGAACTCTGAGATTGAGGAGTTTAGCAGGTGGAGACTCAACTTTTTCTTAGGTCTCTCTTTACAGGTTTTCAACCTGAAAAGTTTTGTGTCTCTTTTATTAGTAGTTTAAGGTATTCTATTTGGACCATTATGGGCTAGATCTTAAGGTCATACAACTTTGACCAAAATGAAAGCAGTTTAGGGTCATGAATCACATGGACCTAATATTAGAGATTTTACAAACTAACCTAATTAGGATACCCAGGGTCAATAGAACCCCAACATCCTTCTGATTAGGAGATATAAATGTTTTAAATCATGGATCGAGGTTCTGAGGTCATGCTTAATGATATGGGACAGTCATATAGGGAGTGGTTCATACACACATACGTGTTGAGTGTTGTCACGATGATGTTAGGGATCATGAGTATTGTAATTTCCTTCTTCATAGTGACTCATTTGGTTGAATGCCATAGGCTCATGTGTTGGATCCATTAGCATGTATGCATAGTCAAGAAAAGGGTTCTTAAAGCCGAATATCCTTTCCAAGGTCCATGGAAGGTTTTGGCAATCCAAGACACCCAAGGCATGAAGTGTGGCTTATGGATTGAGGGGATTTAAAAGATTGTGTAAGCACCCCATAATCTAGTTGATTGGGGTAAGTATCTTGTGGTCCTTTGATAAGGAATGAAAAATAGGTTATGGTTTTTCCCATTTTTACATCATGTAGTGGGGACTTATTTTCCTCTATGAAGTTTTAACATTATATAGTAAAGACATTCTTCCAGGCAGTTTAACATCATTCGGTAATGATGTACTTCTATATAGTTTAATGTCATGAAGTAAGGATGTACTTCCTGTAATTTAATGTCATGCAGTAGATATATAGTTCCATGCAGTTTAACATCATGCGATAAGGACGTGGGAACCGACGTGAAAGTGTGGAAATATCATAGTTGTTCCCAAAGATGGTGACTTGGGAATCACTATGTATCTCATGAGGATGAGAATCAAGCCACACATAGTTCTAGATGAAGTATCATGCTCATTTCCAACCCAAACCCAAGGAGGAGGGAATTTTTATATTTATTTGTTATGATTGGGCTCGAAGTTGAAAATTTAGGCATCACTACATATCCTACAAGGGCAGGAATCGAGTCACATGTAGTTCTTGAATGGGAAATACTCTACACAGGTCTAACCCATGTGTAGAGGTGGGAATTATTTCCATTGACCATTTTAGCTAGGCCCAGGATTAGAGATCCAAGAATAACTACTTATCCTATGATAATAGAATCAAACTGCATGAAGTTCTTATTATTCCATGCAGTTTAATGTCATACGGTGCGAAAAAAGGTGGAATGATGTGAATAAATGGAAATTTTTTGACTAGGCTATAGAATGGATGTTTATGCATCTTTACATATCTCATAAAAGGTGGGAAGCAAGCCATACATATTTTTGTAATTTCAATGCACTTTAACGTCATGAGGTGAGGATAATGGCGAACTGACATGAATTGATGGAAACATTATGGTTGGGTCCAAGATTGGAAGTATGGGCATCACTAATTATCTCATAAGAATTAAAATCAAAACACACGTAGTTATTAAAGAATCATTTAGTTTAACATCATGCATAATGGACATCGATCGTGCAATTTAACAACATCCAGTAAGGACTCACAATAGACCTGTTGTGTACTTGTATGCCTTGCTTTTGAGGGTAAGTCCCAACCACAATTCCTAATCACATGTGATCTATGATCAATGTGAGATATAAGGAATGTGATGGGATTACCTAAAATATAGAGATATAATGGGGTACGATGAGGGAATTTTGTATCATGTAGTGGTTGGACCAAGATATAGGATCGAGGCTCCCCTACATATCTCATTAGAAATGGGAATAAATCTATAATTAGTTCTAGAATAAATATCTATTTTAACTCCATGAGGCAAGGATGTATGTAAATCAGCATGAATGGAGATAGATATCATGGATCCTTGCAGTTTTACATCATGCGATAAGGACATTGGGTAACCCATCGTGAATGGAAAAGTTCTAGGTCCGTGTAGTTTTATGTCATGCGGTAAGGACACTGGATCACCCGTCATGAAAAAAAATAATCCTATATTTGGGACAAAGAATAGAGGTTCGAGTGTCACTATGTATCATTTTCTGACAGGAATCAAGCCACATGTGGTTCTTAAGAAACTGTGCAGTTTAACATCTTATAGTAAAGACAAACCCCATAAAGTTTAACGTCATGTGGTCAATATGAGTTCCATAAATTATAAAGTCATGTGGTTAGGAATAATGATGGTAATTACAATGATGTTTAACCCCTTGTGCTAACAGCTTTGAAAATAATTTCTTGAGAAATATTTCATTTCTGGGATTTGTGACGTGCTCCCCATCCATGGTGGCCAGTGAATAGGCTTCATTGTGATAAACCTCTTATATTACATAAGTTCCTTACCACTTGGGTTCCAATTTTGGGTACTTCTTTCTTGGTATCATTGGGGTTCTTAGGGTCACACCAATTCTCCTTGAAGGAATTAATATATGAAAAACTTTTTATTAAAGGTTCAAGCTATCTAGTTCTGATGAATTTCTATATTGTGCAGTGTGTGCAACGTATTCACATCTAGTTATTCCAATTCATATAGCCACTTTTGTGATTTTTAATCATCTATGAGTTTTCCGCAAATGGAAATTTTGAGTGAGGTAATATGGACTTCTATGGGTAACACTACCTAGGTTTCAAACACCAGTGAGTATGGTGTTGCTTGTGTAGTAGTATGCATGGTAGTGTGGTAAGCCCATAAAGTATGGAGATGTTTTTATGGTCAATACTTTTTATCCCAATTCACTGTATTCTAGATTATATTTTGTAGAGTCTTATTGAAGGCCTATATCTATCCATTTTCTTCTTCATGATAGCGATATTAGTGATTGGACTTGATATTGTACTCCTAGTACAACTTCTTCAACTTAGTGGAATAAAAGTTGGTTTTATTGTCTGTCAATATTGTGTGAGGGACTCCCAACCTGGTGATGATATGGTACTTCATGAAGTTGATGATATTCTTTTTCCCAACTTCCTTGAGAGGTATCAACTCATCCCATTGGGAAAAAATTCTCTAGAAGTAAGGATGTACTTGAACTGCGTAGCTATAGTTGGGAGATATGGCCCCATAACATCCATCCATTAGAAAACAAATGGCCAAGAATATTTATTTATATGTAGAAATTCCAAAGGATCATGGATGAAGTTTTCATGGATTTGGAATGCATGAAATTTCTTGTTGAATTCCATGAAACCCTATATCATGGTTTTCTAGTAATATCATAACCTCATGATTTAATGGGAGAGATTGGTCCCAAATTTATGGGCACCACAAGAGCCCACATGTACTTATTCTATAACAGCAAAAACCTCTCATTCTACTACACATATAAGGAAGATACCATTGAATGCGTGCTTATATAGGGTTTTATTTTCATTTGGGCCATCTTTCAGGGTATTTTTTTGCACGGAACTGAATCTATTCCTTTTTTGCTCTATCCATTAGAAGATTCCCATTTTACAAATATTTGATTATGGGATCCATTCATCTAGGGGTTACTATTGGTGTAAAATACTCTGGGTAGTGTTGAACTGATTGTTCTCTTCCATATCATAGACAAGGTTTACTAAGACCATTCTTTGAGGTGTAATGTGGAATATTGTTTCTTCCTTATCAAGATCAGCCCAAATGGGGACCGCATTGGACAATGTGTTAGTGTGATCATTCTATGATTGGGGAACATAATGCAATATGGGTTTGAAAGGGAACTCTACCATTAGTCCCTTGAAATAACTAATGATAGGGGATAATTCTTCCTTCTCGGTGGCATATTATCCATTGACCTACTTTATAACTAACATTGAATCCCCTTTGAAGTTTAGGTAGGCTATTTATAGCTGTAGGGCTAGTTTTAAGCAAGCGATGAGGGCTTGGTATTCTACCTTGTTATTTGTGTAGCCTTTGAATAGTGATAAATAGTAGGGAAAACTGCTTTTTTAGGAGAGGCAAATACAATTCCCAATCCAACCCAATTGAGCTTTAGGTTTTCCATCCTTGTTCTAATAGGACTTCATAAGGCACCATCAAAATACATCTCCCATGTTCAGGGAGTGTCATGGGAATAGAATACCTCTTCATCTAGAAGCTCAGTTTCCTCCTATATATTCACTGGAGCAGGATATGCTATGAGGAAATCATTTAGCCTATGTTTGGTCATGATTTAGTAAAAGAAAAGAAATGATTTCCTAATTCATAAAAGAAAAGAGAAGAAAATAAATGATTTTTATTTCTCTTCATTTTGTTTGGATGCGAAATTTAGTAAAAGAGAAGAAATGATTACAATTTCTCTCGATCTTGTTTGGTGACAATTTTTAAAAGAAAGGAAAAGTAGTGTTTTGGAAATATGAAAAAAAATAAACCTTATTAAAAAATATAGTTTTCCCATACTTAATTATTCCAAATAAAAATATATTATGATTTTAAATTGTATCTTTAATTTTAAAATATATATATATATATATATTATAAATATTTATATAATTATAAATATATTTATTTATTTACTTTAAATATATTTATTCATATATATTTTCATAAATATGCATTTATAAATAAATATTAATTCAAAAATATTAACTCAAAATTTTTTATAAATTATTTATACAAATTATTAATTCAAGATATTCAAAATTATTTATAATCAAAATTAACTATAATAAAAATTAACTATAATAATAATTACTTATCATTGTTTGATTTTATTACATAAAAATTAAGTTGCGGTTATAAAAAAAATTTCTACAAATTATGTTCAAAAAAATATTTATACAAAAATACTAATTTTTATTATTAATAATCACAACAATAATAATTTATATAAATACTAATTTAATAAAATGTTATGTGAAATAAAAAATGTACAGGGGAATGCTAGGAAATTTTAAAAAACATATCACGCCTGGGTGCGTTTCCTTCCAAATCGCCCCACTTTTGGGGTGATTGTAAAACCACCATTGGGGAGAAATATTTCTCCCCATTTCTCCCCACTTGATATTTCCCTCCCTCACCTAGCTCTCACCAAATGAAGGAAATTTGTTTCCTTTTTTATAAATCCTTTATTTTCCCCCCAAATCTCCCATTCCAAATGAGCTTCTAGTGATTTTCCTTTCACTGACTTTTGTGTCACAAACTAAATGTCATATTACTGAAGAATGATCACCCATCGGGCCGAGTTCCTATTCATCATTTGAAGACCAAGGATGTACTTGAGTGGATCAATACGAGAGACTAATTAGACTTCATCATGATGAAAATAATGCCTCATCTTTTTTAATACAAATATGAGCATGAGGCAGTTCTTCTCAACATCAGATTATCGGTTCTCATTACCTATCATTGTTTTTCTGATCTAATAAAGACTATTCCTTCTACCACATCATTCTTTTGTGTGAGGAGGGCTCCTAGTGAGTGTTCCATGGTGGCCATATATAAGATGAGTGGCCTCCATTACACTAGAGGAATCAGAGATGGTGGTTTCAGAAAGTACTACTTGATAATTTTTAATGATTTTTTTAAATAATTGTACCATTGATATGTAGTTCCCTTCTTCATTATCTTGGTGAAGGAGATAGATTTTCTAGATAGGTTGGAAATTAACCACCAAATGTAAGAAATATTCCCTTGGATTCCCCTCAATTTTCAGATATTTATAGGGGTGAAATTGATATGATAGCACTAGTATTCTTTGGGTCGACCTCAATTTCATGGTGGTGTACCACAAAAATAAGGAATTTACCTATCATTACCTCAAAAGCACATTTCAGTGGATTCATCTTTATACTGTTTTGTTGTAGCTTGTCAAAAATTATTTGAAGGTCCGTGAAGTGATCACACTACTGTCGAGATTTAACCACAAGGTCATTGACATAACATTCATTTTTTTAGTAATAGTTTAAAGATATGTTTTATGGTGTGTTGATATGTGGCACCAACATTCTTCAAACCAAAGGGCATGGACTAATATAAAAAGATCCTCTGAGGAAATTTAAAGGTAATTTCTTCTTCATCCTCAAGTTCCATCTTTATCTGATTGTACCTCGATTACCCATCCATGAAAAAAGGGCTTGAAAACCAGCATTTGAATCGATCAATATTTTTTTGGTCTACAATGGGAAGTCATCCTTTGGGAAATTCTAATTAAGGTCCCTAAAATCAATGCAAACCCTAATTTTCCCATTATTCTTCTTGATATGGATGATGCTGCAAAGCCATCTCGGGTAGTTAACTTCTTGAACAAAGATAGATTCGATCAACTTGCCTACTTACACCTCTATATTAGTGTCATGAGAGGGTTTTTTCCTCCTAGATTAATGCTTGAATCCTCGATTCTCATCTGGTAACCTGATATGGTGCGTAGCCACATCTCGATTCAGTCTAAGAAATTATTGTGTAGTTCCACACAAACACATATCACTATTTCTTCAAAAATATGATATGCATATCTTGATCTTTGAGGGGAATGGAGGCACTAATCAATTTAGGTCATGGTTATTACTATGTTCCTAGATTTATTTTCCTAAGTTCATCGATAGTGGTGGAGAAACCTTCCTTGAATGTTGGGGGCATTCCAGAGATCATACTTGTCTTCTTCAATCGTGGAATCTATGGAGATATTTTTCAATGAAGATAGAAATATGGGGGGGATTTCATTATCAGGGTGAGAGAGGCCATGAGAAGAGAAATTTTCATCCCCTATTGACTAAGTCATTGTAGAGAGATGTCAGAGCTGATAGTCTTTGATGCTATCACTAGAGACAGGAAAGGCTTGGACCTCTAGGATTATATCTATGACCTCAGATAGGTTTATGGGGAGTAAATAGTCACTGTTGAGCACACTTCAGGCATTCACAAGGGCAATACCTAAGCCATTGGGAGTTGAAACATATATATCATCATCCACCATTAGTTTTTTGCCTCCCTTTTTATAGTAATTTTCTTCAGCATATGTGGCCCCAAAAGACTCAAAGGGAGAATTATCACCATGTATTATGCCTACTTTTACATTAATGGGATACTTCAAACATTGGTGGGCTGTTGAAGGTATCACCAGGTGGCTAGGGAGTTAGGGACTTCCGAGCAGGATGTTATATATAGTGTCTTACGAGATTACCATAAACTCAAGGTTTTATGTATGATCCCCAAACTGGGATTCGGGTTTTATTTTCCCAAGAGTTCTTTTCTCACACTTATTATACCCTTGGATGGTTATATTAGTGGGATAAATATACAATACACCATATCCTAAATGTATTAGGATTTGTACTGGGATAATATTTATCCTAGAACAGTTATCAATTAGGGCCCTTTGGACATTAGTATTATTGAGTCTACCTGAGAAATATAGGGGTCTTATGTGTCCTTGAAGGGCCTCATCCTGGTCTTGATCATAGAATGAGATGGTGATGTGACATTTTAATGATATTATAATGAACCAATATTGACATACATGGAAATTTCATTTATTTTTAAGAATACATAATACATTACGAAAATAGACACCCAAAGACAATATTAGTTTAGTTTCTTTGGAAACTCGGAACACATTCTTCTAGCTTGGTGAAAGATCTTCATCATCTCCCATAAATATCTTCCCCATTATTTTTCCTACCTAACACCTTTATTTATATCATGGGGAAAAGAAAACATAAAAAGGGTGATCTTAAATGCTCAGTAAGGGTAAACATGAAAATATCAAACAAAACATAAACATAAGAATGTAAAAACATGAACATAAAGTTTAAATATCCAAATTTTGAGTCATGAAATAAATCTTGGTAGTAAGTAAGGCATACATTATAAAGTAACATTAACCATGATATAATATCATTGGAATAAAACATAGAATTGTGCAAACAAATAAGCATATAATATGATTTCAATAGTAGTCATGACATTGCTACCAAGACCATCATAGTGGACAAAGTCCATTACTAAATCGGGTTTACTTGTTGTTCCATCCATGTATTACTGAATTGTATTTACTTATCATTCTAGCCCTATATTACTGCACTGGATTTACTTGTCATTCCTACCATTTATTACTGAACTGGATTTACATGTCGTTCCTGCCATGTATTACTAAACCAGATTAACTTATCATTCCAGTCATGTTTATATCATGAGATATAAATCTATACCCAATGCATTGGAGGCAGATATAGGTCCCACCCATCACATAATGAAATCATTCCTACATGTTCCACAAAAATATAAATCATTCATCATATCATAACCCATTAAATAAAATGGGTTTCTTAAACATCATTACATTATAACATAATTCATATAAAATAAATGGATTTTATAAAAATAATTCCATCATAAACACAATAAATTCAAAGTAATTATAGGGTTATAAACTTAACCTTATGTCATCTTGTATGGAAAATAATTTTGATAAAACATTTGATCTTAATTCTTGAGAAAAATATCCTTTCTTATTCAAAAAAAATTCTTTTCTCAAAATGTTGTGCAATTTGAAAATAAAATAATTTAGTTAAAAATAAACTTGAAATAATTTAGAGGAAGATTTGTGGAAATAAAGAGTTATGAAGATTTAAAAATTGGATCGTAACTTCTAAGTTAAAAAAGACATTCTTCTTGTACTCTTTCCAAAAAATTCAAAAAGTACAGCACATGGAAAACAAAAGAAAGATTCCTCCCATTCCGTTTAATAAAAATTCACCAATAGGTAAAATTGAATTTAAAAAGTATAATAATAGAAATAATAATATATATTTAGGAAGAATGAATTTGGATGATAAATATACCTCAGTAAATACTTATAAATAATCAATCTTGGATAATAATGAGATTAAAAAATTATCCCTCACCTTAGGTACGATTTCTTTCATATGTGTCCAAAACTCCTGTATAGTGGGTTTAAACAAATTATTCACTTAAAAATTAAATTTTTTATTATCAAACACTTTTAAGGAAAATGTGAGAAACCAAGTCAAACCCTAAAGGATAGGACAAAGTCATTAAAGTGAAATTGCAGCCTACCCGTTTTGATCTCTCGAAACAGTTTCCATGATAAAGTATTTACCTAGATGTCTAGTTGCTCCATCAAAAGGTCTTCAAACCTGAATGCCAGATTTCCACAGTACTGGATGTACTCCTATACATTGATCTTTTCTTTGTTGAACCCCAGAACCAGAATCAAGTCCTACTTGTCAATCCATGCACTCTGATCATCATTAGTGTCCACCTTAAGAGTCTTTTCCATCATTCTTTATGCCTGCTCATTGGAATATTTTATTATTAGTATTTTTTCCAATATAACCTCATATGAGCTCAAGAGAATATCTAAATAATTATTGGCCACCTCCCGTTGTTGACAGGCCACTGTTGGGGGGATGTGGGCCACAATCCTTCAACTTTCCCTTCAACTTCTTTGTCGATCTGGTCTCCATCGGTAAAGGTAAATATGAATAGTCCTTTTTCTCTTTCCATTTTTCCCTTTTATTCTTTCTCCATCTTGGACTAGGTTACCTACTCCCCTGGTCCTCCTCCTCTATATCTCCATCAAAGCAGCTAGATCATTCATTACTAGACTCTCTCTCCGAGGTCGTCTCCTCATTCACGGAGGTTCTGACCAAGTCATTTCCAACCGATTAGACGGGATCCACAACTACCAGAGCATCAAACTGGTTTACCAACTCAATACCTTCAACCTCTATAGGGATTTCCCTAACTGAAACCGCATGCTTACCAGCCTGTTCCAAGGTCTTAGCACATTTTTCACTCTTACCGCCACCTGAACTCAGCACCTCTGCATAAGAAGCCCTACCATGTAACATGGAAACTCCCTCATCCACCATTTGAGGATCCACTAGGTTGATGAAACTACCAGGGCATTCCTCTACCCCACCAGATCCCTCAAGCCCCAAAACAGCATGCATATGGAGCTGAGGTGCGCTCAAATCAGTCCGAAATCGATTAAAAACATCTGACACCAAGGGATTCACCTCCCACAATCCACTCAACATGCCCCTTGCATCGGTACCTTCAGAAGACTCACCCACTGGCTTCTGCTCAGACACAGCTAACTCAAACACCAAGGAATTATCCTCTCGTGATCCACTCAGTATGCCCCTAACATCAATACCCTCAGAAGTCGCACCTGCCTTTGAAAGAGCCACGGGAGGCAGCTGCTGGAGTTCCTTCTATGTGCTATCCGCCGAATCTGGACTGGCATGGACCACCACCTCTGGAGCCACCCTGCACCCCTCCATTTTATCCTTCAATCCATCAGGAACCCGTACAGACTGATTCACAACAGGCTCCAACTGCACCACATGCCCCTCGGCATCCCTGAGCACAGCATTCGGAACCTTATGCCCGCGATGACAGGCCGAGACTAGATGGTCGAACCTGTGACACCCCAGGCAAAACACTAGACACGATTCAAAGACAACACACTATTTACAGTAGAGTTATTCACTAACCGAAATCTATAACCATTCTAGTGGATCCTTTGAAGTATCAGCCTCGACGTAAATGCGAGGGGAGATTGGGTGACATATATCTGATGCCTGGCTATCAGAACACAAAAATCTACTGACCATAATGCCTAACATTGGGATTATCAAAGGGTTCTGGAAAGGTATAGGAATATTGGTAAAACTTACCCAAACTGCAGATGAAGGAGAGTCGTGATTCATGTGAAGCTCAAAATACCAGCGAAGAATAAAATAGCTGTAACCGTTGAAACCACGAGGGCCTCTAGACCAGTCGGAAATCAAATCGTCCTCCAAGGAGAAACGAACAATCAGGTGGTGCCGATCGAAGATTCCCAACACTGCGCATTCTTGGAGATCCCATGTGTCAAATACAAAATGATCAAAGGCGTCAACAGATGGACGTCGACCCCTGAATCAGACTATGAGTGTCAACCGATGAAGGTCTAAGGCCTTATTGAACTCTTTTAGAGAGAGTGCAAGTTGGGGCGAGCCACGATGGAGGTTTGGAAACTAAGGGAATAGAGGGATTTAAGGAAAGGGTGTAAGGAAATTTGGGTTTGTGAAGGAGGTGAATGTCTATGCCGTCTAGGAGGAAGGGAGGGATTTCCCCCCTCCCCCTGCTGGGGAGGAGGTGGCCAGATCAGCAGGCATCACCGTTAGAGCATTGCCGACGGAGGATGAACATCGTAGGGAGAACCCATTATAATTATTCACCCCCTTCTAAAAAACCATAATAATATTTCTAATATCATATATGATTCAATTATTACTTTATATTACCTCTTAATTTATCAGTTCCATGTTAAAGTAATGTTTTGGGTAATAATCCTTTTATTTATCGTACGTGTTTTGACTTGTTATTTTTTATCTTATTACATAGATAGTGATTTATTTACATCCAGAATATAGAACATGATTTATATATCCTAAATATTCAGTATATAAATATATATAATAGATAGGTAAATGGAATGGAATACACCATTCATGGAGACGGTAGGTCGTAAGTACGCATGAACGTTGTTTACATTTCCTTATTGAATTGAATGGAAGAAAGTAAATGAAATATATATATATAAATAAATCTAGTAGAATTATTATGTCATATATTTCATGAATATTTATTATATATACTTTATAATCATTCTTGAATGGTTGGTGTGGATAATGAATCCCATCGCGTTGTGGAGACGGTAAGATGTACGTACGCTCGAGCGTCGATATCATTCCCTTGATGGTTAAATGGTATGTAATTAGATGGTATATTAATTATAAATAATAATTATTATGTTATATTAATTATTTATATTTATTATAATCATCATTATACCCATACAAATTAAGTATTTTTTTAGTAACAAATTACACCATGGCATGGAGACGGTAAGTCATACAAACGCACACATGGTGATATTATTTTTCATAAGATAGATAAAAGGAGGAATATGGTTGTACCATAATCATAAAAATATCTCAGAATATATTATATTCTGAAGTTAGTATTTTATTATGGTAAAAAACTTAGTAATAGGAAGTATAATAAGAAAATAACTTTGAAAGAAGGGATAAAACAATTACCACTTCTTCGGGTGTCTTCTATTGATTTTCACAAAAGTACTCCTTAAGTTGGTTTTAATCCCAAATGGTTGACTCTAGGATTAATTGAGGGAATTTGGGAGGAGATTTGGGTTGGGTTTGTCCAAGAAAAATAGCTTTGGAGGTGTGACTAAAAGAGAATGAGAAGTTCCCTTTTATAGGAGAGGTGAGGGGCACTTTAGGAATGTCTTGAAATATTAATTTATTATAAATTGATTTTCGATTTATAATGGCTAAAAAGTTATTAATTTATATGATAAGATGATGATGGGTCTAAATACTCTCAAAAATAGGTTTTAGACACGTTTAGGTCACAAAATTAACCATATCATTTATCTTTAACCCTTAGTTAAATAATTTAACTCTTTCCATGTCTTCTTGTATTTTCATAGTATATGGTTAATATTTTTACTATAAAATTAAAAGAGAACCTCAAGTTGATTATTAATGACATTTTTAACATTATCTAAGATATTTGGAAAAATATTATATTTTTAGGACTATTATATAATTTAATAAAATAGTACTTGTTTTAAAAACTCATTTATGTCAATTTTGACACTATTTAGTAATTCATTTATTTAGTCATAACAACTTGATTCCTTATAAACAAAGGCATTAAGTAATACCTTTCATATAAATGTAATCCAAAAAAATTTGGATAGCATAAAAATGTTCAAATTACATTTATTTTAATATTTTTAATATCATTTATTTGAATATTTCATTAATAAGGTAATCACTCCATCATCATAATGTCAAAAATAATTTTCCTTATTTAATGTCTAAAAATTTTAACTAAAATACCAAGATGTAGGAAATATTTTTATATTTATAATTAATATTTATAGTAAAAAAGATCAATTATATAACTCCATATTAAAATTATTTTAGTAAAAAGATACATGTTTATGTTATATTTCCCTTTACATTAAATTAAATATTATAACATGTCATTTTCACACCCAAGTGGTTATCAAATGCCAAAAAATCAACCTAAGGTTTATTTTGGTCTCCTATGACTCATCCAATAATATTAGGACACCTGTTAATGTAGTTTTATATTATTATAATATTTTTTTTACCTTTATTTACCTAATTTACCCTTTAACCGTGGTAAATAAAATTAATTACTAAGGTTACTATTCATAATGTCAAAAAATAAAAGGAACATATTTACATAATTTGGACCTTATGATTCAAAATTTGGAATCTATTTTTCTAAATTCAAAACACATAATTGAAGAAATTAATTTAAAATTAATTCTCATTGTTAAAACTAGAAAGCGGGTTTTTAAGAAGTAAAATCTATCAAAAGATCAACATGTGTTTATGTCTAATTTAAATGTAAAATTATTTCCAATATTTGAAATTGTATTAAATGTTAAAAATATAATACAATTACACTTTAAAACTAATTAAAAAGATAATCTAATTATATAAATAAATTAGAAGAAAATACAATTTTGAATTAAAATGCAGTATTTTTCACTATTCATTAAAATATAAATTTCATTAGAAAAATACCAAAATTTATACCAAGGTAAATTTTGATGTCCTGAATCCAAATAAGAATTTTTTTTTGTCAAATAGAACTTATAAAATCTTCAAAAACTAGATTTAAAAAGGGTTCTCCATTAAAAGGCGGTAAAATTGTTTTTTTTTTTTAAATACTTCTTTTATCTAAAAAAATTGAATTTGTTATTATATCATATCTAGAAAAAATATAAGATAAATTTAAAACATTACATTAAATATATTATATATATAATTCTGTAGTAAAATCCATAAATAGTGATTTTATTATTTTTATAGACTCATTTTCATTCAAATAGTTTTTTATAAGGAAGTTAATACTATTCATACCTACCATTATAATGACTAGGTTATAATATTTAGTTATAAATTATACTTGGTATTGTATGAAATTAATTATATCAAAAGAACATGAAATTTTGTGGAACACAAGCCAAGAATTATGTTGCATATACTGAAAGCTAATACGATGTTGCGTATAACGCAAGCTAATCTTGGTGTAGTGTAAAACAAAAGAGATCAAAGAAATAAAAAAGAATGTATCTCATAAAATTTTGGTGTGTTACATTATACCCCCATTAAAAATAATTTCTCCCTTGATAGTTTTTGAGTTTATAAAAGGTTTACTACTTGAAATTTTATTTCATAGATACCCAGATCGTAAAAATGAATACTAAAACTTCATTTTAAAAATGAAAATTATAAACATAATGGTTACCCAAAGTAACTCATCACTGGGTTTCCACATAGGATAATATAGGAGTGAAGTGAAAACATGTATATGGAAGAAAAATTTAACCATCATGTTCTAATGGAGAGTGATATAGAACAAGGTTTGGAGGAAGTTAAAAACCAGAAAACTATAAGTCCATGATGATTTAAGGGACCATATAATTCATAAGATAAGAAGGTACTAGGATAACATTTTTGGTTTTCAAGAACCTTTTCCTAAAGTTAAAGAACATGAGAAGAAATACTTACTTCATTTCAGTACAATCTCTTTATTGGTTTTTCCTTGAACAATTTCCACTTCATCTCTTATTTGAAGAAATGAAGTTGAATTTTTCATTCCTAAAGTGTTAGCAGATCATGCAACCCATAAATTGAATGATAGTTCATTTCATCTGTATTTGTCAAAAAAAGGTTATCACAAGTTATCAAACATGCATAAGTCTATATATGGTGAGATAATACTTTATTCTAACAAACTTCATCTGATGTTTAACCTAAACCTTCCAAAAATTTGATAACCTCACAATCCTTCTGAAAGATGAAAATACAAAACTATAGAAAAAGGTTCACAAACTCAGAATAACGTTTATCCCCCATATATCATAAGATATCTCTAGTTGGTCACATTCTAAAAATATGGACACCTTTATCATGTATTCTATTGATTCATGGTAACAACCTGAATTATTAGATATCCTTATTAAAAACATGCATGTTTCCTTATTTCAAAACATATTTTATATATTGATTAAGTTCCAAAAAGTTTTATACTTCGTCCATGATATCATAACCCTCTTTTCAATAATTCCATAATTATATCTCAAGAAACTAGCATCACCCAGTTTACTTATTCAAATCCATCATATTATTTGTCAAACATCAGTATCTTTACATAAGGGCCATATCAAGGGTTATCTTCCCCTTAATCATGTGTTCTCCAAGTATATCCACTTACCCTTAAATCACTTTTATGTCTCATTATAACTATTCAACAAATCCTTCCCAATCCTTAATTAAAAACTTATACTGAAAACACTTACATATTCCACAATTCATATAACATAATCTTTTAAATCTGAAACATATACACCTCAATCATCTAATTTTATTTTTAAAACATTACTCAAGATCCATAATATTCATCTTTCCTAAAATATAAATCATGTCTTATGGTTTATCAACCTAAATCTTCTTAGGTTTAATGTAAAAAATAGTGAAAGAACATCACATACCTTTCACATTTCATTTACAATCTCTTTATCCTCAGCAGTATGACAAATACTCATACCATCGTCATGATTCTATTCATGATGTTTCTATATAGGAAATCGATCTTCATAATTCCAATTCTTTTCACATCTGAAACATTCAATAGTTAACCATGTTATATGTAGTTTTGGATATTGACTAATACCATAAAGAAAAGTATGAGAAATACATATCAGAGATTAAAAACACATGATTATGGTAAATTACTTATAATATATCAATCTATGATATCTTAGGTTTAATTATAGGTTATTCATGATTTCTACCATAATTATAGGACTATAACCTATAGTTAGACTTACCCTTAGGGACATCCCTAGACATACCTTAGAAATATCTCTATGGATCTCACTAAAGGTTTCTCATCCTAGTTTCCAAAGGTTAAATAAAACTTCTCTCTAATACCAACTCTAACAACCCAAGATTGATGTATATGGAAATTAAATTTCTTTTGAGGAATAAATAATACATTACACAAATAGACTCCCAAATATCATATTAGTTTAGTGAATTTGGAAACTCAGAACATATTCTTATTGCTTGGTGAAAGATCTTCATAATATCCAATAAATATATTCCCCATTAGTTTTTATACCTAAAACCATTCTTTATATCCTAGGGAAAAGGAAACATAAAAAGGGTGAGCTTAACTGCTCAATAAGGGTAAACATGAATAACATTAAACAAAACATAAAAATAAGAATGTAAAAAAATGAACAAAAAGTTTAAATATCAAAATCTTGAGTCACAAAATAAATCTTGGAATTACTTAAGGCATAGATCATAAAGGAACATTAACCATGATAAGATATCATTGGTATAAAACATGGAATTTTGGAAAACAAATAAGAACATAATATGATTTACAAAGTATCCAAGGCATTGCTTCCAATACCATCATAGTGGATAAAGTAAATTATTGAACCATTTTTACTTTCCATTCCATCCATTTAATACTGAACAAGATTTATTTGTTGTTCTATCCCTGTACTAATGAACTGGATGTACTTGTCGTTCCAACCATATATTACTGAACTGGATTTACTTGTCATTCCATCCATGTATTATTGAACCATATTTACTTGTCATTGCATTCATGTATATCTAATGAGATATAAATCTTTACCCAATTAATTGGTGGGTGATATAGTTCCCACCCATCTCATAATTAAATCATTCTTACATTTTCCACAAAAACAATAATCATTCATCATAGCATAACCCATGAAATAAAATGGGTTTTTTAAACATGATTCCATCATAAAATAATCCATATAAAATAAATTTATTTCATAAAAATAATTCCATCATAAACATAATCAAATAAAATTAATAATAGGTATATAAACATAACCTTATTTCATCTTATATGGAAAAAAATTGACAAAACATTTGAGCTTAATTCCTGGGGAAAATATCCTTTATTCTTCAAAAAAAATGTTTTCCTTTCTCAAAATACCATGAAATTTAAAAAAAATAATTTAGTTGAAAATAAACATGAAATCAAGTAGAGGAATATTCTTGGAATTAAGGAGTTATGAAGACGTAAAAATATGTTCATAATGTATAAGTTTAAAAAAAAGACATTCTTCATGTACTCTTACAAGAAAAGTCAAAAGGTACAGTGTATGGAAAATGAAAGAAATATTCCTTCCATACCATTTAATAAAAATTCACCAATGGTTAAAATTGACTTTAAAAAATAATAAAATAATATAAATAATATTATATATTTAGTAATAATGGATTTGGATGATAAATATACCCCAGTAAATACTTATGAATAAACAATCTCAGATAATAATGAGATTGGAAAATTATCTCTTACCTTAGGTCCGATTTCTTTCATATGTGTCAAAAACTCCTGTATAGTGAGTTTAAACATTTTATTAACTTGTAACATAACCATAATAATATTTATGATATCATATATTATTCACGTATGACTTTATATTACCCATTTATTTATCAGTTCCATGTTAAAGCAAAGTTTTGGGTAATAGTCGTTTTATTTATCATACGTGTTTTGACTTGTTATTATTTATCTTATTACTTAGATTTTGATTTACTTACATATATAATGTAAAACATGATTTATATATCATTAATATTTATTATATAAATATTTATAATAGATAGATAAATGAAATGGAATACATTGTTCGTGGAGACGGTAGGTCATACGTACGCATGAACGTTGTTTTTGTTTCCTTATTGAATTGAATGGAAAAAATTAAATGAAATATATATATATATACATAAGTCTATTAAAATTATTATGTCATATATTTCATGAATATTTATTATATATACTTTATAATCATTCTTGAATGGTTAACATTGAGAATGAATCTCATCGCGTCATGGAGACGGTAAGTCGTGCGTACGCACGAGCAACGATATCATTCCCTTGATAGTTAAATGGTATGGAATTGGATGGTATATTAATTATAATTAATAATTATCATGTTATATTAATTATTTATATTCATTATACTCATCATTATACCCATCAAAATTAAGTATTGTTGAATAACAAATTACACCATGGTGTAGAGAGGGTAAGTCATACGTACGCATGCATGGTGATATTATTTTTCATAGGATGGGTAAAAGGAGGAATAATATTGTCCCATAATCATAAAAATATCTCAGAATTTATTGGATTCTGGATTTACTATCTTAGTATGGTAACAACTTGGTAAGAGTAAGTAAAATAAGAAAAGAACTTTGAAAGAAGGGATAAAACGATTACCTCTTATTTGGGTGTCTCCTTTTGACTTGCACAAAATGACTCCTTAAGTTGGTTTTATAACCGAATCGTGGAGTATATTATGAATTTATGTAATTTTTTAGTAGATTTGGGTAGGTTTTGTCTGATACAAATGGATTTGGAAGTGTGAATAAAAGAGAAGGATAAGTTCTCTTTTATAGGAGAGGTGAGGGGCACTTTTGGAATGTACTGAAATACTAATTTGTTATAAATTTATTTTAGGTTTATAATGGCTTAAAATTAATTAATTTATAGTAAAATATTATTATGGGTTTAATACTCTCAAAAAATAGGTTTTATACAAGTTTAGGTCACAAAATTAACGTTATCATTTAGCTTTAACCCTTAGTTAAATAATTTAACTCTTACCATGTATTCTTGTATTTTCATACTATATGGTTAATATAGTAAATATAACATGACAATAAAACCACAAGTATATCATTAATGAAATTTTTAAAGTCATATAATTCATTTTATTTAATATTATATTTTTATGACTATTATATCATTTAATAAATATGTATTTGTTTTAAAAACTCATTTATGTCAATTTTGTAACTATTTAGTAATTGATTTTTGTTAAAGTAATACCCACTTGATTACTTCAAACCAAATGAATTAAATCATCCCTAACATGTAAATGTCATCCAAAAAAATCTTGTATGTCATCAAAATGTTAAAATTACTTTTATTTTAATATTTATAATATCATTTATTTTAATATTTCATTAATAAGGTAATCCCTCCATCATCTTATATCATAAATAAATTTATTTTTTAAGGTCTAAAAATTATAAATAAAATACCATGATTTAGGAAATATTTTTATATTTATAATTAATATTTATAGTCAAATAGATCTGTAACGCCCCGACCCCAGTTACCCAGAGTCGGTGCATTATTTTAATACATTGGCATGATTACAAGGAATCAAGTCCCAAAGGACCGATTAGTTTAGTATCCTTGGAAACACTAGATATATTCATAAAGTTTTACATTACATCATAAAAATTAAAACTACAACAAAATAGTCTCCACAGTCTACACTCTCATCCCCTCATACTATCCCTGCAGGTCATTCATAATTTATTTCTTCAAATCCTGGGAAAAATAAAACATAGAAAAAGGGGTGAGCTCAAATGCTCAGTAAGGATAACAATATAGCATAAACTTTCATAAATAAGAATAAACATTTAAGGAAATGTATAACTAAAACAAAAGCATTTTAAACTTGAACTTTAACATAGTATGGCAAAAATAAAATGAAATAATTCCATTTACTTAATCACATGGATATTCTACTAATCGAATAATCACATGCAATATCTGTAACCACTTTCATAATGATGGAATGCATAATGCTAGACTATCATAACCACATAGAAAAGGCCTCATTCCAATACTACAAATAATATTTTGTCAAGGCCTTCTTCCAAGACACTATTTTGTCTCATGAGACCTACCAATGCAATTGTTTTAGAAGATACTTACGTTTAACATTGCTAAAATATACTCCAGTGTTTTTATGAAAACATTATTCAATCTTCTGAAAACAAAATAACTAATTCTGAGACTGCTCGACTAATTACAAACCATGATGGGTCCACTCCCAATCCCTTCCTATCTACCAAACTCGAGATTCAAGTTTTTTGAAAACATTTTTAAGCTTGCGTTAAATACGTATACATTTGCACTAGATTTTCATATATTTGAGAGAAATATATCTTTTTTGAAATAATTTAAAAATCACATAATTATAAAATAAAACCTTTATTTTGAAAATATCCTTAAAAGACTGTAAGGTAAGCTTAAAATGTGTAATAATGGCAGAGAATAACTGCACCTTCCATATAAGTTAAAAAAGACATTCTTACCTTAATTCTGTCAAAAAGGTTAAAAAGCACCTTGTTTGGAAAATGACGGAAAGATTCCTTTATAAACTTCTTATAAAAAGTCAAAAAAGGGTATAAATGACTTTAACACATATTCTTGTAAATAGTAAAAAAAATTGAAATACATTTTTAAGAAACATGGATGTGGATGATAAAGATATCCCAGTAGATAATTACGTATAAACAACCTCGGATAATAAAGAGATTGTGAAATAACCATTACCAATTTGGTAACTTACGAAACATACAACCCATGAAAGAGTTATCATACAATGAATATGTAAATACACATAATTTAAAGTGTATTACACAAATAATATAATTATGGTTAGTACATACACCACACAAAAGGTAATAGTTTCAATATGGCATGAATCTCACGGGAATAAGGAGTGAGATGAAAACCCCTTACCTTGTACTTTTCCTTGGTTGGGGGTAGGTTAACCTCCTGTATAATGGTGAAATAATTGTTATTAAATTATACAAGAATTTTATACATTAATATGATATCATATAATATCTTTTAACATTGATTTGTTAATAATATCTTAGCATTATCGTTGTTTCGGGTGTTAACTTACTCATTTCCGTTTATATGTTTTGTTACGTAAGCTGTGTTTGTCAGGGATAGGTTGTATCTTAATAATATACAGAATGATATTGAGTCCTTAGATACTATTATTAATCATCAAATGAGAATTATACTTGAATGGATACGATGAAGAATGAATCTCATCGCGTTCGTGGAGACGGTAGTCCGTACGTACGCACGAGCGACAATATCATTCTTTTGATATTAAAATAATATATAATTGGATGTTATATCACATATACAGAATCATTATAATGTCATATTTAATATTTACATGAATTAAAAATCATTATTATACCCATCCAAATAATAATATATTGAATAATAGTTACACCACGACGTGGAGACGGTAAGTCGTACGTACGCACGTATGGTGACATGTCATTCAAAGGATGGATAGAATACTGAATATGGTTGTACCATATTTATAATAATATTAAAGTATATAGTATATACTGGATTAATTATTTTAGAATGGGAATAACAAATAAAGAAGAAGTTTAAGAAGAAATGAATTTGAAAAAGGGTGGTGAAAACATTACCTCTTCTTCGGGTTCTTCCTTTTGATTTGATCAAAAGGGCTCCTTAGGTTGGCTTTCTGATCAAAATAAGGCCTCTGGGTTATATTGAGGGAAGTTGAGAGAGTATTTGGTCAGGGTTTGTCCAATCCAAAAGGCTTTGAATGTGTGAATTAGTGAGAAGGGGGAGTTCCCTTCTATAAGAGGGGTGAGGGGCACCTTTGAAAAAGCTAGAAATATTATTTTATAATAAATTCATATTCGGTTTCTAATGGCTCCAAAGTGGATTATTTAAAGTTTAATGTGGGGATGGGTCGCAAACCACTCAACCAATAGAATTTAGACAGGTTTGGGTCATTATATTAACCTTATCTTTAAGTATTAACTCTTAGTTAATTAGTTTCACTTTTACAATAACTCTTTGTATTTTTGTATTATATGGTTAATAAACTTACTATATACATCCAAGCGACCCCAAAATGGTTCATTAATGATACACCTATCATGATATAAGTCTCTTGGATGAACCTTGTATTTTTAGGAATTTAATATCAATTAATAATATAATATTTGTTTTAAAAACTCTTTTATGTCAATTTTGACACTATTCAATAATTCATTTTTTTAAAAATCATAACAGAATGATTACTTCGAAAAAAGTTATTTAAGTCAATCCTAACATTTCATATTAACCTAGAAAATTATTGTAATTCATAAAAAGTCTCAAATTATATTTATTTGGGTATTTATAATATCAATTATTTTAATTTTTTCACTATTATGGTAATTACTGCATCGTCATTATGTCATAAATAAATTAAATTATTTAATGACTAAAAATTATAAATAAAATATTATTATGTATGAAATCATTTTAGATTTCTAATTAATATTTACAATCGAATTTATCTCATTTATAACCCTATATTAAAAATGTTTTAGTAAATAAACTTTGATTTTAACTCTTTTAACTCTTCTTTGAATTAAATAATAACAAATGTCCTAATCTAATCCAAGTGGATGTAAATGATAATATTTTATTCCTAAGGTTTTTCTGGTTGAGATAAACTTGTACAATAGAATTAGGACATGTGTTAGGGTAATATTAATATCATTTTTACCCGTAATTACCCAATTTACTTTTAACCGTGGTAAATAAAAGTAAAAAGTTACTATTCACCAAAAAATTATTTCCATCTCATTGAACCGCATTTTACTCATTGATATTAACCGTGTCTCTCGGATTTTCTAAATTCCACTCACAGAAGCGGTAAAATTAAGTTTTATGAAAAATTTAGTTTTTTTAACTACCACTTAGTGGTTTCACTATTCATCAAAAAATGAAAGTTTCCAGAAAAATACCAAAAATTAGGCCTAAGCTATATTTGATATTATGAATTCAAAAATGATGTCTATTTTACCAAATTCAGAACTCCTCAGTTGCATTAATTAATTTAAAAATTAATTCCTGCCGTCAAAACAAATAGCGTGTTTTTAAGAGATAATAACTATCAAAAGATTGACACTTGTTTATGTCTGATTTAAATGTGAAATTACATACAATTACCAAAATTGTATTAAATTGTAAAAATATATTCTAATTATACTTTAAAACCACTCAAATTAATAATTTATCACTATTAATTATTTCGATTAAAAAAGTTGTTTTTAATTAAAATTTAGTAATTTTCACTATTCATCAAAAAATGAAAGTTATCTGAAAAGTACCAAAATTTCACCCTAAGCTAATTTCGATATTACGAATCCAAAAATGAAGACCATTTTGAAATCTAAAATTTATAAAATTTCAAAATGTAGTTTTTACTATTCATAACAGCTAGTTTGATTGGTTGTGGTGTGTTAGAATCTCGAAGTTACGTACAATGCACGCCATTGCATTATTCAAAGGGAAACGTACAGTGGAAGCTTGGGATGTTTCATTGTACATTTTTGATGTCCCCATTCTAAAAAGTAAATTTATTTAGTCAAATTGAATATATAGAAGTTTAAAATATTGGATTTGAAAAGGGTTCACTATTAAAAGTTTTTAAAAGTGCAATACTGAAAATGAATTTGTTCTTACATTATGTCTAAGAAACTCTTAATATGGATTCTAAAATTATAAGGATTATATAAAGTTTAAAATTTAGTTAATATTATTCATAACCTCTTTTTAACGGCTTGTTTGGTAAGTCATGGTGCGCTTGAACTCGGTGTTGCGTGTAGTGAAAGTTATTGAATTATTTTGAAAAATAACACACTATGAAATCTTGGGGTGTTACATTCTCTCCTCCTTCAATAAATTGCGTCCTCACAATTTGAAACTGTTCTTCGAAAATAAAAGGTTCAAAATAGAAAATATCTTTGTGGGAAAACCTACATCGGAAATTGGGTTAATAAAATTTAGTCTTAATATGAGGAAAAGGGAAATGAAAGGGTCACCACCAAATTATGATCTCGATTAGGAGAACGTTAGTGGAAATTAGAGACATATAATTGGAGGAAAAATGTAAATATTTGTAGGTAGTGATTGAGGTCATAAATCACAAACAAGTGTAAATTTAGGGCCTTAAATTCATCAATCTATGATGATTTAAAATACCATCGGTTCAACAAAACATATGGTATTGGGATAACACATTTTTTGTTTTAAGATCCCTTCACTAAATTATAAGAATTAATTTATTCATTGAATAAGAGAAGAAGAAAAATATATACTTGACAAGTAGAGTCTCATCCTTCGGTTGTGGGTTCAAGTCTCACGGCCTTGCCGGACACGACGGGTTGCCGCCCGACCTCCGGGTTGTCCTTTTATGGCAATCCAAAATAATCCAAACTTGAACTATCCAAAATACTTCAGTCCAAAATTTATAAGGAAGGTAAACACAATGAAGATCCTTTTTTCCATGTAACAACATTTTAACACCTTCATCTTGTATTCTTTCAAAACACTACAACATCCTGAATTACCATAAAACCTTATTGATTACATTCATGATCCCTTATTCCTTAAAGAATAATAGATATACTCCTTCAATCCAAAAATCTTGTAAACCCCAACAATGAAGGAATATACAAATCATTAATTAGTTTCAAGGTAGTCAAGAATATCTAATATAGTTTATCCAAATCAATCATGTATTATTCTAAAATAACTACCTCGGTATCAGAACCATATTATGGTTTATCTTTCTCTCAACCATATATTTTCCAAAAATTTAACCTGTTATTGAGTCACTTTTCTTTATTCCACACAATCTCAAGTCCTTAATGAAATAGTACTGCAGTACAATCCTTATATACTCCATAATTATTATAAAAATTACATTGTTGATACAACACTCAAATGACATATCAACATAAGAACTCTAATCATTCCTCTTCATATGTGGTAGTATCATAACATGATTATTATCCAATAGCATCATTTGCGGCGTAGTCTAATGACTGGGACATAGGTTCGTGTAGTGTCCAAACTCCTTTCAAATGAAGCATTGTACATTTGAAACCATTTTCTTACCCTTGCAGTCATGTACTTTGTGTCTTTTTCCTCCACACTTATAACATACTCTCATTCCCTTCAAGAATTTTCCAAGGTGATTCTTTCCACAGTTATCACATATGGGAAAATCCTTCTTTACCTTCTTCCTTTTATCTTTCCTTCTCTCTACCATCCTTTCCTTCTATGGCTTCCCTTCAAAGCCATAGGACTCCAAGAATTCTTTACTTATCTTATCAACACATGATACTATTTCTTGATATGATGATAATATGTGGGAGACTATTTCCCTTCTAAAACCTGAATTAAGACCTTGAAAGATATGATCCTCCTTACTCTTTAGATCATGAATATTATTGGAGTTCTCATTCCTTCTATTGGGGGCCATTTATAAACAATGTCATAAACTAGATCAGTTTATGAGTCAAAATACATAATTTCATACTTATAAAACACTTAAAATAAATTGAACTATTTATGGATATAATCCATAATCATGAAAATGTTTTCTTTGAGAAATTATATACTAATAAACCCTTCATAATGATTTGTAAAGAAAATGAGATTTATCCTAAGCATATCCCCCGGGAGTGTCGTAACCAAGAGTGCAGCAAGGCCCATTATCGTGCACCAGTTCCCGTTCGAGTCTATCTCAAAGCAGTGTTTTCGGGTTTTACCCCTAGGTACATCTGTGCCAGAGCCGCCTCTACCTGCTCGTATCCATATAGGGATGTATTGCTCGGAAAACTCACAAAATCTCTACAATACCAAAATTCTAGGAAGTTCTTCTATACTAATCCTCAAAGTTCATCTTAGATCTACGTGCTCTAATTAGAGTTTATCTAAATCTAGCTTCCAAGGTTTGTACTAAAATTTCTCTGATACCAACTGTAATTCCCCGAACCCAGTTACCCAGAGTCTGTGCATTATTTTAATACATTGGCATGATTACAAGGAATCAAGTCCCAAAGGATCGATTAGTTTAGTAGTTTTGGAAACACTGGATATATTCATAATGTTTTACATTACATCATAAAAATGAAAACTACAACAACATAGTCTCCATATTCTACACTCTTATCCCCTCATACTATCCCTGCAGGTCATTCATAATTTTCTTATTCACATCCTGGGAAAAATAAAACATAGAAAAGGGGTGAGCTCAAATTCCCAGTAAGGATAAAAATATAGTATAAACTTTCATAAATAAGAATAAACATTTAAGGCAATATATAACTAAAAAAGCCTTTTAAACTTGAACTTAAAAATAGTATGGAAAAAATAAAATGAAATAATGTCATTTACTTATTCACATGGATATTATACTAATCGAATAATCACATGCAATATCAATAACCACTTTCATAATGATGGAATGCATAATGCCAGACTATCATAACCACATAGCCAAGGCCTCGTGCCAAGACTACAAATAAGATTAGTTCAAGGCCTTGTTCCAAGACACTAGTTTGTCTCATGAGACCTACCGATGCAATTTTTTTTAGAAGATACTTACGTTTAACATTGCTAAAATACACTCCAGTGTTTTTCTGAAAACATTATGCTAGCTTCTGAAAACAAAATAACTAATTCTGAGACTGCTTGACTAATTACAGGCCATGATGGTTCCACTCCCATTCCCTTCCTGCCTACCAAACTCGAGAGTCAGGTTTTCTGAAAACATTTTTAAGCTTGTGTTAAATACGTATACATTTTCACTGTATTTTCATATATTTGAGAGAAATATCTCTTTTTTAAAATCATTTAAAAATAACATAATTATAAAATAAAACCTTTATTTTTAAAATATCCTTACCAGCCTGTAAGGGATGCTTCAAAGGTGTAATAATGGCAGAGAATAACTGCACCATCCATATAAGTTAAAAAATACATTCTTACCTTAATTCTGTTGAAAAGGTTAAAAATCACCTTGTTTGGAAAACGACAGAAATATTCCTTTATAAACCTCTTATAAAAAGTCAAACAAGGGTATAAATGACTTTAACCAATATTATTGTAAATAGTAAAAATGTTTTGAAATACATTTTTAAGAAACATGGATGTGGATGATAAAGAGATCCCAGTAGATAATTACGTATAAACAACCTCGGATAATGAAGAGATTGTGAAATAACCCTTACCAATTTGGTAACTTACGAAACATACAACCCATGAAAGAGGTATCATAAACTGAATATGTAAATACACATAAATTAAAGAGTATTACACAAATAATATAATTATGGCCAGTACATACACCACACAAAAGGTAATAGTGGAAATATGGCATGAATCTCACGAGAATAAGGAGTGAGATGAAAACCCCTTACCTTGTACTTTTCCTTGGTTGGGGGTAGGTTAAAATCCTGTATAATGGTGAAATAATTGTTATTAAATTATACAAGAATCATATACATTAATATGATATCATATATGATCTTTTAACATTTATTTGTTAATAATATCTTAGTATTATCGTTGTTTCAGGTGTTAACTTACTCATTTTCTTTTATATGTTTTGTTACGTAAGGCGTGTTTGTCATGGATAGGTTGTATCTTAATCATATCCAGAATTATATCGAGTCCTTAGATACTATTATTAATCATCAAATGAGAATTAGACTTGAATGGATACTATGGAGAATGAATCTCATCGCATTCATGGAGACGGTAGTCCGTACGTACGCACGAGCGACGATATCATTCTTTTGATATTAAAATAATATATAATTGGATGGTATATCACATATGCAGAATCATAATCATGTTATATTTATTATTTACATGAATTAAAAATCATTATTATACCCATCCAAATAATAATATCACTACTGGAAATATAGACAATACCAACTGTTCAAAACTGTTGGTATAGGCTGGAAAACCGTTGGTATAAGATATACCAACGGTTTCCCAAACCGCAGGGAAGTAAGGTGTTGGTAAATACCTTTACCAGCGGTTTAAGGAAAACCTTTGGTAAAAGGTGTTGAAAGTTTTAATTTCCCAACGGTTCCTCTAAACTGTTGGAAAAAGGATTTACCAACGGTTTAAAACCGTTGGGAAATTCATATTTTTGAGCTTATACCAACGGTTCAAAACCGTTGGGATAGCTTTTTACCAATGGTTTAGATAAACCGTTGGTATATATTCATATATGCTCAAAGTATACCAACGGTTCTAAGCCGTTGGTATTGGGTATTTTCACAAAAAACCAGCAGCCTGCATACAGCTGCCTCCACTTGATAGACCTGCATAAAAAACATCACAAATAACATCTATAAATAGACTTCAAACACCACAAAAAACATTGGAAATAACACAAAAAAACACATAAAAACATCAATCTTCCAACCATGCCATGTACTACAATTCCCCATTTCAATATTCATATGACAACAACTCTTCCATTTAACCTATTTCAATTTATTGGGATCACACATATCAATTTCTTCTTACTCAAAAAGGTGATGATTATGATAGAAATTGGTGCATGAGGGGTATGTGTGATAAAGTGAATTAACAATGTGGTTAATAATTGTGCATCATCTAGAGTGATGCATGACTTGCATTGAATGTGATGTGGGGGGATGTCCAGAGAGGGGAGGGGGTTGTCCAGGAATAGGGGAGGGGAGATTTCTAGGGAGCAAGTATGGGGGTCATAGAGAATGTGAAACAAGGATTTGTTTTCAAATTATATCATATCATCACAAGCATTTGATGAGCATGAGCTAATAAGCTTACCAAGTCATTCATATAGTTCAAGACATACAAAAATGGAATAATCCCAAATAACATTGCATGATCAAAGAAATAAAAAAAGGCATGTGAAATCAACATTCCTACATTTACATATCATCCAAAAGGTATAAAATTTAATCAAATTATAATAGAATTATACATAAGGCATACGAGTCTCATTTACTTACATACACATTGGTACAAAAAGAAAATGTTATTCATGTCCGGGGGGCTGTCCGGGGTCCAAGGAGGAGGGTGGGGGGCTGTCCAGGATCTAGGAAGGGGGGTGGGGGCTTTCCAGGGCTGTTCTTTCACGTCACATTTTACTCATGGATTGTTGTCCTTAAGTTTCAACAGAATTCGAATGCGTTTGGTCAGTTTTTCGTATGTCAGTTGTTGATTTCACATAAAATTATGTCCATTTTTAACAAAACAGAGGCACTTTGAGTGGTGTTGGCCACACTAGGCCTTGTATTGAGGCAGGGTTGACTCGAACATGTCACATATGAGACATGGATAGTTGTGCAAAAGTATCAACATAATCAGAATCTGTTTGATCGGTTTGGTGTATGTACGTAAAATATTGTCCATTTTAAACAAAATACATACATATGGAGTGATACTGGCCACAATGTGCTTCAAATTGAGCCAGGGTTGACTCGTACACATCACATATAACCCATGGATCATTGTCCTAAAGTGTCAACAAAATCCGAAGGTGTTTGGTCGGTTTCCCGTCTGTTAGTTGTTGATTTCACATAAAAATAAGTCCATTTTGAACAAAAGAGAGGGAGTTTGAGTGGTCTCGGCCACACCATGCCTTATATAGAGGAGAAGTTGACTCATACACGTCACATTTTACCCATGGATAGTTTTCCTTAAGTTTCAATAGAATCCGAATGATTTTGGTTGGTTTACCGTATGTCAGTTGTTGATTTCACTTAAAATTAAGTCCATTTTTTAAAAAACAGAGGAACTTTGAGTGTTGTCGGCCACACCAGGCCTCAGATTGAGGAAGGTTGACTCGTAAACATCATATATGAGTCATGGATTTTTTTTCAAAAGTATCAACACAATCAGAAGCCATTTGATTGGTTTGGCGTATGTATGTAAAATATTGTCCATTATAAACAAAATACATACACTTGAAGTGATACCGGCCACACCGCATTTCAGATTGAGCCGAGGTTGACTCTTACACATTACATATGACCCATGGATCATTTTCCTAAAGTTTCAATACAATCCAAAGGCGTTTGGTCAGTTTCACGTATGTCAGTTGTTGATTTCACTTAAAAATAAGTCCATTTTGAACAAAAGAGAGGGATTTTGAGTGGTCCCAGCCACACCGCGCCTCAGATTGGGGCGAAGTTGACTCGTACATGTCACATTTAACCCATGGATCGTTTTCCTTAAGTTTAAACAGAATCCGAATGCGTTTGGTCAGTTTTTCGTATGTCAGTTGTTGATTTCACTTAAAATTAAGTCCATTTTTAACAAAATATAGGCACTTTGAGTGGTGTCAGCCACACCGGGCCTCGGATTGAGATGAGTTTGACTCGTAAAAATCACATATGAGTCATGGATCTTTGTGAAAAAGTATCAACACAATCATAATCCGTTTGATTGGTTTGACGTATGTACGTAAAATATTGTCCATTTTAAACAAAAGAGGGATAGTTTGGGTAGTTCCGGCCACACCGCACCTTGTATTGAGGAGGGGTTGACTCTTACACGTCACATATGACCCATGGATCGTTTTAATAAAGTTTCAACAGATTTGTAATGCATTTGGTCAGTTTTTCGTATGCCAGTTGTTATTTTCACTTAAAAATAAAGTCATTTTGAACAAAAGAGAGACATTTTGAATGGTACCATCCACACCGCGCCTTGGATTAAGGTGGGTTTGACTCGTACACGTCACATATGACCCATGGATCATTTTCCTGTAGTATCAATAGAATCCGAATGTGTTTGGTAAATTTACCATATGTCATTTGTTGATTTCACTTAAAATTTAGTACATTTTTAACAAAATAGAGGCATTTTGAGTGGTGTCGGCCACACCGGGCCTTTTATTGCAGATGGGTTTACTCATACACATCAAATTTGACCCATTTATTGTTTTCCTTAAGTTTCAATATAATCTGAATGCGTTTGGTCAGTTTTCCGTATGTCAGTTGTTGATTTCACTTAAAATTAAGTCCATTTTTAACAAAACAGAGGCACTTTGAGTGGTGTCGGCCACACCGGGCCTCGAATTGAGTCGGGGTTGACTCTTAAACATCAAATATGAGTAATGGATAATTGTACAAAAGTATGAATACAATCAGAATCCATTTGATCAGTTTTGCTTATGTACGTAAAATATTGTCCATTTTAAACAAAAGAGGGACAGTTTGGGTGGTTCCGGCCACACCGTGCCTTGGATTGAGGCACGGTTGACTCGTACACATCGCATATGAACCATGGATAATTTTCATAAAGTTTCAACAGATTTGTAATTCATTTGGTCGGCTTTCCGTATGCCAGTTGTTGTTTTCACTTAAAATTAATGTCATTTTGAACAAAAAAGAGACTTTTTGAATAGTACCGTCCACACCGCGCCTTGGATTGAGGCGGGGTTGACTCGTACACATCACATATAACTCATGGATCTTTTTCCTATAGTATCAATATAATCTGAATGCTTTTGGTCGGTTTACCGTATGTCAGTTGTTGATTTCACTTAAAATTAAGTCCATTTTTAACAAAACAGAGGCATTTTGAGTGGTGTCGGCCACACCGAGCCTTGTATTGAGGTGGAGTTGACTCATATACATCAAATTTTACTCATGGATAGTTTTCCTTAAGTTTCAACAGAATACTAATGCTTTTGGTCGGTTTTCCATAAGTCAGTTGTTGATTTCAATTAAAATTAAGTCCATTTTTAACAAAACAGAGACACTTTGAGTGGTATTGGCCACACTGGGCCTCGAATTGAGGTAGAGTTGACTCGTACATGGCACATATGAGTCATGGATAATTGTGAAAAATTATCAACACAATCAAAAGTTGTTTGATTGGATTGGCATATGTACATAAAATATTGTCCATTTTAAACAAAATACATACACTTGGAGTGATACCGGCAACACCGCACATCGGATTGAGGCGGAGTTGACTTTTACATGTCACATATGACCCATGGATCGTTTTCCTAAAGTTTCAACACAATCCAAAGGCATTTGGTCAGTTTTCCATATGTCATTTGTTTATTTCACTTAAAAATAAGACAATTTTGAAAAAAAAAGAGGCAGTTTGAGTGATCCTGGCCACACCATGCCTTTTATTGAGGCGGGGTTGACTTATACATGTCACATTTGACCCATGGATCGTTTCCCTTAATATTAAACAGAATCCAAATGCATTTGGTCGGAGGGGAAGGGTCTAGTCGGGTACGCGGAGATGCTCGTCTACCTCTGGTACGAACCTCCCTCGTACCATCGGCCTAAGCACTGAAAGAATGGAATAAGGAAAAGTGCACATACTTATGTACCTGTAAAATCTACACATAGACAGCACATAGCTGCATCATGTCATAAAAAATAACACCAAGGATCTGACAAAATAGAAGCAGTCATGCAGAGTAATGACAAGTGCACACACAAATCAGAAGCAACTAAAAAATCGTTGCATACATGCCATGTTTATTTCCTAAAACAAATTAAAAAACGCAAAATGATGAAACTCTAGAACATGGCTTGCCTCCCAAGAAGCGCTAAGTTTTACGTCTTCAGCCAGATGGATGGACACTGGTCAATTGCCTTGGTCCATCAGCTCAAAACTCCTCTTCCTCTTACAAGAACTGGTGGTCGTGTCATCAAGCTCACAGGGACTCTTAGTGGGATTGATCACTACAGGAGCATAGCGGGCATGAATCTGGTGTGGAAGTAAGATAATATGGCGCTCTTCATCAGCCAGATGTTGAGTCACCCTTCGTACGAGGTTAGATGGAGATGGGACGTGCACATCGATGATCATGGAAGAGGCAGACAAGATAGACATTGTTGGTTAAGTTTCATCCACAAATAGATTCATTTTTATATATTATAACCTTTATAAATGTTTGTCCCAATTTTACAAACAATTAATGTGTGAAAATTGTGAAAAATAACTTATCGGATATATAAAAATGGATTTAAGTGTGGACATGATGCATAATATCTCAAATATTCTTCATTGGATCGCAATTTGAAATTTTAATCCATTATCAAATGTCTTATATCAATTTATTTTTATTTGGATCCTTAAGGTTGAACGCTTTTTGTAAAATCTAGCCAAGGGAGGATAGACTAGTGACTTGGAATACAATTGGATGCTATGTGGTGAAAACCACATTATAAGTATTGTCTATGATATTATTGAGGTGGTTTGAGGATCAAATCTATCTTTTTAGAGAAAATCCAGCATGTCCAAGTTTGGTGGTCAAAGTTCTGAAGTGGGGGGTATTTGGTGGTTGAGGAGGGGGATGAGGGGGATGTCCAAGCTCTAGGAGGAGGGGTGGGGGGCTTTCCAGGGTCCAGGAAGGGGGGTGGGGGCTATCCAGGGTCAAGGAGAAGGGGTGAAGGGGTTGTCTATGGTCTAGGAAGGAGGGGGGCTGTTCAGGGTCCATCGAGGAGGGGGGCTATCCAGGGTCCAGGGTGGAGGGTGGGGGGCTTCCTAGGGTCTAGGAAGGAGGGGTACTATACAAGGTCCTGGGAGGAGGGTGGAGGGGGGTTGTCCAGGGTCCAGGAGGGGGGCTGTCCAGGGTCCAAGAGGGGGGTGTCCAGGGTCCATGAGGAGTGGGGGCTCTGTTAAAGGGAGGAAATCCCCAAATAATTCATTAAAAATTAACTAAACTTAATCCAAAAAATATCACAATTCCAATCCATCACCCAACCAACATCCAATTCATCCTCAATATCACTAACCTTCGCATGCCATAAACAACACAACCAAGTTTATACTAAATTAAAATAGAAAAAAATAATAGATAAAGAACATTAAAACTAAGGTAGTACTTATAGATTTATAGTGTAGAACTAAAAAATTGTTTTATTTAAGATGGATTTATGAGTGGAACGAGTTTCTGAGTCTTTGTATAGAGAGATCCCAGATGTTTAGGTCAAATAAAAATAAAAAATAAAAAAATAGATGAAGAACATTATAACTGAGGTAGAACTTGCAGATTTGAAGTGTAGAATAGAAAAAAAAATTATTAAAGAGGATGGATAGAGTTTCGGAGACTGGGTAACGAGAGAGCATTGGGAGAGCTTCAATTTAGGGCTGTAGTCGAGCGGAGGGGGACTACAATCGAGTGGAGGGGCTACAGGACACCCGGACTGGATTTAGGGGAAAACTTTCCCAACAGTTTTTAAAAACCGTTAGGAATGTAGTCCTATACCAATAGTTTCTTTAAACCGTTGGTAAAGTGGCATATATTCCAATATATACCAACAGTTAGTGTATAACTGTTGGTAAAAGTGTCTTAATTGAGTCCTATACCAATGTTTTTACAAAGCGTTGGTAAAATTATTCATAAAAGCCTATATACCAACGGTTTTCTTAAAACTGTTGGTATACATAACCATTACCAATGGTTTATCAAACCATTGGGATATAAGCGTTGGTAAAAATGGGATTTCCAGTAGTGTATATTGAATAACAATTACACCACGACGTGGAGACGGTAAGTCGTACGTACGCACGTATGGTGACATGTCATTCAAAGGATGGATAGAATACTGAATATGGATGTACCATATTTATAATAATATTACAGTATATAGGAGATATTGGATTCATTATTTTATAATGGGAATAACAAAGAAAGAATAAGGTGAAGAAGAAATTAATTTGAAAAATTGTGGTGAAAACATTACCTCTTCTTCGGGTTCTTCCTTTTGATTTGATCGAAAGGGCTCCTTAGGTTGGCTTTCTGATCAAACTAAGGCCTCTAGGTTGTAGTGAGGGAAGTTTATAGAGTATTTTGGTAGGTTTTGGCCGAACCAAAAGGCTTTGAATGTGTGAATTAGTGAGAAGGGGGAGTTCCCTTTTATAAGAGGGGTGAGGGGCACCTTTGGAAAAGCTATAAATATTATTTTATAATAAATTCATATTCGGTTTCTAATGGCTCCAAAGTGGATTATTTAAAGGTTAAGGTGGTTATGGGTCGAAAAACACTCAATTAATATAATTTAGATAGTTTTGGGTCATTATATTAACCTTATCTTTAAGTATTACCTCTTAGTTAATTAGTTTCACTTTTACAATGTCTCTTTGTATTTTTATATTATATGGTTAATAAACTTACTATATACATTCAATCTATCCCAAAGTGTTCCATTAATGATACACCTATTATGATATAAGTCTCTTTTCCGAACCTTAGATTTTTAGGAATTTAATATCAATTAATAATATAATATTTGTTTTAAAAACTCTTTTATGTCAATTTTGACACTATTCAATAATTGATTTTTTTAAAATCATAACAGAATTATTACTTCAAAAAAAGTTAATTAAGTCAATTATAACATGTCATATTAACATATAAAATTAGTTTAATTCATAAAAAGTCTCAAATTATATTTATTTGGGTATTTATAATATCAATTATTTTAATGTTTTCACTATTATGGTAATTACTACATCATCATTGTGTCATAAATAAATTACATTATTTAATGTCTAAAAATTATAAATAAAAAATCATTATGTAGGAAATCATTTTATCTTTCTAATGAATATTTACAATCGAATTTATCTTATGTACAACCCTATATTAAAAATATTTTAGTAAATAAACTTTGATTTTAACTCTTTTAACTTTTCTTTGAATTAAATAATAATAAATGTCATAATCTAATCCAAGTGGACCTAAATGATAATATTTTATTCCTAAGGTTATTTTTGGTCGAGATACACTTGTCCAATAGAATTAGGACATGTGTTAGGGTAATATTAATATCATTTTTACCCCTAATTACCCTATTTACTTTTAACCGTGTTAAATAAAAGTAAAAAGTTACTATTCACAAAAAATTATTTTCATCTCATTGAACCACATTTTACTCCTTGATATTAATTGTGTCTCTCGGATTTTCAAAATTCCACTCACAGAAGTGGTAAAATTAAGTTTTATGAAAAATTCAGTTTTTTTAACTACCACTTAGTGGTTTCACTATTCATCAAAAAATGAAAGTTTCCAGAAAAATACCAAAAATTAGGCCTAAGATATATTTGATATTATGAATTAATAAATGATGACTATTTTACAAAATTCATAACATGTCAGTTGCATTAATTAATTTAAAAATTAATTCCTGTCATCAAAACAAATAGCGTGTTTTTAAGAGATAATAACTATCAAAAGATTGACACTTGTTTATGTCTGGTTTAAATGTGAAATTACATCCAATGACCAACATTGTATTAAATGGTAAAAATATATTCTAAATATACTTTAAAACCACCCAATTAATAATTTATCATTATTAATTATTTCGATTAAAAAAGTTGTTTTTAATTAAAATTTAGTAATTTTCACTATTCATCAAAAAATGAAAGTTATCCGAAAAGTACCAAAATGTCACCCTAAGATAATTTTGATATTACGAATCGAAAAATGAAGACCATTTCGAAAGATAAAATTTATAAAATTTCAAAACGTAGGTTTTACTATCTATAACGGCTAGTTTGATTGGTTGTGGTGTGTTAGAATCTCGAAGTTGCGTACAATGCACGCCATTGCATTATTCAAAAGGAAACGTACCGTGGAAGCTTGGGATGTTTCATTGTAAATTTTTTATGTCCAAATTCTAAAAAGTAAATTTATTTAGTCAAATTGAATATATATAAGTTTAAAATATTGGATTTAAAAAGGGTTCACTATTAAAAGTTTGTAAAAGTGCAATACTGAAAATGAATTTGTTCTTACATTATGTCTAAGAAAATCATAATATGGATTCTAAAATTATAAGGATTATATAAAGTTTAAAATTTAGTTAATACTATTCATAACCTCTTTTGAACGGCTTGTTTGGTAAGTCATGGTGCGCTTGAACTCGGTGTTGCGTGTAGTGCAAGTTATTGAATTATTTTTAAGAAATAACACACTATGAAATCTTGGGGTGTTACAAGATCAATTATATAACCCCACATTAAAATTGTTTTAGTAAAAAGATAAATGTTTTTTCTATATTTCCCTTTACTTTAAATTAATTATTATAACACATGATTTTCAAACCCAAGTTGTTATAAAATGAAAAAAACATCCTAAGGGTATTTTTGTAATCTATGAATCATCCAATAATATTAGGACACATTTTAGGGTAGATTTATATTATTATAGTATAATGTTTACCCTTATTTAACTAATTTACCCTTTTACTATGGTAAATAAAAATAATTACTGAAGTTACTATTAATAATGTCCAAAAATAAAAGGGATCTATTTACATAATTTGGACCTTCTGATTAAAAATATGGAATCCATTTTTCTAAATTCAAAACATATAATTGGAAGAAATTAATTTAAAATTAATTACCATTTTCAAAACTAGAAAGTGGGTTTTTAAGAAGTAAAAACTATCAAAAGATCAACATGTGATTATATCCAATTTAAATGGGAAATTGCTTCCATTTTCAAAAAAAAATATTAAATTATAAAAACATAATATAATTAAACTTTAAACCCAATTAACAATATAATATAACTATATAAATAAATAAGATGAAAAGGCAGTTTTGAATTAGAATGCAGTATCTTTCACTATTCATTAAAATATGAATTTCATCGAAAAAATACCAAAATTTCAACCAAGGTAAATTTTTATGTCCTGATTACAAATAATAAGTTTATTGTGTCAAATAGAACTTATAAAATTTTCAAAAACTATATTTAAAACTGGTTCTCCACTAAAAGGTGATAAAACTGTATTTTTTTTAAAAATACTTCTTTTATCCAAAAAATTGAATTTGTTCTGATATCATGTCTAGAAAAAATATAAGATAAATTTAAAACATTTCATTGAATATATTACATATATATTTCACTAATAAAATTCATAAATATTTATTTTTCTTATTTTTATAGACTCACTTTCATTAAAATAGTATTTTTAGAAGTTAATACTATTCATACCTTTCATTATAATGAATAGGTTATAATATTTATTTATCACTTATACTAGGTCCTGCGTGAAATTAATTCTATAAAAATAACTTTAAATTGTGTGTAACAGAAACCAATAATAGTTTTGTGTATACTACAAGCTAATACGGTGTTGCGTATAATGAAATCTAATCTTGGTGTAGCATAAAACACAAGACATAAAAGAAATTAAAAAGAATATATCTCATAAAATATCGAGGTGTTACAGACATAGTCTCTACTCGATAGACCACGGCTGCAGAAACTTCTATCTCAAACTCTTGTGGGCTCTGTAGGGCTTCAATAAGTGCCTCCATGAGTTCTCTTGAAATATGGATCACATTGATGACTGAGAGCTTGGTTGGGAATATCACCAGCTATTTCAAAAACATTGTATTTTGGTGCAATAGGTTGGATCTTCCTAGTATGGGGTTTCCCCTAGACATTTAGATTAAGAGCTGGGGCATTTGGGATGGATGAACCAGGTTCTAGTGAAGAGGTGGAGGGATTATCTGTTTCCATTAGTGTGGGTCATGCCAGCCTTCCCCACTGACTACGTTGATGGGATTGGACCCCCACTAAGTGTTCATGAAAGACAATCGGATTTGGGAGACTAATAGAGGGATCTGAGGCACCTCCTTGCCTCTTTTGAGCCTATTGTAGTTCTTACTCGTGATTCTCACCTATATATATGCCCTCCATGGGGATATGACTAGAATATTGAGTCCGACCACATCTGTGGTGTCCCCTATATCCTCGGATCCAGTGCATATGAACTCTCATTCCCCAGTTATGTGTGGGAAACTCACACTATGGTTCAAACTCATAATTAGATAAAAGGGATGACAAGTGTATCATGTTGACAGAACCAAATATGAGCTCTTTTTCTAATGAGGATTGCATTTGGTAGAGAGGTTCCTATTCCTCAGATGATGCAGATAAGAAATCGGTGAGACTTAAGTCTCAATTTGGATGAGAATATAACTCTTACTCTTCTATTTATTCCTACTTCTAGTTGTCACAACCACCTTTGGTAAGCACATTTGATGTTCCCCCCTTGGGTGGTAGATCTATTTTGGTTCTGTGCAACTGTGGTTTTAGAGTGGTGTGGGCTCGATCAACTACCTTTCAAGTCAACCAGTTGTTGAATTTTTGCGCACCTCTAGTTGGGACCTTATTTTAATCACCTTCTTCTTCCAATTATATTATGGTTATACAATACACCTACTTTAATTATTTATGTATAATCACTTGTCCATAGTCGACTATGCCTTGAAGAGCATCCTTGAAGATGAAGTAGTTCTGGATATTATGACTCAGCCTTTTGTAGAAAGGGAAGTAATTGGGACAATTAGTGGGGTTGACTTCCTTAGTCCTCCTAGGTTTTAGAAGTGTGAGAAGATTATTATCCATGTATTATAAGAAATAACTAGGGACTTTTTCATTTCATAATGATTATACATTGTTCATTCGTTCCTCAAATCCTAGGTGACCATGATTTATCTATGCTTCTGGACGAGGTTGATTTTGTGGTTTTCGCTACTCAACAAGAGGTATTGGTAAATTCATGTCAGATCTTGGTATTTTTATAGGCACTACTACTAGCCTGAGAGGTAAAACTATGGATTTTTCTTTGGTAGTCCTTTTTCCCTATTTTTCATGCATGATTCAAGTTTTGGATCGAGTCCACTAGATGGATTCTTCTAAACATTGGGTCATTTTGGAAAACTCATAGAATCCACCAAGATATTTCATTGGAATCAGATGTGTCTGCAACTCATCCCTAGTATTTTTAGCATAGAGTTTCAATAGTTTCTCTTTCTATAGAGGGATGTTAAGTGAGTAGTTCAAATCCATCCACCTTGATATGAAGTCAGACACCCTCTCATTCTCGTGATGTTTTCAGTTTTTCAGGTTGAATATCATTATCTTCCATAGTGTATAATTGAATTGATAAAGGGATTGATGAAAAAGGTCTTCCCATATTGACATGAATCATTCTGGTTGGATACTATATGAAATAAAGGTCGGCCCTCTTGGAGTCTATAGAAAACACCTCATCTTTGTTTCCTCCCATTGATCTCGAGGGCCCATCATTGACCCAAATTGAGATACGAAGTGTGTAAGAATTTTTTAGGGTATCTCACATTGTAAAATGTGAAGAAGGTGGGATTATTGAAATTGGGTGGAGGAAAAGTGTCATCCACCCAATCGGGATATGTCTTCCTCTCGGGATGCACAGGTGTGCATCTCCCTTCTATGACTTCCATTCGAGTTGACAGAGACTCGATGATGTTAAGGAGCTCCTGGGGAACTATTTACTGAGCTGTCTCCAATCTATAGGTATATGGTGGGGGTTGAAGAGGTGTTCACACTTTCATCTCTTGTCTATTTTCAATTCGTCCCAATATTGAATGGTTTTCCTACTGAGGGAGAGGTTGTTGCCGCAACATAGGGAAGTCACGGTCATTTTCAACTTCCTTGTTTATGGGGATTGGTTGTCTAGATCCAAATCCAACTTGATTCTTAGTTACCTATCATTCTCTTAGATAGACCATGGGAGGGATAACATTTTTCTCTTCCTAAAGATGATACCTAGTGGGAATATTGCTTCTAAATATCTCCTTGTTGAGTTATATGAGAGTTTGTATTTCACTTTCATATTATGACAATCGTTCCTCTAGGGAAGGGATCTAGTTTCTTCTAGGAGGTGACCATGAGGATGATTCCCCCCACCCCTTAGTGATATTTTATCATGGATATAGAAACTTAATATTTGGGGGTGCCATGATTTGGAGCCATATTTGGTTCCTGGTGTGTGCATCCTCATTTGGTGCTTCCAAATCACCCTCCTTCTATTGTATGTTTTTCTTGTTGTGACCTTATTCACTTGCATCTTGATCAATATCTTCCATTTTTATGGTGAGAAATTTCACAAAGGCATATCAACAAAATGGTGGTTGTTCCATTAAATTCAATGAAATAGGTTTATTTTGTACTATCTTCTCCAGGGTTGTTATTGGAAGCCTTCGCCATGTTGGGCCATTTTAGCTTGCAACCCCCGTAGGGTCTGATTTCCTTTATCGTATGTTCCTCCCACCTTGGTCTATGAATAGTGACATTGAGGGTGTTTCCAGTTGCGATTACCAAATGGGCCCCAACCAGTAGGTGTTTTTCTTGAGGTGGGAGGAACAGGTGGTATGTCGACCATTGATTTATTCCTCCCAACCTAAAGAAGAATGATTCCATATGTGGTGATGATGATGAAAATTCCCCCAAGCATATGGGGTGGGGTCATATGAGGCCACCATTGGAATCGATTGGTATTATTTTTAAGGATCTAATGGCTCTAATTGGGGACTTGATGATTCCTAGGATAGAAACAAAGATATAAATTTCACCATCCCAGTTGGGTGGGGTTGTTTTGGGATCACCGTTGATGTCTCTAGGTCCCTATGAGGGGATAATGAACCTTGATATGGTGATTGAGATATAAATTCCTCCATCCTGGTGGGCTGGGGTTCTCTTGCAGCTTCCAAGGGTATGTCTGTAATCCTCTCGGGAATTGATGATCTGAGGTGTGGATGTGGTTCTAGATATTATCCTGGATCAGGGGGCCAATTCTACTCCAAAAAATATTTTATAGCATCTAATATCGCATTCTTTGTGATGTGGTGTAGCTATAATCGTGTGTTGGTTGGGTGAGATGGAAGCCCATGGTGAGAACCATTCATTACAAGAAGTTTTTTGGGTGATCTAAACTTTGGTATCTATGTTTGGAATGAACAACTATTGTATTTAGGGGTCCAGTTTGAAATCATGTTGGCTATCATCTCTCCCTGTTTTTTGGTGTCTGGGCACCATTGAAGTGGTGGTGTTCTGTTTCAGTGACCAATTGGCCTAAGTGTTACTCAGTTCCAAGATTTTTCTATAGGATATAACATTGTAGGATGTCATATCTGTGGTGTTATACTATTCTAGGGGATTGGAAAAGTATAATTCTTCATACTTTCCCTATCCTCAAATATAGATGCATGATGTGGATTTATAGATCAGTTTTCAAAGAGTTGTTATGAAATAGCGGCAAGAGTGTTGCATATTTGCACTGTTCTTTTCCTGTTTTGGTTCTTGTTCCATGAATATAGCATCCATGATTAGATGATAATAGATTATATTTATTATCTAAAGGGAACACTCATATCCTTGAAATGTGAGATATTTATCCTTAATTATTTGATTAGTATCCCACATATTTTAGCGTATGTAAGGAATGCACTACTTTTTTAGCTCATATGGGATCTCATAGCTAGAAATAGAGAGGTTCCATAACAAGATGGTGAGATTTTTTTTGATAACACTCTCTATATGTCAATGTTTACCTCCTCCTCAATAGTCTTACATGCATCCATCTGGTCATACCATAGAAGATGGATCTAATGGTCACCTGGTGACGGGAGTGGAGTGTTGCTGGAATTTAATGGGGAACCAAATATAGTTAACCCTGATGATTCGAGAACCTCTCTATATAAAGGTTTTGTGTTTATTTCACCTCTCTATATAGAGGTGTCTATACAAAGAGAGGATTTCCTTGCCCATGGGAGATATCAGTGTGGGGAGGTTGAACACAGAGGATATTAGGAGTAAAGACCATGTGATCCATCTCTACACTACCATGAGGAGGACTATCATGGTAATGAACATATTTTGATTTTACTTAGATAGAAGAGTCAATGCACCCTTTTGGTATTGGGAATTTTTCTTGAACGACCTCAAGGAAACTGGCATTGAGCAGATTAGGAACTAGTAACATGTTCTGCATCGTGGTCAAAATATGCTCACCTACCTTTTGGGATTGTATATGGGTATGATCTTGATGTGTGATAGTTTCCAAAACTTATATATAACTGTCTGGTGCTATAGGAGTATGATCATGCTTCTGAGAATCAATCGGAATATGTTTATGAGATGTCTCATTACTTATAGGAATGTGAACCTATCTCGAGTCATGTGTCATTCTCAATTAGTGAGCCTCGGTCAGGATGGGAACATGATCTTAATCTTGAGACTTTAGAATATACCACTTTTCTTTCTTTGTAGTAATATGATTCTTCCCCAAGGCATGTGCCACTCTCACTTGGTGGGTCCCAATTGGATCAGAAATATGAGTCTGGTCTGAATATACATTCCTCATTAGAATATGTCGACGAACCTATGGAAATGGAGAATGAATATAAGCCTCCCCCTGTGTTTCCTTAAAATTATGTTGGAATAATCATTCATTGGTGTTAGTAAGAATATTCTCCTAGATTCCATAATCTACCAGAATATACTTGATAGATTCTCTGATAGGAATATGAGCATGTCCCAAGGCTTGTGTCATTATCACTTGGTTATCTCTAGCCAAAATGGGGATATGAACCTGATCCTAGGCCTTTAGAGTATGTATCTAGACTTATTTGATAGGAATATGATCCTTTAATGAGTCATTTTCCCCTATCATTTGATGAGTCCTGACTAGAATGGGGATATGAGATTAATCCTAGGCCATTGGAATATTCTGTTAGACTTCTTCAACAAGCATGTGCCCCTATCCTGAGGCATGTGCTGCTCTCACCTAGTGATCCCCAGTTGGAATGGGGATATGATCCCAGTCTGATGCCTTTCCCTTCATCAAAATAATTTTATAATCCTCCTAGATGGGAGAAAGAATGTGTTCTTGCTCCAGTATAGCCACGTGTTCATTATGATCAATGTGTTTAGATGTCCTGGCTATAGGGATAAAAGTATGTGTCTATCCATTAATCAACAACAGTACCAGAATATGTCATCGAAGTTCTTTATATGTTGCTAAAATATATTTTCATTTTAGTAAAGTGTTTATAGGAATATGTGCCTGCACATTTTCTGTATCTAGGATAAACTAGAATATTTCTTCAATTGAAGTGATTATATGTGCCCACTTCTATCCTCCCTATTCCACCAGAATATGCTGATGGGCTTCACACGCGAGGGTTGGAGTATGAGACTCCCCCATGCCTTTTGTGAGGATATTCCCGAATAATTATTCCGAATGAGTAGGCATATGATTCTTTTTGTAGTTCCTACCTAAATATTCTAGAAGTCAGCGTCAGTAGGAGTAAGAGTATGATCCCTCTCTGAGATATCCAACGCCTTCCTCCTCTGATGAGTCTTCCATATAGCCCATGCATGGGAATCAGGGGAAGTTGTGTGTCATATGGAACCTTCAGAAGGAGATTTATGGGTACTAGCAGAATTATGTTGGTGATTTTGGTTAATAGGTTCCATCCTCTATAACACATGAACTGAAAGGGGGCCGTATTTGGCCTCCTAGTCCACCATCATCAGATATGGAAGATGGCGGTTGTTTCACTCCAGGGATAAGCTCCTAAAGATATTGGTCATGGAAACGAGATCCACTGGCTTAGCAGAATCCTTTCCTAGGTGATGTGTACTCACCTATAATCTTGTTTAGATAACTTCATGGTCATATTCCATGGTCGATATGGTACCATGTTGGCAGTACTCTCGAACCATGGTGTTTTATACTTATTTGTGGATATCTTGTGCAAGTGAGATTATTTTACAACCCACAGAGGTTGCAGTCACAGATGATTTTCCAGATCGAATGAAGGATGATAAAACATTTTCTCAAATTGGGATGTTTTCAATATCTACATCCATGTTATCAATAAGGAAAAAGGTTACTGATTAGTGAAATATTGTAGAAGTAATGTGCTCAATTAGATACACATGGTTAACACAATTTTCCTCATAATCCCTAATTTGGTCATTCTACTTGTTTGGACTTGTCAAAACAAGGATGGAGTTATTTCATGAGAACCCTAGTTATAGAGGACCATCTGTAAGATCATTACAATATTACTGCTTTGTTTGTATATTTTTTTCAAAACAGAGTGGCCTAACTCATTATAACCCAATCATTCTATTATTACAGAGATTCCCATTAGTTTTATCATTTTGTTTGCATATAGGGGAAAATGAAATGTCTTGAAGGACAACAACCAACTAATTTTTCATTGGATAGATTCACATTGGGTTCACCATTTTTGTTTCTTTAGGTTTTTTATGTGTGAAATAGGTTTCTATTATTAGTCTACCATTATAAATTTTCCCAGAAACTTCCAATGGTTCCACCATCTATATCTAGGAATAGAACTTCTTTCCAAAGTTTAGAAGTCATATGGGTTTTCAGGCCTATCGACTCTTAGGGTACTCACATTGGTCTAGAGTATGGGAGTTCAGGCTCATCACACCGTTTTGGGTGTAATTTTTTCCTACTCTAAGACTCTCTTATATATTTAAGATATGTTTGTTTTTCTCTTCCTAATCCTGATAAAAGACCAGTTACCCTGAAAAAATGATTCATTGGTTAGTTATCTCATTAGATAAAGAAAGGGAGTCTCATTGATGAACTGAGGGGAGTGAGGTCTCATTGGTGAATCCATTTTAATGTATCCAAGGTTCTTCATCCACCCCCTTAATGGAGAATAACCGCTTTATATACTGAATATATATGACCAAATGCTTTGAAATGTGCTTCCACGTGGGGAGGCAGTTAATATTACAAGGAGTAAATTGATCCATTATGATGTGTCCTATGTATCCAAGTTATTGTAGGAATTGAAACACACATAGTTTTTTAATCTCATGAATTTTAGCATCATGAGGAGAGGATATATGTGCGGTTATTGATACATCAAATGTTTGAGCTTGGGTCCCAAGGAGACATCCTACTTATCCTGATTATGGAAAGAATCAAAGTTATCATATTTCAATTAGGCCCTTGGGACTGGCCCCAATTAATATACCCTTATATTAGGGGTGTTAATACTATACCACTTATTGAGGCATACATATTGGGATTTCCCTAGTGAGTAGAGATTCATGATGTCCAATGAGATGTTCATTGCATCTCCCTAAGATCACGTGAGCTATTCTCAATGTGAGAAACAAGGGGGAATAGATGATCAATCTCATGGAATATATATATGGGAGTTTTATACTGGGGTAGTCCTTGGGATATTTGGTATAGATATTAGGCCTTGGAATATCATCCTACATATCCTAGTTATAGTGGTAATTATAGTTCTCTTATTTCATTTATCCCTCAACGTACTGATAGGATAAGGTGTATGATCACACTCAGAGACATTATGACCATCCTAGAGGTTTTAGAAATTATAGGCACTTGTACCAAGATGGATTTCCAATTGATCAGGGACATACCATATGATGTCGGTAATTGGGGATTACATTTGGAGGATTCCCTTATAACCCAAGGGTGTATAGTGTAGATGACATGATTAGTAAAATTTTCTAATCCCATGTGAGATATTCTCATTGTGAGAAACAAGGGTTAGCAAGTGATCAATTTCATTGATCTAGACAAGGGACCTAGATACTGGGATCTCCTTAGATGATCAATATGGAACTTGAATCTTGAATAGGTGGCCTACATATTCTAAATATAGGAGGAATCATATTCATCATAGTTCCCTTTATATTGGGGCTTACACAGTGAGTTTTCCCTAGATGATCAATATAGAGCTCGAACCTCAAGGAGAGGTGGCCAATATATTCTGGATATGGGAGGAATCAAAGTCTTTGAATTTCCCTTTATATTAGGGATTTTACACTAAGGTTTGAATGATGATCATAGCTTAATCTCTAAGGATTCCCTTTTGAACTATCTTGCTTGTCTATGGGGTGTCTAATGACCCAATTGATTTGTCTGGGGGACATCGCATGACCTGGTTGGATTTTCATAGAATCCATTTCATGACCTGTCTGGACATATATAGAGGGTTTCACAAGATTCAGTATGACATGGCTCAAGGGATGTCACATATCTTGGATAACATCCTTAGATATTGTCATGAGACATAGTCGTCATGTTTGGAGGGCATCGTGGGTCTCAACTGGATTGCCCAAAGGGTGTTGTAAGAGCTTGGCTCCCATGCCCAGATGCAATGGAGATACTTGATTAATATGAGTGAACGCGGTTATATGAGTTAGGTGATGTATATGAAGGATGTTTTGGGGCTCAGGTGACAAACCGAGAAGGTTTTGTGAGACCAAGGTGGTGTTCCCAAAGGGGTCGTATGACTTTCTTTAACATGTTATAAGGATTTAACGTGTCTCAAATAGCATGCTGAAGGAATGTCACGGGATATAGGAAATGTGTCCTGGTGCTATATTGTGTCCTTATATGACTCACGTGCAGCGCATGTGGTCCATCAATCATGTCTTTTGTTTAATTATTCCGCTTTTAATCTTGGTTCTTTCCATTGAATTGTGAATTCCTTAGGTTTTTTTAGTATCAGTTTATTTTTATTCTCACGTGATCAGGAATACATGTGGTATGTTCTTCACACTCCTTTCTCAAATACCTTTCTGTGATCTATAAACTATCATGCGAAGTACCTTATGCATGACGCATGATTTCCCCAGCTGGTCACTAGTATATTACCTAATGGAAGGATGGTTGGTCATGTGACTAGTTTCTCTGATAAGTCATCTTTGATGCTTGGGAATTTTGCGCTCAAGATTTTCCTTCGAGTGGTATTCGGTACCTTTATCACGTTGGGATAGGGAATGTATAGGCATCGCCACCCCAATTGTTTGGCACTTTGTGTGGCATATTCTGTGTGGATCCAGGTTGGAGTTGGCATTGTGGGATGTCACCACATAGTTTTTAATGTCTTTTCTAGGGTTTGTTCTGAGTGTGTCACCTAATTTTCAGCAGTCACAAATCTCTTCCATCAATTCTTCCTTTATCAGATTATCTTTAATTAATGAAGACTTGTTTGATCATACATGAATGTCAAAATACTTTTCATCTTTCCCTATATACATGCCCAAGGTCCTTCATGAGATCCAAGGTTCCAATTGAAAGTCATCTATGAGATTCTTGATGACACCTCTGGGGCTTTTTGTGAGATAGGTATGATTTTTCAGGGGGTCTCGTGGGACCACGGTGTGGAATTCCTTAGTGCACCATAATATTTTTATGACCATTAGTATCTTACACCTCCTCTCTCCTTTATTTTATTTTTTTCAAGTGACAAAGTTTGAGATTCATGCGATATTTCATAAGTAATATCAAGGAAAATTACTCTATTTTTTAATGATGCACCGCGTGACCATTATGGTCCATATGGGGGTGTGCGAGCATGTCATGGACAAATAAATTTGTTTTTTCTTAGAGCGTATAAGGGTAACCATGGAGTTACCTAGACATACCTAAGGACTTTTGTGCATTGAGTTTGACTAGTGAAAAGGCTTTCGTAAGGTGAGGTGGACATTTTTCTGAGGTCTTGTGGTGTTTTTTGGTTCGGTAGGGGTACACCATACGTCCTTCAGTGACTGCGAGCACCTCTCTCCTCCTTCCAATTTTATCTTCTTAATTTTATGTGAAAAGGTTCTAAGTTATGATAATTTTCATGAGTAATTTCAAGAAAATTTACTTGATTTTTTTATGATACCTTGAATGACCAATATGTGTCATATGGGAGTGCTCAAGCATGTTTTTGAAAAAATCCATCCATTTTTCCTTAGAGCATTGAAGGCGAAAGCACGGTGTCGCATGTACATGTCTGAGGACTTCCATGCAGCACAGATGAAAAGCCAAATGAACTTCATGATATAAGGATGATATTTTACTAGGGACTCTTGGTTTCTTATAGTTTTCTTGGGATTCATTGTATGTACTTTAGCAACTACGTCACCTCTCACCTCCTCCCTGTTATCTCCTTTATTTTATTCGACAAAGGTTCAAGGGTCTTTTGAGTATTCTTGGATATCATTAAGGATATTTATTATTTAAAATGATGATATGGTGTATGATATTCATGATCATTGGTGGCCTCTCTCTTTTGATATAATTCCTTTTTATTCTCAAGGTAATCTGAGATGGTTTTTTAGGAACTTTCCAATGAAAAACCAAGAAACTTGGAGATGCTCATTTAGTTGTCATCATGCATCCATCAGATTTATAAAGATCATTCATAAGAGAAGTAAGTTTCATTGAATGGGACTCCATGGGATTCTCCATAGGTTATACACTATGTGCAGAGTCTTCGAGTGACCGTGAAATGGTCACGCGATTACGGGTTTCTTGGAGGCTCATGTGATCCACAAGTCTCGGTTCCCTTGCTTTTGTGGGGAGGGTAATTCCCATATTTAGGTATTAATTTTCGAATTTGTTAATACTCATTTATTGGGTGTCAATAGTCATCCATCATAATAGAACCTTTTGAAACTTTTTATTTTCATGCTTGAAACACTCTTCTCTATTGGTTTGAGGTTAGAGAAGATTCCTTGGTGGGATTGAGTTTAGTTTAGGAGACTACGGTGAAGATCCAGTTGATTTTTTAGAATTAGGTGATGGATCAAAGCTAATAAAAATCTTATGTGGATTGAAATATTCGTCCTTTATAGTTTTTAGTTATTGAATAAGTGTTCTTGAATGTATCACCCTAGTTGGGACACTGACATCTTAGAAAGAAATGGGATATTGGTCCTAGGTATGTGGGACTGTTAAAAATAATTGAAAATCTTGGAAATGTTTCATATCAGTTGGTTTTATCACCTTGGTTATCTTCAATCCATGATATTTTTCATGTATCAAAACATAAAAATTATAAACTAGAACTTTCTATTGATTTGATTTGGGAATACCTCAACATATAACCTAATATGTTAGTGACTAAGAAATAACTTTGAGATGTTGATCCTTATGTGAAGCCTCTACATGGAAATTATATACCTTTGGTTTGATTGTTTTGGTAGCATGGTTCTTATTCTAAAGAGAATTGGGTGAAGGATTCTTCAATGAGAGAGAAATGCCCTCAACGCTTTGTATATTATCCTTCTTTGACATAGATTTATAAACACATAAAGAAATATGGTGGGGAGAATTGTAACATCCTATATTTTTTTAGACATGAACATATTATTGTTCATTTTATTCTTTCCTTTTAGGATTCTTGTTGTTTTAGGTGGAATCAAATTCTACAGTGTGGTGCTAGTCTAGTGTCGTGGAGGCTATGTTTATCACATGGTTAAGGTACTATGACACAATAGACACCTTTGGTGGTTCCAGAAATTTTAGTATAGCTACAGAGTAAATCATAGGCTAATTTGAGGAGTCTTAGAAGGTGGAACCCAATGGCTCTACCAATTTTTGGGTCACTACACTTTAGAGATTGGTTGTAGCATAGCCTCCTTCTTAGATTTCATTTTCTGTGGTGTGGACCATTTTTATAGGGATATAGAATCTTTTCATTAACCAAGACATGGATTATAGAAATACATTTGATCAATCTCTATTATGACATGGTTCCTTACCTTTGATCATAATTATAATTACCCATAATTTCCATACATGGATATTACATCTAAATAGATGAATATTCATTACATAATAAAAAAATTCATGCCAAAATAATATATCTATAGTGTATTTGAAATCTTGGAAACATAAAATATTGGTTCATAAAATATCTAAATCATCTATGACTTATTTCTTCATAACTATCACTGTTTTAGACTTATCATTCCTAATATCTTCCTCTATAACCAAGGAAAAGGAAACATAAAAAAGGGTGATATCTGATGCTCAGTAAGGGTAAAAATGGAGGTATCAATGATTACATAAGCATAACATTATCATAAGAGCATAATAACATGAAATTAACATTTTGAAATATAACCTACATATCATAGTTCATAATCATGAGTCATGTAATAAATCTTGGAAGTTCATAATACATAAATCATAAAGAAACATGACCCATGATAGCATATCATTGTCATAAGTCATGGAATTTTGGCATACACATATATATATCAAATCATTTACTTATTAGTCAAGGATCTTTGTAAAGTCTATAATAGTATAATGGGTTCACTCCTCAAACCATCATAGTAGTCAAGGTTTACTCCTAATACTATCATAGTGGATCATTTCCCTTATGGAACTCAGTTCACTCCCTATTCTAGTTTTATTTATCTCATGAGATGTTAATATTTTCCCAATTCACTAGAGGAAGATATAGGTACCACCGGTCACATAATGAAAATCATAAATATGTGTGCTATAAGATCATAAATCATTTATCATGTCAGAACACATGAAAAGAAATGGTTTTCAAAAACATTTCATCATAACATAACTCATGGAAAAGAAATGGGATTCTTAAACATCATGAAATCATAAATAGAATCCATATATATAAATAATAAGGATATTATCCTTAGATAATATTTCTAGTAAATTATAATAAACATTAAAGTTTGTTGTCATCGATGAATGGAAATTTCATAAAAATATCATTAAAAACATTCCTGAGGAAAATACCGTTTTAATTTTTGAAATCACTTATTTAAAAAAATCATTTATAATGAAAAAACTATTTCAAAATAACCTTATAAACTTTTAAAGGAATATTAAAATAATAATTTCATCATGAGGGCAGGAAAATATGCTCATTCCATATAATTTAAAAAATAGTCCTATATTTTTTATAGAAAATTCAAAAAGTACCTAATTTAGAAAATGAAAAAAAGATTTTTTTCAAACCATTTTTGTACAAATTCAAAAGGGGGTAATGTAACACCTTGATATTTTGTGAATTATTTTTTTCAAATTAATTTAATCTTGTTGATATTTTTAATTTCACACAACTTTGAAAATCGTTTATTTTATATTAAAAAACTATTCTTGGCTTACATGAACAACATGCAACATAAATTTTATCTTTCTCTACATGGAACACCAAGGTTATCTTACAATACATGTAATAATGACTTACCATGATGGCTTGTGTAACACGCAAGACCAATTTTTACCAAACAATAGTATATCATTAAAATGTTTTTACTTAATATAATAAGATATAACCTAGCTGTTAATTTAGAGGATATGAATATTATTAACTAATTTATAAAAATATCTGTTTTACACAAATATAATATGAATTCATAGGTTACTAATTAATTATAAATGAATATGAAAACTGATTTAATATAAAGGGAAATATTATTATTTTTATGGCCACAAAGCTATTTTACCCTAATAAATTAAATTAATATCAATTAGTGAATTATATTAATGTAATATATATGTTATATATTAAAAAAAATAATTTTTATATTCACCCAATAGATTTTATAGACATTAGATAAGAATAAACCCAATTTTATGTTTAAAAACCCAATATTTTTATTAAGACATTTTTACCGCCATATAAGGGAGAGACCATTTTAAATCCAATTTTTTGGAAATTTTAAAGATTTAATATGTAAAAATATACTATATATTTCAAATTGTAAAATAATAATTAGTTTAGGGTAAATCTTTGGTATTTTTCTGTAAAGTTTTATTTTTTAATGAATAGTGAAAATATTGAATTTTAGTTCAAAACTGCTTTTTCATCTACTTTATTTATAAGAATAAATTATATTTTAAATTGGTTTTAATTTTTAATTAGATAATATTTTAATAATTTAATATTATTTAGTTTATTTAGATAAATTTCACTTTGAAATTGGGTATAAAAACTTAGAAAACTTTTGAATTTTTTTACTTTTAAAACCCATATTGTCGACCCGACTACAGGATTAATTTTAAATTAATTTATGCCTATTATGTGATTTTAATTTTGATAAATGGATTAAATATTTAGAATAATCATAATTTATAATTTCTAATATGGTCAAATTATTTTTTTACCAAAAATATTAGTGGAATTAATTAAAATTAATTACACCAATTGAGGTAAAATTAAGCTTAACTAGGGACTAAAACTTAAATTTAAAACCCAAAACAACCTATAAACTTGTCCAAAATATTATTTATGTGAATATATAGACCCTATAATCCCTTTTATATTCTTTTTACCATTATTTTTTCCACTTTCAATGAAAAAAACATGGGTGGGGTTTCCATTTTCTAAAATATTAGAAGGGTTTCACTCCTCATCCATAATAAAAGGCCTCATATCCTCCCACTTACTCGCACCTATCAAGCCACTTTGGATCAAAAAAAAAACTCTACCACAGTATCTCCCAAAAATCCCTACCTTACTCCTTTAATCCTATATTTTTGAATAAATCCTTCTAATGAAGCCCTTTGGTGTAAACCAAAAGGATTTAACCGATTAAGTGGTAACACCCTCCCTCAAACTACTTTCTTTTATTTTATTTATCCACTCCATTAAATATTATTATTTCATTATTTTATAAAAAAAATTATCCTGAATATATTATTATTTTATTATTCTATGTTTTTTACCTACACTTACACACACTTTCATCTAATGGGTAACGAACATACTGTTTACATGTACGGCGAACTACTGCCTAACTAAACGATGATTGTTCATTTTTCCTTTATAGCCTCTCATGGTGGAAATTATGATGAAAGATATGTTTATATATGTTATATATTATATTTATTATGACTTTAATCTTCTTTTATTATTTTACATCGCATGTCTTTATACTTTCCATTTTGGGTTAATATGATATTTCGTTTGAAGAAGTGTGGACTAACGCCCCCTCAAAACGATGTGATTCGTTCACACACTACTTGGAATTTATTAAGAATAGATTTTGTGAATATATATAATATATATGATATAATAAATATTATTTAATAATTATATATATATAAATATATATACATATATTTATTTTACTTTCTTTTTTCAACATGATAATTAAACAGAAATAACGTTCATGCGTACACACAGCTTACCATCTCCATGAATGGTGTATTCCATTTTATACTTATGTATTATATAAATTTTTATAATACACATATAATGAATATATATTATATTTAAATAATTTTTTAAATTTTGTAAATCATGATATAATTATAAGGACCAAAGATATAATAAATTAAGATACATGAAAAATACAAAACAGATATTTTCTTAAGTGAAACCTTAACATAGGATTGTTAAAAATAGGGTAATATAAGGTCATAATAAAACCATATATGGTATTATATATAATAATATTTTTATTTAAAAGATATATTTTAAATTTATATTTATTACACAGGTGGTTTGAATGATTATGATGAGAATCAGGACACAAGGTAAGGGGATTTCATCTCACCTTTTATTTAAGTGAGATACATGCTTTATTAACTACTCATTCCTTTTGTGTGATGTGTATACTAACCATGTATTTATTCAATTACTATTATACTTAAATTTATTTTTATTTACATATCCATTCTATTATCTTTAGTTCATGGGGTTTAAGTTTCAAAAGTTACAAAATCAGTAAAATAGTTTTGTCTCTATTTTCCTTATTTGAGAATCATGTTTTTTCATACACCTAAATTCTTTTTTGAGGTGTATATAATTCTATTTTACATGATATATCATAAATATATTTATTTTAATTAAATTTTAAGCTTAATTTAATTTTATTTTCTTACATGGAGAGTATGATCCCATTTTACCAAGTGATAAGAGTTTATTGAAACATTCTCATCACTTTTCAATATTATTTATTATTATGCTTCCTTTGAAGAAATATTATGATCCATAACTCAAATGAGTTTTGAAGGATGATCCCATAAGGTGCATAGCTCCTCTAGGGTTCTCTCTCGCGCCGCCTTCCCTCACCCCGGATCGGTGCTGGTCTCCCTTGCTCGGCGGTTTGAGGCGGTGGCTTCTTTGTTGCGGTGGCTTCATTTTGTCTCACCTTGCGCGCACTAGTGGTTGTCTATTCAAGGAGGCATGGTGTTGAATCTGTTCTTGAGCTCTGCCTCAGGGGCTCAGGAACTACCCCTCGTTCACCCTGGGATTTGGAGTTTGAGCGTTGCTTCATGGATCTTACGGTCGGTGGCAATGGGATGTTGTTTGAGTTTGAGAATGCTTTGGTTTTTGGTCTCGGTTCTCAATTTCTTCTTAATATGAGGCTAACCAAGGATTTTTAAGGTTAGGTTGTGGCTTATCCCTAATGGTATAACTTCTCTTGTTACTTTTTTGCTTTCGTGGATCTGCTCAAGGTTTTCTAGGATCTGGTTTCGTTTTGGGGTCTCATCTCTGATTGAAGCTTGCTATTTATGATTTCTGTTCTGGTTTGAAGTTGATCTGCCTACTGGTTTGTGCTTTGGTTTTCAGTTGTTGTTTTTCCATTTGGTTTCAGGCCTGATGAACTTATGTGATCCTGTAGTGATGCATGATGTTTCTGGTTGTTTTTTATTTGGGATGATTATGAATGGTTTGTTTGAACAGCGATGCGTTGATGTTCCGGTGAAATCGCTCCAGCGATATACTTTGGTGGAGGTGCTTGATGGCAGGGTGCTTGGTTCAAGGATCCGGCGGGGTGTGCGGCTCGAGGGCAGCTGTCTGGTTAACTTTTTTTTTGAAATTTGAAATTTGAATTTGATCTGGATGTTGTGAAGTGAGGATTTGGAAGTGTTGAAGTCATGTATTGGGTACCGGAAACCCTTGAACTGGCTTTTAGAAAATGAAAAAAATGATTTTCAGTCAGTCATAACTCAAAACATTCATAAGTTTACTTATACTCTGTTTATTCAAGATATATCCATGTATTAGTACCATTTTTCCACTATTTGGTACATAAGATGATTAAGAAAATATGATTGTATTTCTCTCTTCGGTTAGAAATCTGTTTTATTATAAAAACCATGTTTTCAAAGAAAATCAATTTTTTTTCAAATGAACCTTAAAGATATTTTTCAATGAAAAAGGATTTTAAAAATGTTTTATGGTTTTCAAATCCATATTTAAAAATTTTCAAATAAAAAGGTTTTCAAAAATATTTTATGCTTTAAAAAGTTTATCAAAATGTTTTCAATATTTCTTTATAATTTTTCAAATTATTTTAAAAGAAATAGTTTCCAAAACATTTTTAATATTTATTTATATTTTTTCAAATTATTTTAAAATAAAATGGGTTTCAAATTAGTTTCAAGCTTCTTTCATAAGTTTTTAAGTAAAAATTTTTCAAAATTATTTCAAGCTTCTTTCATAAGTTTTTAAGTAAAAGGTTTTCAAAATGTTTTCAATATTATTTTATAATGTTTCAAGGAAAATGATTTTCTAAAGATTTTATGTTTTTAAAATGCATTTTTTTTAAATAAATGATATTTTCCTCTAGAAATGTTTTTAAAAGATCTTTTAAAATTATTTCTCATTTAAGATAACATCTATTAGCATTACTAATACCTTTTTGGGGAAATTTTTCAATGTTTCCATTCATATTGTTTCTCTGAATGGATTATGTTTTTAATGTAATTATGTTTATAAAACCTGTATCTATATCATGGTTTATATGATTTTGAAACCTTATTCTTTTTATGGGTTATTTTTATAATAAAATTATTTTGAAACCTATCTTTTTTTCATAGGTTATGATATGATTACATGTTTATAATACCCATTTCATTTCATGGGTTGTGATATGATTATTTATAATCTTGTGGAACAATTATTTATGATTTCATTATGATATGGGTTGGACCTATATCTCCCTCCAATTCATTGGGTAAATATTTATCTCTCATGATATAGATAAACATGTTCTTAGGAGTGAACCTTGACTACTAAGATGGCCATGGGAGTGAACCATGACTACCAAGATGGTATGAGGAGTGAAATAGTGCTACTAAGATAGCCATGGGAGTGAACTATGACTACCAATATGGTATGGGGATTGAAACCATACTACTATTGTGATCTTGGTATGAATTCCTTGGATACTATGGAAATCATATTATATGATTACATGTTTTCCACAATTACATGTTTTATTCCTAAGTTATGATTTCATGGATTATGTTCTTTATTTACTTATGATTCATATCTTATGAACTATCAAGATTTATTCCATGATTCATGTTTATGATCTTTGATATGCATGGTATGATCTTTGAATGTTTTGATTGCTTTCTCATACTCTTATGCTCATGTATAAGCTTACATGTCTCCCTTATTTACCCTTACTGAGCATATGAGTTCACCCCTTTTCATGTTTCCTTCCACATTTTATAAAGATATGTATTAAGTATGATCTATCTAAGAAGGTTGATAGTAAAGAAGAACCTAGCGGGAGATAATATAGCTCACTTATGTTTGAGTGTTCATGTTTTCATGTTTCCAAAGGCACTAAACTAATATGGTATTTGGGAATCTATTTGTATTATGTTTTAAGTATTATGAAAAAGTTATGTAATTTTAATGTATGAAAAAATAGGGTCACTATAGTTGGTATCATATAAATGTTTTAGTCAAACTTTGTAAACTAGGATAATAAAACTATAGTGAGATCCCTAGGTAAATTTCTAATGATATGTCTAGGTATGTCTCTAAGGATAAGTATAAGGACGAGTTAACATTTTTTAAAATATCATGAAATCTTGGTAAATGATAGAGTGATTGGTTTCCTAGAAATACTTCAATAACTAGATACTACACATGGATGTGTCTATGGAATAGATTTACCTAGGGGTAAAATATCTAACAAGATGTTTTGGGCCTGACTTGGGATAATCTAGTACATGACAATGGGCCTTGTTGTACACCTGGTTTGACACTCTTGGGGGATATGATTTGGGAATTTAAAAAACTATTCATGAACAATAATGAAGGATTTAAATATAATTTGTCTATAAATAACCTAGGATGAACCTAGGGTTTCATATATTAAGAATTTTTTCATGATTTAGGCATCCTATAAGTAATTATTTTCATTACTATGTGGTTTTATTCTATGATAAGTAATTCTCACACTATGCTTAAGGTTTTAGTCAATGGTGTTAACTGAAAGTAATTGGATTAAAATTGAATGTGATGGAAGATTTTATAATGAGAAGTCAAGTGGGATTATCACTGGTGTGAAATATGTTGGGATCAGGCCAAATCCTTTTTCACTAAATATGATTAACAATGTGTACCTTAACCAACTCTCAGACTCCCTGAGGAAGATAAAGAAGGATTTTGTTGAGAGTTCAGATACAAGAGACCATGGAGGAAAGAAGATTAAGTTTCCTTTGTGTCAAGAATGTGTAAAGAATCTCCTAAGTGAATGTCTTAGAGGAACAAGATGGTGTTTTGACTATGGAAAATAAGGACACAAAGCAAGTGACTGCAAGGAAAAAATGAAGAGTGTGGTTAACAAAATGGATTAGAATATTGTCCTACCTAAGTCATCATCAAAGTATAAGTGTTTTAAGTGTGGAATAAATGGTTATTATGAAACTAAATTTTATAAGAGAAAATATCATGAAGAGAATCAGTAAGTTGGTGTGAGAAATGGTCACATTGCGGATGATGATGAGACTATAGATGAAATGTAAAAGAAAAGATGTATTGTGTAATAGGATGAAATAGCCTTGTTAATGGCATAATGATGAAGTGTAATAATAAAAGTTTTTATGTATTTGGATTCAACAATTATGTTATATGAAAGGTGAAATATATAAGGCTTTCCAAGTTTATGTTTTTTTGAAAATGATTTACAATAATACGTTGAATGGATCTGATGGAATAGAAAAGTGATTTAATGGCAAGGTGATATCCATGGAAAACACATTATTGAGGGAAATATAACCCTTAATATGTTCTTTAAGTTAAGATAATGTTTTTTGGATAAATATATGTTGGATATATGTAAATTTTATGGTACTGATTACCTTGGAACTAATTAAGGACTTTTTGATAAGTAGTTTATGCTATCATATATGAAGTTTACAACTTTTGGGATATATGGAATATATTCAGTAACCTTTAGAATAATAAATCATGCATTTTTTTCAATATTATTTATGGTAATTTAGGTTATTATCATGTTTTAATAGAATATATGATGACGTTATTCACATGTTTGAAATTTGACAACCAATATATACTTTTTGATATATGGGAGAATCAATTTTAAGCTGATTTGGTGACTTTATTTCTAAAGTTTTGGATTTTCATATTTTAGAAGGTTTATAAGGTTAACCATTCAAGAAAAGTTTAATTTAAACTTCACAGGAATTATTTATGCACTGAGTTTGTATTAAAAATCCTGGTTAAAAGGCTATTTTGTGATTAACCTTATTTCAAGGATGTCCATCTTATTTATTTTGAAAATTATATTAGAATGGTTTTAAAATTGAACATTATATATGTTAGGTCAAAACTAATAAAGTCTGGAAAGGTCATGGTTCTTGAAACCATGACTAAAGGATGGTAAGGGTTTCATGCCTACCACTGGCCTATGTGATGTCCAGGTTAATGTGTAATAATTTTTGTTGAATAATTATTAATGATGAACCAGTATAGTTACTTTTTATGTTTATAGATTAGGGTATTAACCATATTAATTTTGAAGAATAGTTAGATAAAAATAGTTATACTATTTATTATTTTATGGGCCTTAAGATCTTCTAAATGTGTATTTTATCACTTCAAACATCAAAGTTACTTTCTGGACATCCATTTATTGAAGTAATGGATGAATTAGAAATAGATAAAAGCATAAATAAAGAATGAAATTTTGTTTATAGAAATATATCACGTAAGTATATTTTCTTATATTCTTGGTCAATAAAATAATTACTCAGCATTAGGATAATGATCAAAATAAAATTTGTTGTCCTAATACCTTAATTTTATAGAACCGATGGCCTTTTAAATCATTACAGATTTATGAATTTGAGGCCCTAAAATTTTCTTTGATCATTCACTTGTTTGTGGTTGATGACCTCAATCAATCGATATAAATATTTAGGCCTTTCCTTCATGTCCTATCTTTACTATCAACCTATGTTCTCCTATGTGGAAACCAAGTTATATGTTACTTTGGGTTACCATTGTGGTTCCAACTTTCTCTTTTTAAGGGAAGTTTTAGTATCCATTCTTGTGATGTGGGTTTCTATGAATGAAAATTTAAAGTATTAAACATTTGATAACCCAGATGAATTTTGAGGGAGAAATTCATTTTAAGGGAGGTAGAATGTAACATCCTTAGATTTTGTGAATTATTTTTTCCTAATTAATTTAATCTTTTTGATATTTTTCATTTCACGCAACACTGAAAAGAGTCTATTTTATATTAAATCACTATGTTTGGATTATGAGTGCTACACACAACATAAATTTTAGCTTTATCTACACAAAACACTAAGGTTATATTTTATTACACACAATGATTACTTTCCTCGATGTCTTGCATAACATGCAAGACTGGGTTTTACCAAATAATAGTATATCATTAAAATCTTATTACTTAATATAATAAGATATAACCTAGCTATAGATATTATTAATAGTATTAACTAGTGTATAATAATATATGGTTTACAAAAAATAAAACATGAATTAATATGTTACCAATTAATTATAAATTAATATGAAAATCGATTGAATATAAAGGAAAATATTATTATTTTTATAGTCACAAAAATTGTCTTACCCTAATAAATTCAATTAATTACAATTATTGAGTGATATTAATGTAATATATATGTTATTTATTCAATAAAATAATTTGGATATTCAACTAATATATTTTATAGACATAATATAAGAACAAACCTAATTTTATGCTTAAAACACCAATATTTTTATTAAGGCATTTTTACATCCTTTAAGGGAAAACCCATTTTAAGTCCAATTTTTGGAACTTTTAAAGATTTAATATCTAAAAATAAACTTTATATATGAAATAAAAATATAATGATTAGTTTATGGTAAATTTTTGGTATTTTCTGTAAAGTTTTATTTTTCAATAAATAGTGAAAAATACTAAATTTTAGTTCAAAACTGCTTTTTCATCTAATTTATTTATAAGGTAAAATTATCTTATAAATTGTTTTAAAAGTTTAATTATATAATATTTTTATCAATTAATATAATTTAGGTTTTTAAGATAAATTTCTCTTTGAAATTGGGTATAAAAACATAGCAAACTTTAGAAAGTTTTTACTTTAAAAACCTGCATTGTTGACTCAACTGTGAGATTAATTTTAAATTAATTTCTACCACTTATGTGATTAGAATTTGAAAAAATGGATTCAGTATTTAGAATTATATAAATTAATAATTTTTAATAATTTTAAATTAGTTTTTTACAAAAATATTAGTAAAAGTAAGTAAAATTAATTACATCGATTAAGGTAAAATTAAGTTAAACTAAGTTATAAACCTTAAATTTAATACCCAAAAAGACATATAAACTTGTAAAAAATACATTTTATGGAAATATTTTTACCCTATACTCCCTTTTATATAATTTTTACCATTATTTGATCCACTTTCAATGAAAAAAATGTGGGCGGGGTTTCTCTTTTCCAAAATAATACAAAAGTGTCACTCCTCCACTATAAAAGGCCTCCTCCCATCCCACTTCCTCACACCTCTATAGCCACTTTGGATTGAAAAAAAATCTACCCTAATATATCCCCAACATACCTCCCTTACTCCTTTAATCCTTAATTTGGTAATAAATCCTTCCAAGGAATCCCTTTGGTGCAAACCAAAATGAGTTACCAGATTAAAAGGCAATACCCTCCCTCAAAAACCTTTTTTATTTTATTTTTTCACTCCCTCAAATATTATGATTCCATGATTTTATAACAACACAATTATCCTAAATATACTAGTATTATATTCTTATATGGTTTCTACCTACACTTACACACACCTCTATCTAATGGGTAACGAACATACTATTTATGTGTATGGAAAACTATCGCCTCAATAAACAATGATTATTCATTTTTCCTTTACCGCCTCTCATGGTAAAAATTATGATTTAGAATCTATTTATATATGTTATATATTATATTTATCATGTCTTTGATATTATTTAATTTTTTTACAATGCATGTATTCATACTTTCTATTTTGTGTTAATATGATAATTTCGTTTGAGGAAGTGTGGATTGTTTCCCCCTCAAAGTGATGTGATTCATTCATACACTACATGGGATATATTAAGGGTGGGTTTAGTGAATATATATGATACATATGATATAATAAATCTTATTTAATGATTATATTTATACATATATATACCTATTTTTCTTTTACATTCTTTCTTTCAACATGATAATTAAACGGAAATAGTATTCATGCATATGCACGGCTTACTGTCTCTATGAACGGTGTATTGTGTTTCATACTTATATATTCTATGGATTATTTGTAACATCCCAGGTAAATAAAGGATATGATATTTTCATATTTATTAATTTTTGTGAATTAAATATTAATTTTACTTTAAAGGGGATGCTATGGTCGATGGCATACCTGACACGCAACAATGGGTTTCTCTGAAATATCATGTTGCACACAAGGTTGAGTCATACTAAAAAATAATAATATAATATTATTTTAAATGGTAGTTAATGACTTGCTATTGTATTGGTAGGAATGAACAAAACTAACTACATTGTGATTATACATGTTTGATAAATGTCTTTAACTTTATCTAATAAAATTTAGAGGATTAAAATGTGAATGAATCTAATTTTAAGCATAAATACTCTAATATTCTTTAAAAGGATAATTTACCACCTTTTGATGGCAAACCCTTTTTTAAATCTAGTTTTTTGTTACTTTTATATGTTCTATTTGAAAAAATAAAATTCTTATTTAGAATTGGGACATCAAAATTTACATTAGATAAAATTTTGGTATTTTTCTGATAATTTTCATTTTTTAATGAATAGTGAACAATACTTCATTTTAATTCAAAACTGCCTTTTAATCTAATTTATTTATATGGTTAAATTGTCTTTTTTAATTGGTTTTAAATATTAATTAGATTATATTTTTACCATTTAATCTAATTTTGGTCATTTTATATAATTTCACTTTGAAATTGGACATAAACAAATGTCAATATTTTGATAGTTATTATTTCTTAAAAACATGCTTTTTGGTTTTGACTATAGGAATTAATTTTAAATTAATTTCTATAAATTCTGTTCTTTGAATTCATAAAAATGGATTCTATATTTGGAATTATGAGGTCCAAATTTTTTAAATAGGTAACTTTTATTTTTAGACATTATGAATAGTAACTTCAGTAAATATTTTATTTACCATGTTTAAAGGGGTAATCTGGTAAATAAGGGTAAAAAATAATATTATAATAATATTAACTTACCCTAAAACGTGTCCTAATACTATTAGCTAATACATTTCTGACCATGGTCATTCGTGGGTCGATTTTGGGACCCCATGAAGCCACTTTCAATTGAAAATGACACTTTATAAAAATTAATTTAAAGTTAACAAATTGTAACATAAACATATATCTCTTAGTAAAACAATTTTTACAATGGGTTATATAAGTGATATTTTCAACTATAAATAGTCATTATAAATCTAAAAATATTTACTAAATCATGTTACTTTATTTATAATTTTTATACATGAAATAAATAACTTTATTTATGACATAATGATGATGTAATGATTACCTCATTAATGAATGTTTTAAATAAATGAGATTATAAATATTAAAATAAATTTATTTTGAAACATTTTATTCCATACATGAATTTTATAGATGATTATATCTTGTTATTTTTGAATTAATATAGGTTTATTGAAAGAATCAAGTTGTTATATATTTTTTAAAAGTCATGATATGAATATTTTATAAATTGACATAAATATGTTTTTAAAATGAATACTATTTTATTAAATGATAAAATAATCCTAAAAATATAATATTTAGAAAAATGACATATATGATGTTACTAATGTCATTAATGATCCATTTTTTGGTCTCTTGTAATTTTATAGTAAATATATTAACCATATAGTATGAATATACAAGAGGACATGGTAAAAGTTAAATTAGTTAACTAAAGGTTAAAGCTAAAATACAAGGTTAATATTATACCCTAAACTTGTCTAAAACTCATTTTCTAAGAGGATTTAGAACAATACTCACATTATATTAGAATTAAATTAGTTGGGGACCTTTTGAAATCGAAATTTATTTTATAATAAAATAATATTTTCAAACTTTCATAAAGAGCCCCTCATCCCCCTTATAAAAGGCCATCGCCTCTAACCCATTAATCACACCTCTCATCCCATTGGATCATACAAACTCTGATCCAATAATCTCCCAACATCCCTATCTTACTCCTATAATACATACCCTATACATAAGGCAATTCAATAAATCCTATGTTTCAAACCAAAGGGAGTTACCCTATTTAAGGGTAACATCTTCTCTCACGTTCTTTTCTTTTATTTTCCTATTACAACCCCATAAAATCTCTTTATTACATTATTTTATAATAATACCAGTATAATAAATATAATATGGTGTTTTTATGAAAATTATTCTAACTACACAACCACACACCTACATCCAAGGGATAGGAACATACTGTTTCTGTGGACAGCGAACTACTGCCTCACGAAACGATGATTGTTCAATTATCTCCTATCGCCTATCATGGTGTCCATTATGATGGAAATTTATTTATATGTGATATATATTATATTTATATTATCTCTATACTTCTTTATTTTTCATTTATAGTATACCTTTATGGTTTCCATAATGGGTAAATGTGATAATTTCATTTGAGGAAGTGTGGACTACAGCCACCTCAACATGATATGACTCATTCATGCCATAAGTGGAATGTATAAAGGATAGAGTTAATTAAATTATATATGATATTGTACTGGAATTATAATATACATATTTATCATTAATTTTTCATTCCATTAAATATGAAATAGAAATGAAAGTAGCATTCATGCGTACGTACAGCTTACCGACTCAATGAACGGTGCATTTCATTTATTATCTCCAAATGTTATGTAATATTATAAATACATATATATACTGGTTATATATGATATATATGATATCTATATTATGAATATCATTTTGGAGATAATGGAATTTTGACCACATGTACAACTTGTAATTATAAGAAGTTCATTTTTGACTCAAGTACCAAATATGGACAAAAAGACCATTATTAACTTAAATAATTATTTAATGTTTATAATGTGGTAATAAGTGGTATAAAAGGAATAATAAACTTGAAAAGGTTATGAAGAAAGAATAAATTAACTTTAGTTTATTATTCAGTATATTAAAGAACGAACGAGTCATGTCATATATGAGGTAAGGGACTTCGTCTCAATCTTCTTTCATTAAGGAATATTTTGATTTATACAAGGCTTTCTTTTACACAGTGTATAAACCCCTATGAATTTTCATTTTATTCAAATGTAATCTTTTTCTATATAGTGTTTTACTAAATGAAAAATGGAATGTTTCTTTTTAATGTACGCGGTGACAACAACCTTTCTGCCACCATGAGCATTATTTGATATTTGACTTCCCTAACAAGCTGTAATGTTTTTAAAAAGAAAATAAATACCATATACACTTTTATATATTTTGGTATTGAAAATGTTTTTGATAATGGATTGATTATTCCAATAGATTTAAATGATATATTGTGATTGCAATATGGAAATTTTATCTTTCCTTTGTGTTTTTTTATGTATTGTGAATATGTTATGGTTCTTGGGAAATGTTTACATATACAGGTGGTTCCATGATAATCCTAGGGCAGGTGATCCTGAGTTATCTCTCCAATGTATTAGGTAATATGATGGAGGTAAACACTAATGTTTCTCCTAAGAGATTTAGGGAATATACTATGATGGGTATTCCAAACTTAACACCCTACGTAGCTGTGAAATCTATAATGTAAGTATGTTATGGATTCCAAAAGATACCATTATGATTAATGATTTCTATATGTTATTCATAAATCTTATGATTTCAAGAGGTATATTAAAGAGATTATGTTTTGTATGTATTTATGGACTAATGTTTTCTTTATTTATATTTTAACCCTTACAGAGTTTTTTATGCTCATCCCAAGTTTTTGAAATGTTTTTCACAAGGTATAAGTAAGGGTAAGAGAAAAGAATAAGTCCAGAATATTTATAGTAAGAAAGTAATTCTTGTTTTATTTTAAGGGTTTTTATTTTTTGAAAAAAAAAGGATGCTGAGTAGGAGTGTCTACTTTGTAATTTTTGAGATGTAATGTAATAATTACTATTTAATTCTCTAAAACTCTAAACTTGAAAAGATAATCAACATTAATTATTTATTTAACTCAAGGTTAAGTAATGTTATAAGGCTAGAGCCTTATAGTAGGTATCAGAGGTCAGTTTAGACAACTTTAAGAGTTAAGGAATTGTTAAATTAATATCCATAAATTAATTTATGGTAAGATTGAAATGATATAGCATTTATAGATCACCATGTTTATTCGCCTAAGATATTTTTGAGTTTATAATGGTTTTCTACAGAGGAAACAGGGCAGATATGATGGGACGACATCAAGAGGAAAACAACCTTCCAAATCAGCGACTTGAGATGGTCAGAATCAGAATTAAATAGTTTTTGGCAGTGATGGCTCAGTTGAATCAGGTGATAAATGGTGGTTGTGTTAATAGATGATATTTGGTATATCTTAAAAGTAAATAGAAGCATGAAATTAATTTAAGGTTTATCTTGAAAACCTTAAAATAAAAGAAATGGTGTGGGAAATTCAGCAAGTGTAAGTTTTGGTTACAACACGTTTCATTCCTTGGTCACATTGTTTCAAGAAATGGTATAATTTTGATACTTCTAAAAAAAGTTATTGAATAACGGCCACGACCCAACACTATAATAGAGATCCATAGTTTTATTGGTTATTAGGATATTAACAGAGGTTTTTGGAAAAAAATTCACAGTTATCTATCCCATTGAATAAGTTAACTCAAAAATGTGTTAAGTTCATTTGGACAAAAGAATGTGATGATTGTTTTCAGGAATTGAAAATAAGATTGGTGAATGCTCCAGTTTTGGAATTACCTTTCTAAAATAGTGAGTTTGTTATCTACAGTGATGATTCATTGAAATTACATGGTTGTGTCCTAATATAGAATGGTCAGGTAATTGCTTATGCTTCAAGTTAGTTGAAACCTCATGAGTTAAATTACCCTACACATGATTTGGAATTTACTGCTGTTGTTTTTGCTTTAAAAATTGGTAGGCATCATTTGTATGGAGTAAAGTGTGAAATATATACTAATCAAAAAAATTTGAAGTATATATTCACTCAGAAATAATTAAACATGATACAGAGTATATGGCTTTAATTAATCAAGGATTATAATTGTACGATCCATTACTATCCGGGAAAGGAAAATAAAGTGTATGATGCTTTGAGTCGAAAAAGTAATGTTACAAAAACCATGTTACATTTTGAACAAGATACATTGATTAAATTTTTGATGAAATTTGTAATATAAGTTATTGGTGTAGAATATTCCTCAGTTTTGTTTCAGGTTTTAGTGAAATCATCTCTATCAGATAGAATTAAGAAAGTGCAGAAGGAAGACAGTGAGTTGCAGAAAAATGTAGAGTTGGTTCAGAAGGGTAAGTTACTTGAATTTAACATTGATAAAGATTGTGTTTTGGGGTTTGGAAAGAGATTATGTGTTCCTTGTGATTCAGAGTTGAAGAAAGAGTTGTTATGTGTAGCTCATAGTTCTTTGTTTTTAGTTCATCCTGACAGTACTAAGATGTATAGAGATCTTCAGGAGTATAACTGGTGGGATTGAATGAAAAGATATATTGATGACTTTACTATGATGGGTTTGACTTGTCAATAGGTTAAAGCATAGTGGAAGTTACCGAAAAAGATGCTTCAACCTTTATCGGTGCTGGAGTGGAAATGGGAAAATATATCCATGGATTTCGTTGTGGGATTACTAAATACTTCTCAAGGTAACAATGCAATAAGGGTTTTTGGTGATTGATTGAATAAATATTATCATTTCCTTTCTATTCGAGATACTTTGTATCTAGATAAACTTTCTCGGTTGTATATTGAAGAGATAGTTAGGTTACATGGAGTCCCCACTCCATTGTAGCTGATCATGATCCTAGGTTTACTTATAACTTTTGGAAAGGCCTTCCAAAGTTGTTGGGTACTGAATTATATTTCAGTATATCGTTTCATCCACAATTATATGGGTTGTTATAAAGAACAATTCAGACACTGGAAGATATGTTACTTGCTTTCTCAATGGATTACCAGGGAATTTGGTACCAACATCTTTCTTTGGTTGAATTTTTCTATAACAAGAGTTTTCATTCCAGTATACAAGTGGCACCGTTTGAGGAATTATATGGAAAGTGGTTTCTAACTCTAGCTTTTTGGGAGTATGTAGGTGAAAGGAAGTTAATGGGATCAAAATTGGTAGAAGAGATGGAAAAAAATTTCAATTTATTCAGAAGCACATGAGAACATCTCAGAGCAGGAAGAAAAGTTATACGGATAACTGGAGGAAGGATCTTTCTTTCGAGGTTGGTGATTATATCTTTCTCAAAGTATCTCCATGGAAAAGTGTGATGCCTTTTGGTAAGAAGGTAAAGCTGAGTCTGAGGTTCATTGGACCCTATGAAATCCTGGAGAAAGTTGGATTAGTTGCCTACATAGTGGATTTACCTTCAATTTTAACCCAAGTACACAATGTTTTTCATGTTTCAATGTTGATAAAGTATTTTCCAAATCCATATCATGTTTTGAGTCCGGAGGTAGATTAGTTGGAAGAAAATAATTCTTATAAGAAACAATCAGTCCAGATTCTTGACCGAAGAGAGAAAGTGTTGCGGAATAAGGTAATTCATCATGTAAAGGTTTTGTGGAAAAATTATTTGGTTGAAGAGGCAACATGGAAATCTGAGAATGTGATGAGGGATAAATACCTCCACTTATCTGATAAGTGAATAAAAATTGCAAGGATGCAATTTTCAAAAGGGGGAAGGATGTAACATCCCAGGTAAATAAAGGACATGATATTTTCGTATTTATTAATATTTGTAAATTAAATATTAATTTTACTTTAAAGGGGATTCTATGTTCAATGTATTACCTAACCCACAACAATGGGTTTTTCCAAAATCTCATGATGCGCACAAGGCTGAGTCATACTGAAAAATAATAATATAATATTATTTTAAATGGTAGTTAATGCCTAGTCGTTGTATTTCCGGGAATGAATAGAACTAGCTACTTTATGATTACACATGTTTGTTAAATGTATTTATCTTTATCAAATAGAAGTTATAGGCTTAAAATATGAATGAATCCAATTTTAAGCAAAAATACTCTAATATTCTTTAAAAGGTTGATTTACCGCCTTTTGATGGTGAACCCTTTGAAAATCTAGTTTTTTCACTTTTATATGTTCTATTTGAAAAAATAAAATTCTTATTTAGAATTGGGACATCAAAATTTAATTTGGATGAAATTTTGGTATTTTTATGATAATGTTCATTTTTTAATGAATAGTGAAAATACTGCATTTTAATTCAAAACTGCCTTTTAATCTAATTTATTTATATAATTAAATTATATTTTTAATTGGTTTTAAAGTTTAATTAGATTATTTTTTTACCATTTAATCTAATTTTGGTCATTGGAAGTAATTTAACTTTTAAATTGGACATAAAAAAATGTTAATCTTTTGATAGTTATTATTTCTTAAAGACACGCTTTTTGGTTTTGACAACGGGAATTAATTTTAAATTAATTTCTACATCTTATATGTTTTTAATTTGTAAAAATGGATTCAATATTTTGAATCATGAGGTCCAAATTGTGTAAATATGTAACTTTTATTTTTATATATTATAAATAGTAACTTCAGTAAATATTTTATTTACCATGGTTAAAGGGTAAATCTAGTAAATAAGGGTAAAAATAATATTATAATATTATTAAATTACCCTAACACATGTCCTAATCCTATTTTTTGATACATTTCTGGCTATGGGTGTCCTTGGGTGGATTTTGGGACCCCATTGAGCCACTTTTAAGTGAAAATGACAGTTTATAAAAATTAATTTAATGTTAAGGAAAATGTAACATAAACATATATCTCTTAGTAAATTAATTTTTACAATGGATTATATAAGTGATATTTTCAACTATAAATTTTCATTAGAAATCTAAAAATATTTAATACATCATGGTAATTTATTTATAATTTTTAGACATCAAATAAATAAATTTATTTATGACACAATGATGTTGTAATTTCTACATCATTAATGAATGTTTTAAATAAATGAGATTATAAATATTAAAATAAATTTATTTTGAAACTTTTTATTCCATAAAAGAATTTTATATATTAGTATGTCTTGTTATTTTTTAATAAATGTAGGTTTTTTGAAAGAATCAAGTTTTTATAGATTTTTTTAATGTCCTGATATGAATAGTTTATAAATTGACATAAATGTGTTTTTAAAATGAATACAATTTTATTAATTGATAAAATATTCCTAAAAATCTTATATTCGTCCAACTGACATATATGATGTTAATAATTTCATTAATGATCCATTTTTGGGTTGATTGGAATTTTATAGTAAATATATTAACTATATAGTATGAATATACAAGAGGACATGGTAAAAGTTAAATTCGTTAACTAAAGGTTAAATCTAAAAGATAAGGTTACTTTTATGCCCTAAAATTGTCTAAAACCCACTGTATGAGAGGATTTCAAACAATACTCACCGTATCTTTAAATTAAATTAGTTGGGGGGGATTTTGAAATAAAAATTCAGTTTCTAATAACATAATATTTTCAAACCTTCCTAAAGAGAACCTCCTCCCCCATATAAAAGGCCATCACCTCTAACCCATTACTCACACATATCAATCCCCTCATCTTATCCAAACTCTACTCAAATAATCTCCCAACATCCCTCTCTTACTCCTAGAGGACTTAACTTAGTAATTAGTCAATTCAATAAATCCTTTTGGTTGAAACCAAAGGGATTTACCCGATTTAAAGGTAACATCTTCTCTCAAGTTATTTTCTTTTATTTTTCTTCTCCAACCCCATAAACTCACATTATTCAATTATTTTATAAAAATATAAGTATCATAAATAAACTAGTTTGTTGTGATGAAAATTATTCTAACTACACATCCACACACCTCCATCCAATAGATACGAACATATTGTTTCTGTGGACGGTGAACTACTGCCTCACGAAACGATGATTGTTCAATTATCTCATACTGCCTCTCATGGTGGACATTATGATGGAACTGTATTTGTATGTGATATATATTATATTTATATTGTCTCTATACTTATGTATTTTTCATTTATATCATACCTTTATGGTTTCCATAATGGGTAAACGTGATAATTTCATTTGAGGGAGTGCGGACTACCGCCCCCTCAATGTGATATGACTCATTCATTCAATATGTGGAACAAATAAAGGATGGAATAAATGAAATTATATATGAAATTATATTTGAATTATAATATAACTATTTATCATTAATTTTTCATTCCATTAAATATGAAATAGAAATGAAAATAGCATTCATGTGTACGTACGGTCTACCATCTCAATGAACGACACATTTCATTTCTTATATTCAAATGTTATTTACTATTATAAATACATATATATAATGGATATATATGATATATGTGATTTCAAAATCTTGAATATCATTCTGGAGATAATATAATTTTGACCACATGGACAACTTGTAATTATAAGAAGGTTATCTTTGACTCAAGTACCAAATATGGACAAAATGATCGTTATTAACTTAAAAGATTATTTAATGTTTATAACATGGTAATAAGTGATATAAAAAGAATAATAAACTAGAAAAAGGTTATGAATCATGTATAAATTAACTTTATTTTATTATTTCAGAGATTAAATAATGAAGGATTCAAGTCGGACATGAGGTAAGGGACTTCGTCTCAATCTCCTTTCATTGAGTCATATTTTGATTTATACATGGATTTATTTTATATGGTGTATAAACCCATCTGAATTTTCATTTCATTCAAATGGAATCTTTTTCTACATATCATTTTACGAAATGACCAAATAATTTTTCTTTTAACATATGTGGTGACAACGACCTTTCCGTCGCCGCGAGCGTTATTTGATATTTGGCTTCCTTAACAAGCTGTAATGTTTTTAAAAGGAAATAAATACCATATAATCTTTTATGTATTTTGGTATTAAAAATGGTTTTGATAGTTTATTTATTATGCCAATAAATTTAAATGATATTTTGTGATTGCAATGTGGAAATATTATCTTTCCTTTATGTTTGTTTTATGTGTTGTGAATATGTTACCGTTCTTGGGCATTGTTTACATATACGGGTGGTTCTCTGATAAACCTATGGAGGGTGAGCCCAATATAGCTCTCTAATCCATTGGCTAACATGAAAGAAGTAAACATTGATGCTTCTCCTAAGAGATTTATAGAATATAATGTTATGGGTATTCCAAACGTAACTCCCTATGTAGCTGTGAAAGCTACAATGTAAGTATGTTATGGATGCCACAAGTTACCATTGTGATTTATTTTTTTTATGTATTATTCATAAACCTTATGCTATCTTGAGGTATGTTAAAGAGCATATATTTTGTATGTATTGATGGACTAATTCTTTCTTTCTTTATCTTATAAACCTTACTGAGCTTTTTATGCTCATCCCAGGTTTTTGAAATATTTTTCACAGGGTGTAAGGAAGGGTAAGAGAAATGAAGAATTCAAGAATATTTATATCAAGAAAATAATTATTGTTTTACTTTAAGGGTTTTTATTTTATTAAAAAAATTGATACTGGGAAGGAGTATCTACTTTATAATTTTTGAGATGTAATGTAATAATTATGGCATAATTTTCTAAAACTCTAAACATAAAAAGATCCTCAATGTTAATTATTGATTTAACTCAAGGTTAAGTAATGTTCTAAGGCTGGGCACTTATAGTAGGTATCAGAGGTCATTTTTGAAAACTTTAAGAGTTAGGGTATTATTAAATTAATATCTATAAATTAATTTATGTTAAGATTGAAATGATATACCATTTACAGGTTACCATGTTTCTTCACCTAAGATATTTCTGTGTTTAGAATGGATTTCCACAGAGGAAACAGGGCATCTATGATGGGACGACATCAAGAGGAAAACAACCTTCCAAATCAACAACATGAGATGGTCAGAATTAGAATTGAATAGTTTTTTGTAGTGATGGCTCAGTTGACTCATGTGATAAATGGTAGTTGTGTTTATATATGATATTTTGGTATATTCTTAAAGTAAAGATGAGTGTAAAAGTAATTTAAGGGTTGTCTTTAAAATCCTTATAAGAAAATAAATTTCATGGGATATTCAGAAAGTGTGAGTTTTGGTTACAACAAATTTCATTCCTTGGTCACCTTGTTTCATAAAATGGCATAACTATTGATCATGCTAAAACAAAAGTTGTTGAAGAATGTCCAAGACCCACAAATATAATAGATATCCATAGTTTTCTTGGTTTATCAGGTTATTACTAGAGATTTGTTGAAAATTTTGCACAGTTATCTATCCCACTGACAAAGTTAACTCGAAAAGGTGTTAAGTTCATTTGGACAAAAGAATGTGATGACTATTTTCAATAATTTAAAAGAATATTAGTGAATGCTCCAATTTTGGAATTACCTTATAGAAATGGTGAGTTTTTTATCTATAGTGATTCTTCATTGAAAGGAATTGGTTCTGTCCTAATGAAGAATGATCAGGTAATTGCTTATTCTTCAAGTCAGTTGAAACCTCATGAGTTAAATTACCCTACACATGATTTGGAATTAACTGCTTTTTTTATATAAAATTTTGGAGGAATAATTTGTATGGAGTAAAGTGTGAAATATATATTGATCACAAAAGTTTGAAGTATATATTCACTCAAAAATAATTAAACATGAGACAGAGGAGATGGCTGGATTAATCAAGGATTATGATTGCACGATCCATTACTATTTGGGAAAGGAAAATAAATTGGTCGATGCTTTGAGTCGAAAAAGTAATTCTATATTAACCATGTAATCTTTGGAACAAGATATTCGATTAAAGATTTGATGAAATTTTGAATAGAATTTTTTTGTTCAGGATATTCTTCTTCTTTTTAAGGTGTCAATGAAATCATCTCTATCAGACAGAATTAAGAATGCATAGAAGGAAGACAATGAGTTGTAGAAAAAGGTAGAGTTGGTTCATAAGGGTAATTTACCTGAATTTAACATTTATAAAGATTGTGTTTGGGGGTTTGGAAAGATATTATGTGTTCCTTATGATTCATAGTTGAAGAAAGAGTTGTTATGTGAAGCTCATAATACTTTGTTTTTAGTTCATCCTAGCAGTACTAAGATGTACAGAGTTCTTCGGGAGTATTAATAGTGGGATAAAATGAAAAGAGATATTGTTGACTTTACTATGAAGTGTTTGACTTGTCAATAGGTTAAAGCAGAGTGGTAGTTACCTAAAGGGATGTTTCATTCTTTATTGGTGCTAGAGTGGAAATGGGAAAATATATCCATGGATTTCATTGTGGGATCACCAAAGACTTCTTTAGGTAATAATACAATATGGGTTATTATTGATTGATTGACTAAATATTCTCATTTCCTTCCTATTCGAGATACATTGTATCTAGATCAAATTTCATGATTATATATTGAATATATAGTCATGTTACAGGGATTTCCCCTCTCCATTGTATATGATCATGATACTAGGTTTACTTCTAACTTTTAAAAAGGCCTTCAGAATTTATTGGGTACTAAATTAAAATTTAGTACATCTTTTCATCCATAATCATATGGGTGATCAGAATGAAAAATTCAAACATTGGAAGATATGTTATGTGCTTGCTCAATGGATTGACAGGGAATTTGGGACCAACATATTTCTTTGGTTGAATTTTCTTATAATAATATTTTTCATTCCAGTATACAGATGGCACCGTTTGAGGTATTATATGGAAAGCAGTGTCAAACTCTAGCTTTTTGGGGTGAAGTAGGTGAAAGGAAGTTGATGGGACCAGAATTGGTAGAAGAGATGGAAAAAAAAGTTTAATTGATTCAGAATATCATGAGAATAGCTCAAAGTAGACTAGAAAAGTTATGTGGATAACCGGAAGAAGGGTCTATATTTCTAGTTTGGTGATCATGTCTTTCTCAAATTTTCTCCATGAAAAAGTGTGATGCATTTTGGTAAGAAGGGAAAGTTGAGTCTGAGGTTCATTGGATCCTATGAAATCTTGGATAAAGTTGGATTAGTTTCCTACATAGTGGCTTTACCTCCAAGTTTATCCTAGGTACAAATTTTTTTTCAGGATTCAATGTTGATAAAGTATATGCCGAATCTATCTCATGTTTTGAGTCCAGAGGTATTTCAGTTAGAAGAAAATCTTTCTTATGAGGAACAACCAGTCCAGATTCATAATGGAAGATAGAAAGTGTTGTGGAATAAAGTAATTCATTAGGTAATGGTTTTCTGGTTAAACCATATGGTTGAAGAGGCGACATGGGAATCTGAGAATTCGATCAGGGATAAATACCCTCGCTTATCTGATAAGTGAATAAAATATGTGAGGACGTAATTTCCAATAGGGGGGAAGGATGTAACATCCTAGGTAAATAAAGGATGTGATATTTTCATATTTAATAATATTTGTGAATTAAATATTAATTTTACTTTAAAGGGGATTCTATGTTCGATGGAGTACTCGACACGTAATAATGGGTCTCTCTAAAATCTCATGTTGCACACAAGGCTGAGTCATACTGAAAAATAATAATATAATATTATTTTAAATGGAAGTTAATGCATAACCATTGTATTGGTGAGAATGAATAGAACTAACTACATTATGATTATACATGTTTTTTAAATGTCTTTAACTTTATCCAATAAAATTTAGAGGCTTAAAATGTGAATGAATCCAATTTTAAGCATAAATACTCTAATATTCTTTAAAAGGTTGTTTTACCGTATTTTGATGGAGAACCCTATTTTAAATCTTGTTTTTGTCACTTTTATATATTCTATTTGAAAAAATAAAATTCTTCTTTCTAATTGGGGCATCAAAATTAACTTTGGATGAAATTTTGGTATTTTTCTGACAATGTTCATTTTTTAATGAATAGTGAAAATACTTCATTTTAATTCAAAATTGCCTTTTAATCTAATTTATTTATATGGTTAAATTGTCTTTTTAATTGGTTTTAAAGTGTAATTAGATTATATTTTTAACATTTAATCCAATTTTGGTCATTGGAAGTAATTTCACTTTGAAATAGGACATAAACAAATGTCAATATTTTGATAGTTGTTGTTTCTTAAAAACACGCTTTTGGGTTTTGCAACGGGAATTAATTTCAAATTAATTTCTACAAATTCTATGTTTTGAATTTGGAAAAATGGATTCCATATTTGGAATCATGAGGTCTAAATTTTGTAAATAGGTAACTTTTATTTTTATACATTATGAATAGTAACTTCAGTAAATATTTTATTTACCATGGTTAAAGGGTAAATCTAGTAAATAAGGGTAAAAAATAATATTATAATAATATTAAATTACCCTAACACATGTCCTAATCCTATTGTCTGATACATGTCTGACCATGGTCATCCTTGGGTCAATTTTGGGACCCCATGGAGCCACTTGTAAGTGAGAATGACACTATAAAAATTAATTTAAAGTTAAGGAAAATGTAACAAAAACATATATCTCTTAGTAAAACAATTTTTACAATGGGTTATATAAGTGATATTTTCAACTATAAATAGTAATTAGAAATATAAAAATATTTACTACATCATTTTACTTTATATATAATTTTTATACATCAAATAAATAACTTTATTTATGACACAATGATGATGTAATGATTACCTCATTAATGAATGTTTTAAATAAATGAGATTATAAATATTAAAATAAATTTATTTTGAAACTTTTTATGCCATCCATGAATTTTAGAGATCAGGATGACTTTTTATTTTTGAATAAATTTAGGTTTTTCGAAAGAATAAAGTTATTATAGATTTTTTAAAAGTATTGATATGAATAGTTTATAAATTGACATAAATGTGTTTTTAAAATGAAAACTATTTTATTAAATGATAAAATAATCCTAAAAATATTATATTCTGACAAATGAAATATATGATGTAACTAATGTCATTAATGATCCATTTTATAGTCCCTCGACATTTTGTAGTAAATATATTAACTATATATTATGAATATACAAGAGGACATGATAAAAGTTATAATAGTTAACTAAAGGTTAAAGTTAAAATACAAGGTTAATTTTATGCCTTAAACTTGTATAAAACCAATTGGATTAGAGTATTTAGATAAATACTCACCTTATATTTGAATTAATTGAGTTGGGGACCATTTTAAATCTAAATTCAGTTTATAATAAAACAATATTTTCAAACTTTCATAAAGATCTCATCCTCCCGCTTATAAAAGGCCATCACCTCTAACCCATTACTCACACACTAAAGCCCCTTGGCTTGTCCAAACTCTACTCCAATAATATCCCAACATACCTCTCTTACTCATAGAAGCCTTACCTTATTCATAAGGAAATTCAATAAAGCCTTTTTGTTCAAACCAAAGGGAGTTACCCGATTTAAAGGTAAAGTCTTCTCTCAAGTTCTTTTTTTATTTTCCTTCTACAACCCCCTAAAATATCTATATTACATTATTTTATAACAATACCAGTATCCCCAATATACTATTATGTTTTTATGAAAAGTATTATAACTACACATCCACACATATTCATCCAATAGTTACGAACATATTGTTTCTGTTGACGGCGAACTACTGCCTCACGAAACGATGATTATTCAATTTTCTCCTACAGCCTCTCATGGTGTCAATTATGATAGAACTGTATTTATATGTGATATATATTATATTTATATTATCTCTATACTTCTGTATTTTTCATTTATATCATACCTTTATGGTTTCCATAATGGTTAAACGCGATAATTTTATTTGAGGGAGTGCGGACTACCGCCCCCTCAACGTGATACGACTCATTCATGCCATATATGGAATGTATAAAGGATGGAGTTAATGAAATTATATATTATATTATACTAGAATTATAATATACCTATGTATCATTAAGTTTTAATTCCATTAAATATGAAATATAAATGAAAGTAGTGTTCATGTGTACGTACGTCTTACTGTCTCAATGAACGGTGCATTTCATTTCTTATCTCCAAATGTTATGTAAAATTATAAATACATATATATTGGATATATATGATATATATGATAGCTAAATCATTAATATCATTATTGAAATAATTTACTTTTGACCAAATGGACAACTTTTAATTATAAGAAGTTCATTTTTAACTCAAGTAACAAATATGGACAAAACGACCATTATTAACTTAAGTGACTGAAAATTAATTTTTTATTATAAGCATAATCACCTTTTAATGGGTAAGAGGGAAAACCAGCATGACTTCAAGGACGTAAAGACATAAAACTATGACCCAACAGCCTAAAACCCATCAACAATCAGAACAATCCAACAAGAACAACTCCTACCTAGCATCAAAATCGTTACGTCCAGCTTCCACCAACTCATTTCTACTCGGATAGTTGTCCCATGAATGATTCCACGGTCCTGGTACTGATGAAAAATGGCATACCCTCTCAAACATCCAAATCTAGATAGTAATGAGTCGATGAAAAATCCCTGCTCAAACAGCATATGAAGTTGCCCCTTGAAGAAGGTCTGAATGCATAGGCCCTTGAATGTAGGCCACAGAACGAGTTAAAACACCAAAAACATTCAGAAAGCCAGAAGTAAACCAATCATAAAATAAACAACAACTAAGCCAACAACCCGAATGCCATAACCATTATCGAATGATAGTCCCGCTGCAACAAAGGACCATCCAGCAACGTCCACGACACAAATCACCTCAAATCAAGCCACCGCCATCAAAATTACACATTAGAACCGCAAAAAACCACCCAAAGAACTCACCCAGCCAGAGCACAACACGAATGACTAGGATCTTGACAACACTGTTAAAGACTAGAACCTGAACATCCTACACCGTGGAAGATCTGAAACCCACGGCAGAAAACCAGGAACCCGACTACCCTGTTAGAGCACGACAAAATACGGAAACAGCCCCAATGTCGTGGAAGTCTGAACCCTCACAGTACTGGAACTCGTCCATACCACCCTTCGCCTTTCCACTGACCAGTGAAAACAAAATCACAAACCCCAAAAAATGGAGGTCCAGGAACCCGCCACCAAAGACCCATCCTGACCCCAAGTCGCGGAAGACCCGAATCTCGTCCACCATGCCAGAGTGCAACAAGGAAGGCCAGGAACCTGACCGCCCTGCCTCATAGGACTAGATCTCGAACATCCCCTTCACCTCGTCGCCAGACATACAAGCCTGAAGATGAAACATGAGACGAATCATGACTGACGCCTTCACCGCAACACCAGACAACAAATCCCAAGATTCCCTCTTCATCGCACTAAGAAGGAGCCACCACACTGTGAACGGACCGAGAGAATTTCGGGAGGGAAGGAAACGGTGAAACCCTAGATGGAGGGAGAAGGCAGCGGTGAGGGGAAACCTAGGACGTTTCACCCCTTATGGGCTAATGTAAGGGACATTGTATCAATATCCTTTTATTGAGGAATATTTAAATTTATACATGGATCTCTTTTATATGGTGTATAAATCCCTATGAATTTTCATTTCATTAAAAGGGAATATTTTTCTATGTATCATTTTACTAAATGAAAAAGCGAATGTTTATTTTTAACGTTCATGGTGAAAACAACCTTTACACCGTCACGATCTTTATTTGATATTTGGATTCCTAAATTTTCATTTCATTCAAATGGAATCTTTTTCTATGTATCATTTTACTAAACGAAAAAGGGAATGTTTCTTTTTAACGTTCGTGGTGAAAACAACCTTTCCACCGTCATGATCTTTATTTGATATTTGGCTTCCTAAACAAGCCGTAATGTTTTTAAAATGAAAATAAATACCATATACTCTTTTATGTATTTTGGTATTGAAAATGGTATTAATACTGGATTGATTATTAAAATATATTTAAATGATATATTATGATTTCAATGTGGAAATGTTGTCTTTCCTTTATGTTTGTTTTATGTGTTGTGAATATGTTATGGTTCTTGGGAATTGTTTTTGTATACAGGTGGTTCCATGATAAACCTAGGGCGGGTGAGCCCAGGATAGCTCTCCAATGCATTGGGTATCGTGATTGAGGTAAATATTAATGTTTCTCCTAATAGATTTGGGGAATATACTATGATTAGTATTCCAAATGTAACTCCCTATGTAACTGTGAAAGCTACAATGTAAGTATGTTATGGATTCAAAAAGTTACCATTATGATTTATGATTTCTATATTTTATTCATAAATATTGTGATTTCATGACCTATGTTAAATAGCTTATGGTTTTTATGTATTGATGGACAAATGTTTTATTTCTTTATATTATAACCCTTACTGAGCTTTTTATGCTCATCTCAGGTTTTTGAAATTTTTTTCCTAGGGTATAAGGAAGGGTAATACAAAGAAATAATTCAAGAATATTTATATCGAGAAAAGAATTGTTGTTTTATTTTAAGGGTTTTTATTTTATGAAAAAAATGGATACTGAGTAGGAGTGTCTACTTTGTAATTTTTGAGATGTAATGTGATAATTATGGGCTAAATCTCTAATTATTGATTTAACTCAAGTTTAAGTAATGTTCTACGGCTAGGGACATATAGTAGGTATCAGAGGTCGGTTTAGACAACTTTAGGAGTTAGGGTATTGTAAAATTAATATCCATAAATTAATTTATGGTAAGATTGAACTGGTATAGCATTTACAGATTACCATATTTCTTCGCCTAAGATAATTCTATGTTCAAAATGGTTTTCCGAAGAGGAAAGAGGTAATCTATGATGGGAATACATCAAGAGGAAAGCAACCTTCCAAACCAGAAACCTGAGATGGTCAGAATCAGAATTGAACAGTTTTTTGAAGTGATGGATCAGTGGACTCAGGTGATAAATGGTGGTTGTTTTTATAGATGATATTTTGGTATATTATAAATATAAATATGGGCATTAAATTCATTTAATGGTTGTCTTTCAAATAATAAAAGAAAATAAAATGTATGTTAAATTCATCAAGTGTGAGTTTTGGTTACAAAAAAAATCATTCCTTGGTCATATTGTTTCAAAAAATAGAAAAAATGTTGATCCTAATAAAACAAAAGTTATTGAAGAATGGTCATGACCCATAAATATAACTAAGATCCATAGTTTTCTTGGTTTATCAGGTTATTTATAGAGGTTTGTTGAAAATTCTTCACAGTTATCTATCCCACTGACTAAGTTAACTCGAAAAGGTGTTAAGTTCATTTGGACAAGATAATGTGATGATTGTTTTCAGGAATTGAAAATAATATTGCTGAATTCTCTAGTTTTGGAATTAACTTCTAGAAATGGTGAGTTTTTTAACTATAGTGATGGTTCATTAGAAGAATTTGGTTGTTTACTAATGTAGAATGAGTAGGTAATTTATTATGCTTCAAGTAAGTTGAAACCTCATGATTTAAACTACCCTACACATGATTTGGAATTAGTTGCTGCTGTTGTTTATTTAAAAATTTGGAGGCATCATTTTTATGGATTAAAGTTTGAAATATATATACAAGTCAAAAAAAATTGAAGTATATATTCACTCAAAAATAATTAAACATGAGACAGTAGAGATATCTGGAATTAATCAAGGATTATGATTTCATGATCCATTACTATCTGGGAAAGACAAATAAAGTGGTTAATGTTTTGAGTCAAAAAAGTAATGATACATTAACCATGTTATGTTAGGAACAATATACTTTGATTAAATATTTGATGAACTTTGGAATAGGAGTTTTTAGTGTAGGAGATTCCTCTGTTTTTTTTTTCAGGTGTTATTGAAATCATCTCTATCAGACAGAATTAAGAAAGCACAGAAGGAAGACAGTGAGTTGCAGAAAAAGGTAGAGTGGGTTTAGAAGGGTAAGTGACCTAAATTTAACATTGATGAAGATTTTTTTGGGCTTTGGAAAGAGATTATGTGTTCCTTGTGATTCATAGTTGAAGAAACAGTAGTTATGTGAAGCTCATAATTCTTTGTTTTCAGTTCATCCTGGCAGTACTAAGATATACAGAGATCTTCGGGAGTATTACTGGTGGGATAGAATGAAAAGAGATATTTCTGACATTAATGTGAATTGTTTGACTTGTCAATAGGTTAAAGCAGAGCGGTGGTTATCGAAAGGGATTCTTCAACCTTTATTATTTCCAGAGTGGAAATGGTAAAATATATCCATGGATTTCATTGTAGGATTATCAAAGACTTCTCAAGGTAACAATTCAATATCGGTTATTGTTGATTGATTGACTAAATATTCTCATTTCCTTCCTATTTGAGATACTTTGTCTCTAGATCAACTTTCTCAATTGTATATTGAATAGATAGTCAGGTTACATGGATTTCCCCTCTCCATTGTATCTAATCGTGATCCCAGTTTTACTTATAACTTTTGGAAAGGCCTTTAGAAGTCTTTGGGTACTGAATTAAATTTTAATACATATTTTCATCCAAAATCATATGGGTAGTCATAATGAATAATTCAAATATTGGAAGATTTTTTATTTTCTTTCTCAATGGATTACCAGGGAAGTTGGGACCAACATATTTCATTTGTTGAATTTTCTTATAATAATAGTTTTCATTCCAGTATACAGATGGAACCATTTGAGGCATAATATGGAAAGTGGTGTCGAACTCCAGCTTTTTGGGATGAAATAGGTGAAAGGTAAGTTTATGGTACCATAATTGGTAGAATAGATGGCAGAAAAAGTTCAAATGATTTGAAAGCACATGAGAACAGATCAGAGGAGGCAGAAAAGTTATGTGGATAACCAGAGGCAGGATCTTTCTTTTGAGGTTTCTGATCATGTCTTTCTCAAATCTTCTCTATGGAAAAGTGTGATGTGTTTTGGTAAGAAGGGAAAGCTGAGTCCGAGGTTCATCGGACCCTATGAAATCCTGGAAAAAGTTGGATCAGTTTCCTATAGAGAGGCTTTACCTCCAATTTTAACCTAGGTACACAATGTTTTTCATGTTTCAATGTTAAGAAAATATGTGGGATCCATATCATGTTTTGAGTCCAGAGGTAGTTCAGTTGGAAGAAAATCTTTCTTATGAGGAACAAAAATTACAGATTCTTGAATGAAGATAGAAAGTGTTACAGAATAAGGTAATTCATCAGGTAAAGGTTTTGTGTAAAAACTATATGGTTGAAGAGGTGACATGGGAATCTAAGAATGTGATGAGGGATAAATACCCCCACTTATCCGATAAGTGAATAAAAATTGCAAGAATTCAATTTCCAAAATGGGGGAAGGATGTATCATCCCAGGTAAATAAAGGATATGATATTTTCCTATTTATTAATATTTTTGAATTAAATATTAATTTTACTTTAAAGGGGATTCTATGTTCGATAGCATACCTGACACGTAAAAATTTGTTTCTCTGAAATCTCATGTTGCACACAAGGCTGAGTCATACTAAAAAATAATAATATAATATTATTTTATATGGTAGTTAACGCCTAGCTGTTGTATTTTTGAGAATGAACAAAAATAACTACAGTGTGATTATACATGTTTGTTAAATGTCTTTAACTTTATCCAATAAAATTTAGAGGCTTAAAATGTGAATGAATCCAATTTTAAGCATAAAGACTCTAATATTTGTTAAAATGTCAATTTTTTGCCTTTTGATAGTGAACCATTTTTAAATCTATTTTTTTCACTTTTATATGTTCTATTTGAAAAAATAAAATTCTTCCTTATAATCGTTAAATAAAAATTTACTTTGGATGAAATTTTGGTATTTTTCTGATAATGTTCATTTTTTCATGAATAGTGAAAAATACTGCATTTTAATTCAAAAATGCCTTTTAATATAATTTATTTATATGGTTAAATTATTTTTTTAATTGGTTTTAAAGTGTAATTAGATTATATTTTTACCATCTAATCCAATTTTAGTCATTGGAAATAATTTCAATTTGAAATTGGACATAAATAAATGTCAATCTTTTGATAGTTATTATTTTTTAAAAACACGTGTTTTGGTTTTGACAACAGAAATTAATTTTAAATTAATATATTCAACTTTTTTGTTTTGAATTTGGAAAAATTGATTTCTTATTTGTAATCATGAGGTCCAAATTGTGTAAATAGGTAACTTTTATTGTTAGACATTATGAATAGTAACTTCAGTAAATATTTTGTTTACCATGGTTAAAGGATAAATCTGGTAATTAAGGGTAAAAACTAATATTATAATAATATTAAATTACCATAAAACATGTCATAATCCTATTTTCTAATACATGTCCCAGTATGGAAATCCTTGGGTTTATTTTCGGACCCCATGGAACCACTTGTATGTGAAAAAGACAATTTAAAAAAAATTAATTTAAAGTTAAGGAAAATGTAACATAAACATATATCTCTTAGTAAAAAAATTTTCACAATGGGTTATATAAGTTATATTTATTACTATAAATAGTCATTATAAATCTAAAAATATTTCTTACATCATGGTACTTTATTTATAATTTTTAGACATCAAATAAACAAATGTATTTATGACACAATTATGATGTAATGATTACCTCATTAATGAGTGTTTTAAATAAATGATATTATAAATATTAAAATAAATTTATTTTGAAACTTCTTATTCCATAAAATAATTTTAGATATGGTTATGACTTGTTATTTTTGAATAAATTTAGGTTGTTTGAAAGAATAAAGTTGTTATAGATTTTTTAAAAGTCTTGATGTGAATAGTTTATAAATTGACATAAATGTGTTTTTAAATTGAATACAATTTTATTAAATGATAAAATAATCCTAAAAATATTATATCTAGAAAATTGACATAAATTATGTTACTAATTTCATTAATGATCCATTTTTGGGTCTCTTGACATTTTATAGTAAATATATTAACCATATATTATGAATATACAAGATGACATGGTAAAAGTTAAATTAGATAACTAAAGGTTAAAGCTAAAAGATAAGGTTAATTTTTTGCCCTAAACTTATCTAAAACACATTTTATGAGATTATTTAGAACAATAATCACATTATATTCTAATTAACTGAGTTTTTGACCTTTTTAAATCGAAATTCAGTTTATAATAAAATAATATTTTCAAACTTTCCTAAACAGCCCCTCCTCCCCCTTACAAAAGACCATCACCTCTAACCCATTACTCACACCTCTCAAGCCCCATGGATCTTCAAACCTATACTCCAATAATCTCCCAAAATCTCTATCTTCCTCCTAGAATCCTTAATTTAGGTATAAGTAAATTTAATAAATCCTTTCGGTTCAAACTAAATGGAGTTACCCGAGTTAAAGGTAACATCTTCTCTCAAATTCTTTTCTTTTATTTTCCTTCTCCAACCCCCTAATCACTATTTATTCCATTATTTTATAACAAAAAAAGTTTTATAAATATACTAGGATTTTTTTATGATAATTATTATAACTACACATTCAAACACCTTCATCCATTGGATACGAACATACTGTTTCTGTGTACTGTGAACTACAGCCTCACGAAATGATGATTTTTCAATTATCTCATGCCACCTCTCATGGTGAATATTATGATGTAAATGTATTTATAGGTTATATATATTATATTTATATTTTCTATATACTTATTTATTTTTTATCATACCTTAATGGTTTCCATAATGGTTAAACGCGATAATTTCCTTTGAGGAAGTGTGGACTACCACCCCCTCAAAGAGATATGACTCATTCATGCCATACGTGGAACGTATAAAGGATGGAGTTAATGAAATTATATATGATATTATACTATAATTATAATATACCTATTTATCATTAAGTTTTCATTCCATTAAATATGAAATATAAATGAAAGTAGCTTCATGCGTACATACGGCTTACCGTCTCCATAAATGTTGCATTTAATTTCTTATCTTCAAATGTTATGTACTATTATAAATACATATATATACCAGATATATATGATATCTAAATCATGAATATTATTATGGAAAAAATGTACTTTTGACCACAAGGACAACTTGTAATTATAAGAAGTTCATTTTTTACTCAAGTACCAAATATCAACAAAACGCCCGTTATTAACAAAAATGAATATGTAATGTATATAACATGGTAATAAGTGATATAAAATAGATAATAAACTTAAAAAATGTACTGAATCAAGTATAAATTAACTTTAGTTTATTATTCAGGATATTAAAGAATAGATGAGTCAAGTCGGACATGAGGTAAGGGACTTCGTCTCAATCTCCTTTCATTGAGGCATATTTTGATTTTTACACAGCTTTCTTTTATACGGTGTATAAACCCCTCTGAATTTTCATTTCATTCAAATGGAATATTTTTCTATTTATTTTTTTACTAAATGACAAAGGAAATGTTTCGTTTTAATGGACATGGTGACAACAACCTTTCTGCCGCCGCGAGCGTTATTTGATATTTGGATTCCTTAACAAGCTGTAATGTTTTTAAAAGGAAAATAAATACTATATAATATTTTATTTATTTTTGTATTGGAAATTTTTTTGATAATGTATTGATTATGACAATATATTTAAATGATATATTTTGATTAAAATGTGGAAATGTTATCTTTCTTTTATGTTTGTTTTATGTGTAGTGAATATGTTATAGTTCTTGGGCATTGTTTACATATACAGGTTGTTCCGTGATAAACATTGGGTGGGTGATCCTGAGTTTTCCCTCCAATACATTGGGTAACGTGACGGAGGTAAACATTAATGTTTCTCCTAAGAGATTTAGGTAATATAATATGATGGGTATTCCAAACGTAACTCCATACGTAGTTGTGAAAGCTACAATGTAAGTATGTTATGGATGTCACAAGTTACCATTATGATTTATGATTTTTATGTGTTATTCATAAATCTTATGATTTCATGAGATATGTTAAAGAGCTTATGTTTTTTATGTATTGATGGAATAATGTTTTATTTCTTTATCTTATAATCCTTACTGATATTTTTATGCTCATCCCAAGTTTTTGAAATATTTTTCAAAGGGTATAAGGAAGGGTAAGAGAAAGGAAGAATTCAAGAGTATTTATATCAAAAAAATAATTCTTGTTTTCTTTTAAGGGTTTTTATTTTATGAAAAAAATGGATACTGAGTAGGAGTATCTACTTTGTAATTTTTGAGACGTAATGTATTAATTTTTTCCTAATTCTCTAAAAATATAAACCTAAAAAGATCCTTAATTTTAATTATTTATTTAAATCAAGGTTAAGTAATGTTCTAAGGCCAGGGCCATATAGTTGGTATTACATATCGGTTTAGACAACTTTAGGAGTTAGGGTATTGTTAAATTAATATCCATAAATTAATTTATGGTAAGATTGAAATGATATATCATTCACAGATTACCATGTTGCTTCACCTAAGATATTTTTGTGTTCATAATGGTTTTCTATAGAGTAAATAGGGCATCTATGATGGGATTACATCAAGAGGAAAACAACCTTCTAAATCAAAAACCTGATATGGTTGGAATCATAATTGAACAGTTTTTTGTAGTGTTGGCTTAGTTGAATCAGGTGATAAATAGTGATTGTGTTTATAGATGGTATTTTGGTATATTCTAAAAGTAAATAGGAGCATAAAAGTCATTTAGGGGTTTTCTTTCAAACATTAAAAGAAATGAAACGGTATGGGAAATTCATCCATTGTGAGTTTTGGTTATAAAAAATTTCATTCCTTGGTAACATTATTTCAAAAAATGGCATAAATGTTGATCTTGATAAGACAAAAGTTGTTGAAGAATGGCCAAGACCCACAAATATAACTGAGATCCATAGTTTTCTTGGTTTTTCAAGTTATTATCGGAGGTTTGTTGAAAATTGTGCAAAATTATCTTGCCCACTGACTAAGTTAACTTGAAAAGGTGTTAAGTTCATTTGTACAAAATAATGTGATGATTGTTTTTACTAATTGAAAATAAGATTGGTCAATGCTCCAGGTTTGGCATTGCCTTCCAAAAATGGTGAGTTTGTTATCTATAGTGATTCTTCATTGAAAGGAATTGGTGGTGTCCTAATGCAGAATGATCAGGTAATTGCTTATGATTCAATTCAGTTGAAACCTCATGAGTTAAATTACCCTATACAAGATTTGGAATTAGCTGTTGCTATTTTTTATTTAAAATTTTTGAGGCATCATTTTTATGGAGTAAAGTGTGAAATATATACTGTTCTCAAAAGCTTGAAGTATATATTCACTCAGAAATAATTAAACATGAGATAGAGGAGATGGCTGGAATTAATCAAGGATTATGATTTCATGATCCATTACTATCTGGGAAAGGTAAATAAAGTGGCTGATTCTTTGAGTCAAAAAAGTAATTCTATATTAACCATGTTACGTTTTTAAGAAGATACTTCGATTAAAGATTTGATAAACTTTGGAATAGAAGCTGTTGGTGCAAGAGATTCCTCTGTTTTTCTTCAGGTGTTAGTGAAATCATCTCTATCATACAGAATTAAGAAAGCACAGAAGGAAGACAGTGAGTTACAGAAAAAGGTATAGTTGGTTCAGAAGGGTAAGTTACCTGAATTTAACATTGATAAAGATTTTTTTTTGGTGTTTGGAAAGAGATTATGTGTTCCTTGTGATTCACAGTTGAAGAAAGAGTTGTTATGTGAAGCTCATAGTTCTATGTTTTTAGTTCATCCTGGCAGTACTAAGATGTACAGAGATCTTTGGGAGTATTACTGGTGGGATGGAATGAAAAGATATATTGCTGAATTTACTATGAAGTGTTTGACTTATCAACATGTTAAAGTAGAGTGGTAGTTACCGAAATGGGTTCTTAAACCTTTATTGGTGCCAGAGTGGAAATCGGTAAATATATCCATGGATTTCATTGTGGAATTACTAAAGAATTCTAGAGGTAACAATTTAATATGGGTTATTTTTTATTTATTGACTAAATATTCTCATTTCCTTCCTATTCGAGATACTCTTTCTCTATATCAACTTTCTTGATTTTATATTGAAGAGATAGTCAGGTTACATGGAGTTCCCCTATCCATTATATCTGATTGTGATCTCAGGTTTACTTCTAATTTTTGGAAAGGCATTTAGAAGTTTTTGGGTACTGAATAAAATTTTAGTTCAGTTTTTCATCCACAATCAGGTGGGTAGTTAGAACAAACTATTCAAACATTGGAAGATATGTTACGTGTTTGGTCAATGGATTACCCAAGAAGCTGGGACCAATATATTTCTTTGGTTGAATTTTCTTATAATAACATTTTCATTCTAGTATACAGATGGCACCATTTGAGGCATTATATGGAAATAGGTGTCGAACTCTAGCTTTTGGGGATAAAGTAGGTGAAAGGAAGTTGATTGGACCAGAATTGGTAGAAGATATGGTAGAAAAAGTTCAATTGATTCAGAATCACATGAGAACAGCTTAATGAGGATAACTGGAGGATATATCTTTCTTTTGAGGTTGGTGATCATGTCTTTCTCAAATTTTCTTCATGGAAAAGTGTGATCCATTTTTTTAAGAATGGAAAGCTGGGTTTGAGGTTCATTGGACCACATGAAATCCTAGATAAAGTTGGTTCAGTTGCCTAAATAGTAGATTTACCTCCAATTTTAACCCATGTATACAATTTTTTTCATGTTTCAATGTTGAGAAATTATATGTTGGATCCATCTCATGTTTTGAGTCCAGAGGTAGTTCATTTGGAAGAAAATATTTTTTATGAGGAACAACCAGCCCAGATTCTTGACCGAAGAGAGAAAGTGTTAAGGAATAAGGTAATTCATTAGGTAAAGGTTTTGTGGAAAACTATATATTTGAAGAGGCAACATGGGAATCTGAGAATGTAATGGAGGATAAATACCCCCACTTATATGATAAGTGAATAAAAATTATGAGGATTCAATTTCCAAAAGTAGGGAAGGATGTAACAACCCAGGTAAATAAATGATATAATATTTTCATATTTATTAAAATTTGTTAATTAAATATTAATTTTACTTTAAAGGGAATGTTATGTTCGATGGCGTACCTGACACGCAACAATGGGTTTCTCTGAAATCTCATGTTGGACACAAGGTTGAGTCGTACTGAAAAATAAAAATATAATATTATTTTAAATGGTAGTTAACACCTAGCCGTTGTATTAGAAAGAATTAACAGAACTAACTATAGTATGATTATACAGGTTTTTTAAATATCTTTACCTTTATCCAATAAAATTTAGAGTCTTAAAATGTGAATGAATCCAATTTTTAGCATAAATACTATAATATTCTTTAAAAGGTCGATTTATTGCCTTTTGATGGTGAACCCTTTTAAATCTAGTTTTTGTCACTTTTATATGTTATATTTGAAAAAATAAAATTCTTATTTAGAATTGAGACATCAAATTTTACTTTGAATGAAATTTTGGTATTTTTCTGATAATGTTCATTTTTTAATGAATATTGAAAAATACTGCATTTTAATTCAAAACTGCCTTTTAATCTAATTTATTTATATGGTTAAATTATATTTTTTATTAGTTTCAAAGTTTAATTAGATTATATTTTTACCATTTAATCCAATTTTGGTCATTGTGAGTCATTTCACTTTGAAATTGGACATAAACAATTGTCAATATTTTGATAGTTGTTGTTTCTTAAAAACATGCTTTTAGGTTTTGACAATGGGAATTAATTTTAAATTAATTTCTACAACTTCTATGTTTTGAATTTGGAATAATGGATTCCATATTTGGAATCATGAGTTCCAAATTATATAAATAGGTAACTTTTATTTTTATACATTATGAATAGTAACTTCAGTAAATATTATATTTACCATGGTTAAAGGGTAAATCTGGTAAATAAGGGTAAAAAATAATATTATAATAATATTAACTTACCCTAACACATGTACTAATCCTATTGGCTGATACATGTCTTACCATGGTCATCCTTGGGTCAATTTTGGGACCCAATGGAGCCACTTGTAAGTGAAAATGACACTTTATAAAAATTAATTAAAGTTAAGGAAAATGTAACAAAAACATATATCTCTTAGTAAAACAATTATTAAAAATTATTATATAAGTGATATTTTAGACTATAAATATTCATTAGAAATATAAAATATTTCCTAAATCATGGTACTTTATTTATAATTTTTTGACATAAAATAAATAAATTTATTTATGACACAATTATGATGTAATGATTACCTCATTAATGAATGTTTTAAATAAATGAGATTGTAAATATTAAAATAAATTTATTTTGATACTTTTCATGCCATAAAATAATTTTAGAGATGATTATGACTTGTTATTTTTGAATTCATGTAGTTTTTTCGAAATAATAAAGTTGTTATAGATTTTTTAAAATTCTTGATTTGAATAGTTTATAAATTGACATAAATGTGTTTTTAAAATGAATACTATTTTGTTAAATGATAAAATAATCCTAAAAATATAATATTCCTAAAAATGAAATATATGATGTTACTAATATCATAAATGATCCTTTTTTGGGTCACTTGGAATTTTATAGTAAATATATTAACCATATATTATGAATATACAAGAGGATGTGGTAAAAGTTAAATTAGTTAACTAAAGGTTAAAGCTAAAAGATAATGTTACTTTTATTCCCTAAACATGTCTAAAACTCATTTTATGAGAGTATTTATAACAATACTCACCTTATCTTATAATTAAATGATTTTTGGATCTTTTTAAATCTAAATTAATTTTATAATAAAATAATATTTTCAAACATTCCTAAAGAGCCCCTCCTCCCCCTTATAAAAGGTCATCACCTATAACCCATTACTCACACCTCTCAAGCCCCTTTTCCAGTACAAACTCTACTACAATAATCTCCCAAAATCCATCTCTTCTTCCTATAATCCTTACCTTATTTATAAGGCAATTCAATAAATCCTTTTGGTTCAAACCAAAGAGAGTTACCCGATTTAAAAGTAACGTCTTCTCTCAAGTTATTTTCTTTTATTTTCCTTCTCCAACACCCTAAACTTTCTTTATTACATTCTTTTATAACAACACCAGTATCCTAAATATACAAGGATATTGTTATTTGAATTATTCTTACTAGAAATCCACACACCTCCATCCAATGGATACGAACATACTGTTTCTGTGGACGATGTACCACTACCTCACGAAACGATGATTGTTCAATTATCTCCTACCACCTCTCATGGTGGACATTATGATGGAACTATATTTATATTTTATATATATTATATTTATATTGTCTCTATAATTCTTTATTTTTCATTTATATCATACCTTTATGGTTTCCATAATTGTTAAATGCGATAATTTCATTTGAGGAAGTGCGGACTATCGCCCCCTCAAAGTGATATGACTCATTCATACTATAGGTGGAACATATAAATGATGGAGTTAATGAAATTATATATGATATCATACTATATTTATTATAAACCAATGTATCATTAATTTTTCATCCCATTAAATATGAAATATAAATGAAAGTAGTGTTCATGCGTACATACTGCTTACCATCTCAATGAACGGTGCATTTCATTTCTTATCTCCAAATGTTATGTACTATTAGAAATACATATATATAATGTCTATATATTATATATATGATTTCTAAATCTTTAATATCATTCTAGAGATAATATAATTTTTACCACATGGACAACTTGTAATTATAAGAAGTTCATTTTTTACTCAAGTACCAAATATCAACAAAATGACAGTTTTTAACTTGAATGGTTATATAATGTTTATAACGTGGTAATAAGTGATATGAAAGGAATAATACACTTTAAAAAGGTTCTGAATCAAGTAAAAATTAATTTTAGTTTATTATTTAGGATATTAAATAATGAATGAGTCAAGTCGGTCACGAGGTAAGAGATTTCGTCTCAATCTTCATTCATTGGGGCATATTTTGATTTATACATGGATTTCTTTTATAAGTTATATAAAACCCTGTGAATTTTCATTTCATTCAAATGGAATATTTTTCTATGTATAGTTTTACTAAATGATAAAGGTAATGCTTCTTTTTAACATACATAGTGACAACGACCATTCCGTCGCCGCTAGCGTTCTTTGATATTTGGCTTCCTTAACAAGCCATAATATTTTTAAAAGGAAAAAAATACCATATACTCTTTGGTACTTAAGATAATTAAGAAAATGTTTTTAAGAAAATCTGACTCTATTTCTCTCTTCAGTTAGAAATCTGTTTTATTACAAAAAACATGTTTTCAAAAAAGTTTTCAAAAATATTTTCAAATGATACTTAAATATTATTTTCAATGAAAATGTATTTAAAAAATGTTTTATTATTTTCAAATAATTCTTTAAAAGTTTTCCAATCTATTTTTAAAGAAAAATTTTTTCAAAAAAATATATGTTTCAAAAAAGTATTCAAAACATTTTCAATCTTCCTCTATTAGTTTCATAATTATTTTAAAAGAAATAGTTATAAAAACAATTTTTTTATTTATTTTTATGTTTTCAATGTATTTTCAAAGAAAATGGTTTCCAAAATGTTTTCAAGCTTATTTAATAAGTTTTCAAGTAAAATTTTTTCAAAATGTTTTCAAGATTCTTTCATAAGTTTTCAAGTAAAATGATTTCAAAATGTTTTCAAGGTTATTTTATATGTTTTCAAGGAAAATGGTTTTCTAAAGATTTCATGTTTTTAAAAAAGAATTTTTTATTAAGAAATGATATTTTTATCAATTAGTTTTTTTAAAAGATCTTTCAAAATTATTTCCCATCTAAGATAACATCTATTGGTGTTACTAATGCATTTTTGGATAAATTTTTAAATGTTTCTATTCATATTCATTCTCTGAATTGATTACATTTTGATGGAATTATGTTTTTGAAACTTTTTTCTCTTTCACGGGTTATATGAATTTAAAACCTTCTTCTTTTCATGGGTTATATTTATGATAAAATTATTATGAAACCTATATTTTTTTAATACATTATGATATGATTACATGTTTATAATACCCGTTTCATTTCATGGGATATGATATGATTATTTATGGTCTTTTAAAATATGTAGGTATGATTTAATTATGAGATGTGTGGGACCTATATCTCCCTCCAATTCATTTTTTAAAGATTTATATCACATGATATAGACTAAGATGGTCTTGGTAGTGAACCTTGACTACTAACATGGACATGGGAGTGAACCATGACTACCAATATGGTATGAGGAGTGAACTCATGCTACTAATATGGCCATGGGATGGAACCCTGAATACCAAGATGGTATGGGTAGTGAACCCATACTACTAATATAGTCTTGGAAGTTATTTCTTAGCTACTATGGAAATAATATTATATGCTTATGTGTTTTCCACAATTCTATGTTTTATTCTTATGTTATGCTTTCATGGATTATATTATTTATTTACTTATAATTTATGTTTTATTACCTGTCAAGATTTATTCCATGATTCATTTTTATGAACATTGATTTTTAGGGTATGATCATAAATGTTTTTATCACATTATCATAATTATATGATCATGTTTAAGCTTACATGTATCCCTTTTTTACCCTTACTTAGCATTTGATCTCCCAACTGTTGATGTTTCTTTCCCCGTGTTATGAATATATGTATTTAGTATGATATGTATAACAAGGTTTCTAGTCAAGAAGAACCTACTAGGAGATAATATAGCTCAATTATGTACTAGTATTCATGTTTTCACTTTTCTAAAGGTACTAGACTAATACAGTCTTTGGGTGTCTATTTATATTATGTTTTACGTATTCCGCAAAAGTTATGTAATGTTAATATATGAAAAGAGAGGGTCTATATAGATAAAAATGATTTTAGATAATTTCAATAGAATATTAAAATACTTTTTTAAAACACTTTTAGAAAACATTGTCATGAAATATAAATATTCCCAAGGGGAGACTTCAATATAAACAATCTTGAATAATGATGATATTATGAAATAAACTTTTACCACATTAGTAACTTACAAAATACCCATGAAATAATAACATAAAATGAAACATTAAATATCATTAAAAATGATATTCATGATTTAATATTTCAAAGATTCACTATATACACCTCATAACATAAATAGGTTCATAATATCAAATATGTCACAATGAAACAAAATTGAGACAAAGAACCCTTACCTCAAGTGTTTCCTTTATTTTTTTATGTTAAAACATCATGTATAATAAATATGGATTTATTATAAATTTTTTCCATAACCATATTCATATATATAATACCATTTATGATTTATTTATAACATATTATCACCCTTTTATTAGTAATTTGTTATTAAAATCACTGTTCTGGATGATAACTGCTTCGTTTTCCAAGTATGTTTCAGTTCGGTAGTATTGATCCTAATAATTTGGTAATGGTCCCATAATTTCCAGAATTTTAATAATATTATAAACTTCCTATATATATTTATTATATAAATATTTGTAATCATTCATAAAAAGTATATATGTAAAAATGAATTACATCATTCATGGAGATGGTTGGTCATACCTATGCATGAACGTTGTTTCCATTTTTCGACTGATGGAATGAAAGAAATTTAAATAATATATAAACATTACAGAATAATTATTATATCATATATATCATATATAATCATAAAATTCATACTTATTACCATCCAATTGAAATATAAATTAAAAATGAATCAAATCGCATCATAGAGATGGAAGTTAGTATGTACACACGAGCGACGTTATCGTTTTCAGAAGGATTGGATGGTAAGAATATAGAAATGATATAATCATTAAGAAGGTATAATTTTTTAATAAATATTATATATAAATTTTAAAATAATCATAATACCCATCCATAAAATATGGCGATGAAAAATGAATTGTATCACTGTGTGGAGACGGTAAGCCATACATACGCACAAGCGATAGTTTCACTTCTTATTTGATGAGAAAGAGGATGTATAATGGTGTTTTAATAATAATAATAACATTTAATAATATTTATGATACTTAATTTATTATTTTATGATAAATATAATAGATTTATAGTAGGTAAATAAGAGTATAAAATGAAAGTGATTGGTTAAAGTGGTTACCTCTTCTTCAAAACCACTCCTTTAGTCTCCTCTAAAGGGCTCAAGGGTTGGTATTTTGGGAAGAACATAAAATATAGAATGTGTATATGTAATTGGATAATAAATTTGGTAGATTATGGTAAATATATAAGAATCACAGTGGTGTAATTAAGTGAGGGGGAAGGGGGTTTTATAATTGAGGTGAGGGACACTTTTGGAATTTATCAATATATTAAATAATAATAAATTCAATCTCAAGAAAAATACCACCAAATGGAATTTTATTTGAAGATAAGTTGGTATATTTTTTAATCCCATAATAAAATATATTTTATACAAGTTTTTGTGTAATTTTAAACCTTATCATTTTGATTAACACTTAGTTAACCTATTCTAAATTTAACTAAGTTAAGAAATTTTTCAATGTTAAAAGGTTTTAATTTTTACTTATAAGGTAAAAATTGTACCATAAATGGTAAATTCATAAAAAAATTACTATATCATAACCAAATTTTATAATTTCAATATTTTTATTATTTTAAAATAATTTAGTAAAATATTATTTTGATGAAATATCGTTAATGTCAATTTCCAAACTATCATTAAATTTAACTTTAAATACATTAATAAAGATGGTGTAATTAGAATATAATTATTTAAAACATACCTGATATTTAATATATATCTATAAAATTCAAGGGTCACATTAAATCATTCTAATTATATCACTTTTATTATTTTTAAAATCATTTATTATATTATTATTAAATGGAGAAATATTGCATCGGTGTTGCATAAGAAATTAAGGCCATTATATAATTACTAAATATTAAAAATAAATATATATCATAAAAATAATTTAATTAAGATAAAAATAGACTCTTATATTCATTCATATCATAATTTTTCCCCATGTGGACACATACTAGATATTAAAAACAAAGAGAGTGAAATTTTGTAACATTCTTTGATTTAAATAATATATAAGTCATTTTCATGGATAAGTGTATATTATATAACTCAATTTCAAAAATTAGGGGTTAAGGGTATAATTAAATTAATAAAATAAAAATTATGGTGGAAAAAATGTCCTTATCACTTTATTTTAATCCAAATTAACCTGATTTACCCTTTACTAAGGTGATAAATTTTACCACATTTAATATTCATATTGACCAAATATAAAAGGGAGATAATTACCAAATTTTAACTTCATGGTTATAAATATGAAATTAATTTTATCTAATTCAATAACTATAAATTTAATAATTTAATATTAAATTATGTGTGCAAAATGTGGTAAAAACTGATTTTTAGAAAAGCAACATTTTTATGCATAAAACTAGATTTATTCTTATCCTTTGCTTAAAAAAATATTTGAAATTTTTTTTAAACATTTGTTCAAGTAAGTAATATATTTATTTAATTAAAATCATTCACTAATAGTGACTAATTTAATTTATTAATACAAAATACATTGCATGTAACACCCTAAGATTTTAAAAATAAATTTATTATTGAATGCATGAAACACTGAGTATCTACAAAACACCATTTTGTTGTAACTTAGCTAGTAAACATAGTTTTTCCACCTCTACAGTTTGAATTTTAAAAAAATATACATACATGGTTGTGTTTATTAAGATATTTAGAGTTTTATAAGACAAACATAATTTTGGTGAATAGTAACTTACTCTTAAGAATAGTATTGTTACCCTTATGAATAGTAATGTACCCTTATGAACAGTAACATAAACCTTATGAATAGTAATATACCCTTATGAATAGTAACTTGAATGGTAATGTACCCTTATGAATAGTAACCTCACACAGGTAAGTTAAAATATAATTTAGGCACCTTATAAATGAAAGTAAATATTTACAAATTGATAATTAAGTGTGTGTTTTTATGAGCAACAAACAATGAATTACAATTTTATAATTAATAGATTAATATAAAATATAATTAATTTTTATAAAATTTATCAATTAATCAATATTTAGTTTTCCTATAATTAAAAGATAATTTTATGATACCGAGTTATTTTTTCGAAATGTTAAAAAATCAATTATAATATTTAAATTGGTATTTTTTTAGTAAATGATGATTTAAATTAAAAAATAAATTTCTCATATTTAGAAAATTATTTTCTTAAAATTGATTTCTTTTTTGGATTTTACACATCAAAAAATTGTTTGGATGATTATTTGGGATTTTTATGAAATAGTTTAATTTTTATTGAATAGTAAAAAAATACAATTTTTTATAAAATACGGCATTTTTCGTGACATCGTCATGAAATTATTATCATATAAAAGTTTATTTAAAGTATATAATAAATAAATAATTTTATTACTATTGTAATATTGTACATAATTAATTTGGAACATGAAAATTATATTTTTTTATGATAAGTATAAAAATCATTGTTAATGTCGACATAGTGCCTGTGCAGCACTGACAAAGTCAAAATTTGTAATTTATATATAATAATTGAGTACTAAAAATTACATTCATGAATTATTTATTAATTATTATGTATTATATATCTTTTTTATTTTTAATTTATAATTTTAGTGTTATATAACATGAGTATTATCCAAATGTTTGTGTCATACCTGTGTAGGGTAAAAAAGACAAAATAACAAAGTTAAAAAGATGTCTTGTTTTGTATAAGAGTGGATATAAATAATGAATAATTTTATAATTTTATTTTGAAAATAATTAATTTATATTTATTATAGTATTTTATTTTTAATTTTTATATATTAAATAATTAATATTAATTCTTATGCAACGCTGATGCAGCACTTGTGCAAGCATAAGAAAAATAAATAAAATGTTTTTAATTTAAATTATAAGAATTATTAAATGACTCATATTTTAGATAAACCTTTTTATATAATCAATTTTAAACTATTATCATATTTTTATTCGAATTTGGGACATTTTTGACCCACATGAATTACTTTAAAGCCTTTATAATATTTTATTTTAGAAGGGAATCAAATTGTCACATTATAGTTTTTAATTTATTAATGTTGTTATATGAGATTTTATAGAGGTTTTATTCAAAAAAGAATAATATTTTGAAATATAATAAAATTATCTTTCTCATGGAATTTTATTTTTAATTTTTATACAATAAATAAATACCATGATGGATTCAACAAAGATGATGTAGTATAAATTTAATTAATGAATAAATCAAGTAAATGATATTAAAAATAATAAAATATAAATAATTTTATATTTTTAAGATAATTTACAGATTCACTAGATTAATACGACATTTATATGATATAATATAAAATTTTATTCTACTTTTAAACTTTTTATGATGTGTTTAAATTCATATATATGAATAGTTTTCATAATAACAAAATTGTTTTTCATGGATAAAATATTTTATTAAATTATTTAAAAATCCAAAAATTATTGAAAAGGTCCAAAAAAGATAATATTACTTTGAAAATGTAACCCCCTTTATTTTTAGGCCTTTTTTGAGGCTTAAACCCTATATTATATTTATTATATTTTAATAATTTTTGTGATTCCTAAGTTACCCCCCACCTCACTTATAAAAGAAGGTTCCTTCCTTCACAAATTTCAAAACCATAAGCCTTATTGTTCGGCCAAAATCTTCCAAATTCCATACTCCTAATACCTTAACACATTATAGTTATTTTTTCCCAGAAAAATACCATTTCCAATAGCATTAAATTGTTTTCAAAAGATAAATATTAAAGAGGTAAGATTTCTTCTTCTTCTATTTTAAATTCTTTCTCGCTTATACCTTATCCCTGACCATTATCCAATTATTCATGACAACTACATTAAATTATATGTACTGTAATATTGTTATGATAATATAATAATTCATCATAATCTCTTTTTTTCCATACTTTTATACTATAAATGAAAACACCATCCGAGATGTGTTAATTATCACATTCCAGGAAGATGAGTTTTCAATTTTCATTACTATCTTCAAGACTAGTCATGAAACCTTTATAATAGTTGAAAAATATCATAATATATTTATTTTATCTTATTTAATATTATATAATCCTTAAACACTCATAATATAAAATAATAATACAAAACAAGGTCATTATGCACAAAACAACCAAGTTAATCCAAGCATTTATCATTAACTTTTATCTAATGAGTCATCCTTATGGAATATAACCAAGATAATTATAAGATAATTTATATATATTTAATGTAACTAATAATATATATTAAAAATTCTGTATTTTTAACCACATTTTAAACAAACTTTCATTCATGAATACAAGTAACCCGATCATGAAAAACCAAAGAAGAGAATACTTCCAAAAAAATGAAATTGAATCAATTAACCCATAAAAAGGTCATGGATGAACCTAAAAAGGTTATACCAAATAAATAAAAGGTTTATGAGTTTATATAATCACTAATTTAGTAACCTAAATTTGATTATCTAGGTCATTAAGATCAAGTGAGTAACACCTTCAGACATAAGGTAAGGTTTTCCTCATCTTACTTCCATTTTCATGAGACATTCCTTATTCACTACAGTTACTTCTATATGGTGTATGTATACTGACCATTTATGTATCATATAATTAATATATTTAATTTCAAGGTATTCAATGTATTGTTTTATGATTATTAGTTTTGGTTCATATGTTTCTATTGATTACAAAGTTGCAAGGGTTTTCTACCCAAACCTCCATTTTCATTCGGGTTGCTCTTATTCTCTACTCACCTCAATGAAATTATTATTTGTTCTTATTTACTACTCATAAATTATGTTTTAATTTAATATATATGTTTACTAATCATAATACTTATTTATTTTATGGGGATTTAAATTTTTTAAAAGAATCTTTCAAAAATTATTTCGAAATGCAAGCTTGATTCAAGGAACTTCTCGAATTCTTACCTATTTTAAAGTTCACTCTATAATATATTTTATGAAATATTTATATTTCTAAAATAAAACATTTTAACATGAAAATATATTTTGGTTCATTTTTGGTTTTATAAAATTAAACATTCCTTTGTGATTTAAAATCTCTTTAACAAATTCCTTAAACCGCAATAAAATGTTTTAATTTTAAAGCTTCTTTAAAAACACTTTTTACATAATTTCACTTCAGTGGGACATAATTTATGCCTCAAATTAAATATAAATTTACTCACATTTTATTTTCTATAATATAAATGATTAAAACCATATTTATGACAAATTCAAATGATTTTCCAAAAGAACTCTCCTTTCCAAAGTAAAATATATTTTTCTCACCTCACTTTAACTTTTATGAGATATATGCCTTGTTCACCACTTATTCCTTTAATGTGTTGTATTTAATTCCCCTTGTTATATCATATCAAGATTATTTTTATTCTCATGATATTCTAAGGGATTATTATTTAAATGTTTCAAGGTGGTATGGTACACTTTGGAATGTTTAAGGATTATTTCCTCCAGAATTTATCAATGGTATCCTTTAAAAGTATCCTTCTTTATGTCAACATCCATTTATGAATATTGTATTTAATAGAGGTTTATATCTTATTATATCATCTAAAATATGATTTTTAAGGGTTTATTATTAGTTTGAATGTGGATGTTATATCTTAAAATCATTCACCAATTTACTCTGAATGGTCAGTGTTTATGCTTAATGTTCAGGGAAAGTTTTTTTAAATTTCACATATTAGTTTCAATATGAATGTATATATTTTTTATGTTTATCCTCATTCATATGAGGAATTAATTGTATATATTAAGTGTTGGGTGGGGCCCTCTATATCCCTTTAGGGCATCGGTAGGTCTCATGAGACAAATTATGGTCTTGGCATAAGGCCTTGATAAAATGATTATTTATGGTCTTGGCACAAGGCCTTGATAGTATGGCTATGATGTACCTCATTATGCATTCTCTTGTTATGAAAATATTATTGATGGTTCATGTGGTTATTATACAAGTAGAATACCCATGATTATTTTTTACTATGGCATTATTTATTCATCTCTTATTCCAGCCATAATGTGTTCATGTTTTTTGTTAAAGGCATTTGTTTTTAGTTATTAAACATGCACAATAGTAATGCTTATGATATCTTTCATTGTATTTATTATACTTAATGAGAATTTGAGATCACCCATTTCTTATGTTTCATTTTCTCAGGACATGAAGAAGTTTATTATGAATGACCTATAAGGATAAACTTAGAGTTGTGGATGTTCCCAATAAAACTTTTATATTGTTTTTATTTTTAAGATGTAATGTTGAACCTATGTAAGTATCTAGTTTTCCAAAACAAATAAACTACTCAGTACTTTGGTATTTTATTCCTTTTGATCATTCCAATTTGTTAAAATAATTCACCATCTTCAGGCTTTTGGGGTAGGGGCATTGCATTACACGCATAAAAACAATTTTTTTAGAAAAACAACTCTTTTATTTTCAAATAATTTTTTTTAATGATAATAATTTAATAACTAATGAATTCATTTTATAAATTTTTAGAAAATATATTTTTTATATTTTATTTATTACTATTCATATCCACCAAACCAACGACTATGAAATAGTATACAAATAATATTTTAATTATGTTTTGTGGTTCATATAAACTTGATGTTGTGTGTAACATAATCTATTGAAGAAATAAAATTATTTAAAGATAAATATTTTATAAAAATATTAGGGTGCTATAATATACCCCCTTAAAATGAATTTATCCCTCAAAATTCATCACTATGATACAAATATATGAGGATAATTTTGCCTTATCACATCCTCAGGTTCTCATGTAGCTTCCTCAAATTTGTGGTTTTGCTACCAAACTTTAACCAGGAGAGTAGTCTTGTTTCATTGAACTTTCTCTCTACAATTCAAAATCTCTACCAATTTTTCTTTATAAGAAATATATTTCTCCAGTGGTATGACTTGTGAGTTTAGTACAGGTGAAGGATTAGGTATGTACTTCCTCATGAGAGATACATGTAACACAACATGAACTTTAGAGAGATTCAGTGGAATTATCAATTGATATATACCATCCCAATATGATCAATAATTTTAAAAGTACTAATATAACTAGGTCTTAACTTTACCTTATTTCAAAATATCATTACTCTCATACAAGGAGATATTCCTAGTAATACCTTGTCACCCACTTCAATATCTAGATCTTTTCACTGATCATCAACATAACTTTTTTGTTGACTCTGAGATGATCTTATGTACTTTTGAATATATCTAACCTTATATTCCATTTACTTATCTAGATCAAGTCCCAATATCTTTCTCTGTCCAAATTATTTCTAGAATGTTGGAGTTCTACACTTATTACCATATAGGTCTTTATAAGGAGCCATCTAAATATTGGAGTGAAAGTTATTATTGTATGAAAATTATATCAAAGGAAGGTGTTGATCCCCACCACCTTTAAAATCCATATATTAATATCTCAACATTTATTCTAGAGTTCTAATGGTGCTCTCAAACTAAAAATTTTTATAAGGATGATAAAAAGTGTTTAAAATTAACTCTTTATTCAGAGCCTGCTAAATATTTTTCCAAAACTTCAAAGTAAAACTTAGATCCTGATCAGATAAAATGGAAAGTGGTCATCCATGAAATCTTACCACTTATTATATATTCTAAAAATATGATCAATTTATAAATATTCTCTAATATAAATTAATTTTTTCAACTTCATAAGGTGATCGACTATAACTCATATAGTAGTATGGCCTTTATATGTTTTTTAAATTCTGACAAAAAAATACATGGTGATGTTTTTCTATTTCTATTTAAGTATGGTTAATGTTTGTAACATCCACTTAGACTTATACCTCTCAGCCTTAACTTAATGAAAAATCAATCACTGAGAAACATACTTTTAAATATCTCTATTCATTTCATCCCACTAGAAATACACTTTAATGTCTCTATACATCTTTTTACTTTCAGGATTAAGAGATAATGATGAACTATGAGATTCATCCAATAGTTCCTTCTTCAAATATGTTATGGGAGGGACACATTCATGGTTCCTAAACCTTATTATTCCATTATAATCAAGGTTGAACTTAGGAAACTTTCTCACCTTCTTTTTCATCTCTACATATTCCTTCTATGCCTCTTTAATCTTTACTTGGATAAATGGTTGAGGATTTATTTAATCTAGATAATATTTCTCCCCTTCTGTTAAGATTTCCAAATCCATCCTTTGTAAATCCATAAATATGGGATCTTTTGTAATACTCATCATAGATAATATAGCATGAACTTTTCAAAAAAAAATCATATGTCACCTTATTCACTTTTCAATGGTGGTAATGTATTGAGAATTGATAAGCTTTAATCAGCTCCAACCGTCTTCTTTGGCACATGTTCATTTTTTGAGTAAAAATATAATTTAAACTTTTGGTATTAGTACATATGTCACATATTTATCCATATAGATAATTCATTTACATATTTAATGAAAACATTTCCACAACTAACTCAAAATCTTGAGTTGGGTAATTTTTCTCATGAACCTTTAATTGTCATGAGGCATAAGTTATTGCCATATAATTTTTCATGAGAACACATCACAGTCCCTACTTTGATGCATCACTATAAATCACAAACCTTTATCAACTATAGGGTAGAATGATTATTGGTTCACTAACCAACCTTCTTTTCATATCCTTGAAATTATCTTTATATTCCTCCATCCATATGAACTTAACTCCTTTTCAAGTCAACTTGGTGAGTGAATTAGATAATCATGAGAAATATTTCAGAAAACATAAATATTATCTATCCATCCAAGGAAAACTCTGGATTTCAGTCACCATGGTTGGTCTAGGATATTTCTCAATAACTTATGTCATTGAAGGATCTATTGATATACCCTAACTTTAGATTATATGACCCAATAATGAAACATTCTAAATCCAAAATTAACACTTGGTAAATTTTTCATAAATATTCTTCTTCTCTAGGGTCTTCGACACAATCCTTAAGTGGTATTCATTATCTTCTTTTATCTTTGAATATACAAGAATATTTTATATAAATTCTAGAAAAAACTGATCAAGATACTCTCTAAAAACATTATTCACTAAGTCCATGAAGATATCTGGGACATTAGTAAGACCAAAAGGCGTCACTATAAATTCATAGTGTCCATACCTTGTATGGAATGTCTTCTTGGGTATATCCTTCTTCTTAACCCTAAATAGATGATATCTAGAATGAAGATAAATTATATAAAATTATTTATCTCAGTGAATTTGATCAAAAAAATCATCAATATAGTGTTGAGGATATGTGTTCCTAATATTGATCCTGCTAAGTTATTTATAATCAATATAGAGTCGCATTGGTCCATTTTTCTTCTTAAAAACATAATAGGTTCACCCCATGGTGATGCGCTAGGGAATATGAATACCTTATCAATATTATCCAAGTGTTTATTCTTCAATTACTACAACTCAATTGGGGCCATTATATATGGAGTATTTGAAATAGACATAGCACCATGTATGAGTTCTATTAAAAACTCAACTTCACAGTTCAGTGGAAGAATAAACAATTCTTTCCGAAAGGCATAAAAACTATTTTATAATAAGTGAATCCTTATTTTTTATTTTATCTCCAAACATATGAGATAGATAACCTTTATTCATAGGAATTAATACCCATAATATGGAATAAATTTCCATTGGAAGTTCATATTCATCCTTACATCGTTAAATGAACATCGGTTGATTGAAAATATGAAATGTGACTTCCCTTAGCTGTAAATTTATATGATATCCATATAGATAACTCTTATCCAATCCAAGAATCAAACTGAATCCAATTAGAGAATCACAAAATATGTAGGATGCACTTTCCCACAGACATCAATTTGATAAGAATTATAAATTTGAGATGCAATCATTGTGTCATTAAGATTTTTTGCAACTAAATCAAAATCTAATTATTGAGGTGATATGGTGATACCCTAGTAAATTGGTAAATTATATATAATAATTCAGTGATAAAAAATACATTCGTGAATTATTTATTAATTATTATGTATTATTTATCTCTTTTATTTTTAATTTCGAATTTTAGTGTTATATGTCATGAACCAACCTGGGTCGACCCTGAACCGGTTACCAGATCTGGTCTGCGACATTTTTTTGAAGGGAGTTTTTGGTCCCCACAGGCTGGAAACTAGTGTCGGGCATCAATATAAACTAGTTGGGAATTATTTTTCCCATAACAAAGATAAATAATCATAAACCAAATAAGCAGATAGATAAAGGAAAGTAAACCGAACAACTTGGCAGTGGAAAAATGAATAAATGAGGCAACATGACATACCTCAGGTGACCCTGTGGGTCACCACAGAATGTAAACTACACTCGCTCCCAAAATATATCCAAGACTGAAACCTTCAACTGAAAAGTAAAGTAGGTGTGAGCACTAAGATTCTCAATAGGAATTCCAAAATATAACTACATCATATTCCTCTGTCGTTAATAAGAAATCCAATCATACCAGTTTGAAAATAAGATATAATAAAATAATGTTTTTCCTTTTTTTCAAGTTCAAGTCACAAGTTTTCATTTTCATGTAAATAATTTCTCTCCCACTAAATTTTTAAAATAGGTTCCAAGCACGCATTAACATTCCAAAATGAAAGGAAACCAATTTAGATTAAAATATGGTTTTCACAAATAAGTCATCAAGTATGAAACGACTGAAATGGAAATCACATCACAAGTACCATGTCGCAAACGAGCACCATGGAAAATCTCTATAGGTAACTAGAACAAGTGGGACCCAAAAGACCTAGTTCCTCATTGAAATGTGGCTTAGAATCCACAAACATCAGAAAATGTGGCCTAGAAACCATGACCATTAGTAACTGTGGCTTAGAAACCACAACCCTCAGTCATCCATATGTTCAGTTAGTGTTGTAGCATCAATCTTGCTAAACGAAACTGGGATAAACCTCTTTCGTTTCATCTGTTGTACTAGTCCTTGTTGACCCACCAAGATACTCAGGTTTCCCATTGTGCTCTATTTCAAGTGGTGGTGAGTTTTCTTTATCAATCAAACATATATGTACATAACACTTTATTTATCCAAAACTCATTCAACCTCTCACCATTGTTCTCCCTCCTCAAGAGCATTCCCCCTCTTTCATGTCACACAATTCATAAGACTCAACGTTGGTCACATAATAACACATTCATCATACAAATCATTTTCTAAAACCAAGGGGGTGTTCCTCAAGAGAGGTTTTAATTTTTTATAAAACATTCTTAAGGTGCCAAACGAGCTTAATTACATAAATGAGACACTTTTTATAACTAATTGGGAAAAGGGCCAAACAACTTCATAAATACTCATTACCAATACAAATCCACTTAGGAAATCAATTTTAAAGAAAAGTCACTTAAGGCCAATGGAGTCAGAAATACATTTAAATTTCCAAAAAAAAGGCAAAATCATTTCTAGAAACCGCAACCAAGTTTCAAATCAAGTGTATATAGAATAAATTTAAAACATATTTTTAAAACAATCAAGAAATTATGAAATTAAAATTAAAGTCATATGCATAGGGGACCTACATCAAACACATCGCTATTTATCAACGACCACTTGAACCGACACTTGGTGCATACACGCACATGCATTTATACATATATATATATATACACCCCTATCTGCATTGCACATATTCCCTATTCCATGAGGGAATATGTACAAAGATTCCATATATATATATATATGCCTTACCCTATGCATGTACATGTAGGATACCTCGACACCCATGGCCAAAACCATCGAAGCGAGGTCCAATGCACTACACATATAATTTAATAAAACAATTAAACACTTAAACAATTTATAAAACATTTCAAAATAACACATCGAGAGTTTTCACCAATGATGCACCCATTTATTATAACATAATAATCAATCACATAAACCATAATCTTCATCTAGAATAGGAGGGTTCAACAGGGGCAATCAATATCACATCACAAGTTCCAACTGGGTCTTCACCCATTTCATAAACATTTGAAAATCCATTTCCAAAACAATCTGAAATTTTAAACACAACTCCAAAGGATGGGATAAAAATTTCCAATAATAACCACAAAAATAAAGGGAACCCCCATTTAAACACAAAAGAAGTCCACTTCTAACCCATTTGGCCTAAAGCCCAATGATCAAGGGCATTTCCCAAAAGGAAACATCCATTAGAATTTTTATCAAACATAAAGGATGAATCAATCCCATTTACATAAAACCACTTTAAAAGAGACCAAATGGGCATTTTCATAATAGATAAACCACTCACATATTTTAAACCACCTTTCGGAAGAAAAGAGAAAATCCCAAATGATGCAGCATGAAACACACATAGAAAACACTCAATTTCATGTCAAAATAAAACTTTAAAATTAAACACTTCATAAATGCTAAAAAAATGGTTTATCCACCATAAAAATAATTTAATAAATCATTTTAGAAGTTTATAAAGCGTTAAAAAATGAAACAACAAATGTTTACACTAAAAGTACACCCAGTTTTAATTAAAATTCCACTTTAGAACCAACCACACAACATGGACGCATCAAAACATGATTTGTACCACTAATATCATTCAATAAAACATTTGAAATTTTATGAAAACATAATAAATAAACAACACAATCCCTTATGTCAAAAACATGCCCAAATTACCTTTTTATATTAAATTCACACCAAAACCATACTAAAATATAATCTAGAACCCTTGTATGATCTAATAAAGCAATCACACAAGTCATAAAACACAACCAAGCTTTACAAAAAGAATTTATATCCAAAATATACCCCATTTCATACAATCATGACATACAAAAATCAAACACAAGTTAATCTATTGAAAAAATAGCTTTCTCACCCGAAACAAAATGCCGACAACTCAAAAATCACAAAACCCCTAAATTAAAATTAAACCACAATGAAGAAATTGAAGAATCCTTACATCAAAACCAAGGCAAACCGACTTCCCTTGAATAAAGTGGCTAAAACTGGCCTCGACGGAACCTGATGAAACCTAAATAATAAGATTCAATCAAAAGAAAAACCCCAAACATATCTAGGGATCGTCCAAATATATGCAACCCATAAAATCAAGGCAAACCACAACAAAGGGGTACTCACTAGAGGAGGGTGCGCCCACCGAAGGGAGATCCAGAGGAGGGGAGGACCAATTGGAGAAGGGGGGTTCATGAATCGGGAGTTCGCGCAAGAAAGGGTCCATGAAAGGGAGAGGTGTGGCATGAGGAGATGGGGTGGCGCAAGGAAGGTCCGGTCGGAGGAGGGTCTCCCACCGGAGGAGGAGGAGGAGGAGGAGGAGGCACTGGAGGCCCTTGGCTGGTAAGGGGATTGTGTGGGCGGTGCAATAAAGGGAGAGGGAGGGGAGGTCGGGTTGCACGAGGGAAAGAAAGGGGAGGAAGTGTGAAAGAAGAAAGAAAGGAAATAAAGAATAAATAAAAGAAAATAATAATTAAAACTAACCCTTAAAAACCTAAATATAATATTATTATTATTATTATTATTAAATTAATAATAATATTAAACTAAATAATAAAATTATCATTATTATTATTATTAAATTGTTTTCTATTTATTTTATTTTGTTTCATTTTTATTTTAATTTAATAAATTTTTAAACTTTAAGAAACCAAAATGAAAATAAAAAAATAAATGAAACCGCAAGATACCAGGTCGGGGTGTGACAATTCTCCCCACCAAAAAAACTCTCTACCCCCAAAAAGTCACCCATATAACCAAGGAATCAAACTCGAGTTTGAAATTGAACGAGAAAAACAAAATCATGAACTCAGTGTGAATTTTTACTCCACGAGTCACACCCGACCAGCTCTATGGGAAACCGCAATGAGAAGAGTCGTCAGGAAATGAGGAGGGTTCTCCCCACCACAAGAACCCGACTAGCACAACCAACATTGAGACTCTCAGCATGGATAACTCTAGGACTACTAACTTGAGACAAAGAGGAAACCACCAACACAGACCAAAACTCCCACACAAACCAACTCTCAAAGAAGGCATGACAAGATTCATGGTGGGTCTCCCCACCATCTAAGAACCAACCAGCTTAAGCCAACCATCAAAGACCAACACGGGAACTTCCAACCCAAACCAAAAACCATTAACACATGAGAAAACCCACATAATAATTCTACCAAATAGAGAACTTAACCATGACTCATCATTTCCATAAGAGATGAGCATCTCCAAAACGATCAGGTACTAAAACAAAACAGGTCACATTTGTGGAGGTACAACTACTGGAATTACAAGAAGACAAGATCACCATGCCTTATTACAACCAAAGTAGGGTATTCAAAGAGTAAAGACCATAGTGAGAAAAAGAGACCTTTATGCCTCTTACAGCAAAATATAACCTTCAAAGAAGAGAGATCTACAATAGGGAAATTCACACCATCCCCATTTTAGCACTAGAGTCAAAAAAAATAGACCAAGGTGCCCCAAACCCAACGATTCCTGACTGCATGAAAGGCTTCACTCCAAGACCTGTGGTTGGAGCTCTGATGTCTTAAAGCATCTGCTACCCCACATTCAGGAGTTGACATCCTATGGTTGAGACTCCTTATGACAATGTCGCTAGTAAAACCTCTCAAAGTGTCCCAAATGGCCATACCGAAGACAAGTCTTTAGAGGATGATGACAAGGAGACTTAAAGTACCCAAACCGGCCACACCAGAAGCAAACAAGATAGTAGACCAACTAATAGAATATGGAATTGACAAGAATACTTGTATTAGATAGGTTCTTCTATTTCTCTCTCCTCATCAGATGGGGAGCCTTCCCGAACACCAAAAATAATTGTTCCTTGAACCCTGGACGAAAACCCCATGCAAGAGAAACTTTAACTTATTTCATGACACTACCTCTGAAGAAAAGGGAATAAACCCCTTGAAATGATTGATGTAAGCCTTTACTATCTATTGTCCATGCTAGTCACTCACAAACTCTACCACTTTCTTCACCTTCACTTCCTCAAGTATAAAACATCAGACAAGAGTGATTTTAAACACCTTCCAAGACATCCCATCATACAATGTCATTGGGATCATCTTCTTCCATCAATTTAAAGTTGAACCTTCAAATGAACCTGAACCAGCATGATCTCTCATAGCTTTAGGAGTTTCCAATAACCTAAAAACACCAATGATTTCACCCAGCCAGTCTTCTACCTTCAATAGATCACGATCACTACAAAATAAAAATAACAACCAAAAAGATTTCAATTCCACCACCCTGCTAAGAGTTTGGGTAGAACCAACAACTAGAAGTGACTCGTTAGAACCCTCTGGGAATTTTATGGGTAGAAAACTCAAAAACAAAAGGCACAAAGATGAATCAAAACTCATTATAAATCAAAATTCCACACTTCAATCACATGATAAAACTCAAACTCAAATCACTATTCTAACCACAATTCAGTATATCAAAACCAAGAACCCACAAAAAAGGATACCAAACATGAAAATTGAACACTAAACAATTGTTTACTCACTTTTCAAAATATTTAAATGACCTTTTTGAAAACCTATTTTTCTTCATTGAAAAAAAACAACATAAATATTCACCATTGGTATCCCGTGAAGTCTCACATATACATATACCCTTGTCCTGGCTCATGCACCCATCCACACATACCACCAATTATCCACTTGCCACATGTGTACCTCCATATATGTGATCACTCATAGGAATACCGAGGGTCAATTCAACACACTTCTCATTTTCAAAACAGATCATTCAGCATAAAGCACAAATTCCCAACCAATTTGAAAACGTCACTTATCATTAAAGTAACACATTTCCAAATTCCAAAACATTTTACATTTCAAAAACAATTTTTCCACTCCAATAACCATGTTCCCTTTTGAAAACCCCTTTCACAAAAATCCATTTTGATTTTTGATATCTAATCATGCCAACCAAAACCAAGGTCAAACATAACTCACCTAAAAATTTCCAAAAACAAGGAACTAGTGGCTATGACAACCCGACAATATGGCTTAGCTGACCATACTCCAAGCAAGAATAAACCATAGTAAGCATCTTGAACCATGCACGCAGGTTGTACATGGGCTGCAGCTCCATAAAAGCCTGTCTTGTAACACTAGATCACTTCCTTTGTAATCCCTCATCAACACAGACCAAGAAAAAGAAAAACTCAAATCCCAGACTACCCCTAGAAACTTGAGTCTTGGGAAGGGAAAGGGTTCATAACGTATATCCCACACCTACTTATCGAGTCCTGACATACCTAATCACCAAGCTACCTGAAACCCCAAATAACAAGGGCCTCCTATGATACCATTTTATCACAAACCAACCCATGTCAACCCTGAACCGGTCACCTAAGCCAGTCCACAACATGGCCCGAAGGGCGTTCCCGAACCCCATGGGCTAGAAACTAGTGACGGGCATCAAAATAAACTAGTTGGGAATGATTTTTCCTATAAAAAAGATAAATAATCATAAAATGAAAAAGAATATAGATAAAGTAAAGTAAACCAAATAACTTGGTAGTGGAAAAAGGAATAAATGAAGCAATGTGACATACCTCAGGTGACCTCATGGGTTACCACCAAACGTAAACTACACTTGCTCCCAAAAGAGATCCAAGACTGAAACATGCAACTGAAAAGTAAATTAGGCGTGAGCATCGAGATGCTCAGTAGGAATTCCAAAATATAACCACGTCCTATTCCTATGCCTTTAGTAAGAAATCCAATCATGCCAGTTTGAAAATAAGATATAATAAAATAATGTTTTTCCTTTTTTAAAAGTTCAATTCGCAAGTTTTCATTTTCAAGTAAATCATTTCTCTCCCACTACATTTACAAAATAGGTTCCAAGCATGCATTAACATTCTAAAATGAAAGGAAACCAATTTAGATTAAAATATGGTTTTCGCAAATAATACATCAAGTATGAAATAATTAAAATGGAAATCACATCACAAGTACTATGTCACCAACGATCACCATGGTCAATCCCTATAGGTAACTAGAACAAGTGGGACCCTAGAGACCTAGTACCTCAGTGAAACGTGTCTTAGAAACCATGACCCTCAGAAAACGTAGCTTAGAAACCACGAACCTCAGTAACCATGGCTTAGAAACCATGACCCTCAATAATCCATATATTTAGTTAGTGTTGTAGCATCAATCATGCTAGAAAAAACTGGGACGAACCTCTACCATGTCATCTATAATAATAGTCCCGGTCCACCCACCTAGATACCCAGGTTTCCCATTGTTCTCTATTTCAAGTGGTGGTGATTTTTATTTATCAAGAAAAAATATATGTACATAACACTTTATTTATCCAAAACTCATTCAAACTATCACCACTGTTCTCCCTCCTCAAGCGCATTCCCACTCTTTCATGTCACATAATTCATAAGCCTCAATGTTAGGCACATAATAACACATTCAACGTACAAATAATTTTCTAAAACAAAGGGGGTGCCTCAAGAGAGGTTTTATTTTTTATAAAACATTCTTAAGGTGCCAAACGAGCTTAATTACATATAGGGAACACTTTTTATAACTAATCGAACAAAATTCCAAACACATTTGGAAATTATCATTACCAATTCAAAACCACTTAGGAAATAAATTTTCAAGAAAAGTCACTTAAGACCAATGGCGTCAGAAATACATTTCAATTTTCAAAACAAATGAAAAATCATTTCTAGCAACCACAACCAGGTTTCATAGCATGTGTATATAGAATAAATGTAAAACATATTTTTTTAAAAAGCAAGAAATTATGGAATTCAAATTAAAGGCATAGGTATAGGGGACTTACCTCAAACACGTCGTTATTTTTCGACGAACACTTGAATCGACACTTGGCGCATACACGCACATGCATTTATACATACATACATATATATATATATATACACACACCCCTAGATTCATTGCACATATTCCCTATTCCATGAGGGAATAGGTACAAATAGGGCATATATATATATATATGCCTTACCCTATGCATGTACATGTAGGATACCTCAATACCCATGGCCCAAAACCATCAAAGCGAGGTCCAACACACTACACATATATTTTAATAAAACAATTAAACACTTAAAAAATCTATAAAACATTTAAAAATAACACATCAAGGGTTTTCACCAATGATGCCCCCATTTATTATAACACAAGAATCAATCGCATAAACCATAATCACCATATGCGATAGGAGGGTTCAACAAGCACAATCAATATCACATCACAAGTGCCTACCAGGTCTTCACCCATTTCATAAACATTTGAAAATCAATTTCCAAAACAATCTGAAGTTTCAAACACAACTCCAAAGGATGGAATAAACATTTCCAATCATAACCACATAAATCAAGGGAAACCCCATTAAACACAAAATAAGTCCACTCTTAACCCATTTGGCCTAAAGCCCAATGATCTAGTGCAAATCACAAAAGGAAAAATCCATTATAATTTTTATCAAACATAATGGATGCATCAATACCATTTCCATCAAACCAATTAAAAAGAGGCCAAACAGGCATTTTCACAGGAGATAAACTACTCACGTATTTCAAATCACCTTTTGGAAGAAAATTAAAACACCCCAAATTATGCAGCATGAAACACCCATAGAAAACGCTCGATTTCATGTCAAAATACAACTTTAAAATTATACACTTCATCAATGCTACCAAAAATAGTTTTTGTACCTCAAAAATAATTTAATAAATTATTTTAGTAGTTTTTAAAGCGTTAACAAACGATGCAACAAACGTTTTCACTAAAAATAAACACATTTTTATTTAAAATTCCACTTTATAACCAACTACACAATATGGACGCATTAAAACATGATTTGTACCACTAATATCATTAAATAAAACATTTGAAAATTTATAAAAATAGACCAAAGAGACAACACATACCCTTACATGAAAAACACACCTAAATTCCCTTTTTAAGTTAAGCGCACACCAACACCATACTAAAATATAATCGGTATCCCTTGCATGATCTAATAAAGCAATCACACAAGTCATAAAACATAACCAAGCATTATCAAAAGAATTTATATTCAAAATAGACCTCGTTTCATACAATCATGCCATATAAAAATCAAACACAAGTTAATCTATTGCCAAAATAGTTTTCTCACCCAAAAAAATTCCGACAACTCAAAAATCACAAAAACCATAAATTAAAATTAAACCACAATGAAGAAATTGAAGAATCCTTACCCGAAAATCATGGAGAACCAACTACCCTTGACAACAGTGGATAAAACAATCCTCAACGGAACCTAAATAACAAGATTCAATCAAAAGAAAAACCCCAAACATATCTAGGGTTCAGAAAAATCTATGAAACCCACAAAAATCAAGGAAAACCATGATAAAGGGGTACTCACCAGAGGAGGGTGTGGCCACCGGAGGGAGCACCGAAGGAGGGCAGGATCAGCTGGTGAAGGTGGGTTTGTGAATCGGGAGGTCACGCGAGAAAGGGGTCGTGCAAGGGAGAGGTGCGGCGTGAGGATATGGGGGGGTGTGAGGAGGGTCTATTCAGAGGAGGGTCTCCCTCTAGAGGAGAAGGAGGAGGAGGCACCGGAGGCCCTTGGCTGGTGGGTAGATCACACGGGCGATGCGATACAGGGAGAGGGAGGGGAGGTTAGGTTGCATGATGGATAGAAAGGGGAGGAAGAGAGAAAGAATAAAGAAAAGAAATAAAGAAGAAGAAAAAGAAAATAAGAAAAAAAAGAAAAACTAACCCTAAAAAAACATAAATATAATAATAATTATTATAACTTAATAATAATAATAAACTAAATAATAATATTATCATTATTATTATGATTAAACTATTTTCCATTTATTTTATTATGTTCCATTTTCATTTTAATTTAATAAATTTTTACACATTAAGAAACCAAATGGAAAATAAAAATAAATAAATAAATAAAAATAACTGCGACCACAAGATATCGGGTCAGGGTGTGACATTATATAACATGAGTATTATCCAAATGTTTGTGCAATGTCTGTAAAGGTCAAGAAAAGACAATATAGAAAAGTTAAGAAGATGTCTTGTTTTGTATAAGAGTGAATATACATAATGAATAAATTTATAATTTTATTTTGAACCTAATTAATTTATCTTTATGATAGTATTTTATTTTTAATTTTTTTATATGAAATAATTAACATTAATTCTTATGCAACACTGATGAAATTCTTGTGCAAGAATAAGAAGAATAAATAAAATAGTTTTAATTAAAATTATAATAATTATTAAATGGCCCATATTTTATATTAAAAATTTTATATAATTAAGTTTATAATATTATCAAGTTTTGATTCTAATTTGGGACATTTTGGACCCACATGAATCATTTTAAAGCCTTTATAGTATTTTATTTCAAAAGGGAATCAAGTTTTCACATTATAGTTTTTAATTTAATAATATTTATATATGATATTCTCCACAGTTTTTATTAAAACAAGAATAGTATTTGGAAATATAAAAAAATAATCTTTCTCATGGAATTATATTTTTAATTTTGAGACAACAAATAAATACCATGATGGATTTCACAAAGATGATGCAGTATTAATTTAATTAATGAATAAATCAAATAAATGATATTAAAAATAATAAAATAAATATAATTTTATATTTTTAAGCTAATTAACCAATTTCATAGATAAATATGACATTTATATGATATAATATAAAATTGTATTTAATTTTAAAAAAAAATGATGTGTTTAAAGTCATAAATATGAATAGTTTTATCTTGAAAAAATTGTTTTTCATGAATAAAATATTTTATTAAAATATTTAAAAATCCCAAAATTATTGAAGAAGTCCAAAAAATGATAAAATTACTTTGAAAATGTAATACCCCTTTATTTTTAGGCCTTTTGGAGTCTTAAACCCAATAATATATTTATTATATTTTAATAATTCTGGTGATTCCAAAGTTACCCCTCACCTCAGTTATAAAAGGAGGTTCCTTCCTTCACAAATTTCATAACTATAAGCCTTCTTGTTCGGTCAAACTCTTCCAAATTCCATACTCATCATCCCTTTACACATTATAGTGCATATATTCTAACAAAAATTCTACTTCCAAGTGCCTTAAGGTGTTTTCAAAAGAGAAATATTAAAGAGGTAAGATTTCTTCTTCTTCTCTTTTAAATTCTTTCTCACTTATACCTTATCCTTTCCTATTGTCCAATTATTCATGAAAAATAAAGTACCTTATATGTATTGTAATTTTTTTATGATAATTTAATATTTCATCATCATCACTTCATTTCCATCCTTTTATACTATAAATGAGAACACTATCCGTGATGTGTTAATTATCACGTTCAAGGAAGATGGGTTTTCAATGTTTATTACTATATTAAAGACTGGTCATGAAACCTTTATAATGGTTGAACCAGATCATAATATATGTATTTTATCTTATTTAATGTTATATAATCCTTACACACTCATAATATAAAATAATAATACAAAACAAGTTCATTATACACAAAACTTCCAAGTTAATCTAATCATTTATCATTAACTTTAATCTAATGAGTCATCCTCGTGGAATATAACCATGATCATTATAAGATCATTTATATCTATGTAATGTCACTAATAATATATATTAACAATTATTTATGTTTAAAAACATTTCAAATGAACTTTCATTCAAGAGTACAAGTAAACCGATCATGAAAACCAAAGAAGAAAATGCTTCAAAAACAATGAAATTGAATCTCTTAACCCATCAAAAGGACATGAATGAACATAATAAGGTTATAAAAAATCAATTAAATGTTTAGGAGTTTCTGTAAGAAATAATTTATGAACCTAAATTTGATTATTAAGGTTATTAAGATCGAGTGAGGAACACATTCAGACTTAAGGTAAGGGTTTCCTCATCTTACTTCCATTTTCATGAGACATTCCGTATTCACTAAAATTATTTGTGTCTAGTGTATGTATACTTCCCATTGATATATCATATCATGAATATATTTAATTTCATGTTATTTAATGTATCATTTGATGATTATTAGTTTTGTGGAATATTTTTCGATTGATTACAAAGTGGTAAGGGTTTTCTACCCGAACCTCTATTTTCATTTGGGTTGCTCTTATTCTCTACTAACCTCGATGAAATTATTATTTATTCTTATTTAATCCTCATAAATTATGTTTGAATGTTTTATATATGTTTAATAATCATAATCCTTATTTATTTTATGGGGAGTTAATGTTTTAAAATAATATTTCAAAAATTCTTCTGAAATGCAAGCCCGATTCAAGGAACTTCTCAAATTATTACATATTTTGAAGTTCAATATATAATATATTTTAAGCCAGATTTATCTTTCTAAAATTAAAATATATTTTGGTTCATTTCTGGTTTTATGAAAGCAAACATGTCTTTGCACTTTAAAATCTCTTTAATGAATTCTTTAAATCGTACTAGAATGTTTTAATTCTAAAGCTTCTTTAAAAACACTTTTTACATAATTTCACTTAACTGGGACATAATTTATACCTAAAATGTAATATTAATTTACTCCCATTTTATTTTATGGGATATACATGTTTAAAACCATATTTATGACAAATACAAATGATTTTCTAAAAGAACTCTTCTTTCCAAAGTAAAATAGATTTTTCTCACCTCACTTTAACTTTTATGAGATATATGCCTTGTTCACAACTTATTCCTTGCATGTGGTGTATGTACTTACCCTTGTTATATCATATTAATAGTATCATTATTCTCATGATATTCTAAGGGATTATGATTTGAATGTTTCAAGGTGGTATGGGACACTTTGGAATGTTTAAGGATTATTTCCTCAAGAATTTCTCAATGGTATCATTTAAAAGGATATTTATTTATGTCAAAACCCCTTGATGAATCTTTTATTTCATATAGGTTTATATATTTTGATATATATTGTTTAAGGGTTTCTAATTAGTTTTAATGTGGATGTTCTATCTTAAAACCATTCACCAATTTACTCTGAAAGGTTAGTGTTTATGCTTAATGTTTGGGGAAAGTTATTTATATTTCATATATTATTTTAAATATGAATTTATATTTTGTTTATGTTCATCCCCATTCATATGAGGAATGAATTGGACATATTAAGTGTCATTTGGATCCGGTTATAGCCCTTAGTTGCATCGGTAGGCCTCATGACACAAACTGCGGTCATGGAACAAGGCCTTGACAAAATGATTATTTATGGTCTTTTCATGAGGCATTGACGGTATGGTTATGATGTCCTACATTTTTCATTACCTCGTTATGAAAATATTATTGATGTTTCATGTGGTTATTCAACTATTAGAATATCCATGATTGTGTTTTACTATGTCATTATATATTCAGCTCTAATTCCTTCCATGATGTGTTCAAGTTTTTTTTTAAGGCATGTGTTTTTAGTTATTCAACATGCCTAATGTTTATGTTTATAATATATTTTGTTGTATGTATTACCCTTAATGATCATTTGAGTTCACCCATTTTTTATTTTTCATTTTCTCAGGACATGAAGAAGTTTATTATGAATGACCTACAGGGATAAAATTAGATTTGTGGATATTCCCAATAAAAATTATATTTTGTTTTTATTTTCAAGTTGTAATGTTGAACATATGTATGTATATGGTTTTAAAAAACTACTAAACTACTTGGTCCTTTGGGATTTGATTCCTTTTAATCATGTCCATGTATTAAAATATTTCACCAACTCCAGGCTTCTAGGGTTGAGGCGTTATATTTGGTATCAAAGGAAGTTTAACAGCAACCTTGGAAACTAGATTTTAAAAATGTAGATTAGGAAACACAACCCTAAGATAGGCTTGAAGATATACATACAATAACATCCTATAATTTTTGTAAGGATTATATTATATTGATATCCCTAGAAAATAAATCTCTGTCTGGATACTAAAAGTGGATTTGGTTCTGGCATAGATATACATAGAAGTAACAACTTTAACAAGGTGTTTCAGGCTTGACCCGGGGTAACCTAGTGCACGACAATGGGACTTACTGTGCACCTAGTTTTACACTCCCAGGGGATATTCTTAGGATAATTCACATTTTATTTACCCATCATTATGAAGGATTTATGACCCCAAAGTAACCAAAGTATATGTTTCTAGGATTTACAATGCATAAATTTATGTTATGTGATATAACATGTTTATAGTCATAGAGAGTTAATAATTTTATAAGCTAATATATAATATTGAATTGATTAGAAATGGAACCTAGAAGAAGGAATAAGAACTTCACCAATGCACGTGATGCAAAAAGTAAGAAGGATCATATCTCTAATGGTCTTAAGCCGTCATTTCAAAGGTAGATAGTCTACCATGTGTCCTCCTCATATGAGGAAATAGTATCATGTGTTAACAATGTATGTAAATAATTCTCTAAGTCCTCTAGATTTGAAGGGAAGAAAAAGAAGAAGAGGACGGTAGATAAAAATATGGGTAAAGGGAATAAGGGAAAGAAGGGTTTTCCCACATATGATAACTATGGAAAGAATCACCCTAGTAAATTTTTGAAGATAATGGGTGTTGATTATAAGTGTGAAGAAAAAGGACACCAATTTCATGATTGCAAGGTTATGAAAAAGTTTTTTGATGTAGAATGTTTCAACTACAAGGAGATGGGACACTATGACAATCAATATACAAATCATAAAAGGAATATATCCCAAATTATGATACTGGATAATGATCAAGTTATGATGCTGCCATAGATGAAGTAGAATGACTAATATGCCTCTTCAAGAATCACGTCATTTGTATATTTTATCAGAAATGTACTGGTTATAAGAGTTATGGAATATATGAGGATTTTATTGCAATACTATTTCATTAATTATTTGAGTCTGTATGATGAATTATACCATGTATTAGTGACTCATTAGAAAGTTAATATATTTGGGAAAGTATATGGTTGATGGAAAGACAACCCTAAATATATTCCTGATGATTAAGATAATTATGAACAAATTATTGATTTGGATTAGTACTGAAAGCCTCAAAACTGGTTATTGTCTTGTTGACAAGTGGTCTATGTTATCATTGATTGAGTATACAACATTTTTTGATATAAATAATATAATGGCACATCATTTGCTCAGCCCCCTCCCTCTACTCTCAGGATCTCCCCCTTTCTTCTTGGCTCCTGATCTCCTACACCATGCTTTCTTCTAGGGTTTGGAGTTTGCCCCACCATCAATGGGCCTTTCCTCCTTCCTTTGCATCAGGTTTTCTTTCATCTGACGGCTTCTTACCTTGTATTCTCTCACCCCTATTAATGACATCTCCCTGCTTGGTGTTACTTATTTGGGTTTCAATCCCTGCTTCCCCTTTCTTCATGTTTCTCTTAGGATTTTATCCCCACATTCTATGTTTTCGTTAAAGGATGTTGTTCATTATTTAGGGTTACACCTCGAGTTGTATATTTTTTACTTCACAGTGGTTTTATTAGGGTTTCATCCCCAGGTCTCCCATTTATCTCTCCATAGTAGTTCATGTTTCGTGTATTTTTGGATTTTCTCTTGATTTTTCTTCCATCAGATTGTTCTGGCATGTTTCATTGTCGTTACTCATAGCTCTGGATTCCTAGTTCTATTCTCCCCCCTCGGTCGGTTGGGTGTGATGATTACCAAGGATATTTTGGGATGTGTATGTGGAACGACATGAGGTTTCGAGAAGCACGACCTGTAGTGGATCTTTCAAGTTCTGTTGGCTCTTCTGGTGATAGTGAAGGTGGTGTTGGTCAGAATCGTCTCTGCGGAAGAGTACATATTCTAGTTCCAATGGTCCGTGTTGATGGTGTTTCACGACAGTAATGATGGTTCATTTGGTTTTTTGTTCATTTTAATTCTTTTGTTCAAATGGGTTTATTGTGGATTATTTTTGGAATGGTTTTGGTTTTGTTGGGCTAGTTTATGGTCATTCCGATAAATACTCTCTATATTGTGGTTCTAATGGTGATGATTTTTGTCGATGTTCATTCTGGTTAATGATGTTGGCTTATTAAGATGACGATGGTGTATTGCGGTGATGGTGATTCCAGTGGGTCTCACTAGTGTGGTGATGATGGGGAGGCGAAAGGAGATGTAGGATAGGATAGGTGTGTGACTCGAGGTAGGTGTCTGACTTGAGATTCACGGAAACTAAGATGGGTGATGATGTTTTCTTTAAAAGTTGTAATTTGAAATTAAATTTTATAGACTTTTGCACAGCTTTTGTTTGAAATTTAAGGTTTCCCTCCAATCATAAAGTAGATTTTTGAAAATGAAAAAAATTGATTAGAAGGTGATATATATAAGGAATATATCAAATAGCATGTGTAAGGATGAGTTCATGTTTTCAATAAGTTTTTATGGTAATTTGAGTTATTACCATATTCCAAGAGTATACATGATGAAGATATTCACATGTTTGGAATGTAAAAATTTAAAGATTCTTCATGTTGATTAAAGGTGAAAAAGTAGTAGATGTATGGAGCAGGATGGATCATAGAGTTCTAAATAAAATGAGGATTGTCAAGGCCCCATATACATGGATCTAGCAAGGATGGATATGGGAATGATTCTAAAGTGTTGTATCATGATCTTTTGGAAAGTTAAACCATTTATGAAATGGTTTAAGTTGATTATTGTATGATGATTTAGAGTTTAATGTCACCACATGATGAAATATGTGCTAAGATACGAAGTATAGATAGTTCAAGTCACAAAGGATAAGATTGTTTTTATGAAATAGAAACAAATATTTATACTCTTATAGAGTGTAATAATTCATAAACTCTAGGAAAAGAGTCTTAAATAAAAATGTTGTCCTATTATCATTTTTTTCATGATATCAATGAAATTTTTCATAATTGTAGTTTAAGGTTTTGTGGTAATGATCTTTCATCTAATCATGTTCTCTATTAATTTCCATGAGAACATGACGGTTTGATTATTCTTCCATGACCATGTTGTCCAATTATAATGCACAGTTTTGTAGTAACTGATGCATTTCCCTTTCCATCTTACTAAGAGGATATTTTAAATGTATTCCCAATGTTGGTTTCCCACAAGGGAATTTTCATGTATCAACCATTAACTTCTGAAATTCAATGTCAAATTTCAAGGACGGTTTTTTTATAAGGAGGGGATAATGTAACACCGCAAGATTTTTCAAATAAATTTAATATTGAATGCATGAAATAATGAGTCTCTATAAAACACAATTTTTTTATAACCTAGCCTGTAAACATAGTTTTTCCACCTCTATGATTTGAATTTCAAAAAACTGACATACACGGTTGCATTCAGTAAGATATTTAGAGTCTGATAAGACAAACATAATTTTGGTGAATAGTAACTTACACTTATGAATAGCAGTTTTACCCTTATGAATATTAATATACCCTTATTAATAGTAACCTGTATAGTAATGTACCTTTATGAATAGTAACTCAAACCTTATAAATAATAATGAACCATTATGAATAGTAACATGACCCATATGAATAATAATATATCCTTATGAATAGTAACTTGAATAGTAATGTACCTTTATGAATAGTAACCTCACACAGGTAAGTAAAAATACAATTAAGGCACCTTATAAATGAGAGAGAATATTTTAAAAATTAATAATTAAGTGTTGGTATTTTTATGAGCAATAAACAATGAATTACAATTTTATAATCAATAGATTAATATAAAAGACAATTAATTTTCATAAAATGTATCCATGAATCAATATTTTGTTTTCTTATGATTATAAGATAATTTTATGAGACCCTAGTTATTTTTTCTAAGTGTCATAAAATCAGTTATAATATTAAAATTGTTATTTTTTTAGTAAATGATGATTTTAATTAAAAATTAAATTTCTCATAATTAGAAAATTATTTTGTTAAAATGGAGTTCCTTTTTGGATTATAAACATCAAAAAATGGTTTGTATGAATTTTTTGGGATTTTTATAAAATAGTTTAATGTTTGTTGAATAGTAAAAAAATATGGATTTTTATAAAATACGGCATTTTTCGTGACATCATCATGAAATTTTTATGATATAAAAAAATTTTTAAACTATGTAATAACTAAATAATTTTATTAGAATTATAATATTTTACATAATTAATTTAGAGCATTAAAATTATATTTTTTTCATGATAAGTATAAAAATCATTGTCAATGTCGACGCAGTGCCTGCGCAGTGCTGACAAAGTCAAAATTGGTGATTTATATATAATAATTGAGTACTAAAAATTAAATTCCTGAATTATTTATTAATTAATATGTATTATTTATCTCTTTTATTTTTAATTTTGAATTTTAGTGTTATATAACATGAGTATTATCCCAATGTTTGTGTCATGCCTGTGCAGGGAAAAAAAGACAAAATAACAAAGTTAAGAAGATGTATTGTTTTTTATAAGAGTGAATATACATAATGAATAAATTTATAATTTAATTTTGAAACTAATTAATTTATATTTATTATAGTATTTTATTTTTATTTTTTATATGAGAAATAATTAATATTAATTCTTACGCAACGTTGATGCAGCGCTTGTGCAAGCATAAGAAAAATAAATAAAATGTTTTTAATTTAAATTATAATAATTATTAAATGACCCATATTATGGATAAAACATTTTATATAATAAATTTTAGACTATTATCATGTTTTTATTCGAATTTGGGACATTTTGGATCCACATGAATCACTTTAAAGCCCTTATAATATTTTATTTTGGAAGGGAATCAAGTTGTCACATTAAAGTTTTTAATTTAATAATATTGTTAAATGATATTTTCTAGAGGTTTTATTCAAACAAGAATAATATTTGGAAATATAATAAAATTATCTTTCTCATGGAATTTATTTTTATTTTTTAGAAAAAATAAATAAATACCATGATGGATTCCACCAAGATGATGTAGTATTAATGTAATTAATGAATAAATCAAGTAAATGATATTAAAAATAATAAAATAAATATAATTTTATATTTTTAAGATAATTCTCTGATTCCCTAGATTACTATTACATTTATATGATATAATATTAAATTTTATTCTATTTTTAAACTTTTTTTCATGTGTTTAAAGTCATAGATATGAATAGTTTTCATCTTAACAAAATTGTTTTTCATGAATAAAATATTTTATTAAATTATTTAAAAATACCAAAATTATAGAAAAGTCCAAAAAAGATAATATTACTTTGAAAATGTAACCCTCCTTTATGTTTACGAATTTTGGGAGTCTTAAACCTTATAATATATTTATTATATTTTAATAATTTTGGTGATTCCTAAGTTACTCCCAACCTCACTTATAAAAGAAGGTTCCTTCCTTCACAAATTTCAAAACCATAAGCCTTATTGTTCGGAAAAACTCTTAAAAATTATGTAATAATAATACCTTGACACATTGTAGTGATTTTTTTCTCTCAAAAATACCATTTCCAATAGGCTTAAGGTGTTTTCAAAAGAGAAATATTAAAGAGGCAAGATTTCTTCTTCTCTTCTTTTAAATTATTTCTCACTTATACCTTATCCCTACCCATTATCCAATTATTCATGAAAACTAAAGTACCTTATATATAATTTAATGTTTTTATTATAATTTAATATTTCATCATCATCTCTTTTTTTCCTCCTTTTATACTATAAATGAGAACATCGTCTGAGATGTGTTAATTATCACGTTCAAGGAAGATGGGTTTTCAATTTTCATTACTATCTTCAAGAATAGTCCTGAAACCTTTATAATGGATGAAAAAGATCATAATATATTTATTTTATCTTATTTAATGTTCTATAATCCTTACACACTCATAATATAAAATAATAATACAAAACAAGTTCATTATGAACAAAACTGCCAAGTTAATCCAAGAATTTATCATTAACTTTTATCTAATGAGTCATCCTCATGGAATATAACCAAGATCATTATAAGATAATTTATATCTATTTAATTTCACTAATAATATATATTAAAAAAATTATTTTTAACCACATTTCAAACAAACTTTCATTCATGAATACAAGTAAACCGATCATGAAAACCAAAGAAGAAAATGCTTCCAAAAAATGAAATTGAATCTCTTAACACATAAAAAGGCCATGGATGAACCTAAAAATGTTATACCAAATAAATTAAATGTTTATAAGTTTCTATCATAATTAATTTATGAACCTAAATTTTATTATTCCGGTCATTAAGATCAAGTGAGGAACACCTTCATACATAAGGTAAGGGTTTCCTCATCTTACTTCCATTTTCATGAGACATTCCTTATTCACTAAAATTACTTTATTATGGTGTATGTATACTGACCATTAATGTATCATATCATTAATATCTTTAATTTCAAGGTATTCAATGTATCATTTTATGATTATTAGTTTTTGGTCATATGTTTCTATTAATTACAAAGTGGCAAGGGTTTTCTACCCAAACCTCCATTTTCGTTTGGGTTGCTATTATTCTCTACTAACCTCAATGAAATTCTTATTTATTATTATTTAATCCTCATAAATTATGTTTTAATGTAATATATATTTTTATTAATCATAATACTTCTTTATTTAATGGGTATTTAAATTTTTTAAAAGAATCTTTCAAAAATTATTTTGTAATGCAAGCCTGATTCAAGGAACTTCTTGAATTCTTTCCTATTTTGAAGTTCACTCTATAATCTATTTTAAGATATATTTATCTTTCTAAAATAATAGATTTTAACAGGAAAATATATTTATGTTCATTTTTGTTTTTTTGAAATCAAACATGCCTTTGCGCTTTAAAATCTCTTTAATGAATTCCTTAAACCGCAATAAAATGTTTTAATTATAAAGCTTCTTTAAAAACACTTTTTACATAATCTCACTTTAGTGGGACATAATTTATGACTCAAATGAAATATAAATGTAATCACATTTTCTTTTCTAGTATATAAATTATTAAAAACATATTTATGACAATTTTAAATGATTTTCCAAAAGAACCCTTCTTTCCAAAGTAAAATAGATTTTTCTCACCTCACTTTAACTTTTATGAGATATATTCCTTGTTCACCACTTATTAATTTAATGTGTTGTATGTAATTTACCTTGGTATATCATATCAAGATTATACTTATTCTCATGATATTCTAAGGGATTATTATTTGAATGTTTCAAGGTGGTATGGGACACTTTGTAATGTTTAAGGATTATTTCCTTCAGAATTTATCAATGGTCTCCTTTAAAAGTACACTTATTTATGTCAACATCCATTTATGAATATTGTATTTAATAGAGGTTTATATCTTATTATATCATCTACAATATGATTTTTAAGGGTTTCTTGTTAGTTTGAATGTGAATGTTTTATCTTAAAACCATTCACCAATTTACTCTGAATGGTTAGTGTTTATGCTTAATGTTCGGGGAATTTTTTTTAAAATTTCACATATTAGTTTCAATATGAATTTATATGTTGTTTATGTTTATCCCCATTCATATGAGGAATTAATTGGATATATTAAGTGTCGGGTGGGTCCCTTTATATCCTTTCAGTGCATCGGTAGGTCTCATGAGACAAATTATGGTCTTGGCATAAGGCCTTGACAAAATTATTATTTATGGTCTTGGAACAAGGCCTTTACGGTATGGTTATGATGTACCTCATTATGAGTTCTCTCATTATGAAAATAGTATTGATGGTTCATGTGGTTATTATACAAGTAAAATACCCATGATTATGTTTTACTATGGCATTATTTATTCATCTCTTATTCCTGCTATAACGTGTTCAAGTTTTTTTGTTAAAGGCATGTGTTTTTAGTTATTCAACATGCCCAATGGCTATGTTTATGATATATTTCATTGTAGTTATTAACCTTAATGAGAATTTGAGATCAACCATTTCTTATGGTCCATTTTCTCAGGGAATTAAGAAGTTTATTATGAATGACCTATATGGATAAACTTAGATTTGTGGATGTTCCCAATAAAACTTCTATATTGTTTTTATTTTTAAGTTGTAATGTTGAACCTATGTATGTATCTAGTTTTCAAAAACAACTAAACTACTCGGTCCTTTGGGATTTTATTCCTTTTAATCATTCCAATTTATTAAAATAATGCACCATATCTAAGCTTCTAGGGTTTTGGAATTACATTACATGCATAAAAACAATTTTTTAAAAAAACAACACTTTTATTTTCAAATAATTTTTTTTAATGATAATAATTTGATAAGTAATGAATTCATTTTATAAATTTTGTAGAACATATATTTTTTATATTTTATTTATTACTATTCATATCCACCAAACCAATGACTATGAAATAGTATACACATAATATTTTATTGATATTTTGTGTTTCATCTAAACTTGATGTTGTGTGTAACATAAGATATTGAAGAAATAAAATTATTTAAAGAGAAATATTTTATAAAAATATCAAGGTGCTACAATATACCCCTTAAAATGAATTTATCCCTCAAAATTCATCACTATGATACTAATAGATGAAGATACTTATGCCTCATCACATCCTTAGGTTCTCATGTAGCTTCCTGAAATTTGTTTTTTTGCTACCAAACTTTAACCCGGAGAGTGGTCTTATTTCATTGAAATTTCTACCTACAATCCAGAATCTCTACCAATTTTTCTTCATAATAAAGATCTGTCTCCATTGGTTTGACCTGTGAGTTTATTACATGTGAAGGATTAGGTATGTACTTCCTCAGGAGAGATACATGGAACACAGCATGAACTTCAGAGAGATTTGGTGGAATTATCAATTGATATCTACTGTCAAGATATGATCAATAATTTTAAAAAGAATAATATAACTAGGGATTAACTTTCCCTTATTTCCAAATCTTATTACTCTCTTCTAAGGATATTTTCCTAGTAATACCATGTCACCCACTTCAATCACTATATCTTTTCAATGATCGTCAACATAAATTTTTTGTTGTCTCTGAGATGATCTTGTGTACTTTTGAATATATCTTACCTTCTCTTACATTTACTTATTGCTAAAGTCCCAATATCTTTCTCTATCCCACTTATTTCTATCATGTTGGAGTTCTACACTTATTACCATATAGTCCTTTATAAGGATCTATCTGAATATTGGAGTGAAAGTTATTATTATATGAAAATTATATCAAAGAAAGGTGTTAATCCCCACCACCTTTGAAATCCATAGACTAATATCTAAACATGTATTCTATAGTTTTAATGGTGCTCTCAAACTGAACATTTTTCTGAGGATTATAAAAAGTTTTAAAAATTAACTCTTTATCCAAAGCCTACAAAATACTTTGCCAAAACTTCAAGTTAAACCTCAAATCCATGTCAGATACAATGGAAAGTGGTCATACATGCAATATTACCACTTATTATATATTCTAAAAATCTGATCAATAGATAAATATTCTCTAATATCAATTAATTTTTTTGACTTCATAAGGTGATCGTCTCTAACCCATATAGCAGTACGGCCTTTATATGTTTTGTGGATTCTGACAAAAAAATACATGGTGATGTTTTCCTATTTCTATTTAGGTATGGTTAATGTTTGTAACATACACTTATACTTCTACCTATAAAACTTAACTTAATGAAAAACCAATCACTGACAAACATACTTTTCAATATCTCTATTCATTTAATCCCACTAGAAATACTCTTTAATATCTTTATACATTTTTTTACTTCCGGGATTAAGAGACAATAATGAACTATAAGCCTCATACAATAGCTCCTTCTTCAAATCTGTTATGGGAGGGACACATGCATGGTTCCTAAACCTTATTATTCCATCATAATTAAGGTTTAAATTAGGAAAATTTCTCACCTTCTTTTTCATCTCTACATATTCCTTCTATGCCTATTTAATCTTTACTTGGATAAATGTTTAAGGATTAATTTAATTCAGATAATATTTCTCCCCTTCTGTTAATATTTCCAAATCCATCCTTTGTAAATTCATAAATATGTGATATTTTTTTATCCTAATCATATATAATCTAGAATTATCTTTTTTAAACAAAGCATATGTCACCTTATTCACTTTCCCAAGGTGGTAATGTATTGAGAATTTATAAGCTTTAATCATCTCCAACCATCTTCTTTGGCACATGTTTATTTCATTTTGAGTGAAAATATACTTTAAACTTTTGGTATTAGTACATATGTCACATATTTATCCATATATATAATTACTTTATAGATTTAATGAAAAAATTACCATAACTAACTCCAAATAATGTGTTGGGTAATTTTTCTCATGAACCTTTAATTGGCATGAGGCATAAGTTATCACCATATAATTTTTCATAAGAACACATCACAGTCCCTAATTTTATGGATCACTATAAATCACAAACCTTTATCCAGTATAAGGTAGTATAATTATGGGTTCACTAATCAACATTCTTTTCATTTTCTTGAAATTCTATTCATATTCCTCCATTCGTATGAACTTATCTCCTTTTTAAGTCAAATTGGTGAGTGAATTAGATAATCATGAGAAATATTTCAGAAAACATAAATATTATCTATCCAACTAAAGAAAAAATTGGATTTCAATCACCATGGTTGGTCTAGGATATTTCTCAATAACTTATTTCATTGAAGGATCTACTGATATACCCTCACTTTAGATTATATGACCCAATAATGAAACATTCTAAATCAAAAATTAACACTTGGTAAATTTTTCATAAATATTCTTCTTCTCCAAGGTCTTCGACACAATCCTTAAGTGGTCTTCATTCTCTTCCTTTATCTTTGAATATAAAAGAATATTTTCTCTAAAGACTAGAAAAAACAAATCAAGATACTCTCTAAATACATTATTCACTAAGTCCATGAAGATATTAGGGACATTAGTAAGACCAAAAGGCATCATTACAAATTCATAGTATCCATACCATGTATGGAATGTCATCTTGGGTATATCCTTCTTCTTAACCCTCAATTGATGATATCTAGAATGAAGATAAATCATATAAAATTATTTATCTCTATGAAGTTGATCAAAAAATTCATCAATACAGTTTTGAGGATACGTGTTCTTGAAAGTGATCTTGGTAAGTTATCGATGATCAATACAGAGTCGCATTGATCCATATTTCTTCTTAACAAATAGAACAGGTGCATCCCATGGTGACACACTAGGGAATATGAATACCTTATCAAAATTATCCAAGAGTTTTTTCTTCAATTATTGAAACTCAATTGGGTCCATTATATATGGAGTTTTTAAAATAGGTATAGCACCAGGTATCAATTCCATTAAAATCTCAACTTCACAATTTGGTGGAAGAATCGTCAATTCTTTTAGAAAGGCATAAAAACTATTTTATAATAGGTGTATCCTTATTTTTTAATTTATCCCCAACCATATGAGATAGATAACCTTTATTCATAGGAATTAATCCCCATAAGATGGAATAAATTTCCATTGGAAGTTCATATTCATCCTTACATCGTTAAATGAACATCGGTTCATTCAAAATATGAAATGTGACTTCCCTTAGTTGTAAATTTATATGATATCCATATAGATAAATTTGATCCATTCTAATAATCACATTGAATCCAACTAAATGGAGAATCACAAAATTTGTAGGATGCACTTTCCCAGAAACTTCAATTTGATAAGAACTATAAACTTGAGATGAAATCGTTGTGTCATTAAGAGTTTTTATAGCTAACTAAAAATCTAATTATTGAGGTATACCCTAGTAAATTATTTAGAAATAAAATATTGGTTGGATCCAAAATAAAATAAGACATTATTTTTTCTAGAGTGGATGATAAGTGTACCTTTCACTGGGTCATTCTCATAACCCACTTCAGCAATTATGATCGCATGAGATTTTCCTTTGTCATTAGGATTAATAGGTTATTTAAATTGATCATAAAAAATATTCAGATTCATATATAGGTTGGAATAATTCCTATACTCCTTGTATTTGATGCATTGGAGAATTTTTGGTGAATTCTATGGATATTTCTCTATATTTGCATCATTAGATAACTTATTCTCATCACTTCAACATTTGATTTCCTGATGAGCTTCTTTCACACACTTAAAACATTTACCAGTTCCCTTAAGACAATTTCCTTCATGTTTCCTTCCACACTTTGAGCATAAAGAAAATCCCATATTCTTTTCTCCATGGTTTTAGAATTTCCTTTGAATTACATTTTTATTTTCTTATCAAAATAATGATATTTATGGGTAAATCAAATATCTGTATCCACCTTGAGATCACATTAAATAATTTTGTCACGACCATTCCTCTGAGGTCTGTGCTCTGACTACCCCAAGACAACCTTCCAAAGGCCAGGGGCTGGAGACTAGCACCGAAGGCATATTCCCTAAAATTGGTAAGGCATTGCCTTTATAACCGATAACACACACAACCAAGCACACAGAAAGATACGAACTCAAGTAAACTGAATAGTAAACAGAGTGAGTACAGTAAGTAAAAAGGGTCCAGAATACAAGCCCAACTAGAAAGTACAAGGAAAACTGGAAAGTAAAAGATAGCTAATAGGTGGAAATCAGCTCCTGGATCATCTACCATGGATCCTACCTGAAGGGTAGGTACATCTCACAAACGGTCGTCTCTACAGTACACCTCTTCTAACATCCACCTTCGAGCTACCTCTAGTCCTGGAACCCTCGTCCTCAGTCAACGTTGTTTGTCATCTGCATCAAACACAACGAATTGTGGGCATATCCCATGTAGGGGTGAGTATAACGATACTCAGTAAGGACTCTGATACCCTCAAGGTCTCACAAAATTTACAAAGGATAAACTGAAAATAAAGGATACAAATGATAACCTTAATTAGGTTTATACCCATACATATACTTAAGTTATCATGTAAACCCATCTCAATCATGAGGAAAACATAGATTCCAACTCCAAATCCCCAAGCTCAACTATTCCCCAAAGTAAGTAATACCACTAAGGCAAGTACCACATAGGTACGCCACATAGAAGAATACCACAAATGTATTACTACGAAGGAAAGTACCACACAGGTACAGAATCATCTCACACTAGTTATAACTTAAGTACAGTATTAGAGATGATTATATGTAACTACTGAATCATCTTACTTTGTTAAGAGGCTCTACTGTTGACCCACACAGGATCGTACGGTGCTGACCCACATAGGATCGCGTCATGCTGACACACACAGGATCGCTCGGTGCTGACCCACATAGGATCGCTAGGTGCTGACCCACATAGGATCGCTCAGTGGTGACCCACATAGGATTTCTAGGTGCTGACCCACACAGGATCTCTCTTCATTCTTTACGTCACAACCAGCTACTGGGTTCCCACACTAGGCTTGCTCGTCTCTGGAAGGGTCCGCTCCTCAATCCACTGGTCGATAATCCAACTACCACGAAGCCTTATGAAGAAGTGTCTCAAAGGAACGCCACGTCATAGGGGTCTCAATGCAACAGACGGTGCGTTAATCGGACGCTCGGTCTGTGAGTTATTATCCTTTTAGTCCTGAGGGCCCGGTTGGATTCGTGCTCGATCCAAACTGACCATTCCCCAAAATTATCCAAAACTCTAGTGGGATATACCAAAGTGATTGTCTCGCTCCAAGGTTTACAACACTACTGACAGTTTGTCAAACTGACTTCTGGTTCCAAAGTAATGGTCGTTAGAGTGAAAAGCTCGTAGCTGGTCTGAGTCTAGTCCAACCCGATCGGACCGACCTAGTTTGGGTCAACCCAGCCAGCTAGCTTCGGCTTAGCCCACGCTGGGCGGCCCTACCCGCTGGGTGGTCTGGCAGTCCGTGAGGGCCGCGAGGGACCACGAAGGTTTCGGGAGGCCACGGAGGGTCACGGGTGGTCGTGAGGCCGCAGAGGGCTGCGAGGCCGCAGGGCGGCGCGGTGAGACCGCAGGTGCCGCGGGGCGGCGTGAGGCCGTGGGTTCCGCAAGGTGGCGGAGGCCTCGAGTTCCGCGGGGCGGCGCGATGTCGTGGGTGTCACGGGGCGGTGCGATGCCGTTGGTGCCACAGGGGTGCCACGAGGCCACAAGTGCCATGGGGCGGCGCGGAGGGCCGCGGGGCGGTGAAGGGCACAGCAGCGTGGAGGCCGTGGGGTGGTTTCGTTGCCTCGTCACCTTCATTGCGGCCAGTGGTGGTGCCATCCACCATTCTTGAGTTCCACCGGTGCCAAACGCCGGCACCATTCTTCGTCACCATCGCAAAGAACACACTAATAAAGAAGAATGGTAGAGGGATCAGGCCATGTTTGTTTGGCCCGTACCCTCAGTGTTAGGATGGTATAAAGTGTCTCAACAAAATCATAAATCAAGAACGTCAAACTCTATAATTTCATATGAATCGTGGATCAACTCATTTTGGTTGATCCACTTTCTCCATGCTTTCCAAGAATGAGGAATTTAATCGAGAAAATTCATGAATTCAATAACAACCCCTACCTTGGAGGATTATTGACGGAGATCGTGAGATGGAAATTGTGAAGGTGAAGAGAGTGCCCATGATCATTGCTTCTGTAGTCATGCTTCCTAAGTCTCTTTGAATGTCGTCCACGTTTTTCAATTCTGGAGTGCATTCTTCATTGGAGAGCTTTCTCCCAAGTTCTCCCTCTTCTCTTTCGCCAACCAAAAATACCCTCCCATGAAAAGAGGTGCCAACATAATAAAATATGTTTGTACAATTTTAAATTGTTGGCACAAATTAAGTTAGCTTAATTAATTAAAGGAGAGTTGGCATAATTAATTAAATCAGAGTTTTCATAATTAATTAAAGTTGGGAGTTGAGAGTTTTTTCTCAGATAATGATGGGTTCGGGTGGTCCCCACCCTAAAGCTTTGAATTGGGGGTTTTACTAGCTCGGGTGATCCCCACCACCAAGAATTCAAGTTGGGAGGTTTTAACCCCTCGTGGTCCCCACCTCCATAGCCTTCACATAGGAGGTTTATTAGAAATAAAATAAAAGTTTAATTTAATTTATTTTTCATTCCCTCAAAAAACCCCAAAAAATATCTTTCACCCTCGGCCTACTGTGGTTGAGGTGAAGGTCTCTTTAAGAGAATACTGGCATTGCGAGTTCAACAGTGCCCTCGGATTTCAATTCCAAGCACCGGTTAAAAAGTTACCAAAACCCACTCATACGTTAACTAAACGTACCCGAAAAGATGTTCAGAAATTCATTCTGGGCACACCGGGCCTCAGAATCACGCGCCGTCAGTTTTTGCAGACTCGTAAAATTCCCATATATTAAAAAAATACATGGAAATTTCAGGTCTTTACATTCTTCCCACATAAGAGCTTTACGTCCCTATAAGACCCAATTCAAACTAAGGGAAGAAGTGGGGGTACTGAGAATGAATCTGAGCCTCCCGCTCCCATGTGCTCTCCTAGAGGTTCATGTGCTTCCAATGAACATGCACTAGAGGTATCAACTGCCCACAAAGGACTCACTCCTGTTGATCCTAAATCTCTACTAGAACCTCCATAAAAGTCTCCCCATCATTGACGTCCAACTCTCTGTGGTCAATTATGTGAGAAGGGTCGTGCACGTATCTCCTGAGTTGGGATACGTGGAAGACATCATGCACCCGGTGCAATTGATGTGGAAGATCTAAGCGGTAAGCCACCTTGCCAACTCTGCTGAGGACTTTAAAGGGTCTAATGAACCTCAGATATAACTTTCTATCTCTTCCAAATCTCTGCAAACCTCTTCGAGGTGTGACCCATAGAAAGATGTGGTCTCCATCCTCGAACTTCTAAGGTATCTATCTCCTGTCGGCATATGACTTATGCCTACTCTATGCAGTCTTCATCCACTCCTAGATGATTTGCACCTTCTATGTGGTAGCTTGTACCATCTATGGTCCCACTAGTGCTGACTCCCCTTAGTCAATCCATCATAAAGGTGATCTGAAAGGTCGCCCGTACAATGCTAAGGTGTTATCCCAATGGTGGAGTGATAGTTGTTGTTGTATGAAAACTCCACCAAAGGCAAGTGATCCTCCTAGATACGACCAAATTTGAGGATGAAATCACGCAACATGTCCTTGAGGGTCTTAATGGTCCACTCAGTCTGACCATCCATCTGAGGATGGAAGGTCGTTCTCAAAAAAATATATATCCCGAAAGCCTCCTACAACCCCTCCTATAGCTGGGAAGTAAAACGTGCATCATGATCGGATACAATCGTCGATGGTAATCCATTTAACCACGCAATATTTTGCATATAGAGGCATCCCAAGCTCTCTACTAATCCCTGCTCTCTGATCGGTAGGAAGTGGGATGACTTGGTGAGTCGGTCGATGATCACCCAAATCGATTCATGACCCCTTGATGTACGTATAAGTCCTATCACGAAATCCATTGATATCTTATCCCACTTCCACTCTGAGACCTTCAAAGGCTGAACCAAGCTTGCTGGTACCTGATGCTTCACCTTCAAATGCTGACAAGTGAGGCACCGAGAGACAAACTCTGCAAATGCTTTCTTTATTCCCATCCACCAGTGTTGACGTCGGAGATCCTGGTACATCTTCGCCACTCCTGGATGTATCTCTAGAGGGGATGTGTGGAACTCCCTCAACACTTCCTCCCAAAGTGACATTGGTACCATGGTACGCCCTCTAAAGAGGATGATGTGCTCCCCACCTTCATAAAAACTATTAGGTGACTACCCTGTGGATATCTGATCACATCGTGTCTCGCAGTCAGTGTCCCCACGTTGTGCCTCCCTGAATCACTGAAGAAGTGGGGGAGTGACTGTAAGAGACTGAAGGAAAACTGCTCCATCACGTTCCACAAAGGATATCTGCATAGCAGCCAACTGCTCTATCACCTCACCTAGAATTTTTATACTATATCTCTAACTGAGTGCATCTGCTACAATGTTCCCCTTCCCAGGAGTATATACTATCTCGAATTCATAGTCCTAGAGGAACTAAAGAAAATGTCATTGTCTCAGGTTCAGGTCCTTCTGAGAGAAGATATACTTGAGACTCTTGTGATCAAAGTACACTATAAAACGCTTGACCATCAATTAATGTCACCACATCTTCAAGGCGAAGACAACTGCTGCTAACTCCAGGTCATGGGTAGCATAGTTCTTCTCATGTTGTCTCAGCTGTCAAGAACCATATGTGATCACTGCTCGCTCTTGCATCAGGACACATCTGAGTCCAGTCCCTGATGCGTCATAGTAGACTACGTGCCCTACGCCCTCTTCCGGTAGCCTCAAGATGGGGGCACTATTCATCCTCTGCCTCAGCTCCTGAAAACTTTTTTGGCATCTCTCTAACCACATGAAGGGTTTCCCCTTCTTCATCAATGCTGATAGTGGTGCTGAAACTCTGAATAAATCTAGCACAAATCTTTGGTAGTATCTGGCCATACCCAAGAAACTTTGTATCTCTTTCACACTCTTGGGTGGCTCCCAAGAAAGTAATGCCTCAATATTCACTGGATCCACTGCAACTCCATCCTCTGATATGACATGTCCTAGAAAGTGAACTTCTTGGATCTAGAATTGTAACTTCGATCCATAAATCTGATGCTCTCAGAGTGTGTCCAGTACTACTTGCAAATGATAGGCATGCTCCTCCACAATAGCCAAGTAGATCAGAATGGCGTCGATGAAGACTACTACAAATCGATCAAGGTATGGCTGAAATATCTTATTCATGAGTCCCATGAACACTACTGGAGCATTGGTTACACCGAATGGCATAACCAAGAACTTGTATTGGCTATACCGACATCTAAAAGGCTTCTTCTGCACATCTTTGTCTCATACTCTAAGCTGGTGATAGCCTGATCTGAGGTCTATCTTCAAGAACCATCGTGCTCCCTTCAGCTAATCAAAGAGGTTGTCAATCCTCAAGAGTGGGTACTTGTTCTTCAAAGTCACCTGGTTCAGGCGCCGATAGTCAACACAAATTCTCAAGCTCCCATCTGCCTTCTTGGCAAACAAAATCAGGGTTTCCCAAGGAGAAATACTGGGCCGGATGAATCTCTTCCCTTGTAAGTCCTCCAGCTATACCTGCAGCTCGTGAAGCTCCGTGGGAGCCATCTGATATGCTGGAGTAGATATCGGTGTCATTCTGAGGTACAAGTCAATGTAAAATTCCACCTCTCTGTGAGGAGTTAGACCTGAAACATCATCAGGTAAAACATCCGTGTACTAGTCCACCACTACAGGATAGCTCAAAATCTCCACATCAACTGCTCCAAGGGTAAGGCTATCCAACTGATGAGTGATTGGTTTCACTCTCCTCCAGGTAATTCCATCCTGTGCTGCAAAGGCTTCCTTCTCACCAGTGAAGGTAAACTGGGTCCCATCCATGTAGACACAACGCACTTTGTGCCTAATACAGTTAATCTGAGCATGGACTGTGGATAACCAATCCATACCCAAGATGATGTTGTAAGGCCTCGACGTCGCTACTAGGAGATCCAAGCTGAATCTCTCACCGCCTAGAGTAATCTCTCACAACAAGAACCAGTGCGTAATCATCGAATCCGCTATCATAGGAGTCTCTAGTCATAAGGATATAGCCAACAGCTCCATCGGAATCTCCAAGCTCCAAACGAGGTCAGTGTTAATAAAAGAATGACTGGAACCTGTGTCTATAAGTATTGCAGATAAGGTGGAATAGACATAGATCATACCTCATGTCATATACAAAGCACCATGATCGTAGGCCTCAACTACCTGGAGCTGAGCTCTCCCCTGTCCACTTGCTCCCTATAGTTAGGGTGGACCTCCTAGTGGTGGTGGTAGTAATATCTCAAATCGTCGCCCACCGCCAGCTACATAGCCAGCTCCTCTGCCACGTCCGCTTGCTCGCTGCAGACCTCCTCAGTCGAATCTTTGTCTTTTCCTGGGTAGTCCTTTGACTATCTTCTGATCATTTTTACGGTGGGTCAGATAGTCATGAGCTATCTGACCCTACCCACTACATGCATAACACTGCCCGCTCCTAGCATGACTGGCTCTACCTTGGGTGCCCCACACAACCAACCCTGAATCCTTCTGTCGTCCACCTATAGGTCTGGTCCTCTTGGACCTCTATGTCATCTATCTATTTCTAGCTGTAGAAGACTCCACTATGTGATGACTAGTAGTGGGTATCACTTCTTATGACTTCTCAGCAAGGAGACTCTCCACTAAAAGGGATCTCTCTAACACCCCCGCTTGTGTCGGGATGCTGAGTGAGATCATCGAAGTCCTGATCTCCCGCCTGAGTCCCTAATCAAAGGTTAGGGCCTTGAAGAATGGGTCTTGCACCATATCTGTGGAGTAGCGTGAGAGGTCAGTGAACCTCACTGAGTATTGAGCCACAGTCATGCTACCCTACAGCAGATGAAGTAGCTCCTGAATGCGCACTATGCGAAGAGTTGATGGGACAAACTCTTCTCGAAATAGGCACTTGAAGTCTGCCCAGAGAAGAGTCAGCTCATCGTGAGCCTGGAGCATCAAGCTCCACCATCTACCTATTGCTGCCTATAGAAGGCTGGCGAAAAGGATAACCATGAGATCGGATGATGTCCCTACCAGTCAAAAGACTCTCACCACAGCCTCCGGCCAATCCTCAACCGCCTGTGGGTTCATCTCTCCCTGAACCTAGGTGGCCTCTGACGTTGGAACTCATGCAACGCGCTCAAGAAGTGTGCACCCTTTGATGCTAGGGCTGGTGGCATCGGTGGTCCAATGGGTAATGGTACTGTGGGTGCCTCTACCGGTGCCTCTACTGGAAAAGGTATCTACACTAAGGCCTCGTCACTCGATGGGATATCAGTGCGTACTATATCCGGAACCCTAGCTAGTTGTATGCGTGGAGGAATCTTGAAAAGAAACAGGTGTTCCACTGTCAATAAGTTATACCTAGTGAGCTGACTCAAAGAGATCACAAAGAAAACTCTTCAAAACACACACGCAATCAGTGTTTTCATGCACTGAGTCAGAAATCAGAAGTCAGGGTCCGGGTGTTTGGATACATCAACCACCGCACCAACACTGGATTCCATAAACTGATAACCATACTCACTACACTAAACACTATTCCTGTTAAAAATAAAGATCAGAGTTCAATGTTCTACGGTAGAATCGAATCCTCTAATACCAATTTTTTATGACCCGTCCCCCGGGGCCCATGTCGTGACTACCCCAAGCCCACCTTCCATAGGAAAGGGGTTGGCGACTAGCATTGAAGGCGTATTCCCTAAAACTGGGAAGGCATTGCCTTTATAACCTATAACACACATAACCAAGAACAGAGCAAGATATGAACTCAAGTAAACTAAATAGTAAACAGAGTGAGTATAGTAAGTAAAAAGGGGCTAGAATACATGCCCAAATAAATAGTACAAGGAAAATTAGAAAGTACAAGATAGCTAATAGGTGGAAAGCAACTCTAGATCATCCACCATGGATCCTACCTGAAGGGTAGGAATAGCTCACGAACGGTTTTCTCTGCGGTTCACCTCATCTAACGTCCACTTTCAAGCTACCTTCAGTCCTGGTACCCTCATCCTTAGTCAATGTTTTCTGTCGTCTGCACCAAACACAACAAAGTGCGGGCATAGCCTATGCAGGGGTGAGTATAACGATACTCAGTAGAGACCCCGAGACCCTCAAGGTCTCACAAAATTCATAAAGGATAAACTAAAAATAAAGGATACAACTGATAACTCTAATTAGGTATATACCCATACATATACCTAAGTTATCAAGTAAACCCATCTCAATCATGAGTAAAACACAAAGTCCAACTCCAAATCCCCAAGCCCAACTGTTCCACAAAGGAATTAATACCACGAAGGCAAGTATCACATAGGTACGCCACACAAAATAATACCGCCAAGGTATTACCATGAAGGAAAGTACCACATAGGTACAGACTCATCTCACACCAGATATAACTTAAGTACAGTAGTAGAGATGATTATATGTAACTATTGACTCATCTTACTCTGTTACGAGACTCTGTTGTTGACCCAAATAGGATCGCTCGGTGCTGACCCACATAGGATCGCTTGGTGCTGACCCACACAGGATCTCTTGGTGCTGACCCACATAGGATCTCTAGGTGCTAACCCACACAGGATCACTTGGTGCTGACCCACACAGGATCTCTAGGTGTTGACCCACACTGGATCGCGATTCATTCTTCACATCACAACCAGCTATTGGGTTCCCACACTAGGCCTTATCATCTCCAGGAGGGTCTGCTCCTCAAGTCACTAGTCGATACTCCAAATACCACTAAGTCTCACAAAGAAGTATCTAAAAGGACCGCCATGCCATAGGGGTCTCAACACAATAGATGATGCGTCAATCGGATGTCTGGTCTGTGAGTTATTAGCCTTTTAGTCCCTAGGTCCCAGTTGGATTCGTGCTCGATCCAACCCAACCATTTCCCAACATTATCCAAAACACCAGTGGGATATACCAAAGGGACCGTCTTGTTCCAAGGTGTACAGCGCTGCTAATGGTTCATCAAACGGACATCTGGTGCCAAAGTTATGGACATTAGAGCAAAAATCTCGTAGTTGGTCTGGGTCCGGTCTGACCCGGTCAGACCGACCCGACCCGATTTGGGTTGACCCAGCCTGGTGGGTCTAGCTCGACCCGTTGGGTTCGGCCAAGCCTGCACTGGGTGGCCCGGCCTGCTGGGTGGTCCAGCAGGCCGCGAGGGTCGTTAGGGACCACAGGGGGCCGCGGGTGGTTGCGAGGTTGTGGAGGGTTGTGAGGCCATGGGACGGCATGGCGATACTGCGGGTGTCGTGGGGCGGTGTGAGGTCACGGGTGCTGTGAGACAGCAGAGGCCACGGGTGTCATGGGGCGACGCGAGATCGTGGGTGCCATGGGGCAGCACGAGGCCCCAAGTGTCATGGGGGCGGCACGATGTCGCGGGTGTCGTGGGGTGGTGTGGAGGGTCATGGGGCGACGCCTTTGTGTCGTCACCTTCTTCGTGGACGATGGTGGTGTCGTCTGCCGTTCTCGAGTTCCACCAGTGCCAAACGTCGGCACCGGTCTCTGTCACCATCACGAAGAACACACCAATAAAAAAGAACAACGGAGGGGTTGGGCCATGTTTGTTTAGCCCGCACCATCCGTGTTATGGCTGTAGCAGGCGGCTCAACAAAATCATAAATCAAGAATGTCAAACTATAAAATTTCATACGAATCATGGATCAACTCGTTTTGGTTGATCCTCATTCGCCATGATTTCCAAGAACGAGGAATTTAATCGATAAAATTCATGAATTCAATAACAACCCCTACCTTGGAGGATTTTTTGCGGAGATTGTGAGATAGAAATGGTGAAGGCGAAGAGAGTTCCAACGATCATCGCTTCTGCAGTCACGCTTCTAAATTTGGTTTGAACATCATCCACGTTCTTCAATTCTGGAGTGCGTTCTTCATTGGAGATCTTTCTCCCAAGTTCTCCCCCTTATCTTTTGCCAACCAAAAATCCCCTCCCATGAAAAGAGGTTCCAACATAATAAAATATGTTTTTCCAATTTTAAATTGTTGGCACAAATTAAGTTAGCTTAATTAAGTAAAGGAGAGTTGTCTTAATTAATTAAAGGATAATTGGCATAATTAATTAAAAGAGAGTTGGAATAATTAATTAAGTTGGGATTTGAGAGGTTTTTCTCCCATAATGAGGGGTCCAGGAAGTCCCCACTACCAAGCTTTGAATTGGCGTTTTTACTAGCTCGGGTGGTCCCCACCACCGAGCATTCATGTTGGGAGGTTTTAACCCCTCATGGTCCCCACCTCCATAGCCTTCACATGGGAGGTTTATTAGAAATAAAATAAAAGTTTATTTTATTTTATTTTATTTTTCATTCTCATGAAAAACCGCAAAAACTATCTTTCACCCTGAGCCTACTACGGTCGAGGTGAAGGTCTATTTAAGCGAATACTGGCATTGCGAGTTCAACGGTGCCCTCGAATTTCAATTCCAAGCACAGGTTCAAAAGTTACAAAAACTCACTCGTACGTTAACTGAACATACCCTAAAAAAAGTTCAGAAATTCATTTTAGGCACACTGGGCCACGGAATCACACGCCGTCAGTTTTTGCAGGCTCGTAAAGTTCCCATATATTAAAACAATTACATAGAAATTCTGGTTCTTTACAAATTTCTTCATATATACTAAAGTTTCTTGTAGGTAATTCCTTTAATTTTCTTGGTTTTAATCCACCCAATAATCTATCAATTTTACATTCAGGGATGATAATTAAACAAGATTCATACCTTGAAAGCCTTGTAAAATTTTCCTCATAGGTACTAATGGATTCACCATCCATTTTATTTAGCTCAAGAAATTCCTTCCTCATATATATACATAGAATAAAAGGGAAGTAGTTTTTGAAGAATATCCCATTAAACTCATCCCATTCCATGGATTAAATTTCTTCCTCTTGCCTCATATTCTTGATATGATTCCACCATTCATCTAATTTACCTTCTAGATGATAAATAGATAGGACAACCTTTTCATTTCATGAGCATTTAAGAACAAAAAATATTTTCTCAATGGTGTTCACAGATCACTCATACACTAGTGTATTAGAAGATCCACTAAAATAAGGTGGATGGTTCCTCATTAATGATTCAACAGTATGTTTTCCCTCCTTTGATAATTTGGAAACTCGGAAAGATTCATAGCCTAAGAAAGTTTTTTGATCATAGAATTATGATTATATTTTCTATATCCCATAATATTAGGTTTATCATTTAGATAATAATTTAATTTTCCATCACATTAAACATTAATATGATTCATTTGGAACTTAAGCATTGACTAAAACTAAAAGGCATAGTGCGAGAAACAATAATCATAGTGTAAAACCACATAATTTTGAAAAATCATTTATATAATTTCTTAATCATGACACCTTTTTCTATGAATCCTTAGATTTAACCTAATAAATTCATGATCATTCCCAAAACTTTAGTATTTTATCCTATACTTAGACTTACCCTTAGGGTTTTCATAAAATTTTTCTAGACCTAATCTCCAAAGATTGAATAAATTCTTCCCTGATACTAACTATAATGACTAATACTTTTCATATATATATATATATTATAAATAAATATATTAATATTTATTACATAATATAAAAAAATACATTCCACAACCATATAGGTCTAGTGTCTTTAGAAACTTAGAAGCATAAATAACTAGTTCATAAAATATCTACATCATCTCCCACATATTTCTTCCTAACTAGAATCCTTTTAGACATATCATACCTGATACATTTTTTCATAACCTAAGGAAATGAAACATAAGAAAGAGTAATCTTAGATCCTCAATAAGGGTAAAAATGGGAGATATCAATGATTACTTAAGAATAATATGAACATAAGGGAATAATAACATGAACTTGACATTTGAAAATTATTCCTTGCATATCATAGATCAAAATATTGAGTCGTGGAATATATCTTGGTAGTTCATAAGACATGAATCATAAAGGAACATGATCTATGAGAGCGTACCATTGGTATAAGTCATGGAATTGTGGCATACACATAATCAAAAAAAGTATTTCCTAAGAAGTCAATGCTCTTTGTCAATAATATCATAGTGTAATGGGTTCACTCTCTAAACCATCATGGTGGTTAAGTTTTTCTCCCAAGACTATCATAGTGGACAATGTCCCTTATTAAACTGGGTTCACTACTCATTCCAATCCTATTTATCTCATAATATATTGATATTTATCTATTTAATTAGAGTGAGATATAGTTCCCGCACATCACACAATGAAAATCATACATATGTGTGCCACATGATCATAAATCTTTCATCATATTAGAACCCATGAAAAGAAATGGGTTTCATAAACATTTTAGCATAACATAACTCATGTAAAAGAAATATGATTCATAAACATCATGAAATAATAAACATAAACCATCTAGAGAAATAATAAGGATATTATCCTTGGACCATATATATAGTAAATTATATGAAACATTAAAGATTTTTTTCATTTATGAATGTAAATATCATTAAAATATTCCTAATTAAAATTCCCTTTTCATTTTTTAAATCACTCATTTAAAAAAATGTGTATGTTTAAAGGAAAATAATTTTTGAAAGGAAACCTATAAAATTATAAATTAAGATTCAAAGAATAATTTAATCATGAAAATGGTAAAATATGAGCATTTCATAAAAGATAAAAAACATTCCTTCCATATTTTGTTGGAATAGTCATAAAGTACCATGTTTAGAAAACAAAAAAAGATTCATTTCAAACAATTTTGTAAAAAGAAAAACATGGGTAAAAATGATTTTAAATAATTATAGGAGAAAATTAAAAACATTTATATAAATTTTCTATAAAACATGAACATTAAATATAAATATTCCCCAATTGATAATTCAATATAAAAAAAACAAAATATTGATGAGATTATGAAATAAACTCTTACCACTTTGGTAACTTCTGAATCACAATCCCCATGAAATAATAACTTCAAATGAAACTTTAAATATTATGAAATATATATATTCATGATTTAATATGTAAAATATTCAGTATATACATATCATAACATAAATACGTGCATAACATCAAATATGTCTCAACGAAACAAAATTGAGACGAAGAACCCTTTCCTTAAGTCTTGCCTTTATATGTTCATGTTCAAACCTCATTTATAATAAATATGGATTTATTATACATGTATTAAATAACCATATTGATATCTATTATACCATTTATTATTTATTTATAAAGTCTTATCACCTGTAGATTAATAATTTGTTATTAAAATCATTGTTCTCGGTGAAAACTACTTCGTTTTCCAATAAGGTTTTGGTTTGAAAGTCCCGATCCTTATAATTTGATCATGGTTACATAATTTAAAAAATATTAATAATGGTATAAAAATAATAAATATTTATTATATACTTATTTATAATCATTCATAAAAATTATTTATAGAAAAATTAATTACATAATTCTTGGAGACGGTAGGTCGTACGTATACATGAACATTGTTTTGGTTTTGTGATTGATAGAGTGAAAGAAAGATAAATAATAATTAACCTTTAAATATTAATTATTATATCATATATATAATATATATTCATAAAATTAATCCCTATTACCATATAAGTGAAATATAAATAAAAAATTAATTACATCGCATCGTGGAAACGATAGTCCATACATACGCACCAGCGACATTATCGTTTCCCAAAGGATTGGATGGTAAGATGGTAAACATTATATTATCATTAAATAAGTATAATTATGTCATAAATATCATTTATAAACATTAAAAACATCATAATACCCATCCATAAAATTTGGTGATGAAAAATGAATTGTATCACTGTGTTAAGAGGGTAAGTCATATGTGCGCACGAGCGATACTTTCACTTCTTATTTGATTGGAAAGAGGGTGTATAATGGTGTTTTCATAATCATGATAACATATCATAATATTTATGATACTAATTTTATTATTTTATGATAAATATCATATATTTACAGGAGTTAAATGAGTGTATAAAAAGAAAGTGATCGGTTAAGGCAATTACCTCTTATTCGAAACAACTCCTTTAGAACTCCTCTAAAGGGATCTAGGGTTGGTATTTTGGGAATACCAGAACCTCTATAATGTGTAAAAGTAATTTTATAATATAAATCATTAGATTATGTTTTATCTATAAGGCTCAAAGTGGTGTAATTAATTAATGGAATAGGGTCCCTTTTATAATTGAGGTGAGGGGAATTTCTGGAATTTCTCAAAAGATGAAATTATAATAAATTCAATCACAATCCAAATATATAAAAATGGAAAGTAATTAAAATATAATCTTGGATATTTTTTTAATTCCATCAACCTTTTTATTTTATACAATTTTTAATGTTATTTTAAACCTTATCATTTTGATTAACCCTTAGCTAACCTATTTTATTTTTTACAACAATGGCAATTTTTTCAATATTAAAATGATGTAAATTTTACTTATAAGGTTAAATTTGAACCATAAATGGAAAATTTATAAAATTATAGACATATATATTAACCAAATTGTATTATTTAAAAAAATTATTATTTTTAAATAATTTAATAATATAATGTTTTTATAAAATATTATTAATGTCAATTTTGACACTATTCATTTAATTTAACTTTAAATGCATCAATAAAAAGGGGGAATTAGAATATAATTCTTAAAAACCTCCCTAATATATCATATAGATCTATAAAATTCTTGTTTCACATTAATTCATTCAAATTATTTTACTTTTAATATTTTTAGAATAATTTATTATATTTTTTTATTAAATGGAGAAATATTGCATCGATGTTTTATAAGAAATTAAGGCCATTATATAATTAATAAAAATTAAAAATAAGTTTATATCATGAAAATAATTTTATTCATATAAAAATATACTCTTATATTAATTCATATCATATTTTCATCCCTATGTGGACACATAAGAGATTAAAAATAGAGTGACATTTTGTAACTTTCCTTGATTTGAATAATATTTAAGCCATTTTCAAGGAAAAGTGTCCATTAAATAACTAAATTTAGAACCTAAGTTGTTAATTTTATAATTAAATTAATAAAATAATAATTATGATGAAAAATTATGTCCTTATTACATATTTTTAATCCAAATTTACCCAATTTACCCTTTACCGAGATGATAAATTTTATTAGGGTTACTATTCATATTGACAAAAAATAAAAGGCGAATAATTAAAAAAATTTAACCTCATTATTAAAAATATAAAATTAATATAATATAATTAAATACCTATAATTAAAATAAATTAATTTTAAATTATGTGTGCAAAATGTGACAAAAACTTATTTTTTGAGAAAATACATTTTGAAGAATAAAACTGGATTTATTCTTATATTATTCTTAGAAAAATATTTTTTGAATGTTTAAAAAATTTAATAAATTGAATAATATATTAATTTAATTAAAATAATTCACAAATAGTGATTAATTTAATTTATTTATACAAAATATATTTCATTCATAAAAACAATTTTTTTATAAAAAACATCACTCGTATTTTCAAATAACTTTTGTTTTTAATGATAATAATTTCATAAATAATGAATTAATTTTATAAATTTATAGATCATATATTTTTTATATTTTAGTTATTAATATTCATACTCACTAATCCAACATCTAGACGATAATGTACACCTGATATTTTAATAATGTTTTTCAGTTCATCTAAACTTGATGTTGCATGTAACGCATGCTATAAAAGAAATCAAATTATTTAAAGATAAATATTTCATAATAATATTGGGTTGTTACATTAGTTTTTTTAAATTAAATCCCATTTACTCTATTGAGTATGTATTTCATCGTGTTGTTATGTTTCCTATTTTTTCCTATAAATTCTAGAGACTGTCGAACCCACCATTTTCTTAGATCTTTCCCTTGAACTTTGAGTAAAACAAGGGATTTTTCAAGAGAACCACCAGAACTAAATACAATGGATTAATCATCAATTTTCTAGGATAAAATATTGGTGACCCATGTTCTGATAAAATTTATAATCTCTTCTATTCTACTAGGGTGATGTGCACACCAAGTGGCTTACTAATCATAATAATTTTAATAGTATCCTCATTGACCTAGTACTATTGGTACGCATGGGATTATTTTATCTACTTATTATTCTTAAAATTTTTTATTGGGATATTTAATTACATTCTTTGGAAACCATTTTATTTGTATGTTTGATTAAATTATGAAAAGGGTGATTTATCCATGTTTTGTACCAAACTGAGTAGAATTATATCTCATGTATTATTTCTAATTAGTTGAGAATAATTGATTTATTTTATAAATTATTCTTTTGAAAAACTTTTTGGTATCCTATTGGGCTCTTTTTCTCACACCTTTAGGTGTATGTAGATCTTATTTTATCTAATGCGGGTAAGGTCATGGAACTACAGGGTGGTGGTAGGTTTGTTAGTTAGTAGGATGTGGGATTCTAGAGGTAATTTTATGTCACATAGAGTCAAAAATTTGTATTTTTTGTGTTCTTTTATTTTTTTATGTACCTTAGTACATGCTTTTTCTAAAATTTGTTTCTTTTCTTTAATTTCCTTGTTTTGGAATACCAACATTAATTTGCATCTTCTTTAACTTGTTCCACGTTATTTGTAGAAAAAAAATTCTAAAAGGTAGTAATTTAGGCCCAAGTTCTTATCACCAGCCCATGGGGATCAAGAATACGCTTTGGGTCATGTCAATAATAGATCAATCTATAGATATTTTAGGAAATCTAGGATCATTCATGACACATCATGTTAGATGACACTATGATGGATTCTTTACAAATTCAACTAGATTTTCTCAAAACCTTAAACTTATTTTAATATTTTTAATAATATTTATACAAGTTTTATAATACTATTTAATCATACATATTCACTCTCAGATTCTCCAATTATGGTAAACTGTGCTAGATAAAACATCTATAAACTTCAACACTTGTCTTTGTCATACAAACCCACTCAATAATCAGCTAATTAAGGGATACTTTCCAAATAATAATATATCTATTCCTTTACCCATGAATGAATGGGTATAAATATTATCTTAATTCATTGGTTGTAATCTCACTCTATCATACAACTTCCCCAAGACATACATATTGAAACTTATTAACAAAAAACACAACTACTACAAACCTTAGGGAACTAAAATCTTATCTTTTTTATATATTAAAAATACCCATAAATTACTTAAAACATTAATTTTTTTCAATATGTAACACCACAATATTTTTTTTATTTATATTTATATATATTTAATTACTTTGATATATTTTTTACACACAACACTAAGTTTAAACAAATCGTGATATACTATTGAGTTATTATAATTTTATATTATTTTTATCACCAAGCTATTGGGTTATAATGTATGAATAGGAAAAACTAAATTATGAAAAAATATTTTTGACATATTTATAAAATGAAATCATTGGTTATATGTTGGTTAGAAATGAAAATAAGACCATTTAAAGGTAAAAAAGATATGTTTTTTTGAAAAAATAATTTTTATGCATGCAATGTGTTTTTATTTTAATAAATTAAATTAATCACTATTTATGAATGATTTTAATGAAATGTATAGATTATATATTCAATAAAATATTTTAACATTATTTTAAAAGTTTTTACTAGGAATTAAATTAAATTAAACTCAGTTTTATACTTAAAAATGCATTTTGCTAAAAATAGTTTTTTTGTGTTCTAAACACATATTTAAAAATGAATTTCTACCAATTACATAAATTTAATCTTATTAAATGAATATTATATTTGTAATTATAAAAATCCATATTATGTAATAAGGTCAACTTAATTTTTGGTCATTATGAGTAGTAAATTTGGTAAAAAAATAGTCATTTAACATGGTAAGAGTTAAAATAGGTTAAAAGGGTTTAAACTAAAATTATAATCATTAAAATGACCTAAAAAAAATTTAAGTCCAATTTTTTAGTCATATTTTGACCCTATCTCATCTCATCTTCAAAGATGTCATTTTAGATCCATTTGTCTTGAGTAAAACATTAATATATTATAATATTTTGAAAAATTCTAAGTGTGTCATCTACCACACTTATAAAAGTACACCACCTATAATCCCTTCTCCACACTTAAAGTGCCTATTAGACAGCCAATACTAACCAAAATCATTTCATAAAATCCCTCCCCATGTTCTAGAGGTATTTTTTCATCATAATGCCATTATTAGAATGTAACACCGTGATATTTTAAAAAAAATTAATCTATATTTGATAGTGTATTATACATGAAACACTGATCATAAATGAACCTTGAAATATAATTCTTTAAATATCTTTTGGTGCACACAGCCCAGAGTTTTAATGAATCGTAATATAATATATTATTATAAATTAGCCGTAAAATTAGAGGGAATAAATAAGACTAAATAAATTATGAAAATTATATAGTTTACACATGTATAAAATAAATTAAATGGTTATGTATTTATTATAAAATAAAATAATAATCATTTAAAAGAAAAAGAAATGTTTTATGAAAAAAATTATATTTTTCTAAAAGCCGGTTTTATCATGATTTGTAAACATATATTAAAATTAACTTTTAACAATTTTAGAAGATTTATTTTAAAAAATATAATTCATTTTTGAATTAATAATATCAAAATTATATTAGGTTTAATTTTAGTATTTTTCAAAAAAAATGTTTATTTTTCAGTGAATAGTAAAAAATATCAATTTTTTTGCAAAAATGTCATTTCTTTACAATAAATTGTGTAATATAAAAGTAAAATTAAGTTTTTAATATGATTTAAAGTAACATAATTATTATTTATTTATATTTAATCCACTTAATTATTTCTTAATCAACTTTATATGGGATTTTAGTATAAGTTTATTTTTGGGTTTTAAAATGGGATTTTTCTAGAAATTGTTTTAAAGCGCATAATGTTTTCCATTTTAATTAATTAAAACAACCAATAATTAGGAAATATTTAAATAAAATTTATATTATATATATATATATATGAATTTAAATTCATATAATTGTTATTACTGGTCAAGAGTTAACATAAAATCCTCTTTTTCTTGAAAAATACACTTCTTGAAAACCCACTTTTTTATCATGTATGTGGATTTAATTTTAAATTAAATTCTTCCAATTATGTTAATTTAATTTAAATAAAATGGATTAAAAAAAATTAATAATCATAATTTATATTTTATAATAAATTAAACTTAATTTTTGGTCATAATGAATTGTGAAAAAAGTAAAAATCTTTTACTGTGGTTAAGTTAAAAAATGGATTTATCAGGAATTAAAATAAAAATAGAAAGATAAAAATGAATTTAAAACTTGTCTAAAATATATTTTATGGAACTATTTAGAAATTTTATTGTATAATTATCTATAATGTCCCATTTTTTATCCTTTTTTCATGTTAAAAACATGGGTACACCTTTTTCTTTTCAAAACATACAAATGTGCCACTCACCTCACTTATAAAAGGTCACCCCCACTCCTCTCATCTTCACACCTTAAAAGCACTTTGTTTAAGACAATAACTGAAAAATATATTCATTAATATCCTCACTATATCTTCAAATCCTTGGTTTGATCCTAAACTCATACTATAAAGGAGTTTGGTGCTAACCTAAGGAGATTGTCCGAAGAAGAGGTATCATGCTTAACCGAACCTTTTTATTTTATTTCTTATTAAACCACATTAAAATATTATTAAATTAATATTATATAATAAAATAGGTATCTAACATATATTGATATTTTATTATGTTAATTTAATAACCTAAATCAATCTCCTCTTCAATCAAATGGGATATGAAATCATTATTCATTTGTACAGCGGACTACCGCCTCATGAAACGATGTCATTTGTTTTCCATCATCTCATCTCAATAATTTTTATAATGATGAATTTAAAGTATATATATGATATTTTTATCATATTTATAATTATGTATTTATTATACCACATATACCTTCTTATTTTTAATTTTATGGTGGTATACGATAATGTCGCTCATATGTACGGCGGACTACCGCCTCGCGAAGAGATGTGATTTGTTTTTCACTAATGATTTACATGGAAGGTAATAATGATAAAGTTAATAAATATATGTTATATAAATGATATATTTATTATATTTATTTCATATTTATCATTATAAAGATATCATTTAATTTCTTACACTGAAAATGATAATGTCATTCATGTGTACGTATGGACTACCACCTCCACAAAGTGATGTGATTATATAAGTATATTTAATGAATTAATATAGTATTTATTATATTATTATCTTTATATAAATATAAAATATTACTTACCTTATTTCCATAATTATCATTGAAAAATGTAAACATTACTCGTGCGTACGTATGACCTACCTTCTCCATGATTGTAACATAGTTTATTTTTCCTAACCATATTTCATGATTTGTTTTAAAAGTATAATTGATGTATAAATATGATAAATATTTCATAATTATTATTCTGTATATTTTGAAATAATGACCTATTTTACCATGTTCAACACACCAAATACATTTTGAAGTAATGAATCGAACGTCTTCAAAACAACCGACATGGACTTAACTGATTAAGTATTTAAATATATCATTAGAAAGATATTAAATAAATTATTTAAGTATAAGTTATTAAAAATATAAAATTTTCTTGGGAAATAAAATAATTGATATAATTTTATTATACAAGAGGTTTGAACATGTACGAGGAAAGTCAGAACAGAGGTAAGGGTTTCTCGTCTCACTTTTATTTCTATAAGACATATGCCATATTCACCACTTATTTTTATTGTGTGGTGTATACAATGACCATAAATGTATTTTATGATTTTTTCATGAAAATTATTATAATTTACAAATAAATATGTGGTTCTCACTTTTATGGGGTTTTGATCCAGATATTGCTAAAGTTGTAAGGGATTTCATCTCAATTTACTTTCATTGAGGCATCTTTTATTATTATGCACCTAATTTATATTATATTATGTATATACTACTCATTATACATATAATATAATGAATCCTTCTTACATAATATTAATTTAAGTTTCCATTTTATTTATTTCATCCAAGTGGATTTGACTTGAAAGTTACCAAGTGGTAAAGAATTTCATAACTCAATTTCTTTTCATTAAGTTGTATTACTTCTTCATTTTCTTTGATATTATAAGATTATTTTTGTAATGAATTTTGAATATATTATGTTTTATTTCAACTTTTTTATGTATATATACATTTGATACACAAAATCAATTCATTTATTAATTATAAAATTTAATGGTAAGATCTTTGTATGGGTTATTCATCTCAAATTATCTTTCTTCGAGACATACGTTTATGATATACACCTATATTCATTTTTGAGGTGCATATACTTGATTTTTTACATGTTATATCATTAATATAATTATTTTAATGATATTTAAAGTTTCATTTTAATTTATTCTTTTATGGGTCTTTCAAATGAAGATTTACCAAAGTGGAAGAGGCTTGATGTTACAATCTCTTTCCTTTCAAGATTTTTTATATTTAAGGTAACTTTGGAGGAAATTATATGATATTAATTTCATGAACCACATATATTTCTTCTACAATATCTATGAATTTATTTAACATGTTTTATTTAATTTTACTTCCTTATGTATTAAATAAACATCAATAAATTTGTTTATAAGTGATACTGATCTTGTATTTCCTTTTAGATCAATTATATTTCTCTTTTATATCTGTGTTTTATAAAATATTTTTAAAAAAATTCTTTTCTAAACATAAATTATTTTTTAAATCTATTTTGCATGGTCTTTGGCCTTATTTTAAATGCTTTTAAAAATAAATTTCTTAATTTTTTCCAAATGGGTCATTTTTTACTTCCATTAACAAAATGTTTGGAAAATAATGTCTATTTTTAACATTTACAACATGAATGAATTTTCCCACCATCATGGCCATTATTTTATTTGATAATTACTTTATAATTTTTAAAGTTTATTTTAAAATAAAAAAAAAATTAACAATATTTTTTAAATTTTTAGTTTTTAAAAATCTATTTTCAAAGTTAAAAGTGTATTTTTCTCAAGAATTTTGTCTTTAATGGTATTTTCATTCATCAGCATCAACAACCCTTAATGTTACTTATACTTCACTATGAATATTTTATAATAATACCATCTTAATTCTTTCTCTATATGGAATATGATTGTTTCAAATATATTATTATACAACCCATTTCTTTTTCATGGGTTAATCATGATCCAAAGAGATTTTTATGGAACCAGTTTCTTTTACCTGTGTTAATCATGTTTCAAAGAGATTGTCATAAAACCCATTTATTTCTATGGTTTAATCAAGTTATGAAAAGAATAATGATTGTTTTTATTATTTTTATGATTAAATGAAATATCTATATATTTTATTTATGGTTCTTGGAAATTTTTATATGATAGATGCACCCAGATAGCCTCAGGTGATACCAATATAGCTTATATGGTTAGTTCACCCAAATATCATTGAGTGAGATCAATATAGCTTATATGATGGGTGTGCCCAGATAGAACTACAATGTATTGGGTATGGAAGTTGACCATATAGTTATTCCATATGTAATGGTTTTGTAAGGGTTATATAAGTTTTCTATGAAGATGATGTTCTAAGATACCAACATGTTTTACTTATGTTTGTTATGGGTTATAAATGTTTCCTTTTATCAAGACTAATATCACATGGCTCATGATTATTGATTTTGATGACTCTCACCTTTTTTAAATATTTATTCCATGACACATGTTTATTTGTATGGTTAATGGGTATGAGTTATCTTATGTTATGGTTATGCACTTTGATTATATCATCGTACCCTTATTTTCATATTATTCACACTAATAACATTCAATTATAAATTCATATGTTTACCCTTAATAGGAATTTGAGCTCACCCTTATTATGTTTCCTTTTCCCCAAGTTATTGATAACTATTTTGAATGAATTATGTCTAGAAGGGTTTCATATAGATAATAGTGATGGCTTAAAATGCAATATGAAAATTTGGGTATAGTGGAAAAAATACTCCCTTGAATTCGTGGGTATTGATTATGTAAGAGTTTATCCTAATTATATGAAACTTTAAACCTAAATGTTCCTTGGGTATGTAAGTGATCCAATATTTCCTTTTTATTTTGTGAGTTTTGGATGGATAAAATTGGGTCACCTTTATCGGTATAAAATCTAGAAATGTATTTTTTATGATTTTATCACCAGATCTAAGAGTATAGGTTCAGGGTTTTTATAGTTAGTATTAGTAGAGGGTTTAGATAACTATTTAGATTATGATGTTTTCGTGTTAGTTTATCTTAATATTTATAGATACCATCATAGGTCCATAATATAAAGGTTGATCATAATTTAAAATTCATAGACACACCTTTTGAGGTTTTAAGTGATGATAGCTTAAAGTGATTAATGATATTTTGGGATACATTTTGTTAGGTTGAAGTCTATGAAAATATTTGGTTTAACGTGAAGTATTCCTTTAAATTTTTTTGAAATATGTTTAAAGTTATTTATAACCTTTAGGTTTTATATAATATTAGATAATGAGGTAATTATTAGAACACAAGTTTTATCAAATAGATAACCATGGGATTGAAAATTGATTTGTAAACTAAGTGATTGATTTTATTTCAAAATAATATCCCCATATTTTTAAGCTTTAAAGATGAAAGGTATGAGATAATATTCGAGGTTAAAATACAATTAAATATTGAGGTTATTTAGGTTATTTGGGATATAGCGTTATTTATTTATGAAATGATTTTTTTTGAACATTGGGTATTGCTGTTGAATTTTTTAGAATAATGTATTATTTCATCACATGAAGTTTAATTAATTTTTGGAAACATATTACTACATTCTAACCATTTTGGTTTTGGTTAATGTATAAAGACAAGTGGTATATCTTGATTACCCCATTTATGGTTATCTAGCCTTTTAAAAGCTTATTTTAGTGCTTCAGACATTAAAAAAATTCTTATTGAATACTCGTTATTTGGAGAAAAATATGATATTATGGTGTAAATTTATTAAAGTATGAAATTTTACTCATAAAGTATGTATATTTCCTTATGCTCTTAGTATATATTTTAAAGGAATTCCTCAAATCTAGAAAAATGATCTTGAAATCATTTCTGATGACATAAATGATCTTTTTTACACTCCTTTTTTTATATATTTATGGTTATTGACTTTTTCATGGTCATTCATTTTCTTATGATCAATTATCTTTATCACTCTTCATTATTATTTGGGATTTTCACTTTTCTCCCATGTTTATATCTTCACTTCCCATAAATTTTTTAATACTTATAAACCTAGTTATACGTTATTCTAGATGACCTCCATACTTACATTTCTCTCTTATCAAGAGGATATTTTTTTAACCCATTTTATGATGTGAGTTTTCAACAAAAGTCTTTTCAAATGTCAAGCCCTTAATTATCAACATCAAGTTCAAATTGTGAGGATGAAATTTATTAAAGGGGGGTAATATAACATATAGAGATTTTTTAAAAAAACAAAGCTATGTTCTATAGTGTAATTGAGACACAACACTAATATTAAATTACCCATGAAATATATGTCTTTAAATAGCTTTGGGTATATGCAACCCTGGGTATAAATGAGTCGTAATATAGTATATCATTATAACATAGCCATTAAATTATAGGGTATTAATAAGACTAACAAAAATATAAAATTATATGGTTTACACATGTATAAAATAAATTCAATGTTTATATATTTATTATAAATTAACATAATAATCATTTGAAATAAAAAGAAATATTTTATGGAAAAAAATTGTATTTTTATAAAAGGTGGTTTCATCCTGCTTTTCACATATAAATTAAAATTAATTTATATCACTTATAAAAAAATTATTTTACAAAATTTTATTTATTTTTTAATTATTTATATCAAAATTATCTTAGTGTCAGTTTTTGTATTTTTTTCGAAAATATTTATTTTTCAATGAATAATGAAAATACCGATTTTTGTAAAAATGTCATTAATTTTCAATAAATTAATTTAAAAGTACCACTATTATTTGAATATTATTTAAAGTAAAATAATTATTATTTAGTTATATTTAATCCACTTAATTACTTTTTAATCAAATTTATACTTTATTTTAGTGTATGTTTATTTTTGGGTTTTAAAATGATATTTTTCTAAAAACTATTTTAATGTTCATAATGTTTCTCCATTTTAATTAAATAAAAAAACCCATAATGGGGAATGATTTAAATTAAATTTATAGATTATATATCTATAAATATGAATTTAAATTCATATATTTATTTTTATTAGTAATATATTTTTTATAAAAACATCTTTTTCTTGAAAATTACACTTCTTAAAAACTTGACTTTTCATCACATCTATAGGCTTAATTTTAAATTAAATTACACCAATTATGTGAATTTAATTTGGTAAAATAAATCCCATATATTTAATTATAATAATTTATATTATCTAATAAGGTCAACTTATTTTTTGTCTTAATGAATAGTAAAATAAGTAAAAATCATTTATTGTGGTTAAGGTAAAAACGGATTTACCGGGGGTTAAAATAAAAATATAAGGGTTAAAATGACTTAAAACTTATAGAAAATATATTTTATGTCTATATTTTGACCATATATTTTCTAAGTATCAGTAATGGTCCATTTTAGATCCTTTTTTATGTGAAAAACTTGGGTACACCTTTTTCATTTCAAAAATTACAAGTGTGCCACTGACCTCACTTATATAAGGCCGCCCACACTCCTATCCTATTCACACCATCAAATCCATTTGTCTTGGAAATTACCTTTAATTCTATACCCACATCCTAGAAGAATTTTTTTATTATAAATCCACTCTAAGAAGGCTCTTGGTTCTAACCTAAAGATGTTTTCTAAAGAATAGGTATCATGCTTAATTGAGTGTTTTTATTTTATTTATTATTCCACCTCCTTAAAATATTATTAAATTAAGATTAAATAATAAAAAAAGTATCTTTAATATGATTATATTTTATTCTGTTAATGGAATTTTCTAATTAAATCTCATACTCTATCAAATGAGATACAAAATCATCATTCATGTGTACGGCGGACAACCGCCCCATGAACTGATGTCATTCGTTTCCATAATCGCCTCTCATGGATTATTATAATAATGGATTTAAAGTATGTATATTATATTTCTAACATATTTATACTTATTTTGTTATTATATTATATATAAATACTTACTTTACATTCTTTTGTGGATATAATTACATCGCTCATAGGTATGTCGGACTACCGCCTCGCGAAGCGATGTGATTAATTTTTCACTAACACTTTACATGGAAGGTAAAAAGGATAAATTTAACTAATATATGTGATATAAATGATATAATTATTATATTAATTAAATATTTATAATTATAAAAATATAATATATCATTTTATTTCCTACATTGAAAAATGATAACGTCGTTCGTGCGTATTATAGACAACTGTCTCCATGAAGTGATGTGATCCTTTTTTTCATCACTAAAACACATGGATGATATATATATATATATATATATATATATATAAGTATATTTAATGAAATAATATGGTATTTATGATATTATTATCATTTTATAAAGGTAAAATATTACTTATATTATTTATATAATGATCGTTGAAAAATAGAAATATTACGTGTGCATACGTACGGCCTACTGTCTCTATGATTATAACATAGTTCATTTTTCATAACTATATTTCATGATTAGTTTTAAAATTATAATTTATATATAAATATAATAAATATATAATGATAAATATTCTTGATATATTGAAATAATGAATTTTTTACCATGTTCAACACACCGAAGTAGTTTTGAAACAATGATCAAAACATCCTCAAAACACTGAACATGGACTTAACTGATTAAGTATTTAAATATATCATTAGAAAGAAAGAAAATAAATGAGTATATTAAACATGTAAAAGGTTCTTAATAAATAATTTAATTGATATAATTTTATAATACATGAGTTTAGAATAATTACAAAGAATGTCGGACCAAAGGTAATGGTTTCTCATATCACTTTCATTTTTGTGAGACATATACCATATTCACCACTTATTTTTTTGTAGTGTATATAAAACCCATGAATGTATTTTATGATTATTTTAATTAGATTTATTATTATTTACAAATCCATATTATTTTATCTCTTTCATAGGGTTTTGATCTATAAATTACCAAATCCATAAGGGATTTCATCTCAATTTAATTTTACTAAGGCATATTTTATTATAATGTGCCTAATTTATTTTATATGGTTTATATAATACCCTAGATACATGTAATATCATTAATAATTAATACATAATGGTATTTTGAGTTTCAATTTTAATTATTTCATCCAAGGTTATTTAACTTGAAAGTTACCAAGTGGTAGATAATTTCATAACTCAATTTATTTTCATTGAGATATATTAGTTATTTATTGTCTTTGATATTATAATATTATGTGTGCGATGAATTTTTACTATTTTGTGTTATATTTCCACTTGTTTTATTCAGATTTAATTTTGATACACGTAATTGATTCATTGATTAATTATCAAATTTAATGGTAAGATCTTTGTAAGGGTTATTCATCTCAAATTCTCTTTCTTCGAGACATACATTTATGATATGCACCTATATTAATTTTTTAAGGTGTATATACCACCATTTTGACATTTTATATCATTATTTTCATTATTTTCATGATATATAAGTTTCATTTTAAACTTTTCTTTCATGTGGATTACGATTGAAGGGTTACCAAAGTGGGAAAGGATTTATGTTATAATATCCTTTATTTTAAGATTGTTTATGTTCAAGGTTACTTTAAAGAAAATCATGTGATATTATTTTCTTGAGCCATATATGATTCTTATCCACTGGTTATGAATGTGGTTCACATTTTTTATTTCCATTTCCTCCCTTATGTATTAAATAAACATTAATAAATTTGTTTATAAGTGATGTTGATATTGTATTTTATTTTAGATCGGCTATCTTTCTCTTTCATGTCCATTTTTTCTAAAATGTTTTCAAAAAATTTCTTTTCTAAACATAAATGATTTCCTAAATATATTTTAAATAGTATTTCACTTTCTTTTAAATGGTTTTAAAAAGTAAATTTCTTAATATAATCTAATTGGGTCACTTTTGAACCCTTTTAAAAAATATTTTGAAAGGAATGTTTATTTTTAATATTTACAACATGAACTGATCTTCCCACCATCATGGCCATTATTTTATTTAGACCTTACTTTATAAGTTTCTAAGGTTATTTTCAATAAAAATTATTTTCACAATATTTTTTGAATTTTTAGTTTTAAAAAATTATTTCCATAGTAAAAAATGGTATTTTCCTCAAGAATGTTTTTTAAATGGTATTTCCATTCATCATAATCAATAAAACTTTATATTACTTATCCTTCACTTAGGATATGTTGCAATCATATCATCATAATTATTTCTTTAGATGGATTATTATTGTATCAAATATATTATTATGGAACTCATTTCTTTTCCAAGATCTAATCATGAATCAAAAATATTATTATGGAACTTGTTTCCTTTACATGGTTTAATCATGTTTCAAATATATTTTCATGGAACCTATTTTTTACTATTAAATCAAGTTATGATATGAATAATAATTCTTTTATGAGTTTTACGATGAAATGAAATCTCTATGTACTTTATTTATGGTTTGGAGAATGTTATATGATGTAGCGTTGGGTGCTCTTGATATAACTTATATGATGGGTATGCCCGGATATCACTGGGTGAGCCTGATATGGCCTATACGATGGGTGAACCAAGATAGCACTCCAATGAATTGAGTATTGAATTAGAACGTATGGTTATTTCATTTGTAAGAGTTCTGTTAGTCTTCTAGGAATATGGTGTTCCAAGATACCAATATTTTTTTAAAGCTTGATATGAGTTATAAATGTTTCCTTTGATCAAGATTGATATCACATGGCACATTATTATTGATTCTAATGACTCTCGCCTTTTTTAAATATTTATTCCATGCCACATCTTTATTGATATAGGTTGATGGGTATGAGTTATATTATGTTTTTCTCATTCACATTGATTATATCATGATACCCTTATGCTCATATTATTCTCATTGATGACATTTAATTATTAATGCTTATGTTTACCCTTACTAAGCATTTTAGATCTCCCTTTTTATGTTTATTTTTACCCAAGTTATTGATAATGATATTGAATTAATTATATCTATAAGGATTTAATATGGATTATTATTTTGTATTAATATAGAATATAAAAATCTAGGTATAGTGGGAAAAATACTCCCTTGAATTCATGGGTATTGTTTATGTAAGAGTTTTTCCTAATTATCTAAAACTCTAAACCTAAATGGTCCTTCGGTATGTAAGTAATCAAATATTTCCTTTTGATGTTTTATGTTTTGAATAGAACAAATTGGGTCACCTTCATCAGTATCAAATCTAGAAATTTAAAATTAATGATTTAGAACCAGATCTAAGAGTACGGGTTCAGATATTTTATAAAGAAGACTTTAGGTATAAACCTATGGATGTCATTCGAAGAAGAGGTATTATTCTTAACTGGGTGTTCTCTTTTTTATTTCTTCTTATAACTCCTTAAATTATATGATAACCATAATTATATAATAAAATTTTTATCTCCTATATACTGGGATGTTATTATTTCAATGGTGAAACCTTTATTCATCTCCTTTTATATCAAATTGGAAATAAAAGTATCACTCGTGTGTACATGTGGACTACTGCCTCCATGTAGATTTATGATTCATTTTCGATAACCATATTTCATGATTGTTTATTATGATATATTTAGTGTCTATATATTATATTTATGACCTAATTATTCTTTCCTAATTATAATATATTATATACCTTCATATCTTCCAATATGTTGTGAGATGATAACATCGCTCGTGTGTACATCTAGACTAACACCTCCACAAAGTGATCTGATTCATTTTTCATTTACTATTTACATGGATAGTAATAAGGGTAGATTTAATGAATATATATGATATTTATGATATAATAATGACTCTATGAAGGTGAATTATTATATATATTTCTTTCTTTCTATCCATTTAAAATTGGAAATACCACTCGTGTGTATGTAAGGATTACCTTCTCCATGAAGTGATGTAATTAATTATTCATCACCAATTTACATGAATAGTTATAAAAGTTTATATAATTATTATATTTTATAATTATTATATGATTAAAATTTTGGATATGATGGAATCATGATCAAAATATAAGGACCAGAACTACTGAATTGACACATACATGAAAAACGAAACAGTTGTCACCCGAAACAGTGATTTTAATAAATAGTTGTCAATAAATGAGTGATAAGATGTTATAATTGAAAAATATATGGTATAATTTGTATGAATATAATTCTGTAATAAATTTATAATAAATTTATATTTTTTTATACAGGTGGTTTGAATGCATACGAAGTAGGATGAGACCTGAGGTAAGGGTTTATATTAAAAACTCATTTATTTTCAGGATTATCTATACTAAATTTATATTGAGGGAAATTATATTAATATTATCCTTTAAAACCCATATATTTTATTCTTATCTATTTATTCATATGTTTTTTGAGTAATATTACCATTTTCCTATCTTTAGTACATAAAATTACTGAGATAATATTTTTAATAAAAACTGATATTATTTCCTCATTGGTTGGAAAAAAATTTTATTCCATGATAATATTTTATTTAAAATGTTTTCAAGAATTTTCCTATTATTAAAAAATGATTAAATTTATTTTCATCTATATTTTAAATTTTATAAAAAAATATATGAAGCATATTTTTTTAATTTTCCAAATGAGGTACTTTTTACCTAAGGTGTGAATAGGATCTTTATTTTAACATATACTCCATGAATAAATTTTTCCACTCATGACTAATCTTTTATTTGAATATTAATTTAAAATATTATATGGTTATTTTTAAAGAAAATTTTTGCTTAATATTTTGAAAATATTTTTATTTTAAATAATTGATTTCAAAATAAAAAGGATTTTTTCATCAAGAAATATTCCAGTGATATTTTAAATCCATTTTTCAAAAATGATAAATTCCTTTTATGTTACTTATGATTCATTGGGGATATGATCCAATGATACCATCCACTTATTTTCTCTAGATTGTTTGTGATGATTAATTTTTATGGATGATTCTATGAAACCCACTACTTTCTATGGGTTAACTGAGTTAAGATGAAATCTTTCTAAAAATTAATTATTTTTAACTTGTTATAATATGATGAAATAATTAATGTTTTTATGATATTGTGGAACATTTATGGTTTAATTTTATGTGATTAGTGGTTTAATTATATTCCTCTAATGTATTGGGTAAATATAGATAACTCGTGAGATAAATATGTTATTCTAGAACCTAATTTCAAGTTCAAAACATTATGCATGGACCTGGTTTTATATCCATAAGTTAATGCATATACCTAGTTTGATGTCAATAAGTTTATACGAGCACTTGATTTCATGTTTGAAACTTAATGAGTGAACTTGTTACTATTTATTCATGTTCACAAAGTTATATGCTTATGTATTTTCCATATTCCTTTATCTATGATATACTCTCATGGATCATGATTTTTTATTGATGATTCCAAACTCTTATGATTTTTTTCTTTTATTATGATAAATCCTTGTGAAATGACTCAAGATTAATAATATTTAATTTATTGGGTGTGACTTTATTATGTTTTGATCATGATATCATGCCCTTATTCTTACTTATGATCATTGATTAATATCTTATATTTTTACCCATATTGAGCATATGATATCACCCTTTATTATATTTCTATTTCCCACGGTTAAGAAGAATATTTTTAAGTAGGGTGTATCTAAGGAAAGTATAATGATAAAATAACTTTTTGTGAGATAATGAATATCCTTTATGAAATAATATGTTTATTAATCTAGTATCCAAATACACTAAAACTTTACAGTTTTGGGGAATGTATAATTTTTTTATGTATTGAATAATCATATGAAATGATTTAATAATCATGTATGTTATTTTTGAGTCTCCTCAGTTGGTATCAAAGTCAGGTTTAGTTATTTTTTGAGATTGGGATTATAAAATTTTGATGAAAATCCTAGGGATAATTCCAAGTATAAGATAACATCTTGAAGTTTTGGTAAATTAGAAATTATATGTTTTCCTAGAAAATATGTCCCTCACTAGATACTAACAAGTGGATGTGGTTGTGGTATATATTCACCAAGGGGTAACAACTTTTAAAGGAGAATATTGTGTATTAACTTGATTGTCACTAATCCACAATGAGTGATACTGAGAAAGTACACTTGGCCAGACACTCCCTATGGATATGCTTGGGTTAATTCAATTTTTATGTATGAACTATTAATAAGGATTTGAATGGATTATGACCATGGATGACCTAGTTTAAAATAAATGTTCCATTGGTTGATAAAAATGTTTTATAATTTATTATATCTCTGCAATTATTATCTTGAATATATGATTAATCTCTTTGATTATTGTATCTTGATGCTTATATTATGTTTTTAATTTTATTCAATGGATAGAAAAATAAGGAATCATGTGAAACACAAATTTGATTGCCAATTCAATGACCGTACTTATGGGAAACCAAATGTATTGGGATTTGGGATAAAATATATTAAGACTTTTCTCACTCAAATTTCTCAAGCTATGGGAAATATTGTTTACCATATTAAGCTTAAAAATGCACAAATGAGGCAGAAACATGTCATCAAAACATTTATTCAAAAACGACTACCCATTTTCTATGAATATTTTGATCCACTAGTTTTTGAGAAATGGATTAATTTTATGGAAATTATATTTTTTTCTATAGTTCTCAAACCATGAGAAATTTGTTGTTTTTACATGTGTATACTCTTTTGTTTGATTACTTGTTTGAATACATGTGATTTTTCTTTTAAAAACCTTTCTATATTTTAATGATTTATTAAACTATAGTGCATATATTTATGCTATTATTATCAGTTTTTATATATAATATATTTATATACATTTCATTATTTTATGAGGAAGTCTGAAAATGTAATTTTATTACTCTAAAAAATCAATTAAGTTGCTACTGTAGTTTTAGAAACACTACAGTTTTTAGTTTTAAAATTTTTATTTATTTATTTCACTGAAACATCTAAAGATATCATATTTGCATAAAATTTTATTTTATATAAATCCAACATGTTTATTTTGATTTCATTATTTTACATCAAAGTCTAAAAAGTTTGTTTGAATAGTGATTAAATTGTTTGAAGTTCTACTTTGATTTTTCAGAACTGCAGTTTTTCAGAATGTTGTTTCTTCTATTTTTTTATGATATTTGGAATAGTAGATGTTGTTTTTATTTAATTTTTTATTATTTTTAAATATAATAAGTTTTTGTAGAAATAATTATTCTTTACCACAGTCTGAATTTTTTGTTTAGAGCCCTTAAAAATTCATTGAAGTTTGTTAAAGTATGTTGTCCAGTTTTTTTCACAAAGTATGGGCAAACCTACTTTCAAAATAGTACAAAGTATGGTTCATCATACCTACATTACCATTCATCATCCATACACTACGTATTTTTCATGAATAGTGAAAATTATGGTTCATCAACCCAACATTATTGTTCATCATCCATACGCTACATTACTGATCATGAATAGTGCAAAGTATAGTTCATCAACCCTACGTTATTGTTCATTCCACAAAGTATGGTTTATACCCTATGTTACTATTCATTCCTAAAATTATGGTTCATAACCTATTTTACTGTTCATCATCCCTATTCTACATTACTATTCATTTTCGAAGTTACTATTCATTCTATGTGTTTTTTGCTGAAAATTGATTTTCTGCATATATATGGATTATTTTCAAAGGTTTTTTTATTGGATAAATTCATATTAAATATATGGATTATGATAAAAGATTTTTTAATGTTTTTGGTACAATATTTAAAGAGAAAAATTAATAAATTATTTTAATTTCTTTCTCCATTAAATTCAGTGGTTTCAAGATTATTTAAATTCAAATTTTTTGAATTTAATTTCTACATTTGCTGCTAGTTTTCAAGAACTATTTTGACTAAATTTAAAGAGGTTTGAATGGATTTAAAAGAGAGTTTTAAATATTTCAATGCTACTATTATTCTCGATATATTTTTGGAAGACTTATTCAAATTATTTTAAATTCTTTTTAAGATTTATTCTACATGAATAAAGAGGCAATGGTGTTGTGTTTTTTATAGAGATATTTATGAGCGATCTTGACTCAATTTATTTTAAAATCAAAAGGAATCAAAAATTTTGTAACAACTGAATATCTACTCTATATATATATCTTTCTGTTTTGCAGTTTAAACCAATATATCAAGATACAATTTTCAATACATGCATTAACATTTTTTATACTCTATTTTTTCAAAGATAATGAGTTGTGAACTTTGAATCTACTGTGCAATCTGCAACATCCTACAACACTCTATTTCATCACATGTATGATCTATCAAGGTCTGAATTAATTCTACTTCAATGAAAATTTCCTTGATGAGATTATCCAATCTAATCCTCAACAACCTGTACTTGTTCTTTCATTGTTTATCATCTTTCATCTGGTTCTGAGTCTATAACACTTTTTCCAATCTTTGGCACGTAATCTATTTTTCTGTTTATGATTTTGATCACAAAATTATTATTTGTTATTTTTTTTTCTTGGGTTGTGACTCTTGGATTCTAAGGCTAGGATCTAAGGGTTGTGACTCCCTATATCTAAAGTTAGGACTGTTCAGGATGTGACTCCCAGTGTCTAAAGTCAAGTTGTAAGGGTTGTGACTTCCCATAAAAAAGTCAGTGTCATGGTTATCCCTCCACTAGAAAAGGATTTTGTAATTGGGTTATAATTCCCCCATAAAAATCAATTTTAGTGTACATGTATATCTTGTCGAGTAGAGAGGTATAATAGTAGAGTAGACCCACTTCAGACCAAACTACTATAAAAACATCCTTACATTATTTACTTTTTCCGTTGTTAATTAACCTCAATAATTTAATTTGATAATTATTTTAATTAATAAATTTATTTTTTTTAATTTTTAATCAGGTCTATTCACCCCCCCCTCCCTCTAGACCATTATTCATTACCCTATCCTACTTAACAATTGGTATCAAAGGGAAATACTTTTTAGAATTTATTAGATTTGTTATTCTCTTTCTGATACCTTTCAATTTTGTATCAAAAGATTATTCATTTTGGAATTATCAAAACCCTCTCTAGATTCTTCTTTGATTTTACTTGTTATAACATATTCCTAGACTTAAAATTCTAAGGACAAGATCTTATAAGATGGAAACATTGAACCTGAATGATGCTTGGATGCCTCAAAATCTAACACACTTTGATGGTAATGATTATGGATATTGGAGATCTTGAATAGATGCTTACCTCAAACAATTGAGCATTGAGCACCGGTCTATCATGTCAAAACAATACACACTGAATGAAGCTGACCCATATACTCTTTCTGAAATTGATGTTGCTAGATATGTTTTAAATTATAAATTTGTTAATATTTTATATTGTGTTATTAAAATAAGTGTTTTTATTCATGTTTATTCTTATATGAAAGCTCATGAAATGTGGAAGATTCTACAAGTTACTCACATTGGCTCTGAAAAACTAATTTATACAAAACCTGTAATGTTTCATGCTGAGTGCCAGGAATTCAAGATTGGTAAAGATGAAATAGTAAAACAAATGTTCCACAGATTCACAAGAATTGTGAATGGAATGAATTCACTTGGAGAAGCTTTGTAAAACCCAGTATTAGTTAAATGAGTCCTAAAATCCTTACCAAATGAGTGGCATTCCAAGAATTTTTCCATTGATGAAAGCAAGAATTTCAAAGAGTACACACTTGATGGATTGATTGGATTACTCCTTCAGTATAAATTATGACTGAACAACATAGCTATCAACAATACAATAAAAAGAAAAGGTGTGGCTTTTAAATCTGTGAATGTTGTTTCTACTAATTCTTATGATTCTAATCCACAAGATTGTGAAAAAGAATATATGGCATAGATTGTGACTGGAGTTTACAAAAGAATGAAAAATAAAGGATTCAAGAATCAGTTTAGAAAAAATTGTAACAATTGGGTCCCGGTGACAGCACAGACACCCCGCCTTAACATGGTTGTCAGGTCCTAGCCTGCCAGGTACCACCAGTTTCCCCACAGACATGTGATCCCCACCCTAGGGCCCACCCACATGCCCAAACGGGTCATTTGACTAATGACAGTCCCCACAGTCCAACACATGTCCTTTCTAGTGTGTTTTATCCTCACTCACACACACCCTGGGAAACTTCCCAGAAGGCCATCCATCTTGATCACTACTCCATGCCAAGAATGCTTAACTATGTAGTTTTAATCAGGTAGGCTTCCAAAAAAAAGGTGCACCTTGTTGACATGAGTCATATCATTTAGTTATTTAACCCTTTATCATTCTGGGTGTTATATTCACCCCCCCCCCTTTAGAGCACAATGCCCTCGTTGTGGGCCCTATATCTCAACCCAGGCAGTGTGTTGCACTTAAGGTTGGGTACCACCTCTAATACCAAATGTAACAACTGGGTCCCAGTGATAGCACAGACACCCCGCGTTAACATGGTCGTCGGGTCCTGGCCTTCCAGGTACCACCAATTTTCCCACAGACACGTGGTCCTCACCCTAAGGCCCACCCATGTGCCCAAATGGGTCATCTGACTAATGATAGTCCCCACAGTCCATGTAACACCCCGAGCTTCCATAATACGCTTCTCATTCAATAATGCAATAGCTTGCATTGTACGCAACTTCGAGTTCTAAAACACCGCGACTAATCAAAGTAGCCGTTATGAATAGTAATAACCACTTTTTAAAATTATAGAAATTTTATATTTCAAAATGGACTTCATTTTTGGATTTGTAATATCGAAATTTGCCTATGTTGAATTTTTGGTATTTTTCTGAGAACTTCTAATTTTTTATGAATAGTGAAAAATACTTAAAAACAAATTTTTTAATCAAAATAATTTATAGTGATAAATTATACTATTTAGTGGTTTTAAAGTATAATTAGAATATATTTTTACCATTTTATCCAATGGTGGTCATTAGAATTAATTTAACATTGAAATTGGACATAAACAATTGCCAATCTTTTGATATAAATTGTTTCTTAAAAACACGCTATTTGTTGTGACAGTGGGAATTAATTATAAAATTAATTAATGCAACTTATATGTTTGGAATTTTGTAAAATAGACATCATTTTTGAATTCGGAATATCAATTATAGCTTAGGGTGAAATTTTGGCATTGTTCTGAAAAACTTCAATTTTTGATGAATAGTGAAACCACTAAGTGGTAGTTAAATAACTGATTTTTCGTTTAAATGAAATATTACCACTTCTGTGATTTGATTTTCAAAAATCCGACATACATGGTTTTCATTAAGAATTAAAATGTGGTTCAATGAGATTAAAATAATTTTTGGTGAATAGTAACTTTTAAGTTCTTAATCGCGATTAGAGGTAATTAGTGTAGTTTAAGGTAAAAATAAAGTTTTAATAATATGAGATGAGCTTGAAACATGTCCTACCCTCATTGGATGTGCCATGGCCGACCAAGACAATCCATGGGTCAACTTGGGGACCCCATGGAGCCACTTTAGTTAGAAAATGACATAAATACCTTCTATTTAATGTTAAAGTAAAAAATGACACAAACATGAAATGTTTTACTAAAACAATTTTTACATGGGGTTATACAAGTCATATTTTTGACTATAAATAGTCATTGGAAATCTAAAACGATTTCCTACATCATAGTATTTTTTTTATAATTTTTAGACATTAAATAAATTAAATTATTTATGACATCATTATGATGCAGCGATGACCTCATTATTTAACGATTTTAATAAAATGAAAAGATAATGTACAATACAAGGCTTAAACTTGTCCAAAGACTATTGGATGGGTATATTTTGAACCCTTATCACCTTATCCACGAATTATATAAGTTTTGGACCTTTAGAATCTGAAAAGCATTGTATAATAATGTAAAATTTCCTTACTTTCCAAGAGTGCCCCTCCTCTCCTCTTATAAAAGGCTCCCACCTCTACCACCTCATTCACACTTTCAAACCATTTGGCTCGGCCAACCTCGGCCCAAATACTCTCCCAACTTCCCCCTCTTACTCCTAGAAGCCTCACTTTGGGCAGAACTCTTCCCAAGGAAGCCTTTGGCTCAAATCAAAAAGAGTTACCCGATTTTGAGGTAATGTCTTCTCTAATGTTGTTTTGTTTTATTTTTCTTCTCCAACCCCCTAAAATCTTTTTATTCATTTATTTTGTAACAACACTAGTATCCTCAATATACTAGGATGTTTTTATAATAAGGATTCGAGCTACACTTACACACACCTACATCTAATGGTTAAAGAACATACGGTTTCTGTGGATGGCGAATTTCTGCCTCACGAAACGATGATTGTTCAACACTCATATAACACCTTAAAAGGTGGACATTAAGATGTAAATATATTTATATAGGATATATAATATGTTTATGTTTTACTTATGCTTCTGTATTTCTCATTTATGGCATACTTTATGATTTCCATTATGGGTAAACGCGATAATTTTATTTTAGGAAGTGCGGACTACCGCCCCCTCAAAGTGATGTGAATCGTTAATGCCATATGTGGGATGTATAAAGGATGGAGTAAATGATATTATATATGATATTATACTGGAACTATATTATACCTTTATATAATTATGATTTTATTCCATTAAATATGAAATAGAAATGAAAGTAGCGTTCATGTGTACGTACGGCTTACCGTCTCCATGAACGGTGCATTTCATTTTTACCTCTAAATGTTATGTAATAATATAAATGCATGTATATACTGGATATATATGAGATATATGATATCTATATCATGAATATAATTCTGGATATAATGGATATATCACCACATGAACAACTTGTAATTATAAGAATGTTATTTTTGACTCAAGTACCTAAGATCGACAAAATGACCGTTATAAACTTAAATAATTACATAATGTTCATAACATGGTAATAAGGAATATAAAAGGAATAATGAACATGAAAAAGGTTCTTAAGTAAATAGGAATTAACTCTAGTTTATTATTCAGGAGGTTAAAGAACGGTCGAGTCAGGAGAGGACGCAAGGTAAGGGAACTTCTTAACCCAATTTCCATTCTTTGGGTTAATCTCCTACTTTCAAATTATGTCATGATATTATTATATCTTATTTTGTATTTTTACTTTCTTTATGTGTACCTATAGTGAATACACATAATAGATCTATTTTATTTTAAAAAATATCTTTTTAAGGACTTCGTCTCAATCTCCTTTCATTGAGGCATATTTGGTTTTATACACAACTTTCCTTTATACGGTGTATAAACCCCTTTGACTTTTAAGTTTATTCAAAAGGAATCTTTTTATATGAATTGTTTTACTAAACAACAAAAAGGAATGTTTTTCTTGTCGTACGTATGTGGCGACAATGACTTCTCCACCGCCATGGCCATTATTTGGGTTTCGGCTTCCTCTACAAGCCATAACTTTTTAAATGAAAAATAAATATCAAGTTTTAATTTTCTTTTATTTTGGTATTGAAAATGGTTTTGAAAGTATTTTTATTATATAAATCAGTTGTATTAACATCTTGTGATTGAAATGTGGAAATGTTATGTTTCCTTTATTCATGTTTTATGTGATATGATTATGTTATGGTTTATGATATGTTTAAACCTATTCATATAAGGAATTCATTGGACTTAATAAGTGATGGGTGGAGCCCGCTATAGCTCATCGATGCATCGGTAGGTCTCATGAGACAAACTAGTGTCTTGGCACAAGGCCTTGACAAAATCTTATTTTGTGGTCTTGGCACGAGGCCTTGACTACGTGGTTATGATAGTCTAGCATTATGAATTCCATCATTATGAAAGTGGTTATTGATACTGCATGAGAGTATTCAACTAGTAGAATATCCATGTGAGTAAGTAAATGGCATTATTTAATTTTATTTTTTCCATATTATGTTGAAGTTCATGTCTAAAAGGCTTTTGTTTTAGTTATACATTGCCTTAAATGTTAATGTTTATTTATGAAAGCTTCCGCAATATTGTTATCCTTAATGAGCATCTGAGCTCACCCCTTTCAATGTTTTAATATTTTCCAGGATGTGAAGAAGTATTTTATTAATGACCTGTAGGGATAGTCAGAAGGGGATATGAGTGTGGACTATGGAGACTTTGTTATAGTAGTTTTGCACCTTATGATGTAATGTAACATTTATGAATGTATCTAGTGTTTCTAAGGCTACTAAACTAATCGGTCTTTCGAGACTTGATCTTTTATGATCATCCCAATGTTACGAAGTAATGCACCGACTCTGGGTAGCTGGGGTCGGGGCGTTATAGTCCAACACATGTTATTTCCAGTGTGCTTTTTCTTCACTCACACACACCCTAGGAAACTTCCCAGAAATTCACCCATCCTGATCACTACTCCAGAACAAGCACGCTTAACTGTGGAGTTCTAATCAAGTAGGCTCTTGAAAAGGAAGGTGCACCTTGTTGACACAAGTCAAATCATTTAGTCATTTAACCCTTTATCATTCTGGGGTGTTAAAGAAACCCTCAAAAATAAAAATATAATGGACATAAGAAAGGTGATGTGAAATATAATATTTCAGATGTAACTTGTTATGAGTGCAAGAAGAAAGGTAATATCAAACCTGATTGTCTAAAACTAAAGAATAAAGAAAAATACAAAAATAATGACAAAATTTTGTTGACCACTAGCTAAAGTTTCATAGAAGAATCTGATTCTGGTGAACAATTTGGAAATGAAAAATAAAGGGCTAACTTGTGCTTCATGGCAACACTAGATAAGGTTAGTAATTATTATTTTTATTTTAAATATTTTGATTTAGAATTTGATTCTGAAAACCCCCAATGTTTTTGAATTAAATAAAGAAATTTAAAGATTAAGAAAATATGTTATCAAAGTTGCTGATTTATATAATAAGATTAAACAAAACAATGAGAAAATTGTTTCTAAAAATGAAATAATTTTGCAGTAGAATGAAAAAATAAGTAACACTACTTCTACTTATCATTCAAAAGTTTATGAAAATTTGAAATCTACTCAAGATTTGAATGAATATTTGAAAAAGGAAGTTAAATATCTTAAACATATTTTATCTGCCTTTATTCAAGGTCATGAAAAATATCATGAGATGATGTCTTTGACAAAAATTGAAAAAAATAAAGACATTTTTGGAAATGATAGAATATTACCCCAAATGTATAAAACTTGTTTTTTTAAAGTTAAAAATGGTTGTACTTATACTGTTACTTGTTTTAAATGTGGCATTAAAGGTCATTATGCAAATGAATGTTCTATTAGATTTAAATAATCCTTATGATTTACAAAAATTAATATTTCTAAATCCTTATTATCTAGAGTACCTTACAATACTTATTTCAATTCTGTATGGGTACCTAAAAATTTTATAACTAATCCTACTAGACCCAAAGGAGCTTGGGTACCAAAATTGTTAAGTAATTGATCTTTGTATGAAAAATGCCTTTAATGACTCAAGAATGATATATGGTACATGGATAGTGTATTCTCTAGTAATATAACTAGATACCCATCAAAGTTTACCACTTATAATACATGTGATGGAGGCACTATTACTTTTGGAGACAATTCCAAAGGCAAAGTAAAAGGTTTTGATAAAGTTGGTATTTCAAATTCCAATTTTATTTCCAAATTTTTATATATTTAAGGTTTAAACATAATTTAATTATTATATCACAATTAAGTGATGATTTAATGGAAGTTAAATTTCATAATGATAAATTTTTAGTTTTTAAAGATGATTCTTTATTATTTTATATTAATCTAAAAGATAATATTTATACTATTTATTTTTCTGAACTAACTATTCAACTTGTAAAGTGTTTGAATGTTGTGCAGAATGATATCATACTTTGGAATTGATGTTTAGGTCATGTCAATTTCTGAATGTTTCATATGCTCTCAAGACATGAGAATGTGTTACAGCTTCTTTCTTTGAAGAAAGAACATATTTATGTATGTGACTCCTACATGAAAGGGAAGAAACATGGAATTTATTTTAGACCCATCAATTAGATAAGTATTTATAAGACTTTATAGTTTGTACATCTTGATTTATTTAGACCCACTCAAATTTCCAACCGTATTGGAAAGAATTTATTATTTAAAATTATAGTATATTTACATGGGTGTACTTTTTTGATCAAGAAAATGATACTTTAAATATATTTACTAATTTTTGTAAATTAGTTCAAAATAAAAAAGTCTATATTATAATATTTATTCATAGTGATAAAGGAGGTGTATTTTGTAATTTAGATTTTGAAAAATTTTGAGAAAATAATGGATATTCTCATTATTTTTTTGCTCCTAGAACACCACAGTAAAATAGTGTTGTAGAACAGAAACATAGAACACTTATTGAAATGGCTCGAATAATGTTGAGTGAATGTAATTTACCTAGATATTTTTGGGTTGAGGCTATTTTTGTTGCATGTTATATTACAAATATAATTCTTATTAGATCATTTTTAAAGAAAACTTCTTATGAAATATTCAAAAATAAAAATCCTAAAGTTTATTAATTTATAGTTCTTTGTTGTAAATTTTTTATTTTAAATTCAAAGTATAATTTAGATAAATTTAGTGCTAAAAGTGATGAAGGTGTTTTTATTAGATAGTCTAATAATAGTAAATCATATAGAGTTTATAATAAAAAACTATTATTATTAAAGAATATGTTCATGTTATGTTTGATGAAAATAATATTAAAATAAATTCAGTTTCTAATGTTATTGATAATGAGTTTATAGATTTTAATTTTAGTGAAGAAATTACCCAAGATATGAATGAATTGATTGAGGGGGAGCATAATTATTCTCAACCAGATCTAAAATCCTGGAAGATTCACAAAGATCATCCTTTTGAAAATATAATTGGCAATGTTAATTTTGGTGTCAAAACTATAAATTCTATTTTGAATTTTTGTGTTAATTCTGATTTTATTACTAATTTTATTCCTTTTAATGTTAATGATGATTTGAAAGATGCAAAATGGATTGTTTCTATGAAAGATGAATTGAATCAGTTTGTTAGGGAGTGAGTAGAATGGAGGATGATCCTGTAAGGGGCATAACACTGCTAGGGTTCCTCCCGCGCCACCTCCCTCCACTCTGGATTGACTCCCCATCTTCTCCCTTTTTAGGCAGCTCGATTAGGTTGTTATCTGTTGTGGTATATCTTGTTACCTCATTGCTCTCTCCTGTCTCTGACTTAGATGAGTGTCAAGGTGTGGCGTTTGAGTTTCAACATCAGCGGTTTGAGAACTACTATTCATTCATGGATATGGGTGTTTGGTGGTTGAGAGTGGTCTTCATGGATATTTGGGATGGTGGAGATGGGAACTCATCTGGGATTGAGGTTAGGCTTTCTCCCATAGATCTGGTGTTGTTCTTTTCTGGCTGTTTGTTTTGGAAAAGTTCTCTTTTTTTTGGATGATTTCTGGTATGGCGATTTTTGTGTTGGTGTTCAGCTGCACTTATTGAATTTTTTATGCAAGGGTTTGATTAATTTTATGTATTAGTATGTAATTTTGGATGGTTGGGATATGAGGGATGGTTATGCAATGATGGTGAATGAGGAATTCTGGTTTAAGGGCAAGGTGGAACTTCTGAGTTGTCTGCGGATTAGGGTGCTAACGGCGTTAGGATCTGGTCATCTTCATTTTGGTTTCTTTGATGTCCTTTGTGGATGGATTCTTCCTGGAGGTCCATTTAATTTCACTTGAAGGCTAGGTTAATTCCACTGGAGTTTTCCGATGGGAGGATTTGGGCCGGTGTCGATGGTTGCGTCGGGGGATGTTTAAGGTAACCCTTTCTAAGGTTTGGCCATCATTTCTGATGTTCTTGTGCCCTGGTTCGTGGTTTCTTGGACACTTTCATTGTTTTATGATGTTTTTGTTTAGTGGTGAAAGTGGTTGTATTGGAATCATGTTGTGGGGTACCAGGAACACATAAACCGGCTTTTGAAAATGAAAAAAAAATGATTAGCGAGTTTTTTAGAAATAATGTTTGGACTATAGTATAATTTCTTAAGGATAAATAGGTGATTATAACTAAGTGGATATTTAGAAAAAATTTGGATGAATTTGGATAGATTTTCAAAAATAAAGTTAGGCTTGTTGCTCAAGGATACTCTCAAGAAGAAGTTATAGATATTGAATATTCTTTTTCACCTATTTCTAGGTTAGAGTAAATTAGAATTTTATTTTATTTTTCTTGTTTTCAAGGTTTTAAATTATATAAAATGGATGTAAAAATTTATTTCTTAAATGGTTTTATAATTGAATAAGATTATATTTCTCAACCCCCTGATTTTGAAAGTGAAAAATCTCCTAACCATGTTCTTAAATTATATAAATATTTGTACAGTCTCAAACAAGAACCTCATGCTTGGTATGAAAGACTTTATTTAATTTTTTTACATAATGGTTTCAAGAAAGGAAATTTTGATCCAAAAAAATATTTTAAAATAACTTCTAATGATTTTTTTAGTTGTTAAAATTTATGTTGATGATATAGCTTTTAGTTACTCTAGTGAAATACTTTGCAATAATTTTTCTTCTTTGATGCCTTCTGAATTTGACATGAGTTTAATGGAAGAATTAAAATTATTTCTTGGAATAAAAAATTTTCAAAGAAAATATGGAATTTTTCTTAATCAATATAAGTATGATAAATATTTATTTAAAATATTTGGTCTTGATTATGCTAAATATATGAAAACTCCTTGGGGTACTAATTGTAAATTATATATTGATGCTTCTGGTAAATCTATTAATTTTAAATTTTATAGATTCATGATAGGTATCTTTCTATATTTAATTGTATCTAGACCCAACATCATTTTTAGTGTTTGTTTATGTGCTAGATTTCAAGAAAATCTAAAATAAAATCATATTAAAGTTGTAAAAATAATAATTAGATATGTTAAAGGAACTATTGATTTTGATTTATTTTATCCAAAATATAACTATTTTGATTTAACATCTTATTATGATTCTGATTTTCGAGGATATATAATTGATAGAAAAATAACATCAAGTATGTGTCATTTTCTAGGAAAAAATTTTAATTTTCTGGTCTTCTAAGAAACAACTATTTGTTGCTTTATCTACTGCAGAAGTTGAATATATATCTTCTTTTATTATTTGTGCTCAAATTTTATGGATTAAGAAAACATTATGTGATTTTAGTGTTTATCTTGATAAAATTTATATTTATTGTGATAATACTTCTTTAATTTATATTTCTAAAAACCCCTTACAGCATTATAGGATAAAGTATATTGATCTTAGATTTCATTTTACTAGAGATCATGTGAAAAAAGGTGATATTGTTTAATAATTTATACCTTTTAAAAATCATCTATAATATATTTTTACAAATCCTTTAGACTCTTATCAGTTTGAAAAAATTAAATTTGAACTTGGTATGTTGAAATTTTAATTTTTTATTACTATATTTGTTTAGGGGAAGTTTGTTTTTACTTTTTATTTATTTACAAAATGGGGGAGATATATTTTGGGAGTAAATAGGGAGAAATACATGGTAGAAATAAATTATTTTTAAATGTTTTTAAAATTATTTTTAATTTTTCAAAAAAAATATTTTTGTAATCAAACAAAAAGGGGGAGATTTTTTGTGCATGTGCCTTCTCTTTTGTATGATTACTTATTTGATTACATGTGATTTTTCTTTTAAAAAACTTTCTGTATTTTGATGATTTTTTAAACTAAATTATATGGATTTATGTGATTCTTATAAAGTTGTATAGATAAGATATTTATCTAAATTTCATTAGTTTATGATGAAGTCTTAAAATGGATTTTTATTACTCTAAAAATTTAGTTAATTTGCTGCTACAGTTTTAGAAAATCTACAGTTTTTAGTTTTAAAAAGATTAATTGTTTATTTTAATGAAACTTATACAGATATCATATTTTCATAAAACTTGATATTATAGAAATAAAACATGTTTATATTGATTTCATTATTTTATATCAAAGTCTAAAAAGGTCTTTTTAATAGTGATTAAATTGTTTGAAGTTCTACTTTAATTTTTCAGAACTGCAGTTTTCTAGAATTTTATTTCTTTTGTTTTTTATGATATTTGGAACAGTAGATGTTAATTTTATTTAATTCTTGATTATTTTAAAATCTAATAAGTTTTTCTACAAATAATACTTCTTGACCAAAGTCTTAATTTTCTTTTTAGAGTCCTTATAAATTCATTTAAGTTTGTTAAAGTATGTTGTCCAGTTTTTTTTCACAAAGTATGGGCAACCCTAATTTTGCAATAGTGAAAAGTATTGTTCATCATCCCTATGTTATTGTTCATCATCCTTACACTATGTTACTATTCATGAATAGTTAAAAGTATGGTTCATCAACACTACATTATTTTTCATCATTCATATGTTACGTTACTGTTTATGAATAATGTAAAGTATAATTTATCAACCCTGTACTACTGTTCATTCCATAGAGTATGGTTCATACCCTATATTAATTTTCATTCTGAAAAGTATGGTTCATACCCTACATTATTGTTCATCATCCCTACACTACCTTACTGTTCATTTCCAAATGTACTATTCATTCTGTGCATTTTTGTGAAAATTGATTTTTTAAATATATATGGATTATTTTCAAAGGTTTTTTTGCTGGATAAATTCACATTAAATATAAGGATTATGATCGAAGAGTTTTTAATGTTTCAAGTAAAACATTTAAATAGGAAAATTAATAAATTATTTTAACATGTTTTTCCAATAAATTCGGTGGTTTCAAGGTTATTTGAATTCAAATTTTTTTAATTTACTTTCGATTTTTTCTGCTAGTTTTCAAGAATTTTTTTGAATAAATTTTAAGAGGTTTGAATGGATTTAAATGGGAGTTTAAAATCTTTAAACACTACTATTATTCTGGAGATATTTTTTTTAAGACATATTAAAATTATTTTTAATTATTTTTAATATTTATTCTACAAAAATAAAGAGGCAACGGTGCTGCATTTTTTATGGATATATTTATGAATGCTCTTGACTCAATTTATTTTAAAAATCCAAAGGAAGCAGAGATTATATAATTACTGAATATATAATCTATATATGTATTTTTTTCATGTTAAAACAGTATATCAAGATATAAATTGAAAGACACGCATTAACATTTTTTATACTCTGTTTTTTCAAAGAGAATTTGTTTTAAACTTTGAATCTGTTGTGAAATCTACAATGTACTACAACACTCTATTTCATCACCTATATGATCTATCAAGGGATTAATTAATTATAATTAAATGAAAATTTACTTGATTAGATGAGCCAATCTAATCCTCAACAACCAGTAATTGTGCTTTCATTGTTTATCATCTTTCATCTGGTTCTGAGTTTGTAACACTTTTTCTCATCTCTCGCATGCACTCTATTTTTCTATTTATGATTTTTCTCACAAAAGCATTATTTGTTATTCTTTTTTCTTATGTTGTGACTCATAAATTATAAATTCAGAATCTAAGGGTTATGACTCCTTATATCTAAAGTTAGGACTATTCATTTTGTGACTCCTAGTGTCTAAATTCGGGTTATAAGGGTTGTGACTTCTCATAAAAAAGTCAGTGTCATGGTTATCCCTCCACTATAAAAGGATTATGTAATTGGTTTATGATTCCCCCATAAAAATATTTTTTAGTGAACATGTATCTCTCGCCGAGTAAAGAGGTATAAGAGTAGAGTGTGCCCAATTCAAACCAAACTACTATAAAAAACATCCTTGAGTTCTTTACTTTTTACACTGCTAATTAACCTCAATAATTAACATTGATAATTATTTTAATTAATATATTTATTTATTTAAATTTTTAATATGGTCTATTCACCCCACTCTAGACCATCTACCATAACCCTATCCAACCTAATAGTTGTCTTAGTATTATATCACTTGTAAGGTGAAGTTGATCAACGGTGGACTCTTACCAACGATACAAGGAATGTATAATAAATCCACACAAAGGAATGAGAGGAATTTAAGAGTTTATTTATTAATAAATACGTTCCCTCAAACTCTTCATACTAAAATAGAGAGGGAATTTCCAGAGTTGAAGGAGAAAGATGATGAATCGGGTAGTACCTATAAATAAAAATTTACAAGAGTTTTGAGGTACATTTCTAGTTTTATCATTGGCCTAGAAAAAAATATTAATCTACTTTTTATTGGTTTGAAACCATGTATTCAAAATTCATTAGCTATAATAGACTTTGGAATCTATGAAGAGATTCTTCAGTGTGCACTCAAAGTGGAGATGGGATCTAGAAAACCTCATTTTAGTGGTTCTAGTGATAATAAAAGGAATATGAATTTTCATGGAAGCTATGGTGGTATGCTTCATGGAGGAAATAATAAGTTCCAAGATCCTACATGCTGGAAATGTGGTAAAGATCACTTAGGTACTTTTCTGAAAGGAATGAGGATATGTTTTAAGTGTGGGGGGCATGGACATTGAGAAAAATAATGATGAATTGATGTAAAGAGGTCAGTAAATGAAATGAATATAGATAAATCTCAACTAAATGCACCACACAAACTTTAGTGATTTAGATGTATGAATTTTGGTAATTATGCAAATCAATACCCTAATCCAAGGGTTGGTTATGATAATAATCCTCAGTAACCTCTAAATTCAAAGGGAGATGTAAAATATTATTCAATTACAACTGCTAAAGTGGGTAAATATAATTATTTGGTAAAATGTACACTTATCATCCACTCTATAATTGTAAATGTTTTATTTGATTAATTTTTTCCCAACTATTTTATATCAGAATAATTTTCTAAGGGTATCACATCACCACCTCAATGATTATATATTTAGTTAGTATTGAAAACTTCTAATGTGTAAATACCTGGCATTAAACATTACTTCTTCTAGAGTTTTTATTCAATAATTCTATAAATTTAATTCTCTAGGATCTTTATGGTTTAGAGTTTTAGAGAATTAGTTCATAAATATTACGCAACTAACCCATATAAAAAGTGGAAACTTTTACTCAGTATCTATTTTTCCCACAAAATAAAACTTTTAAAATAAAACATGTTTCATTTTCATGAAAAATCTTCATGAATTTGAACTTGAATTCTTATTTTCCCTTACCCATCCTTAAAACCCCATGAAAAAAAATTAGTAACATGGTATGATCATAAAAAATAGTAAGGTATATAAAAATAAAAAAAAATTAGTCCATGAACAAAGATGAAAACCCATAAAATACTTACCATTATCACATTATTCCTTGATAAAATGAAGTAAATAATTTCCATATTAAAAACACACACTTTTTTATAAAATAATAATTTTAAACTGATATAATTCAATTGAAAACCCTTTTGAGGTAACTTAGATCATTATATTCATAACCCATTTAAAACTTGTGTTAGAAATAACAGGGCCCCAACTAAATACATAGTATAAACAACACTAGTTAACTCCATCCTTATTGATTTTGATGACAAGTAATAAAACCCAATTCATTATAGATTTATAATAGAGATCAACCTTCATATAATCTATTTTAGTCTCACCCATTTTTAATGAGCTATAATGGGGCTCAACCCATCGTATATGGTGTATTGGGGTCGCTCATTCATTGTGAGATATAATGGGTCTCAAACCTTTGTAAAAGATATATAATTCACATCTATTTCACATATATAATTATTAGGTACCATATCATGAATAAACCATTTTATTCTTACACCTTTTCATCATAAAACCTTTCAAAAACTCTTTTGAACCAATGTGTAAACACTTTAGGATATTGAAATAACATTTAATTGTAAAACCCCATTTTTAAAACAAAAATACCTATAAAGAAGGGGAAATGGTTTTTCTATAAAGAAAACATGAACTCTTTTAAAGGAATACAAATATAAAATAATTGTTACTTCAGTAGGAAAATTAGTTGTTTTCATATACATTAAAATAGAACATTCCTTTTATATTTTATAATAAAATTCAAAAGATTTTGTAAAAATATTGACTTTGAAAACCATTGAAAGATATTCAAAGGATACATAAAATTTATTTTATTGTTATTTTATATTCATATAAATACATCTATAAAATAATTTTGAAAATGTGTAAATGGAAGAAAAGGAGTTTAAAGGGAAGCTTTAAAATAGAGGTTTTTTAAAATAAAGTCTCTTATCTCGAGTCTAACTCACCCCATGTGTTCCTTATATTCCTAAATAATAAATGTATTTTAACTATTTACTTGTTTTAGAACATTATTAAATTTTATTATTCTTTTTATTTCACATATTACCATGTTATATACAATTACTTAATAATTTAAGTTCATGTTGGATGTTTTGACAATATTCAGCTCATATGTCTAAAATGACTTTGATAGGTTGAGTATGGTCAAAGAGGCCATTATTAAATAATATAAATAATAATAATCATGACACAATTATTATTTTTATATATAAATAATAATTTTAAAACCAACCATGAAATATGGTTATGAAAAATAAACTGTGTCACAATCAAGGAGATGGTAGGTCGTACGTACGCATGTGTAATGTTTCGATTTTTCAACGATCATTATGGAAATAAGGTAAGTATTATTTTATCATTATATAATTATCACTATATCATAAATACCATATTATTTCTTTAAATGTGATTATATGTATCATTAATGTGATGTGGTGATGAAAAATGTATCATGTCACTTCGTAGAGGTTGTAGTCCACATATATGCACGAACGACATTGTCATTTTTTAGTGAATGGAAAGGAAAGAAGGTATATAAAATATTATATTTTAAGAATGATTAATATGTCATGAATATTATATATATATATATTAAATGCATCATTATAACCAGCTGTGAGAGGTGGTCATGGAAAACGAAGTACATCGATCTGCAAGGCGGTAGTCGGTTGTACACACAAATGATGGATTCCTTTCCCATTTGATGGAGGTTGGAGATGGATATATGTTATTAAATTATAATTATAAAATATAATTATATGTTATATACTTATTTTATTATATTATCATGGTTTAATATGATTTTAAGGAGTTGTAAGAAGAAATAAAACAAAAATTATTGGTTAAAAATGATACCTCTTCTTCGAACAACCTCTTATGGTTTACATAAAAAAAATCCTAAATTGGTCTTATGATAAAAAAAAGGCCTTTAGGATGTTTTGAGGTATGTAATTAAATTATTTCAATAGGTATTTTACAAAACAAATTGTTCTCTAATTATGATGAAATGATAAGAAGATGTTCCCTTTTATAAGATAAGGCAGGGGAACTCTTAGAATTTATTAAAATATTAAATTAATATAAATTAATTTTGATGTCCAAATCGCTCAAAATTGATAATATTATAAGATAAGATGAGGAATATTTGAAATAATATCATCAAATAAAATTTGGAAAATTTCAAATTTCATTTTTACCCTTATCTTTTTGTTTTAACCCTCCATTAACCCTTTTGACAATTATGATGATGTCAATGTTTTTTACTCTTATAGGGTTAATATAGTTACTATAAAAGGAAAAAATACCCATGTAATAACCAAAGTTTTCCTATGAGGTATGGATCCATTTAAATTTGGTTTAAATTCTTTTTAAGGCCTAATATGAATATCCTTTGAGTTCATGGAGGTATTGGGGGTGTCTAGGGCTTGTTTAGAGCCTAGAGCCTGTCTTTTTGGAAAAATGGGGTAAGCCACACGGTTAGTAGAAATCATGTGGGGCAGGCTGCATGGTATGACTAACCATGAAAGTCCTAGAAAATGGGCTAGAGGAACCCCCATGGTTTGAAAAATTGTATGAATGAAGGCAAATTCCCTTGTGGTGGAACCTTTAATTTTTTGCAGAGCCCAATTACATAGTTTGTGCGTGGTTAGTTAAATCGTGTGTAGTGACCATGCGGGTTCCCCCTTAGCACAACAATGGGTTCACAATTAGTGAATGGTTTTCCCAATAATGTGGTCAAACCATGTAACTCGGTTTTTTGGGGAAAATTATGAATAATACCTTAATTAATCTTATAACCTAAATCTCTTTCTCATTTCTCTCATGTTGGGAAGTAGTGAGATTTGGGAGCTCTACTTTGAAGCCTAATTTAGGAATTGGAAGATATCCTCCATCTAATCTCAGAATTGAGTGTCATTGGTCACATTGGATCTACATCGGTGAGAAATCAATTAATTTTGTGTCGTTATGTGTTTTTCTTGGTATTGACTGCACTATTTAGGTGCAAGATAATATTCCCTATTTCTAGGTTCTTCATCCGTTATTCATTTTTTCTCCCAATCTAAGTCGAATCAGAATCTAATATTGGATGAACTATCCACTATTGACCTACGATAGTTGGTATTGTGATTTTACCTTAGAGTTGAGGTGTTTATATAAATGTCATTTTTCATGTGCCTGATTTTTCGAGTGATTCCCTTAAAATGTAATTTATTCATTGATTAAAATGGATAGATATAGCCTGTTTAATTTATGAGATATATTGATAACTGATTAAAGGTTATTGACCTAAAATACAAACCACCCATTGGTTTTGTTGTTTAATTAATTAAACCACTGTTAGAAACATATGAATTGATTACCTTTGAGTTGTGTCATTTACCCCTTTCCATGGGATGTTAAATGATTAATTGAATTATATTTTGTATTGTTAATTGAATTGGTTAAAGGGAGATAATGGAAGATCATATCCATAGGCTTTATCCATGTTCCTATTCTCTTATACTTGAGTTACTTTTTATAATGAAATTCCCACATTAGATAATTAAGAGGAAAATCTGTCTAAGCTTAGCTCATGTTGTGATCCACCTTCTGAGGTGAGGTTTAATTGAAATAATCAAATGATATTGATTGAATGGAATTATATTCCTTATATGACACATGGGTTCATATATGAATGCCATGGATAGACTCTTTTGGATACTTCCCTAATTATGCCTAATTGATACTTGTAATCCCTAGTGGATTGATAATGATAGACTCATAGGGGATGATTCTATATACAATCAAGTGACACTTGGACTCCTTATATAGACTGTCAAGGATAGAACCAGGGGAAATTGATTATATTCACCATGGGTGAAACTTGGGATCCCTTAGCAGACTACCAAGGACAAACTCAATGAGATGGGATGCTATACCACACCTATAGTGATACCAGGATTCCAATAAGGAATTCATAGGATAGGCTTGTAAGGTGTTTGGTTTATAATATGATTAGAGTGATACCTAGATTCCAAATAAGGAATGATAAGGATGGGCTCAGTTTCTTAATTGAATAAATAATGAAATGGTTTATATGATGAATCTAACATGACAAAGCACAAGATTGGATTTGGTCAATGTCTTACACCTTATTGATGGCCTGGTTAGGCATCCTTGAATCACATATCTTCTTGGGGGATTCTGGGATATGTGATAGGTCTTAAGACTCATTTATTAAATAACATTGAATAATTAAATGGAACTTTATTATAAATTGATACAAGACTAAATGTTTATTCATAAAATTACAGTCTAAGGCTGAAGTAGGTAGTAGAGGATGGGTGTCCATGGGAACCTAGACCTTTATGGTTTGTTTACGTACAACATTTATTTTATATATTCTATTACTTCTTGCACACTGTTTTTATTATATATTCCCAAACTTGATGGAATTAGACCTTTGTTTGGTAGCATATTGGGATTGTATCTCACACCCTGTTTGGTCCACTATTGGGTACCTAGATATACTATTTGGGTATAGGTAAGCACCGGGAAAGCACCCATAATTTGATGCTTAACTTTGTTTCATGCTTAGGAGAAGGGGAGCACGTGACCAAGTTGAGGCTTGCGATGCTATCTAGAGATAGTGATTTTGGTCTTTTTAGTATTTTGAGATATGAATTGTACACTTTCCATGTATACCTATTTTGTATGCTTTTTAGATACATGGCATGATCATCGTTGTTTATGAGATTACTTCTAGAATTATTTTATATATCTTTCTTTGGATGTTTACCTCTTATAATTTTTCTATTGTCTGGATATTTATATGATTTTACTATTGAATATAATTTTTATTCCATTACATTACACTATATTAAATAGGGAATAGTCTCCCCACAAACATACCCTAGTCCCTCGCTACTAGTTAAAATCCTCTGGAATTTGAGGAGATGCATTAGAGGCCATCTAACCAACCAGGATTGGGGATTTTTTGAGTGGAATATTAGTTTATGATGTTATAAAGTGGTATCAGATCACTTTTATTTTTTGATTTATTATTTGGTGACAATAGATAGGGGGTTAGAAAGGTAACAGAATTTGGTAATGAGTTGTTCTTGGGAGTAGCTAACCCACATATAGGAAAAATACAAATTACCTCAAATGGAATTGTTGTTTTCAAGATTTTGACTATTAAAATTGATTGATTCCACCATTGGGTGATGAAAATGAATTGTGATGTGATTATTGATATAATTTTGAGTTCTATTTTATTGAAACCTGATGAGATAAGGGTATTCCATCTCATGAATAATTTTATACACATATTAGATCTCACATGCCATGCATTATGCCATGCCATATAGGATCAATTTCTTTATTTCATGTTGTTGTGATATGTTCCATGATTGATATATATGTTGTGTGATAGATGATATATAAAGGGAATTTGGAAACATGGTTGTTACTGAGATTGCATGTCATAAACTAAGCATTATTTTTCTAATTAGGCTACAGCAGACACCCTAAGCATCCAATTGTGACACGTTGAGTCATAGACCATGAGTCTCATGTACTAGAATGTGTTTTGGTATGAATCGAGTAGATGCCATATTTCAGTTTATGAAGGGTATGGGCCCTTATGGATCAAAAGTGGTGAACTATTTGGTTCAAACATTTAAAATGATAAATTTTAATTGAATATGAAAATTAAATGGAAAGTGAATTTGTTTATAAAAGAGAACTTGAATCAGACCCGACCTTAGTAGTGGGAAGTTGGCGGTATCTCTTGCTTATATATGATCTATACGATGCCCAGAACTAACTCTAGGATAAAGAATATGGGTTTTATTTTTATATGGGAAGGATTGTGCCTATCTTATTTAAATATATTTACATTTAGTGGTTGAATAATTTTGATTTGAGGTGTGTGCTTGGCATTTGTAGATGTATTTCACTATGATGTCCTCTAGTTGCATGCCAGGAGGGTGGAGGTGACCATGATCTAGGGGTGATGGTCCATAGGATTCCAGTAGATCCTCCTTTAGTTCCATATGTAGAACTAGTAGTTATATCAGACACAAGTGTTGAGGAATAGTTTCATGAAGGCTTTATTCATTTCATGTAGATATTTCAGAGAACATTGTGGCCTACCCCGACTATGGAAAAGTTGACATGTGAGTTCTAATAGCAGTATTCTACCATGTTTTGGGGGGATGGAAGACCACAGGCTATGGATTCATGGCTAGATTCCATTCTATATGTATTTTATCATCTCAATAATCCTTCTGAGAAGAGGGTAAAAATTGATACTTATATGTTGCATGATTTTTCAAAGATATGGTCGGATTTCATTGCTTAGATGGATTATCATAGGGAGATGGATTGGAGGTATTTTCATATATACTTATATGATTACTTTTATATCGAGATTTTGATGTTTGATAGAGCCCAAGGGTCCATGAAATTTGAGTAGGGCACATTATCAGTTATTGATTATTCATCCCATTTCACAAATCTACAATGCTTCGAACTTATTTTTATGGGTGACAAGTTATCTAAAGCTAGGATATTCAAGGATGGTATCACGTATGAAATTTTATAATAGGTGTATGTATTTTGACTGAATACCATTTCAAGAATAGTGAATCAAGAAATTATCATAGAGCGTAACTTGAGAGAGTCTAGGGTTGTGAACTAGGATGGTTTGGAACCTATATCTAGTGATATATAGACTAGTAGTAGGAATCATCATCTAGAGCTTCCACGTGGTGATATTAGTATCCATAGTACATACTCAAGTAACCAAGTGAGGTTCCACTAATGTGGTTAGCCAGGACATATGAGACCTTGGTGTATGCAAGAACCATTTGAGTGTTGATATTATAGAAAGATGTGCCATCAAAAGTACTTTTATAGAACTTTTCCTTTATAATCCAATGAGAGAGGTCATGCACTGACTCCATATACAAGATTAGGGTTGGTAGGTTCTCATCAGATAGAGAGCTTGAGTACAGTGGGTTGATAAGGTTGAGTCAGTGGTTGTGGTTGTGGTAGTCAGACCCCAAATTTACAACAACAGTATAGTTGATCTATTCAGGGTAGCCAGGCTATATCATAGGGCTGCGGATTATGCCAGATATGCATAGCGAAACTAACACCTAAGGAGTAGAGTCTCAAACCTTATATTGTGAGAGGTACTACCCTAGTATCCTCTACTTTAGCATCTTATATATTTGATATAAGATCTTCTCATATCTTTATATCTTTTACCATTTTGGAGAGAATTGGGATAAGTGTTTAATTTTTTGATGGATTTATGACACTTGATACTCTGTTCAAGATCAGAATGGAAAGTATACACCAGTTCATGGAGTTCCCCCTTGAGATTGGTAGGTTTCAATTCATAAGGGACCTATTTTTCCTCAAGATGACAAATTTTGGCATTATTCATGGGATAGATTGGTTGGTTCCTTTAATGATATCATTTATTAATATCTTTAAAGTTTGACCTTCACATCACTAGAGGGAGGATATTTTATTCAAAAGGGTGAATGGCATGTTTAGGTGAGTTGATCTGGACCCGAGCATCATGGGATGATAGGGATGATAAAACAGATTAAGAGTTTATTTATAAATGAATAGGGATCATGTCAGATAGATTTTCCTCCAATGTTTGATCATTTTAGGTATTTTTTCCAGGATGACTTTTTAGGATTGCCGCCAGTGAGAGAGGTAGAGTTCTTTATTGAACTAGTTCTAGAAGATATTCCAGTACCCATTTCTCCTTACAGGATAGCTATTACTGAGATGCAGGAGCTAAAGAGGTAGCTAGAGGATTTAGAGGAAAAGGGGTTCATTTGACCGAGTACTTTTTGTGGGGTTCACCGGTCCTTTTTTCAAAAAAAATGGATAGTATCCTTAGGATATGTGTGTATTAATAGAAATTGAACTAGCTAATAGTTAAGAACAGGTATCAATTGTTAAGGATAGATGATATTTTTTACTAGTTTTGAGGATCTTGAGTATTATTGAAATTTTATTTTAGATCTGGATACCATCAAGTGTGTGTTCGACCTACATTCATACCTCATACAATTTTTCATAGAAGGTATGGTCTATATGAGTATCTAGTTATGTTGTTTGGTCTCATGAACACGCTAGCTATTTTCATGGAGTTGATGAACCAAGTTTTCCATCTTTATCTAGATTCTTTTTTAGTGGTTTTAATGGATGATATATTGGTGTGTTCTCAAAATTGACATGACCATGCCAAACATATTGATATCATTTTGGATACACTAAGAGAGCATCAATTATATTCTAATCTCACAAATTCTTACTTTTTTATGGATCAAATTCACTTCTTGGGTCATATTATCTTAGAGACAAGAGTATTAGTTAACCTAGATAAGGTGATAGATGTAGTTTCTTATGAGCGTCCCAAGAACTTCTTTATCATACATAGTGTTTTGGGGCTAGCTGTATATTACTGGAATTTCATACAGGACTTGTCAAACTTAGCAGTGCCATTAATGGACTTGACTAAGAAGAGTGTGAAGTTTGTATGGTAAAATTCCTATGAGACATCCTTTCAAGAGTTAAAAGGGATATTGGCTTCAGTGTGTGTCTCAATTATTTCATATCAAAGTAGAACCTATACCGTATATTGTGACACATTAGGTATTGGTCTTGGAGTAGTAATGATAAATGGAGATAGAGTTTTGGTGTACAGGTATCGGTGGTTGAGGTCACATGAGAGGAATTACCTAATGCATTATATAGAGTTACTTGTGGTTATTCATGTATTACACTATTGGAGACACTACTTACTTGGAGAGAATTTTGTAGTGTACACAGACCACAAAGCCTCAAGTACATATTTATACAATATGATTTGAACTTGAGGCAGTGAAGGTGGGTTGAGTACCTACATTATTTTAACTTCGAGCTTACTTATATGTTTGTACAGGTGAATTTTTTAGCCGATGCACTGAGTAGGATGACTCATATATAGGTAGTTAAATGGGCCAGTAGTGAGTGGAAGCTTATGGATTTGTTCTTTGAGATGCACTTTGAGGTTTAGAACAACTAGGGTAAGGCTTTTATTTAATCCTTATTTGTGACCTCTACCCTACTGTAATGAATGAGGATGAGGTAGCTATTAGATTTTAATGGCCTAGTCCTCCAGAAGATTGTGGCGGGAGAGGACCCACCTCCTAGTTGGATCGTAGGCGAGGATGAAATTCTAAATATCTATGGTCACGTATGGGTTACACTAGACATACATGAGGAGATGATGTGATACTTTCATGCCTCAGTTTGGGAAGTGCACCTAGGAGTTACCAAGATGTATTAGGATTTACATTCTTGGTACTGGTGGCTGGGTATGAAAAGAGATGTAGATATTTTTTTCATGAGTTGTTCCACCTATCAGTAGGTAAAGGTGAAACATCAGTGATCAGGTGGGTTTTTACAAAATTTAACCATTATTGAGTGTAAATGGGATGATTTCATGATGGATTTCATGACCAGTTTGATAAGGTTTCCTCAAGGTAATGATTCTATTTGGGTTGTTGTGGAAAAGCTCACAAAGTTTTCTCATTTCTTACATATCAAGGAGACCTTCACTGTTGATGATCTTGGGAGATTGTATATCCATGGGATAGTATAACTTCATGGGGTTCCTAATTATATCATTTCAGATAGGGAATCATGATTTATGTCTCATTTATAATAGATTTTTGAAGAGGTCATTGGGTACAAAAGTGATTTTGAGCATGGTATACCACCCTCAGACTGATGGCCCATCATAGTGGATGATAAGGTTCTTGAGGACATGTTGTAGGCATGTATCCAAGATTTTTGGGGCTCTTGGGAGAGGAATATACCCATAGTTTAATTTACCTACAAAAATAGATTTTTTAGGATAATATTTTGATAGATCCTTATGAGGATTTGTACGATGGTCCATGTTGATCACCCATGTGTTTATTAGAGATAGGAGAGGTAGTTATGCTTGTACCTCATCTCATGTAGGAGACTACGGAGTAGGTTAGTTGATTTGGAAGCAGATGGATACTGCACACTCTCAATATAAATCTTACACTAATCTATGCTGATGACCTCTAGAGTTAGAGTTCAGGGATTGGATCTTTTTAAATGTTTCAACAATTTTGGTACATAGTAGGATCATGAGACAGGGTAAGTTTTCACCGTGATATGTTGAGCTATTTGATATTCTAGAGAGATTCAGGCCGGTAGCCTATCGGTTGAAGTTACCCTAGAGGTATTGATCCATGCATGATGTCTTCCACATATCTCAGTTGCATTATTATCATTCAGAACATCTCATGTTTTTCAGCCTAAGGAGGTTGAGTTATAGGTAGATTTGTCATTTTAGGAGCATCTAATTTGTATTGTGGATCGTAGAACAAAGGTTCTATGAAGCTGGTATGTTCCTCTATTATGGGTGATATGGTGGCATGGATATTTACAGGATGATACTTGGGAGTGGGAGGAAAATATATGTTCTCAGTGGCCAGATATGTTCTATAAAGATTCTTGACAAACCTTGAGAGGGAAATTCGGGGGATGAATTTCTTTAAGGGGGAAGATTGTAAGAACCTGTGTTTTTCTACAAGGCACGGATCCCTTTAAATTTGGTTTAAATGATTTTTTATGGCTTAATGTGAATACCCTTTAAGTTTATGGGGGTATCAAGGGTGTCCAGGGCTTGTTTGGAGCATGTATCCCAACTTTTTGGGAAAAAGCGTAGGCCATATAGTTTGTAGAAACCATTCTGGATAGGCCGCATGGTCTGACTAACCATGTAAGGCCTGGATAGTGGGCTGGAGGATCCTACATGGTTTTTCAAACCATGTGGATGGAGGTGCATTCCCATGTGGGGGAACCTGTAATTTTTATAAGATCCCAATTTCATGGTTTGTACATGGTTATTCAAACTATGCATAGTGACCATGCGGGTGCCCCATTAGCATAGTAGTGGGAACACAGTTGGCGCACGATTTGGCCAACCGAGCAACCAAACTATGCGAGATGGGTTTTTAGGATAAAAATAATAAATTTTCGGTAATTAATCTTATAACCTAAATCTATTTCCTATTTCTCTCACATTGTACAGCGGTGATATTTGGGATCTCTCCTTTGAAGCCTAAGTTGGGAATTGGGATATCTCCTTCATATGATCTTAGAATCGAGTGTCGTCAGTCTCATTTGATCTGCATCAGTGAGTACTCAATAGATTTTTTATTGTTCTTCATTCTTAATGGTATAAAATTTTCTATTTAGGTGAAAGATAATATTACCTATTTCTATTTTATTCATTTGTTCTTAATTTTTCTCCTGATCTGAGTCGAATCATGAGTTGATATTGGACAAGCACTCCACTATAGACCTATAATAGTTGGTCTCGTGATTTTACCTTAAATTAAAGGTGTTTATATAAATGTTTTTTTGTTGTGTTCTATATTTTCCAAGTGATGTCCTTGAAATGGAATTTATTCCTTGATTAAAATGATAGTTATGACCTATATAATTAACAAGACCCATTGATAAATGATTAAAGGTTAGGAACCTAAAATATAAACCACCCCTTGGGTGTGTGTTTTAATTAATTTGACCTCCATTGGTGGAATATAAATTTGATTACCATTTAGGTGTGTCATTTACCCCTTTCTGTGAGATGTTAAATGATGAATTGTATTGTATTTTTAATTGTAAATTGAATTTGTTAAAGGGAGGGAATGGAAGAGAATATCCCTATTATTTAATCATGTAATTTTACAATTATTCTTAAGTTACTTTTCATAATAAAATTACCACATGAAATAATTAAGAGGAAAATCTTTTTAAGCTTAGATCATGCCTTCATCCATCTTCTAAGGTGAGGTTTAATTGAAATAATCAAATGATATTGATTGAATGTTATGATATTCCTTGGGTGAAACTTGGGTTCATATACGAACACCATGGATAGACTCTTTTGGATACTGCTCTACTTATGCCTGAGTGATACTTGGACTCCCTAGTGGACTTCCAAGGATGGACTCATGGGGGTTGATTATATATACACCCAAGTGTCGTTTGGACTCCTTGTATGGATTTCTAAGGAAGGAATCATAGGGTAGTTGATTATATTCTCCATCGGTGACACTTGGGATCCCTTAGAAGACCTCCAAGGATAGAATCAATGAGCAGGGATGTTATACCACACCTAGAGTGATACCATAATTTTAATGAGGAATTCCTAGGATGGTCTTGTAAGGTGTTTGGTTTATGATATACCTAGAGAGATACCTGGATTCAAAATAACGAATTCCAAGGATAGGCTCAGGTTATTAATTTAAAAAAATAATGAAATGATTTATATGAAACATATGCCAAGCTAAAGAATGGGATTTTATTTATTTAGTGTCTTAGACTTTATTGATGTCCTGGTTAGGCATCCTTGAATCACATATCTTCAAAGGGGATATTAGGCAATGTGCCAGGTCCTGAGACTTATTTATTAAAAAATATTGAATAATTAAATGGAAAATGATTATAAATTTATACAGGATATAATTTTTAGTCAAAAGATTACTAGCTAAGGTCGAAGCAGGTAGCAGAGGATGGGTATCCATGGGAACCCGGACCTTTATGGGTAGTATACGTACAACACTTCTTTTACATATTCGATTACTTCCTACACACTATTATTATTATATATTCCCTGACTGGATGAAATTATGCCTTTGGGTGGTATCCTACTGGGATTATATCTCACACCCTATTTGAGCCATTGTTGGGTACTCAAACATACTATTTGGATGTAGGTAAGGACCGAGAAAGTTCCCACAGTTTGATACTTGACTTTATTCCATGCTTATGATAAGGGGAGCATGGAACTGTGATGATACCCATGATGCTATCTAAAGATAGTAATTTTTTATCTTTTTTGTATTTTGAGATATATATTGTACACTTTCTATGTATACCTATTTTGTATGATTTGTAGATACATGACATGATCATCATTATATATAATATTTCTTTTGGTATTATTTTATATATATGTCTTTGGATGTTTATCTCATATTGTTTATATATTTCCTGGATATTTATTTTTTTCTGTTATTAACTATTATTGTTATTCCAATATGTTACACTCTAGTAATAAGGGAATAGTTTCCCCACATACACACCCTAGGCCCTTGTTACTAGTTGGTAGCCTCTGACATTTGGGGAGAGGCACTTGATCCCATGTCTCCAATCAGGCTTGGGGCACTGTTGAGTGTCATCTAGATTTGGAATGTTACAAACCATAAATAGACCATGGTTAGTTTCCTAAAATATATACCAATAATTTATTCGAAGATAATATTTTAGTAATTTTAAATCATTTAGTAAAATATTATTTATTATAAAATAATATTAAAGTCAATTTTGGAACTATTCATTTAGTTTAACTTTTAAAACATAAATACAACAATGAAATTAAAAATAAAATGCATAAAAACCTATCTAATATATAATTTTTATCTATAAAAATATTTTAACACAAAAACTCATTTAAATAATATTAGTTTTAGAGTTTTTAAATTCATTTTATTGGTTTTTTACTGCTTGTGTAGGTACTATGACAGTGTTTCATAGGAATTTAAGGCAATTATTTGAACACTAAAATTTAGAAATAAATTACCATGACAAAAAAATAATTTATGTTTTAAAAAACTTATAATAAAACATACCTTTTCTTCCTATGTAAAAAAATTTAATGACAATAAATCAAAGAGAATTGCATTTTTTACTTTTCTTTATAAAAAAAATATATAAAAGACAAAATCATGGAAAATGGATAAAAAGGCCATATATTCAACTTTTGGATAATTATGTACGTGATATTATCATCTAATTAAATTAATTTTATTTTTAGGGTAATTTTTTTATTCCTTATCATTTTATTTTTAACCATAATTACCCGATTTACTCTTTACTATGGTAACAAAAATTATTAATATTACAATTCATAATGTCCAAAAATTAAAGGGAAATATTTTCTAAATTTGGATCCAATAATTTAAAATATGTAATATATTTTTAAAAATTTAAAACAAAGAATTATAATAATTTAATTTAAAATTAAACTGGTAAAACGTGATAAAATCCAGTTTTTCATAAAAAATTCCTTTTTAAAGTATAAAGTATTTTATACTAAATTCAATTATAAAATTCATTTAAAAACCAAAATTGTGTTATTTTAAATAAAAAGGAAAAAATTATTTTTTAAAACTAACAAAAAAATATAATTTTACTTTATAAATACTCAAAAAGAAAAAAATTCCCTAAAAATCATTATTTTTCACTATTTATTGAAAAATAAAACTTTTCATAAAAATATTAAAATTTCACCATAAGATAATTTTGATATTATGATTTCAAAAATGAAGTTCATTTTATAAAATAAATTTTATAATATTTCTTAATTTTAATTATAATATTTTCTCATAAAAATAAATAAAACCATTTTTAAAGAAATTATATTTTTGAAGAACAAAATGAATTTTCTAAAACTTGAGTGCTTATTTTCTAAGAACTAATAAATATATTTTTATTAATTAGGAAATTTAAATATATTTTATAATCTGTTTAATCCTATTCACAACCTCCAATTTAATGGTTAGGTTATAATGGCTATATTTAAATAATAATATTTTGTGGTTTGTTTAAGTTCAGTGTTGCATATCTTGTATGCTATCAAACATAGTATTTATTTTAAAATATTAGGATATTACATTCTCCCCCCCCCCCACACAAACCTTTAAAAAAATTCATCGTCTTAATTTAAACTTGATCTTGGTAATCAAATTTTTTCCATTTAAAAATACCTTTTTTGAAATCCCACATTGTAAAAGGGGTTAATAAAACTTCTTCTTGATAAGAGAGAAAGGTAAGTACAAAGGTTTTCTAGAATAACACATAACTAGGTTTCCAAGTAGGAAAAAAAATTGGAATTGAAAATATGGACATGGATGAAAATAATAATGTCTAGATAATGATGTTGAGTGACAAAGATCATTGATCATAGAAAGTGAATGATCATGAGAAAGTAAATGACCACAAAACCATAAACCAAAGAGGTGTGAAAAAGACTACCGATATATTAGAAATGAAGTTAATAGGATAGAACTATTGTTTAAAGATCCTTTTACTAGTATTTATTAATTCCATTACCATATAAGATAAGAATATAAGGAAATATAATTACTTGAAAATTATAATTTGATCCTTTAATAAATTTCCACTAAAATCTCCTCTTTTACTCCAAATGATGAGTATTCAAGATGAATTTTTTATGCATAAAGTGATAAAATTAAATTCCATCAAGATTTTATACTTCCAAAAAAATATAATAAAATATTTCTCCTATCTTTATACATTAAGCAAAACCAAAATGGTTAGCACAAGGTAAGATAATTCCCCAAAATAATGAACCCTCATATGATGAAATACAATATTAATCTTGAAAGCCTTAATAATAACACCCAAAGTTCAACATAGATAATTCTATAAATAACTATCCTTAAAATTATTCAAAATATTCCACACTAAGATTTAAACCCAGATATTATAAGGATTTTATCACATATTCATCTAAGATAAATTTGACATTTATCTCCAAATAACATCAATCACTCTTAATGTCTCATACCAAAAATGTATGTGACATAGTCATATAATCTCTAAGATATGCTAATGATTTCCATAAATAAATCGAATCACTATAAAGCCACATTAAAATAATATATGCTTCCAGATGATAATTTAACTTTTAATCCTCAAATAAATCTCATAATATTCTATTTATCTTAATCATATATGGTTCCAAAAATAGTGAAATTATTCTAAAATAACATTAATCACTTAATCACCAAATCATTTTTCAGTCCCACAGTTATCTATATGATAAAACATATGTTCCCAACATAAAATTATTAATCATTTTTAATATCATACTAACTAGGAAATTATGTAGTCCAATGATAAGTGATTCACCCTTATCTCCCTTCAGTTGTGGGTTCGAGCCTAACTGCCTTACTAGATGCGATGGGTTGTTGCCCGGTCTGTGGGTTTCCATTTTTATAAAACTATAATAATATAATTCTTATAAAATTCCTAGAAATATAATAATCATCCTAAAAAATAACCTTGATCATCAATGATCGTATGAAACCTAATGGTTATCAATACCTTTAAACTCATGTCCATAAAATTTAAAGAGTATTCTTCCTCAAATAACTTTTTCACATGTTAAACTTAAAGGTTACATATACCTCAAACTCAATAAATGTCTCAAAAGTGCTCTCATAACTTAAAAACTCAAAATATTATTAACACTTTTAAACTTTTGATCATCCTTAAAACTACCATTATATCATAACTCTTGAATCCATGTGTAAAGAAACCTTAATCATTCAACATTCATCGTAATTCATTAAACATAATTTTCTAACATATTCATTAATACTTCCTTCCTACAAACAAAAATATGAATCATGTACTAAGATTCAACAATATCAAAACCTAAGATAAGATATAATTCATACCTTTTATATGTCATTTTTAGTTCTATCATATTCAACTGTAATGGAATTAGGCAATCACTAAACATTTGTCTGTATGATCTTGCTAATCTCATTCATGATATTTCCTCTAAGTACATTGATTTGAATAATTACCATAATCCCTACATCTAAACATTCAATTGATACTTTGGGAATAGATGTATTCTCCTTTAGGGAATTAATTGGTTGATTCATTTTTCCTTGGAATATTTTTTATTAATGCTCTCCTTTACCACATACAAAACATCTTCCCATTATTTTAATACATCTTCCTAGGTGAATTTTCATACAGTCTTAACACATAGGTCATTGAATATTTTTAACTTTATGACCTTTATCACTCTAACTTCCATGGATCTTCATTTATATCTTATTTGATGCATTGGGAAACTCACCTAGGTTCAAGTTGTTAATCATAACTCATGATATTTGGTTAAGAATAACCATAATTTTTTTATGATAGCTCCCATTCCATTCAATTTATAATTTAGATAACCACTTCATTTTCCTTCACATCCATTGTTAATTTGGTTCATGCTAGATATATTCATTTTATAAAACCAAAAAATCTAGTGAGAGTATATCAATAAAATCATAATAAACTATCTTATTAGAAGTATAAACAATAAGATATCCTTAACCATGGTATCTTAAAATATTTTAATTTATACAAAATAACTATAATTATCCCTAAAATACTAACCATTATGGTTATAGAGGTCTTTTAACTTATATTCAAATAACATCCTAACCACTAATGTTATCAAAAAAAATTCCTTTGATACCAATTGTAAGGATTTGGCCTTAAACATAACATATTCTTAAGTTTTTATTCAAGAATTCACTAACTTGATTTCCTGAGGATCTTTATGGTTTATAGTTTTAGAGAATTAGGTCATAACTCTTACCTAATAAACCCATATATAAAGTGGACACTTCTACTTAGTATCGATTTTTTTTTGAAATAAAATTTTTTAAATAAAACATGTTTCCTTTTCATAGAAAATCTTCATGAATTTTAACTTGAATTATTCTTTTACCTTACCCATCCTTAAACCCTGTGACAAAAATTTATAAATGTGGGATGAGCACAAAAAGCTCACTGAGGGGCATAAAAAGAAATGAATATCTTAGTCTAGTGAGAAACATGAAAACCCATAAAATACTTAAATTTATCACATTATTCTTTAAGAAAATGAATTAAATAATTTCTGAATAAAAAACACAATTTTTTTTCAATGTAAACTTTTAAACCCATAGAAAAAATTGAAAACCCTTTTTAGGAAACTTAGAGCATCATATTCATAACCCCTTTAAAACCTGTTTCAGAAATAACTGGAGCCAAATTAAATCAAAAGGAGAAACCACACCGATTAACTCCATCCTACTTGAATTTTATGACAACATAACCCAATACATTTGAGATATATAATATTTTTTACCCTTAATATAATTTATATCAGTCTCAACCATTTTTCATGAGCTATAATGGGTCTGAACCCATCATATAAGCTATATCGATCTCACCCATTCATTATGATCTATAATAGGGTTCATACATTAATATAATTTGTATCAGTATCACTCATTTCACATATATAATTATAAAGTACCATATAATGAATAAAAAATATTCTTTCACCTTTTCATCATAAAACCTTTGAAAAACTTTTTTGAACCCACGTGCAAAACACTTTTGGATATTGAAATACCATTTCCATTTAAAAACCCATTTTCAAAACTAAAATGACAAGAAGGGAGGGATTAAGGGTTTTAATATAAATAAAACATTAAATATTGTAAATTAATCCAGATATCATATAACAGTTATGGTGGTGAGAAAATTCATTGTCTTTATAGATTTTAAAATAAAACATTTCTTTTGTATTTTATAAAGAAAGTCAAAATATTCCATAAAAAATTCCTTTTGAAAACCTTTGAAACAAATTCAAGAGAGGCATAAAAATTCATTTATTATTAATTTATTTATATATAAATAAATCAATAAAATAATTTTGAAAATATGAATATGTAATAAAAAGTGTTTTAAATGAGACTTTAAAAGAGGGGTTTTTTTAAAAGGAATTCACTTACCTGGAGTCTAAATTATCATGTATTTTCCTTATCTTATTAAATAATAAAATTATGATAACTATTTACTTTATTTATGACCTTTTTAAATTTTATTATTCCTTTTATTTTACTTATTACCATATTAAAATTACTCAATCATTTAATTTCACATCAGATGTTTTGACGATATTCAGGTCATATGTCTAAATTGAATTTGGTAGGTTGAATATGGTCAAAGTGGTAATTATAATAAAATATCCATAATATTAATCATGAAATAATTATAATTTTTATGTATCAATTATACTTTTAAAGCCATCAATGAAATATGGTTATGAAAAATGAATTATGTCACAATCATGGAGATGGTAGGTCATACGTACACATGTGTAATGTTTCAATTTTTCAATGATCATTATGTAAAAGAGGTAAGTATTATTTTATGTTTATATAGTTATAATTTTATCATAAATAAATTATTATTTATTTAAATATACTTTTATTTGTCATCCATGTGTCATTGTGATGAAAAATGTATCACAATGCTTCATAGAGGCGGTTGTCAACACGCAAGCAAGAATGACATTATAATTTTTCAATGAATGGAAAGATAAGAAGTTATAGGATATATTATATTTTTTAATGATAAATATGTATTTAATATCATATATTTACATTAAATTTATCATTATAAATAACCATGAGAGGTGGTGATGTAAAATGAATTACATCAGTTCGTGAGGCGGTGGCCCACCGTACACACAAATGATGGATTCCATTCCCATTTGATGGAGGTTGGATATGGATATAGGTTGTGATATTAAAATTATAGAATATAATTATATGTTATATATATATATATTATAATGTTTTAATAATATATTAATGGTGTGGAATAAGAAATAAAAAAAACTTGGTTAAGAACGATACCTCTTCTTCGAACAACCTCTTACAGTTGACATCAAAATATTTCCTAAGTTAGTAATATGATCAAACCAAGGACTTTATAATTTTTATATTTATTTAATTAAAGTATTTTTTTAGTTATTTTATAAACCAAATGTCTCATTAATTTTGAATAAATGAGAAGAATGTGTGCCCTTTTATAAGAGAGATGAGGGGCACTCTTGGAATTTCTTAAAATATAAAAAATAATATAAAATAATTTTGATTAAAAAATGGATCCAAATTAAAAATACTAAAATATAATATGATTAAGAGTATAAATAAACTCATAAAATAAAATTTTGACAAGTTTAGATCATATTTTCACCCTTGTCTTTTCGTTTTAACCCTACGTTAACCCTTTTGACAATTACGATGATATCAATGTTTTTTAATATTATGGAGTTAATGTAGTTAATATAAAAGAAAAAATGGACCATAAATGGACCATGGTTGGTGTTAAAAACCATATCCCAAAAACTTGGATGAATGTAATATTTTTAGTAATTTTAAATCATTTAATAATATATTATTTATTATAAACATTAATTTCAATTTTGGAACTACTCATTTAATTTGAATTTTAAAACTACAATACAATAATGGAATTATAATAAAATGAATAAAAACATCTATAATATGTCATTTTTATATAAAAAATCTTGTAACACAAAAACTCACTTATAAAATATTATTTTTATAGTTTTTAAAATAATTTTATTGATTCTTTCACTACTTGCACAAGCATTGTGCTAGTGTTACATAAGTATTTAAGGTATCTATTTCATAATTAAAATTTATAAATAAATTAAAATTATAAAAAAAATATTTATATTTAATATAAACATTTATAATCAAACATACACTCTGTTTATCCCTATTTAAAATATTTAAATTTAATAAAACAAAGAGAATTACATTTTTAACTTTTCTTTATATAAAATAATATAAAGGTAAAAATCATGTGAAAATAGAAAAAAGGCCATATATTCAACTTTTGGATGATTATTAAAGAGATATACTCATAAAATTAAATTAATATAGAGTTTTAGGATCATTTTTTTAGTCCATAACATTTTATTTTTAACCTTAATTACCTGATTTACCCTTTTCCTTGGTAACAAAAATTACTAATGCAGCTATTAATAATGTCCAAAAATAAAAGGAAAATATTTAACAAATTTGAAACCAAAAATTCCAAATATGGAATCCATTTTTCAAAATTCAAAACACAGAATTGACACAAATTAATTTAAAATTAAATCAGCAAAACTTGATGGAAAATAATTTTTCAGAAAAATGCCTTTTTAAAGTATAAAGTGTTTTTATGCTAAATTCAAGTATAAAATTCATTTAAAAAATCATAATTGAATTATTTTAAACAAAGGAGAACTAATTATATTTTAAAACTAATACAAAATAGAATTTTATTTTTTAAATACTCAAAAAAATATAATTTTCAATAAAAACTCGTTTTTTCACTATTTATTAAAAATAAAACCTTTCATAAAAATATAGAATTTTCACCATAATATAATTTTTATTTGATGATTTAAAAATTAATTTAGTTTAATAGAATAAATTTTATAATAGTTCTAGAAATTAATTATAATATTTTCTCATAAAAGGCAATAAAAACCATTTTTGAATGAAACGTATTTTTAAAGAACAAAATAGATTTTTTAAAAATTGAGTACTTATTTACTATGAATTAATAAAAAAAAATTATTGATTAAGACATTTATAAATATTTCATAATATGGTTTATCCTATTCATACTTATCAATTAAATGGCTTGGTTATAACAACCATATTTAAATAAAAATATCTCATGGTTCGTTTAAGCTGGTGTTTCATATCTTGTATACTATCGAACATCGTATTTATTTTAAAATATAGATAAATTACATAATATTAAAATGATCACATATTAATTATATATATCTTATCCAATATATGTTGTCAGTAATGTGCTTCTTAAAAATCTTTTTATTCTTTCTCTAATTTAATTGGATGTTATATTGGGCATAAATTGGAAATCTCAATATAAATCCCATATCAATTGTTGATGAAGGGAGGTTACATTTGATATTATGATCAACCTAATATTTTCTATTGGTTTAAGGATAAACTTGAACACCCAATGGAATTTTCTTCCATCATATGGGTTTTACTACCTATTCATGACCGATATTTATCTCAAATGGTTGGGAATAAGCTTTGTATTGAAAATTTTCCTATTATTCTATAATATGTTGATGTATTTACTGAGGAATTTCCTAGTCTTATCCCTGATCATGAAGTTTATTTTTCAATATAACACATACCCGATGCAACACCAATTTCAAAAAATCTATATAGAATGGCCCCGATTGAGTTGAAGGAATTAAATAATGAACTCTATGAGAATCTGGATAAGGGGTCCATTCATACTAGTGTATCACTATGAGGTGCATTTGTTCATTTTATTAATAAGAAAGATGGTTCGATGAATCCTTTCATTTATTATAGGTAACTTTACAGTATCACTATTAATAACAATTATCCTCTATCCTATATTGATGATATGTTTTATCAAATACAAGGAGCATAATATTTTTCCAAGATTGATCTTCGATATGGATATCATCAGCTAAGGTTCAAGAAGGATCATATACCCAAGATAGCCTTTCATATGTAATATGGTTAATATGAATTTATATTAATTTTATTTGGACATATTAATTTTATTTCTATCTTCATAGATTTAATGAATATATTCTTTAGAGATTATCTTGATCAATTTTTAGTAATCTCTATAAATGATATTATTATATATTCAAAGAGTAAGGATGGGAATGAAGAAAATTGGAGGATTGTGTTGAAGACTCTGAGAAAGTATAATCTAAATTAAAAATTTACCAAGTGTGAATATTGGCTATATAAAGTCTTATTCTTGGGTTATACAATTTTAATTGAGGGTATATTAGTGGATCCTTGAAAAAAAATTGTTAAACAATATACCATACCAACCACGGTAGCCATGATCTATAGTTTTATGGGTTGGGAGGATACTACCAATTATTTATGAGAAATTTATCATAGCTATCATATCTACTATCCAAGTATACATGGAAGGGAGCCAAGTTCTTTTGGATAGACGAATGTGAGGATAATTTCAAGGATTGGAAAAAAAAGGTTGGTTAGGGAACCTATGATTACACTACCCTATAGTGAAGAAGGTTTTGTGATATATAGTGATGCATCAAAGAAGGTATTGGTATGTATCCTCATGAAGAACTATATAGTGATATCTTATGCCTCAATTTAATTTATAATTCATGAGAAAAATTACCCTACTCGTGATTTGGAGTTGGCAGTAATAATTTTTTCATTTAAAATATGGAGGCATTATCTTTATGGTGAAATATATGATATATATATTGAATATAAAACCTTGAATTATATATTCACATAGAAAGAGTTGAATATGTTCTAAAGTAGATCCTTTTAATTGATTAAAAATTATTAATTCTTAATATACTACCACTTTGGAAAGCTAAATAAGGAAGCTGATACTCTGAGTCATAAAGACCCTACTAGTTTTTTTATAATTAGGATTAAATGAGATCCAATATTTATGGATTTATAGAATATTGATCATGAAATCATGAGTAAGGGTATTGATTATATCTTTCTTATGTGAATGTTCAACCATCCTTCCATTTTAGTATTATAGATTCATATAATAAGGATGTGTAACTATAGTATTATGTGATAAATATTCCTAAGTTCAACCATGATTGTGATGGAATGATAAGGTTCATGAACCAAACATGTGTCCCGTCAATATTAGAAATAAATGAGTTATTAGATGAAGCTCATAGTTCATCATTATCTATTCATACTAGAAGTATGAATATGTATAGAGATATAAAATATTATTTATAGTGTGATAACATGAAAAGGGATATTGCAGAGTATGAATCTTGATGTTTGGTATTCAGAAAGTTAATAATGAGAGACAAAAATCTATGAGGATGTTACAACCAGTAACAACTCGACCCATAAGGGCCTACCTATACTATGGAATTTTGAGCCTTCACAACTCCATACCCACCTCTGATAGGACAGGGGATGGAATCCAGTTCCAAATAGTCATATCACACACATGGAAGTCTATAGCCTATGGGGCCTATACATACACACACATGTCTATCTTCATGCAACAGTGTATGGATAATAATACAACTGATACTAAAAATTCATGAATACATCTATCCCATAAAAAAATTATAGTAAAAGAACTAAAATCATGAAAGGAAAAAATACAATCCCATAAAAATTGAAAAAGTGTTCAACCTGCTCATAATAAGGGGAATTCTATCAAATTCAACCACCAGTATACACCTTGGTCTATCTAGATCGTTATGCTCCACCTACTTTGGGTCCTCCTAGGACTTCGTCGAGAGGTATGTCATCTGAAAAAGACACAACATAGGCAGATCCCATGTAGGGATGAGTATAACAATACCCAATAGTCACCTCAAAAACCCAAAATAAAAGGGAGAAAATGAAAGGAAATAGTCTACACACCCCCAAGCTAGAGGAGAACCTGAGAGAAAGAGGGTACAAGAAACCTCATCTCAATCATTCCTTGGTTATACATGACTATTCAGCTCATATACCCATGGTATTTCAAATATAAATCACCATAATGGATCCCAAAATAACCTAGATAAACTCATCTCAAACTCTAAGTCTCATGGTCTCAACCATATCCATCCATTGAATCCTACTCGATGATCAAAAGTATTGCTCATTTGGGAGAAATTTCTCCACATGCCTTTTCATCCCTGATGGAACTGGTCTAAAAAGTCTCAAACAATGGGTATCACTAATCTGATGTCATAACCCTACCATCCCTAATGGAAACTATTCGAGAGAATATGATCATCAGTTACCTCCATGGAGGAAATCACCTCGTGACTTGAAAGATCTCAAAACACATATAGGGGATCACTCTCAGGACTGTTAGGGGATACAATAAACCCAAAGTGTAACTCAGGATATCCTAACTATTATAAATTGGATCACATCTAAGACCATTTGGGGGCACCAAAAACCATACTAAAAACACAACACACAGATCTCAATACATGGATAGGGGGTCACACCCAGGACTATTGGGGGACACTGCAAAGCCTTATTGAGTAACTTTCAAAGTAAGGGGGTCGTACATCTCTAATATCATGAACCATCTTGGGATGAACTGCTATATGGGGGAGTGGAACCCTGTATCATGGTGGTCATTAAAATATTGTGAACCCCACCTGGGGTATTATAATAATATATGATTTCACCCCAAGACACTCATAAGGATTCTACAAACTCTATCTAAGATAAACTCCATAGAGGGGTGACAATCCTATATTGAGGACGTTATGACACATAGTACCCTCATAAGAATAGACCAAGGTAACTCACTCAATTGATATTTACCTATATATAACTAATAGAAGCAACACACAATACCACCTCACATCGCATCTCTAATGCCAATACCTTGGCCACCATCACGTCCTATATGGAAAAATACTCAGGATAGGCTACTCTTGAGGCTCCATCTAAAACTTAAAGATAGATATGCACGAGGGAAAATTCTCTGAGGGAAGTACATGATGTATACCCATAGTACATGGTGTGTCTCTCAAATCCATCCCCTATCCATGTCTCTTTTTGGTACTCAATGTGTATAAAGAGAATACATGGTGTGTACACCATGTCACATGTTGTGTGACCTCATCTAGACCCCTAGGCATGTCCTCACCTGCACACGGCCCGGCTGTCCATTTCTACATACATGGTGTGAACCCCTTATACACGACATGTTCTATCACTTGGGGAATATGGTTGTTTGCTTTGGCCCACACTAGTGTATCTCATCTTTTTTCTACATCATTTGGTCATGTACTAACACAAGTTCATATCCCTAGACATGATGATCAGGTTCATTTCCACAAATTCATATCCAAGGACCCCTACCTGGTTTGTACCCCTAGTACATATTATGTATCCCTAAAAGTTATATCTTCCTTGAATTATAAGATAACATGTTATGTGTTCCTAAACTACACATCATGTGATCAGAATTTCTAAATGGGAAATCCTTGAAATCCACCTAAAACCCCTAATTTCTCCAGATCCATCTCAAATCAACCCTCATGTGGTCACTAACAGTCGTCTAAGGGAACTAAAACCTTAAAAAATGAAAAATAGGAATCATGAAATAAAGATAAAAAAAATATTCCTAACTCATTGTGAAATGTTGAATCTTTGGGTCCAACACGATTTCCATAGGCTTTAGCACCTCGATCCAATGAAAATTGGCATCAAAATGGGGTTTAGCGTCACTTCCTTACTTCAGTTTCTCCTCGGTTCATCCATCACTGTTGGAGAGAACCTACTCACCCCTTCCATATGTGGGAATCCAAATATTAGGGTAGTTTTATTAATTAAATTTTATTTAATTAATAAACCATAATTTCACACCCTGCTAATGGTCACCTCCAACTAAGCACCCAATAAAGAAAAAATGTATGTCGCTCCTAGGGTAAACACCATGTTTTAGACTTATCATTCATCTTAGATTTCCAATATAATACTGCAATCATGATTTATCCCATATTTTATAAAAATAACATGTGCATGACATAAAATATTTAATATTTTTAATATCACCACTTCAAGGCTCTTTGGGCCTTGGAATTCCACTCTAACTCAGTGTCTGGATTCAAAAATAGTCCTAGAAATAATACAAATCCTTATATAGAAAAAAAAATAGTCTATAAAATCTCCCCACCTTTAATAATTTTCATCTTGAAAATTAAAATCTTATGCATAAGGGAGAAAATTTAGCTCTCAACTAGATCTCCCAGACCATCGAGCTCTCCAGAAGGTTCCTGTGCTGAAAAAAAAACACACACCCAAGGGAACTACATGTACATTAAGGTTTTTATCTTGGTAGATCATAAATAGTACTAGTAACCTTGGAAAAGAAACTCTAACCTCAATTACCATCTTATCCAAGTCAACATTGTGTAACGATTTGGGCACATATCTCCTTAGTTGCAACAGGTGGAAAACAATCAGGACCCGATATAACTGTTGTCAAAGGGTCTAATGACACACCACCTCTCTAAACCATAAAAAACTAGATAAAGGGTATACAAAACCCAAATATATCCTTCTTCCCCATCCAAATTTCCATAATACTTGATGATGTTATATCTCAAAGAACATAAGACCTCATTGTCAAACTCCCAAGGCCACTTTTTCGGACTAAACCAACCCCTGGAATGTCCCAACATTCCTCATATGCCTCTAGATAGATTATTCCTTTCATAACCATCACTATCACCAACTCTGGTCCAATAATAATTGTTTTCTATTGTATCCAACTAGTATAGTATTGACATTTATGGTCCCTCTCTCATGGATTCCAAAGGTGCTACTCTGATGGTAGAGTGGTCACTACCATGATACCCAACCTCCACTAAGGGTAATGAAATATTCCCATCCATGGCCCCTAGATGACATGAAAACCAAATTATGTTTTTACAAAATCTAAATGGTCTTATTTACCTTACCACCCAACCTAGTGCCAAAGGATTTTGGTATGACCACCCCTATCTTGGGTGCACTACTAAGGGAAGAAACCTCCTCAACACCTTGTCTAACCACATGAATGGTGTTATTTTAAATTCTTGGAAGATTTATGTACTCCCCATCTTCAGAAAATCCATCAAGAACATGTCCAGTGGACATCTGATCATGAGATACCTCACAAAAAATATCTAAATCTATGCATCTCTGACTTTCTGATAAATAAAGGGTAAAAAACTATCAACTGGAGATACACTGCACCAACCTCAACCTTAAGGGTCAATTTCAAGAAATTTTATTGCTCTAACACCTTACTTTTCAAAAGTGGATGGATAACTTTGGTTCAATAATCTAATACTGAACCCATGACATAGGGTGGATCTCAAGATAGCACTACCATAACCATTCCCATGGACCACCATCACTCTTGAATTTGAGAAGACACATCTCAGAGAGTGAACCTTTTAAGACTATAAATGATACTTTAAGATACTTGTAAGTTCGGAATTCTCAAAGTATGTATAGGACTATCCTAAAGTGTATCATGTACACAACCATCAATGATGAGTACACTAGGATGTCACTGAAGAATACTACTATAAAATTATCCAAGAATGGTTAGGTATTCATTTCATCGGTCTCACAATACTGGTGGGGTGTCCAATGCACCAAAATGTATCCCCGTAATCTCAAGAAACAATAAAGGATTTAGGAAGTTAACTTTGATACAAACTTCAATTGAATATGGATTTGGAGATAACCTTCCCTGAGGCTAACTTTAAGAACCATATTTCTCATAGCTACTGGGTGAATAATTCATTGATTCTCAGGTGTGGGTACTCCTCCATAACCATTACTTGGTACAGGAAACATCAACTACACCTAACCTTAATAACTCATATGCATACTAATCAAATAAAATAGGGATTCCCAAGTGAAAACATCGATCTTACAAGCCCTCCAACTAAATCAAAGCTCAAGAAACACTATGAGATCTTTCTAACTCAAAGGTTGATCTAGAAAGGGCTCCACTTGTGTCACCAGGCCTTGAATAGAGGATATATTTAGGGAAAATTGACTAACAAACCTATGACAAAATGAAATTTGAGATTGAGAAGTCACATGTCATACCTCTAACCAAACTCAAAGTCTCTAGGTCACATGAACCTACTTCCTAAAACTCATCCTTTCCCCCTTTTTACTACCTTTCCACCCCAAACAGGTCATTCTCTAAAACATTAGCACACCAAACTAACTTGAACTCACAAGTTATAGAAAATCACCCACTACATCTCGATGCTATCTTATTTTGGTGGCACAAACTTGCCCGCACTATTTTATATTGCATCATAAGAACACTTATCAGTGAGGGAAGCATACCTCTTTATTTCTAGTCTGAATCTATAACAACAACACCAAAACCCTAAAATATTCAAGTCTTGAGAAATAGGTGTGGTTAGAGAAGAGTGACTCGCACCTATTCCAAACCCAATATAAACTATGGTAGAAAAGACATAGATCATACCTAAAATTACTTTCGGAGACTCTGGATCAAAAACATCCAACACCTATAGCTACCCATATCCATTTCCACCAGTTCCCTAATCTTGGCATGGACCACATAGGGGTTATGGTGGTGCAAACATATCAAAGAACCATCCACCTCCTACTGCTCCTCTAGCTTCTAATCCACATCTGTCACCCTATGGACCTCCTTGCTGCAATCGTTGCCTCTTCCTTAGTGGTATATCAATTGTATCTCTTACCATAGTGTATTAGGTAGAAAAATCCCTCTCTATGTGTCCACATCCATCATAATCATAACATAGCCTCTGCTTTAAAGGACTATGTTATCCCCGAGGTCATCATGAATGATGCATCCTCCTATTTTTTATCTACATTGCACACCTACTGTCTATGGGTCCTGCTCGACTAGGACTACGGGAGTTCCCTGCCTTGAAATATCATGATACACACTCAATCCCTACAAATCACCAACCAACACCAATAGATCCATCCATGGGTCATTCTAACATGTTTCATCCACCTGAACCATCGGAGCTAGGTCTATACACTGATCAATGGGTGGAATCACTACTATATGTCCACTTGGAAGAAAAATTTACTCATGAACAGGCCCCTGCATAGAGGCCTCGTCAATCATCAGGTCATACCCTCGACCTTACTAAGTTAACCCTAAAGTTTATCATCATAGAAATATCATGAAAGAATACAAGATATGCCACAGTCAAAGAGTATATCTGGGTAGATAACTCAAGAAGGACATGGAAACCACAACCTAGTCCTATATGATGCATGTACCAAATTTTCCATGCAACCAATTCCTACATGTTTTGAGTTATTAATCAGGTTATCTAAGTCTTGGGGAAAGGATATGTCATCCACCACACCAAAAATGGAGTTCTTTTTCTGAAACACAAACTCAAAACACTTAAAATTGTTTCCATAAATCTCAAACTAAGATCACAACTATAAAATCACAACACTATAGTCCCAAAGTGGAACCCCCACTTTGATACCACTCTATAATGACTCGACCCACTAGGTTACACCTGTCCTATGGAAGTTCAAACTGTCATAACCCCAAGCTCACCTCCAATAGGATAGGGGATGGCTTTTAGCACCAATTAGCCATATCACACACATGGTAGGCCTTATCCTATGGTGAATTTACACACTCATATACATCCATATCCATACAATAGTGTAGGTATAATAATAAAATTGATACCAAAAATATATACATATATATATCCCAAAAATATAGTATAGTAAAAAAACTAAAATCATGAAAGGGAAAAATAAAATCCCACCAAAAACTTCAAAATCATCCAACTTACTCAAAAGGAGGGGATTTATGTCAAATTAAACCACCAGTACACACCTTAGTCTATCTATCTCTCTATTCTCCACATACTCTAGGCCCTCCTAATACTACTTTAAAGATATGTGGTCCACATAAGACACGATATGTGTGGGTAGAGGACTTGTAGGGGTGAGTATAAAAATACCCAGTAGGTGCCCCAAAACCCCAAAATAAAAGGGAGAAAATACAATTCAATAGTTAAATTGAACCCAAGCCAGAGGATAACCCAAGTAAGAGAGTATAAGAAACTCTTTATAGACCATTCCTTAGTTATAAATGACTTTTCATCTCATCTCCACATGGTATTTCAAATATAAATTACCACAAGGGATCCTAGAATAACCTATATATACTCATCTCAGACTCTAAGTCTCATGGTATCAAAAATATCTAGCCATAGAATCTTATTTAAGGGTAAAAATTATTATGCATATGTGATAACACTCTCCATGATACTTTCCATCCAGGATGAAACTCATCCAATGAGTCTCAAATAATGGGTATCGCTAAGCCGATGGAACATCCTTGCCATCCCTAGTGGAAACTATCCAAGAGAACATGCTCGTTGGTTACCACCATGGTTCAAGTCACCTTATGACTCGTAAGATATCAAAACATAGATATGAGATCACTCCTAAGACTACTAGGGGACACCACGAACCAAAACTCAAACTCATGAGATCATAATGCTTAAATAGAGGATCACATACAAGACCACTAGGGGAAACCATGAACCCTAATAAAACATAGAAACATGATACATAGATCTTGATACACAAATAGTGGATCACACCCAAGACCATTGTAGTAAACCATGTACCCTACTGAAATATCATGTTGAGATATCAGCACCCAGATAGGGGATCAAACCCAAGACCACTAGGGGAAAATTTAAACCCTTCTAGAGTAACTTACAAAGCAAGTGGACCATACATATATGATACATAAAACCCTCCTAGGATGACCAGATAGATGGGGGATTGGTGACCTGTATCATGGTTCTCACACTAATACTGTGAACCCCACCTAGGGTACTATAATGATAGAGGATCACACCCTGAGTCACTCATAGGGACACCACATACTCTATCTGATACAAACTCTATATAAGGGTCATAGTCCTATATTGATAACATGATTTTTCACCATAACCTCATAGGAATATACTAAGGGAACTCAGTAAAATGATATTGGTATATATATTTCTAACATAAGGGACCCACAAATCCACTTCACATTGCATCTCTAACGCTAATACCATGGCCACCATCATGTCCTATGCAAAAAAACTACTTAGGATAGGCTACTCACGGACCTCCATCTAAGTCCTAAAGAAAAGGATGCATGAGGGAAAAGTATCTAAGGGAAGTAAATGGTGTATACCCATAATACATGGTAAGTCTCTAAAAACCAGCCCCTAGCTATTTCCCCTCTTGGTACTTGGAATTTATAATGAGAATACATGGAGTGTGACCTCATCCAAACCCCTGGGTGTTTCCTCACCCACACATGGACTAACTATAAATTTTTCTATACATTATATGAACCCCCTATACATGTCTTGTCCTGGAACCCAAGGCATATGGTCGTGGCCTTCATCCCTTCCCATGCATCTCATCTTGTTCCCATGCTATCTAGTTATGTAAAGACACATGGCCGTCTCCCTAGATAAAAAGATTATGTCCATTTCCTAGACTAAATGGCCAAGGATACCTACATGGAATGTAACCCCAGTACACAGTATATAGTCCTCAAAGTTGCATTTACCCTAGATGGGAAGAACACACAATGTGTTCTCTTTCACTACATGTTGTGTGATCAAGATTTATAAATGGGAAATCCATGAAAGCCACCAAAAACCCCTAATTTCTCTATATTCATCCCAGATCAACCCTCACGAGGTCCCTAGAAGACATCCAAGGGATCTAAAACCTTAAAAAATTCATAAATAGTAATTGGGACATAAATCTCATAAATATACTTACCTTGTGGAGAAACATCGAAAATTTGGGTCCAACATGATGCCCGGAAGCTACTTCACCTTGATCTGGTGATAATTAACATGAAAAATGGGGTTTGGTGGTACCTCCTCACCTCAATTCCTCCTCGGTTCATCCATCACCATAAGAAAAAACCTCTCCTCCCCTTACTTATATAGGAATACAAATGGGTGGTAGGTTTATTAATTATATTTTATTTAATTATTAAACCATCATTTAACACCCCGCCATTGTCACCTCCAACCAGATTCCCAACACCAACAAACTTTAAGTCATTTATAGGGTAAAATTCACGTTTTAGAATCAACTACAGTCTCATATTTCCAATATGAGACTTCAATCATGATTTATCCCACATTTCAAAAAAACTTCATGCATGTGACATAAAATATTTAATATTTTAAATATTACCACTTCAAGGCTCTCTAGCACTCAGAATTATATAACAACTCAATGAATAGCTTCAAAAATATTTCAAATTCTTAAATGTAAAAACTAGATTCTCAACACAACCATTACCCATACCATAATAGAAATGTTAAAATATTACCATAGATTTCATCATTGGACTCTTCAAAACATCTAAAGTAAATAATATTATTTGGGTATTATTAAACCATAATATAAAGTCAACACATTTTATTATTATCAAATAATATTTATCTCTTAGTAAAATTTCAATGTATACATTAAAAAATTAGTAAGGTTGTATAGATTACCACGTTCTATTGTGTTTAAATAGGATCTAAGGTTTAGCTTAAATTTCTAGAGAATTATTCATCTAAAATTGAATAAAGAGTTAAACTTTATCATTGTATATCATCCTCAGATGGATATTTAGTCTAATAGGAACATTAATACCTTGGAATATATGTTGTGATCTTGTTCAATAGATTTAAAAGTTGGTTAGGATCAACACCTTCCTTTGGTATAATTTTCTTATAATAATAGATTTCACTTGATAATTCATATGGATGCTTATAAATACCTCTATGTAAGAAAGTGAATAACTCCAACATGATTGGATAAATTTAAAGAACAAAATATATTAAGGCCTAATCTAGATAAATAAATGGTAGAGAAGTTTATATCCATTTATTATCACATCAAGGTAGCTTAGAGTTGATAGAGGATTTATTCTCACAATCATAAGAAAGATTTTGAATTCGAAATTGGTGAGAAGGTGTTCCTATAAATTTATTCATATAATAAGTTTAAGATATTTGGAAATAAGAGAAAGATAATCCCTAGATATATCATCCCATTTTATATTCTTGATTGGATCACGATTTTTTCCTATGATTTGGTGCTTCCACCAAATCTACTTAAAGTTCACGATATATTCCATGTATCTCTCCTAAGGAAGTACATAAATCCTTCACATATACTAAAATCAGAGTTTATACCACTACATCATGATATATATTATGAGGAAAAAATAGTGGATAATCTATATCTAAGATATTAAGTTTGGTGAAACAATACCACTCACTTAGTCGAGGTTTTGTGTAAAAATAATGAATTTGAGGAAGATATGTGGGAACCCTGGGATGTGATGAGAAAGAAGTGTCCTTATTTTTATATATAAAGTGAATAAATTTTAAGATATAAATTATTATAAGGGGTTTAGAATGTGACACCATTATATTTTATGACATATTTCGCTTTATATAAATTTAATTCCTTTGATAGCTTGCTTTCCACATAACACTAAGTTAAAATGAACCATGATATACTATTGAATTATTATTATTTAATTTAATAGTTATTGACTAGATGTTAGATTGGAAAGTAATAATATGAATAAATAAATTATGAAAATGTAATTTTATATTTGTATAAAATTAATTCATTGGTTATATTTTGGTTAAAATGAAAATAAAATCATTTGATGATAAAAAGAGTTGTTTTTTTAGAAAAATAGTTTTTTATGTATGGAATGTGTTTTTATTTTAATAAATTAAATTAATAACTATTTATGAATGATTTTTATGAAATTTATATATTATATATTCAATAAAATATTTTAACATTCATTTTATAGTTTTTACTAAGCAAGTAATTAAATTAAACTCAATTTTATACTTAAAAATGAATTTTTCCAAAAATAGTTTTGTTACATTTTGTGCACTTATTTTAAAATGAATTTACACCACTTATAGAAATTGAATATTGTAAAATTGATCACATATTTGGTATTATAATAATTAATATTATTTAAAAAAATTAACTTAATGTTTATTCATTAGGAATAGTAACTTTGGTAAAAATGTAAGTTACCATGGTAAGAGTTAAAACGGGTTAAGAGAGTTAAAAATAAAATGATAAGGGTTAAATGACATAAAACTTGTCTAAAAACTATTAAATGGTCATATTTAGACCCTATATCATATCATATTAAAATATGATTCATTTTGGATCCATTTTTCTTTAAGTAATACATTAGTATATTTTAATATTTTGAAATATTCCAAGTGTGCTCTCTCGCACTCTTATAAAAAAACACCACATCTCCTCTATTATCCACACTTAAAGAGCCACTTATCTTATAAAATACCTACCTAGATACTTTTCTAACATACCTACCTATGTCTTATAGGTTCTTTTTTATCATAATACCATCCTAAGAAGGATTTATGTATAAACCTAAGGAGGTTGTCTGAATAAGTGGTATAGTTTAAAACTAATTGTTTTTTATTTCTTCTTATTATACCTTAAATTATATGATAACAAGGATTATATAATAGAATTATTATCTATAATATACTAATATTTTATTATGTTAATGGTGCAACCTCTATTCATGTCCTTTTTCATCAAATGGGAAATGAAAGTATTGCTCACGCGTATATGTTGAATATCGCCACCATGTAGCGATATGATTAATTTTCCATATCCATCATTAATTTTTTTATTATAATGAATTTAATGTTTATATATTATATTTATTAAATAATTATACTTTTTAAGTTATAATATCATATCAAAATTCTTACTTTCACATCCTTTGTGAAATGATAACGTCATTCGTGCATACGTGTGGACTACCACCACCATGAAAAAATGTTATTTTTTTTTATTTATGATTTATATAGTTGGTAATAAGTATATATTTAATTAATATATATTATATTTATTATATAATAATTATTTTTTAAAGGTGAATTATTTTTTTACCTTCCTTTCATTCCATCCATCAAAAAGTAAAAAAAACACTTGTGTGTATATATGGATTACCATCTCCACAAAGTAATGTAATTTATTCTTCATCACAAATTTATATGAATAGTTATAAAAGTGTATATAATTATTATATATGATAAATATAAAATGTTTAAAAAAATTTATATAATGGAAACATGATCAAATTATAAGGATAGGAATTACTGAATCAAAACATTCATTAAAAACAAAACAGTTATCACCTAGAACAGTGGTTTTGATAAATAATTATTAATAAATGGGTGATAAGATGTGATAAGTAAATAACATAAGGAATTATGTGCATTAATATTATTATATAATAGATTTATAACAAATCTATATTTATTATATATGGGCTTTTAATTCATACAAAGCAAGATGGGACTTAAGGTAAGGGTTTATGTTACAATCTTATTTCTTTTCAGGATTATCTATGCTAAATTTCCATTGAGTAAAATTATATGGATATTATCCTTTAAAACACATATATTTTTTCCTCATCTAATTATTCATGAAATTTTCATGTAATCTTACCACTTTACTCTCTTTGGTACTTGAAATGATTGAGAAAATATTTTTAAGAAAAAATGACTTTATTTTCTCTTTAGTTGAAAATATTTTCCTCTCGTACTCATTTTTTTTAATATTTTCAATAATACTTTTATTATTATGAAATTATTGATTAAATTAATTTTTATCCATATTTTAATTTCTATAAAAAGGTTTAAAAATAATCTTTTGTAATTTTTTAAACAAGGTATTCTTTAACAAAGGTGTGAAGGGAATATGTGTTTTAAAGTATACTGCATGAATGGATTTTCCCTCCATCATGACTAATCTTTACTTTAAATATTAATTTACAATATTATTTGGTTATTTTAAAATAAAATGTTTTCCTTAATATTTTTAATTTTTTGGATTATAAATAAGTGATTTCAAAATGAAAATTATATTTTCCTCCATAAATATTCTAATGGTCTTTTAAAGGAATTTTTTATTTGTGATAAAATCCTTTGATGTTACTTATGCTTCCCTAGGGATATGATCCAATGATACCATCAAATTATTTTCTATGTATATTTTATGATGATTAATTTTTATGGATGACTCTATGAAACCTATTACTTTTCTATGGGTAAACTATGTTAAGATGAAATATTTCTAAAAATAATTTATTTTTAAAAGGTTATACTATTATGAAATGATAAATGATTTTATGATCATTTAAAACATTTATGGTTTAAGGTTATGTGATATTTGGGTCCATTGGATCCATCCAATGCATTGGGTAAATATGGATAACTCATGTGATAAATATGTAATGTGTGAACTTGATTTTATGTACTTAAAATTATGCATGGACCCAGTTTCATGTTCATAAGTTAATGTTTAAAGCTATTTTCATGTCCATAAGTTTATGTGAGGACTAGATTTAATGTAATTGACTTAATTAGTGAACCTATTACTATTTATACATGTTCACAATGTTATAAGCTTATGTTTTTTCCATATTTCAATGTTTAGGATATGATATCATGGCTCATGATTGATTATTCATGATTTTTTACTCTTATGAATTTTTTATTTTGTTATAAAAAATACTTATTCCAAGATACATGATTAAATATATTTAATTTATTGGTTATTAATTTCTTATGTTATGGTCATGTTCTCATACCTTTATGCTTACTTATGATCAATGACTGATATCTCATATGTTTACCCCTACTGGGCATCGAATCTCTCCCTTCCTTATTTTTACATTTTCATTAGGTTTTGAAGAAAGTTTTTATGTATGGTGTGTCTAAGTTAATTTATATGATATAATAAATTTCTATTATATATTGAAGATACTTTATGAAATAATATTTTTATATATATTGTCTCTAAATACACTAGACCTTTACAGTTCTAGGGCATGTATAATTATGTTATGTATTGAAAATTTATCTAAAATGATATAATATTTATATATTTTATGCTTGGGTCACCTAAATATGTATTATACCCCTTATTTAAAATAAATTTCAAGGGGAAATATCTCCCCCTATTGATGGATGAAAGGGAAGGTTTTTCAAGGGAAAAATCTTTCCCCCTTTACTATCCTAATTCTAAGAAAATAATATTCCCCCATTTTTTATCTTCTTTGTTTAGTCTCTCCCCATTTTTTAGATAGTAATTAAATTACACATGAGGAGATTATAGAACCATATATTTCTCATCAATTTTTCATAAACTAATAAACTCTAAGTCTATGTGGTCTAACCTGGTGTAGAAAACAAGAGTGACTTATCTAGACTAAAAATTTGTCCATAACTTTCACAATGTGATGTCAAATATTAAATCTACTCCATATGGATAGATAAATATATTTTCAATAAAATTCATGAACATCCACTTCATTTCAACAAATACATCAAAACATTTCAAGTGAAAGGTATTTTTATTCACCACATTTTTTTAAATAGTCACCCCCTAATAACTAGCTCTAGTATGAAACAAAACAAAATTATGAGAGTGAAAATTGTACCTCAACTTTAATTTTTATAGTGGTTTCCTAGAATTTCATATTTAATAAGAGATAATAAATCTCTAGAAAATTTTTCTTTTAATTACCCCCTCAAGTGATACTCTCTAATGCTTCTACACCATTGATGATTTTAATTTAATAAATAATCTTTTAGAATTTTTTATATCAGTTTAGATTTATATTATCAATTGAGACACCAATTTAGATTTAAAAAATAATGTGACATAAGGAGTCATGAAGATACTGCTTGAAATATTCTCCATGATGGATAATTACATATAATCTATATAGACATCACAGCTTTCATCATTCATCATTTTTTCTACTTAACCTTCAATTCCCTCTTCCAAAATGCACAGCCAACACAATATGGGGATAAGTAGGGTCTTCCATCAACTATTTAATGATAGAAATAGGGTTTAGACATTTTTCTCAACCCATATGATCCTTTATTTGTTACTTTAAAATATATTGAACCCTTCATTATTTCTTATTGGTGTGACATCCTTCTTAACTCTCTTTTTTATCTTCATAAGAGTACCTGGTTTAGTGTTCCTTTTCAGTTCTATTCCCAAGGTAGACTTATATCTTTTCTTTTTTTATCACCTTCTATTATGGTATTATTTTCTCATGATAAAAATAAATATTTTTGGAAATTTATATACCAGTATTCATTATAGCATTGAATTAATATATTAAAAAAATATGATAAATTCTCTAAGAAACCAAATGTTTTTGTTTGAAAAATTTCTCTTGTTCTTTAAATTTTTCTTTTTCACAACAGTTTTCTTATGAACTTCATCTCAAATCCCCCTTTATTTTAGACTTATATGATTATTATATATTGAAATGTTTTTCTAACACTCTATGTACTTATTCCTAAATCTCCAAAAGCACCATCAGTGACTAATGGATCTTCTTCTTTTGTCTTTAGAAATAGTTTGTCCATAATGTGTAGCTTGTTGTTTTTTAGAATATTTACCATTATTTTGGATTATTTTTGGGAAGATAATATTATTAGACATTATTACATCCACTCTTGATTATCTGGTGGGTTTATTAGAATATTTCACCCTCCATATATTTCAAGATTTTAACTTTATTCACATACTTTCAAATGAAAGAGATTCAATGCAAATTTATTTTTTAGGGTAGTGGATTACCTTTTTGTATGAGATATTTATGGGTTTATCAAGGGATGATTCTTAGATCTTACTTACTCTATTATAAATATTCTTATAATTAATACTCCTTTTATAAATTTGTGTGTAATAATTTATTTTCTCAGATTTTTGGGAAGTATCAGGTTTTTTATCTCTCAAATTTCTTAACTTTAACTCCAGTTCAAGGATCCTTAGACTGATTGTGTCCTTCTAAGACACAATTTAGTTTATTATATCTTCTCATTATTCTTTTATCTTAAAATTATATTCTTTATGAAAATTACTACTTTCTTATAAGGTATTTTCCATATCCTTCCCTCTTTTTTATTTAATATCCATTTGATCTTTCTTGACTCCCATAACAACTTTATGTGATTATTTCAATAAATTGATCATTTCTTTAAAAAAATTAATAACATTGAATTTTTGAACAATACTTTATTTTAAGTTTTTTCCTAGTATGGATAAATTTTCTCTACTGATTTTTATGGATTTATCCTTATATATTATCTCTTTGTTGAGAGAGTTTTTTTGGAAACTTTCTTACTAATTATTTTTTCATTTATTTAGCATCATCTTCTAGATGTGATTTCTAATTATATAAATAATGGATGAACTCAAATAAATAAGTAAAAATTTTACCATTGGTTTTATTTATGTATTCCATGACCTCAATATATAGGTATTTGGTAGATTTAACAAGACCATTATCATCTTAACTTGAACATGGTTCATTAATAAAGGAACCATCTTCAACATATTTAGAAATGCAATTACCACTATGACTACCTTCAGTTATTGGATGGTCCTATATAATTTTTGAATTTTTTTTAGTCTTTTTGGCCTAATTATTTTTCCTATTTCATATAGTCTTAGAATAAACATCTATATTTTATGTAACATGAAGATATATTATTTATTTCATCTAATGCTCTTTCATTTCAAGTCTTCACTTCATTAAATTATGATAAAAATTATCACAAACCAACCTGGGTACCCTGATAACCTGATAACCGAGTCAGTCTCGACATATCTTGAAGGGAATTCCTAATCCCCACAGGTCAGAGACTTTCACCTGGAATCATACAAATTAAAATTGAGAATGATTTTTCCACAAAAAATGTGGAAATAAAAGAAAACAAGATAGTATTCATATCAAAGGAAAACTCCACTAGTAGTAAAGTACTTGAAGTTAAATAGGAACAAATGAAAAGGTACTACAACCCAAGTACAAAAAGGTAAAAACATCCCAAAGTCCCTAAGGACACAACTCACTAAGACCAATGTTCAGCAGCAGGATCCACCTCCAAAAGATCTTTTTCCTTTTCTCAGACCTGGAAGGAGATAATCTACAAACACCCTAAGGCACAAGTAGGGTGTGAGCCAAAGCCTGGTAGCATTTCACCCAAAGATTCCATAACATATTACAAAAATAATTTTAACCAAAATGTTCTTTCAATTTTAAAACAAATAGGTTTGTCATTAACAAAGAATATTTAAACAAATAATAATCTATAGATTATAATATCTAAATACCTTTATCTAATCATGTTATACATTTCGAATGATGTAAAACATTTCAAAAGATGGAATTTTTCTTTAATCAAATGATACTTTTCATAAACAGCAATTCTCACAAATGGATTCAATAAAAATTTTATATAAACAGTTTATATAAATTCTCAAGGCATGTAAAATAGTTTATAACAATGGCATATATACATATTCAAAAATGAAAACAAGCAAGAAACATGGACATGTTCCAAATAGGTACACTAGTTTCAGTATATGGGGGTCCAACAATGTGAATATGGAAAAGTATGTACATACTCTCCTTTACGCCTAAGGTACGGGATCTCATCACCATCACATATGTAATGGGATGTGCTGGTATGATATTTTGGAACGTTGTAGAATCATAAAGTGCCACCTAAAATAAATCACTCACTACCTAAGGCTTGCATGTTCTCAAGTACAAATCAATGATGGGAAATTCATTTTATAACAGAAAATATAATTTATCCCATTCACCACTTCAAATATTTTAATTTTCTCTTTAAAACACATAATGTGTTTTTAATCAAAAACATGCCTTTTAACCAAGATGAGACCCTAAGGTCTCCATCAAAAAAAATTAAGTCGTTTTTCACAAAACTGGGATTTGAAACCAAATCAAACAATTCCATCATTTTCATCACAAACCTCCAATTCACTTGAATAGGGGGGTTTCACAAACTTTCCATAAAATAAATTTTTCTTCAATTAAAATCAAAATTTCAATTGATTCAATTCCCATCAAAACAAAAATTTAAATTAAACAATTTAAATCTCACCAAATTCCAATTCCAAGCCAAAAACCCAGTTTTCCTCAAAAAACCCAATTAATCAGAATTGGGTTTTTCTAAAAAAAAGGATTCAAATACATTAGATTCAAATCTAAAAAATTGAATTTAAATTCAAACAATTGAAATTTAAATAAACCAATTTGGTTTAATAAAAATTGGGCATTGTAACATAACCACCTACTGAAAAAAATGGATCTCGTAACGACAAACCCTAATCGGGATTTATTCATGAAGAATTAAGATCACACAAATGTGAATCAAACCAAGGTTTAAGATCCAAAAAAATGTATTATATCCAAAAATAAATAACAAGATCCATGGAACCCTAAGGAGAAAGAGATAGATCATGGGAGGAAGATAATGGGTGGAGGAAACTAACCAAAAAGAGATCGATCGACATTTTCCTAGCTTCATATCACTTTCAGAAGGGGTTCTAGGGACTAATACTCCTTGGGAGCTCCAAGGAAGGTAAAAATATGTTTGGGTCAAAGAAAGTCTATCCAAGACCTAAAAAGGGGGCTTGAGAAATTTTAATAAAAAATTTGGATCTAGAAAAACCTCTCTACACGGTTTCCTGGGAAACTGCACACGGTTAGGGAAAATTGTGCACAAGCCATGTGGAGCCTGCTGTCTAAAACATGGAACTGAAACACAATTTTCCAACTCGTCTAGAAGTCGTGATCCAGCCCAGAAACCTCTATAAATTTTAGAAAAATCACACGAACCAACTCCAAACGAAACCCAACCAAAGCTCAACCAAAAGAGGGGTTTAGGAATAACTAAAAAGATTAATGGGATGTTACAAAAATACTATGGAAATAAAAATATGATCTAATATAAGATATAATTTTACTTTGATACCAATTTTAGTTCACTGTGAATGGTTACAGACATCTGATAGGGGGTAAATCAAGTTTTTCAAACTTTTACCAAATTCCAAATGTTTCTTTTAACACTTTATCCCCTTTGGTCTTTGAACCACTAATATCAGTTAAGAAAAATGTATAATTTATTTTCTAAAATCTAGCACACAAATCTATGTGTAATTCACTATAGTAAATAAATATCAATAAAAGTGTTTTTACAAGTTTCATCCACCCTAGGAATTTGAAATTTTTGAGTCATATATTATCCACTATAATTTTATTATCAATTACAAAGGGTCATACAATTTTTATCCTAGACTAGGTTCACCATATTAAATTAGTAATCATTAAAAATATTACACATATGGATTCAAGTCTCTATTATAAGTTATTTAAACTAGAATCCATCTGGTTTCCAATAACTTCTAACATCTTGAAGTAGATTTTCAATCTAGCCAAGTATGTCACTGTATCTAACAATCTGATATCTTCCTCAAAGATTCTTCAACTTCCATTTTTTATTAAAGAACACATGCATAGAAATCGGTATCTATTTACTACCAAAATCCAATATCTTATTAAGAATTTATTTTTAGGCTTTACTCACACAAACATCCAAGGTATTTTAATACAACTGTATTTTCAGTAGAATGTTTGTCACATCGACCTTGCTCACTCTTATTCTTCTTCTTCATAAAATGGTTGTTGATCAAAATAACTAGGTTAACTTCACTTTTTAATTCAATATGATAAATTCTTCACTTTAATATATGATTATGTTCTCTTCTTATTCTAGATATCTAAAACTTATCTCAACTTCACCTTCTACTCTCTTGTGTGCGCTCAGATTATACAAGAGGGTTCTATATCACTCTCAATAAATTTTCATACCTTTTATATACAGGAGGATGTATTTAATTATAGGATACTTTAAATTTATAAAAATTAAAATACTTCATAATATATCATTCATGCTAAACAAATTGAATTTTCATGCACTATAGCATGATCTTCCAAATCGTTTTCTAAAATTTTTCTAACATGGGTGCCTCTAGAATAATACAAGAACTACCCTTTCTCTTTTTTATTTTCTTTTTATACCAGCCAAAAAAACTATTATCTATTCTTCTAGTAGTTTTATTCCTTTTATTCTTCTAAAAAATACTTCCACAAGCATTCAAATTTAAATCATTCTCTATGGTTTTATAAAAAAATGCAGTAATACATTGCAGCGTGGGACTTCTCATTATGGCATGAGATCTTTATAAAAACTAGTACAGACCTCAAGATTGAGTTTTTACACTCCAGTTATAAAATCATTAAATTTCTCAAATCATTCAATAATAATCACAAATATTTTATAATATTTTAAACACTAAAAATAGTATATGCATCTTCTCATTTTATTTTCCTCATAATATAACTTTTTAGAAATCTCATTGTTCTCAAGAATATTATCCTACATTGATATTCTTCTAATTATCCATGAAGATCATATTATCATAAATAATTCAACATGGATCACACACCCTCTAATTTTTTGTGATGTTTTATATCATTTGATAATAGCTCAGGCATCAACTAGTTTGTTTTTCATTTTGATCACCCATATTTATTTTCAAATATCCCCATTTAAAAATCACACTATAAATAATAGTGATCTTATTCATCTCTTGACATTTTATATTCCTCAAAAAATATCTTGAATCATGGATAAAATAATGATCATGATATTTTGGTCATTAAATAACATCATTTTCATAATCAAATATCATTTCCTTGATAATTTCCATTTCTAGAATTTTTTATTTTTTATTTTGTAGAGTTATCAAATTATTTTAAGTATTAGTTAAACTATAAATGGTTACCTTATACTATATTTATAAATTTTTTTGAAATTTATAGTTATTCATAGAGTTTATATAACTATACAAAATTTGTGAAACTTTATGGAATTCCTTCATCAACTCTATTTAGGATCTGGTGAGCTCTATGAAACACCGGTTGAACTCTACAAAGCTCTTGATCAACTCTATACAGATATTCCTTATCTGTTTTTCTTATTTGGATGAACTCTATAAAGTTTGTAGGGAACTCTATGTGCTCAAATATGAGAAGTTCATAGGGTTAATGACTTTGTAATTTTCTCACCTCATCACAAAAATTTTCAGATTCTTCCATTCAATTCATCTCTCCTTCAAATAGCTTCAAGGCATTATCAAACAATTAAAATCACCTCAAAAATGCTTGATATGAATTATCAAAATAATTCCAAACCTTATTAGTCTGTTTCCAATGTATATTGTAGTATCTAAATACTCAATTAGAGTATTTCAAGTACCTTTAACTACCTTAATAACTCCAACTCCAATCTCATTCACTAAAGCCTTCATCCAAGTGTATTTCCATCACAAAATAAACTAGCCTTTATGCTAGATAACACCAGGATAGATTATTCACAACTTCAACTAGATTTTATCTAAACCTTGAAATTATTTTAATATTTTTAATGATAGATATACAAGAGTTGTAATACTAGTTCAATAGTCATATTCACTATTAACTTCCTCACTTATTGTAAACTATGGTATACAATACTACTCCAAACTTTAGAACTTGTATTTGACATAAAAAATAAATAAATAATCATTTGATTGAAGGATAATTTCCAAATTAGTATCTAACTCTTCCATTACCCATGAATTAATGGGAAGAAAATTTATCTTCATTCATTGAGTGGGATTTCACTCCATCACCCAACTTCACAGAGGCATACATATCAACACTTATTGAAAAAAAATACAACCACTTTAAACCTTGTGGAGCTTCAAGATTCAATCTATGTTTTTTCATATCCAATTATTAGAGTCAAAATATAGAAAATTATCTATAAAAAATAATTTAGAACTATACAAGTCTTTCAAACCAAATTATACATCTCATTATAAGATCAGTTACACAATAAAAATTTTAATTTTAATTCAATAACATGATAAAAGATGACATTTTTCCTCATAGTTACAAATAACCAGAAGAATAAATAATATAATAAAAGTATTCAACCTTATTATTTATAAAAAGTTAATACATTTCATCACTTGATTACCCCCTATATTATTTCACTCTTTGAAAATATTACCTTATTGGATTAAAAAGTAACCCAAAATCTATTTTATAATGTAACTCAATTTTTATCAAATCCTTTCTAAATTAGGATATATAAAATACATTCAAAAAATTAAATACATTAAAATGAATATAAATTTTTCTTATATCTTATTCAATGTATCAAAAAAAATAAATCCAATTCCTTAATTTCTTATTCAATGACAAAGATTCATGCATTATTTCTCATGTGTATTTTATTAACAAAAGCATTCTCATAAAATTCCTTGAAAAATAAACTATATTTTCATACATTTTTTTCTCTTAAGTCAATTCACCGATTTATTTTTATAAAAATTAAAATTATCCTTGAATAACATAGAAACCAAACTTTATTTATTCACCATATTTATTATTTATTCACTATATCAATGATAATATTATTTTCATTATTAATATGGGGATTTATAGAACTCGTAACACTAGTATATCCAATAAATTATATTCTAGGAGGGGTTAAAGGGTAACTATAGGAAAAACTAGAGGAAATATTTAGTTAGAAAGTGGAAATATTTTTTGGGCCCATGGGGAGGTGTAGGAAGTGTAAAGTTGAAATAATAGGAATAGAATAATGGAATATTCAGTTATAATAAATATGGAATATGTTATGGGTATATAGGGAGGTATAGGAAGTGGAAATAGGTTATGAGAGAGAGGGAGGGAGGGAGAGGGAAACTGAATTAGGGGAGATAATAGTGTGGGTATTTTTTCCAGCCTTGCTAGCTTGGGTAGGAGAGTAGGGGAAACCTCTCTTGTAGTTTGTATTTATAATTTTATACTCTCATTTCATCATTCTAAACACACTAAACCACACTAAAATATACTATATGAGAGGGTCAATTAAAAGATTTTAATATTATAAAAACTATTTTTTTGTTTTTTTTCTTATATAAATTAGTCTGGCCTTAAATATTTGGTTGGAGGAGGAATATAGAAATATATTTTCAATTTAAAATGGAGGGATTAGAGAAGAAAATGGGAATGGTAAAGATGAAACTCATAAAGTTTTCCAAAATAGTAGGAGTTGTATATTGAGAATGAAATAAGTTGGAGTGGGAGAGGAAGTAGAGGGATTAATTTCATAAATACATAAAAAATATAGTGTATTGAATAGAGAATATATCACAATAGGAGGAAGATAATACTTTATTAGTAATAGGTATATCTACAACCCATTTAGTAGAGACTATTAATTTAGGTATGCAAGGAAAAAATGTGGCTCTAGATTCAAATACAACTACTAATAGAAATGATGCATTTATAACTTTAAGATAGGTTTAGTAACCCATGTATGGTGGTAAGGATCCAAGGGGATATATTACATTAGTTTAATTATACTTTTGAATTAATCAGACATCGAAGGAGATGAAATTTTCTCTTTTAGAGGTAAGTATAGAGGGTGCTATGATCCATTGGTTCAATATATTAGGGGAGGTGAAATATGATGTGACTTGGTCAGTGTTTAAATAAAAACTAATGGAATGGTTTAGTAGTCTATAAATTCAAAATCCATATAAGGAGATAGTATCACTACAACAAAAGGAAATAGTCATGGATTACATTGAGTGATTTGAATATTTGGTATCACTATTACAATTCCAACCATAAGAAAAATATATAGGATATTTCTTACATGGATTAAAGGAAGAGATTCATATTTGGGTATCTTTAAATAATCCAGAAATGCGATGACAGGAAAAATTATTGGATAGGAATGTTGAACTAGCAATGAGTAAAGGAGTGGGTCCTGAATTTAATTGAGGGGGAATTCATATTAAATGGATGAAAAGGAGGAACATGGAAAATGAATCTAAATCCTAGAATATATCATAAAAAATTAAGCCTTTTTTAGACTAGATAGAAGAATAGGGAATCATACATGAGGTGAAAATCAGGAGGTGCTAAAGCTAGTAGCACAAGGATGGGGATAGATATGACATTTGAAAATCCAAGAGTGGGAGGAAATTAGGGAGAAGGAGTTGTGTTTTAGACATGTAATACTTTATATCCATATTCTTAAGTGTGATGGCCTAAATATGAGGGTGATTTTATTGGTTAAGGGTGCGGTAATAAATAATCATGGAAAAGTGTCATTGGTAGATGAAAGTGATCATGAGGTAGTGTAAATACATGAATATTCAAAATTAAATATGTTGGAGTATAAAGGAATGAACACTTCATATCAAAAATGGTTGCATAAATAAGTATATTTTACTTTTATAAATATTGAGGTATAAGTTGGTGGAACTACTGTTTTAATTATATTAGAAATTGGTTCACCATAACTTCATATCTCTGAATCTAATCAAATCATCGGGATTACCGATCCATGAAACTTAGAGGATGGGTATTAATTTTGGTTATGGGCATAGACTGTGGTCTCAAGGAGTATGATTAATAATATAAATAGTCATGGGATACTATGATTATTTTTTTTCTTCTCATATTTTGGATAATGGTAGTTTGGATCTGATATTGGGGATTATATGGTTGTGTACACTGGGGGAAGATAGAATATGAAAACATAGACCCACACTCCTGAGTCTGAAAATAAAAATAATTTCTTTACACATAATCTTTAATAAAAAATGATATGAGTCAAGATAAATATAATTATATTTCACATAATTTACATAACTTAAACATTACATCTCATAATAATCTCATAATCCCAAGAACATAAGTTTTGATGTATTTGAGGATTAGCTACATAAGAAACTTATTTTATAAAACATTTAAACATTTATCCATAATTGAGCCATAGTAAAATACCTTTCAAACTTCTCATAAGTTATAAAAATATGCATAACTTTGGTAATGGAACATAAGAAAGGGGTGAATTCAAATGCTCAGTAAGGGAAAAACTTTTCAAAATATCAATAAGGGTTAGATCATAAGTATATGAGAAAACATAAGCAGGGATAAATGTATTATTAAAAAAAATATGGAATAATAAGAGTTGTCCATAATTCATGACATTGGAACAAGTAATCTCAAATAAGCACACATGTACAATGGAATATGAGTGAGATAAGCATGGAAACATGACATAATGAAATGATATTGTAAGTTCTTGGAATCATAAATATATGGAAACTATTGGAGTTAGTTTCATATAACAAAATTCTATATACATTATGATTACTTGTATTCATGTATCATAATATTAATAAAATTTATTATCACATTATGATTGTTCTTCTTTGTGACATGGTATATGATAATTCCCAAAGGGTACTTATCCCAAATAAATTTCAAGTAGTTCCCCACTATAATGAGAACCTATAAGTACCAAAAAAGTATTACTAATTATAATTTCTATAAATGGATGATGTCATTTAATGAGACAAAATTAATATAGGTTATCAGGGGTGGTAACTCATAGGAATTTGAAACACATTATCATGGTGTATACCATTGGTAATATTCATTATAGGATATTATGAGAACATAACCCACCAATAGTAAATCCATATTGATATGTGTCATTTGACATTCCTATTTATGGATTTTTTTCAATGATCATTAGACATTAATATTATTATTAATTCATGTCATGAGTTGCATTCTTTGATGTATTGATGAAAATTGTAACGATGTATGCTCATGGTGAGGTATAATGTGTTGGGTGTGTCGTGATTGATGTTGTATTAATGAATAATATGAGAAAGAATTTATCCCTTCTTTTCTTTAACAGAAATAGGTATATTGGGCCCTTTTATGGGAATTGAACTATATAATTAAGTCCATGGCCATAGTGGTGTTATTGGAAAGTTCATTTTGAAAAGTTAAAGAAAGAAACATAGAGAATATAGGTTGATGACACTATTATGAAACTTTCTTTATAAGATATGTCAAGATAAAGGGATTATATTACAGATTGTATCTTTATATGAGGTTAAAATTCATTACAAAATTAATTTCTTTACCTATGGGATCCTTGGTGTATTTCTAGATGTTAACCTTAGACTTTAGGTAGTGTAGCCTAATGCCACTGAGAAAGGGGCATGGAGGGTCACACACTAAGTGTATACAGAACCTCAGTTAAATTATATATAAATTTAACAAACTAGATCAATATTATTCCCACACATGGTTTAATAATTATTCATGTTGTTTTGATTACAAATATTCAATCATCAGTTATTCGAGAGAATATATATGTGAGTTGAATATTTAATAAATATTTATTCATAAGTAATTATTTATTTAATTATGTGAATATAAAATATTTACTTATTATGGTTTATTCACAAGGTTAAAAAATATTTATTTATTTAGGTACGTGAATATTTAATAAATATTTATTCACTAAATCATTGAATATAATATTTTTATATTTATTAAAATATAATGTGGTGATATTTATTTAAAAAAATAAATAATCATTATTCAAGAACTGATAAATATCAAGAAGGATTGTGGGGCTGGATTTTATGGTCTATTGAGAAATGTCATGTTAAATATTAGTTGAATAAATATTAAGTTATTTATTCAATAAAATAATATTTATTTTATCTATGAGTTTAGATCATGTCAAGTATATAATAATGATATTATTATTATTTAGACATGGGTTTCACCATTAATTAAGAATAATAAGGGCCCCTTCATAATTATTTATTTTCTAACCCTATCACTATATAAACTCGATTATGAAATTTTGTGAAAGCCTAAGCCAAATTTCATCATTGTGCACAATAAATTCTAGAGAGGATTCTCTTAATACCTAAAGAGATCTATTACTTGAATTATAATATAATTAATTCTTATTCTCTTGAAGGATTTGGTTGCAATCAATGGTGATTAATGCAACCATTATATTTTTCTGTTCTATCATCCATATAATTATATAGAAATGATTATAGGATTGAAAATGAAATGTGGATAACTACTAAATGGAATCTACTTTTGATTCCTATGAAAAAATGATGGTATGACAAGAGTGGTTCCATCTCTATCATGTGTTGGTGAACTACATTGCTCTAGTTTTTGATAAATTGTTTAATAAATTAAATGGAGTGATTGAATTATTTGATTTTTGTGTGGAAATGGGTTTTTGTTAAAATATAGTTTTCTCGTGGTTTTTGATAAATGAAAAGGTGTTTTTTAAGGCATTATGAAATGGTTTTATGGAATTTTTTGATGAAATGTTTTGGAAAATAGATCACATGGGAAGCCTTGTGTACTTATGTGGAAGTTGTAGTAATAGGCCTCATCCACTATCAGGGGTTCTCTTATGGGGTTTTCTTCTGTTCCTTGGGCCCATTATTCTAGGGAATTGTTTGACCTATTGGGGCATTCACTTTATGGGTTGTTAATATACTCTATAGATTTGATTCATATATCTAGAGACATGATGTGTGCGATTTTCTATGTTTAGGTATGAGTGTCCTAGCTATCATGAACTAGTGTGATCATTTACGTGATGTTACCTCTGCTTTTGACTTGTACTATTTTGGTTGTACTACCTAGGTTTGATATGATATGTGATACATGATTTAGTTTTTATTTATATGACTACTTTGATATATGGAATGATTTGAAAATGATTTACCTGCTTTATTTGGAAATGTGGAAAAAGGGGAAATTATATTGTTTTCCATGATTTTGATATAAAATAGTTAAATTAATCATCATGCCTTGTTTTCTATAAATTTTAGCATGCTTGTATTATTGTACAGAGTCTTAATATGAAACATCTAAGTAAGACCCTACTGATACTATTAGCTCACACCCTGTACACCCCTTTAGTAGTGCATAGAACTTTGTATGTATTTTGATGCAAGGAAAGGAAAAGGTGCCACAATAAGGCATAAAGTTTTTCTTTAAGTTGGATTTGGGTAGCTGGATAGTGAAATGGTGGGATTTTTTCCATGTTATCACATGGATATTGTTTGAGTGTTTGTTTTAGTTCTTTTTTCCTTTGTATTTGTACTTATCTATTACATATTTTTTACTAATATTTTAATTATTTTTCTTATGTTGTTCTCTTTCTGTTATAATATATATATATATATTCATGTTTTACTCTATAGTTTATTTTTTTACATTTATATATATATATATATACCATTTTTTCTATTTTGTAATGGGTGAAATTATTCCCTTTGTTTGTTGTTGATGCTCGGGTGCTAGTTGTCAGCCCATGGGGATCAGGGACTCCCTTACAGTATGTGGAAAATTCAGGTCGAGTTCCAATTTGAGAGGGTATCTTGGCTGGGTTCATCACACATTGAGCCCATGGGTGGGTTACATAAACACACAAAAATTAGAACACATCTTATAGATCGTTAGTATATATCATGTAGTCACCTAGTAAAGAACAGAGCTAAATTACATAAATAGTAATTAATTATATCATTAAAAACCTAATTACATTGTTAACATCTAGTGTGTTAATAGGAATGCAGGTGGAATGTAGCAAATAGAACCATTCTTGGTTCTAAGAGTTAATTACCTAGGTTTAATGGTTGGTTTATCATCTGCTAGATAAACCAACCATCAAGCAACTCATGGTCATACCACTTTATTTATTTATTTTTTTAATTTCATGGTTAATTATTAATGTATTTTTAAACCATTAAATATATTAATTAACAAGTGTGAAATATGAAATTAAAATAAATACTATAATATTTTTAAACTTTATCTTGAAATGGTTAATCACTTAAGTAAAATACACTTAATATTAACAAGAAAGTAACAAGATAAAATGGGAAGAATAAACATAAAGATAAAATGCCTCAAATAAAATATTGATTCATTGTATCCTTTCACTAAATGGGTAGAAATTGAACCATAGTTCAAAGTTCTTGACCAACATTCATTGGGGTGATTTCAATTATTTGGTAATCTCTATCTTGAGTTTTACATTGACCTAACCAAGATTGTATTAAGGGTTGATCACCTCTACAAGACTTAGAGAAACTAGTACGAAAATATTTGAGGAAATCATAATCTAGGATTTCAGTTTTGGGTAGTTCACTCAACAGATCAAGGAGTTTTTATTTAATGAATTTGGTATGTTACACCTTCCAAAAAACCTAATAGTTTCTTTTCAGGCATTCTTCTAGGTTATGAGAAGCTTCTTATGGATCCTTGTGACTAGGATATTCATGTGATATCATATTTTGAAACCAATGATGAGGGATACTGTGTTTTTATTGGTCTGAGTATATATATAAAGAGGTGGTGAATTTCCTTTTAAAAAGATTAGAAATCAAAACAATATTTGACGGAATTAAAATAATTGAAATGATTAACAAGAATAATAAGAGTTAAGTTAAGTGGAATAATAAATATAAAAGATAAATCATAAGAAATTAGTAAAGCAGTTTGAAAATAATCCTCAAAGGGATCCCTACATCTACTCCCCTCAAGTAAACTTGAGAGGCTATGGTTAAAACCTTGATTTTCAACAGTTTTAGTAAGAAACGTGAACATTCCTTTTTAGAGGTTCTAGGAAGAAACTCATTACAAGAAGTAAGATCCTTGGTTTTTAGTGTTTGCGCCAAGAAAACCCAAAACACGGCTAGCATTTTAATGGTTTTGGATAGGAACCCAATTTCCCCTTACTTTAATGGATAATAAATAACTAACCCCTTACTTTAAGGAATAAGAAATAACAACCCCTTACTTTAAGGACTAAGAAAGAACCAACCCCTTTCTTTAAGGACCAAGAAAGAACTAAAATGAAAACAAATAGGATACTTGTTATAAGTACATCCAATGAAGCTCACTCACACTTAACTAGTAATATAAAATAATAAAATAATGATAGATAGTGGGACAATTTTAATAGATCACGTGAGAGTGAGAGTGATAGAGAGAGAGAGATATTTGACATAATTTTGTTCTAGAATTTATCTTCAAGGTAACTGGTAGCCTCTCAGCACCCTTATGGGTGTATCTATAGCCTCTCATGGATTTAAGAATGTTCTAGAAGTGATTTGGGTCAAAAAGATCCATTTGAGGCTGAATTAAGGCAAGAAGGATCCACTCCAACAGATATATTTTTAAGCCTGTCTGGGTGCCATCGGGTAATCGATGAGTGCCATTGGTCAACCCGTGCAGTCCACTAGTTTGTTAGTAGAACATAGATAGAACTGGAATTATTTCCAAGTATCGCCAGGTATCCACTAGAACCTGCTTGTGGTGGGGTACCAATATTGCTTCTCATGGTCCTTTTGATCCCTCCATTTGGTCTAGAACCTCCTTGAAAAAATACCTAATATACACATGCTGAAATCCATCAAAATAAATTTTTAGAAACACATGTTTGTGTTTTTGGTCATTCAAAACAACCTAATAGAGTGATATGTTCAACATTATCCCCCTTTTATGATCATGAACACTTTTTAAATTTAAATAATGAAGATGGGAATGATGAAATTCATAATTTTAACTCAAAATAATTGCAACATTTCATAATGAAATTCATCCAAGGATTTCTAATACTTTAAAGAAGTATTTTAAAAATGGAATTCAAGAATGATTTAAAAAAGGAATAATGATTTCAAAGAATGATTAATCAATAATTATATTTCAAAACATATCCCTCTTTATGATTATCAAAAATCCAAAATCAAAAAAAAATCACTTTTATAATTTCTAGAATATGTCAACTTCAAAATCTAACCAATTATCAAAATTATCTCCCCTTTGAAGTTATAAAACATAATTTTAAAAATTATTGGAAAAAAGTTTTCAAGATTTGAATATATATATATATAAACATACCTTAGATAAATTTTACCTTTTTAATTTCATCACCTTCTCCACAAAATGTAGTTATCATAAATCTCATAAAAAGGGTTTAAAAGAATAAAGGTAATGTATTTATATAAAAAGATGATATCCTATCATAAAAATATCAAATGGAAATGAAAATTTCAAGGTATTTTCAAAACTAAAAATGATTTTTATGTTTTGGAAAATATTATACCTTTATTAAACATATTTATAAAATTAAAGTCAGCACATTCCATGTTGAATATTTTCTATGAAATTTGAGAACACATGATCATGTTTTAATAGAAAAGATAAATTTGAAAATTTAATATACATAGAATTTTTTCTAAAATAATTTTATCCCTAGTAATTGATTTTAGATATAAGATTAATTTGGATCCCTCTAAATTATACCATTAAAACTATAATTTAGGATTCCCATACAAGAATATTTTTAAAAAAATCAAGTACTAAAAATATTTCATTATTCAAAACATATTTTAAGATCTAAAAACTTATACACACATGTGCCTTAAAAAATATGAGATTCAATTTCAAAAACATAAATAGTTTAAAATAGAAAATAGGTGTGTATTTATATGAACATTTTAGATAAAAAAGGGTTGGATCCCCATTAAATGAGACATATTTTTTAAAGTGTAAGGGGGCACTAAAAAAACATATATGTCAAGAGTCAATAGGCATTCAACCTTTATTAAGGGTTTCCTCTCAACCCTGTTAAAAGAGGGATTTTCTTCCTTTAACAAAAAAAGAGCTTCGGCCCCACCCTATTTTAATAATAAAATATGTTGACAAATGGTTTCAATATTAAAATATAAATCATATAAACTCAATTTAAAATAAGGAGAAAAATTCACTAAATCTAAAGGATGAAATAAATTCATATTCTATCAGAGTTTAAGAGATGAAAAATTAAATGAGGGGTAAAATATCATGTTTCCAAATGATAAAAAGATAGAAAAATTCTTAAAAAAACTACTTAAATGATCATATAGGTAAATGATTAAATATTTATTTTTGAAGATCAAATAAAACATTGGATTCAAGATTTAAAATGAAACTCATAAATCAATCAGGATCAAAGTGAAAATAGATCACACTTTAATATGGATCAAAATTGAAATTTTAAAGAGAGAGGAAAGACCTCAAAGATTCATATTTTTCAAAACAAATATGAATAAAGATATATATTTGAAATTCAAGTGGTTTTAAACAAGGGATAAATAAAATATTGAATTCAATATGTCTAAAATAATTGAGTAACTACACTAAAAAAACAGGGTGATTAGAGGGGTTTGTTTTCTCATTTAAAGGGGCTTATAACCCCCTATAAACACTTTATTAGTGGTTACCCATAACCATCACTAAAGTGGTCACATACTCTAATTAGAGGCAGTTTTGGTTAAGTTCTAGTAAAATGAAGATGAATTTATTGGTGGTTAAATTAGAGGGGGTTTTAACCCCCTCTAATTTCACCCTAAATTTAACAAAAACATATGGATTATGGGTGGTTTTAAATACCCCTAAACTTTCCTTTTTTTTAAATGTACACCACCCCCAAAACCTTGAGACCCACCCCTGAAAACCCCCAAGGCACCTGGACAACTCCCCCCCCCCCCCCCAGGAACCCTAGAGAACCCAAGACCCTCCCCTTTTTCTGTGGGCCCTGACACCCACCCCCCTCCCAACATAGATGGAAAACCCCCAGACATCCCCTAGGAAAACCCCCAGACCCATCGCCAACAACCCCCTAGACACCTTAGACACCCCCCTAAACCCATCAATTTTTTCACGGGCAATGGGCTTGTCCCCCCCCCCCCCCACAGACCCACCCTTCACATGTGTAGTATGCCTGTTTCACACACCCAAACTCTGAGATAAAAAAATGCCTTCACTGGGATTCAAACCTGTGGTGAAGAGAAGAATTTTGTACACCTTACCCACTATAATAATTGATATTTTTTTTATTATATACAATAAATTATATTTATTTAGATACAGGAAAATTAGATAATGTGTGTGTGTGTGTTGAAATATAAATAATATAATATATTTTTATATATATACTATATTTGTGTATATATAATATATTAGTGTATAGTATTTATATATAATATATTTTTATATAATATATATTTTTATATAATATATATATTATATATGTGTATATATAATATATGTAAATAATTATATTTTCATATATAAATATATATTTATATTTGTGTGTGTGTGTGTGTATTTATGTATTTATATAATATTTATAGATATAATATAATTATAATATATATATTTATATAGTTATTTTTATATACTTATATGTGTGTGTGTAACAATAATATTATTATTAATTATTATTGTTGTTATTATTACACTTATTTTTTAAACTATAAAAATTACATGTTGGTTTTTTAAATACTATACATTTATATATTTTATGATTTATATTATACATATATTATATTAAATACATTTATATTATATATTTATGTATGTAATTATATACATTTATATTAAATCATGTATACACATATATATACATGCAAAATTAAATACATTCATATAATTAGAAATATATAAGATAATTAAATTATATATATATATATATATTAATTGAATTAATTTATAATTAATATGGTATACTATGATATATATATATATAATAATTATATAATATAGAAATTTATGTATAATAAAATATTTAGAATATAATATATATAATATAATTATATAGTATATATATTTATATTTAATTTTAATTTTTTCTATATTATATATATTTGTCACGAACCCTAGTAACTCGATAACCAAGCAAACCGTGACATTGCCCGAAGGGAATTCCTGATCCCCATGGGTCAGCGACTAGCACCTGGCATCATACAACATACAAGTGGAAACAATTTTTACCACAAGAATACGGAAGCAAAAGAAAACAAAGCAGTATGCATAACAAAAGAAACTCCACTGGGAGTGATGTACCAGAATACAACATGGCATAAAAATCCCAAAGTACTACTACCCAAGTAATAAAATGGAAAAAAACAATCCCAAGGTCCCTAAGGACACAAATCACCAAGACCAAATCTCAACAGCTAGATCCACCTCCAAGAGATCCTTTCCCTTTGCTCAAACCTGGAAGAAGAAAGTCTACAAACACCCAAAGGCAAAAGTAGGGTGTGAGCCTAAGCCCAGTAGTATACCACCAAATATTCCACAATAGATGCCAAATATAGATTATCCAAAGAAAAACTTTCAATTTTCAAATAAATAGGTTTGGCAATTTAAAATCATATTTAAACAAAACATGTTATACATTTTCAAAATGATGGAACAATACTTTAAGAAAAGGCTTTAAAAATGATGGAATATTTCTAAAACAATAGCTTAAATAAAACATTTATATAAAATAGTTTATATAAATTCAGTAGGCATGTAAGCAGTTCAAACATTGGCATACATTTATATCTCAAATATAAATAAATAAGCGAGCAACATGGTCATTTTCCAACAGGTACGATAGTATTAACCAGCTATAGGATTCCGAACTATCTATGTGAACTCAGCAAAATGTGTATACACATGACCCTATGACACTATCCAAAGGAGACATGTCACTAACCCATCGAGGATGTGACCCGCCGCAGGTATGTTTTAGAAAGTTGTCATATCATAGAGTGTATCCAAATAACTCACTAACTACCTAAGGATTGCATGCACTCATACATGATGGATGGACTATTTTAAGACTGCTTAAAAATATGATCAATCACATTCTTCCATTTCAAAAGTGCCAATTTATTTCCATTTAAAACCAAAATAGGTTTCATTCAAAAACATGCCTTTTTCACAAGATAAAACCATTCAGTTTCTATCAAATCATTTTAAACCATTTTCACCAGTTTTAAATACATTCAAAACCAATTCCATCATTATACAATTTATTTCAAAAATTAAATTCAACAATTTAATTGAAATCATTTCCATCAAATCCATAATTTAAATTAAACAATATAAATCATTCATTTTCCATAAACACACCAAATTCAATGGAATTGGTGATTTTCCATATTTCCATACCAAAAACCATTTCAAATATATTGATTCATTGGAATTGGGTTTTTATCAATTTAATTGAAAGAAAATTTGAGAAATTGAATTTAAATCAATAATTGAAATAAATCAAACAATACAAGGATAATCAATTTGGCTAATCAGAACGGAACCACCTACCTCAAGGTCACTAATGTCAGCAGCAATGATAATCCACCCATTTTGGTTCAATACACCTCCTCACAACATTTTTATCATAATAATCTACACACCAATGTTCGATGCTCGTCAAGGGTTCCTAGAACTAGAACCAGATATTTTATTTCAAAAGGAAATAAAATATCACATGCGATAATAGTTTCTCTCTCTTGAATAATTCTCAAAATTATCAAATAAAATATTACATGCGATAATATTTTATCTCTCTTGGATAATTTCCAAATTATCATTTTATAATTATAATAATTATCCTTTGAAAAAATATGTGATTATCCCATGATAATTTTGATAAACTTGTCATGTGATAATTACCATAATTATCCTTTAAAAATGACTTAAATTATCTAGATAAATTCATGAAATTATACTTAGATAATTTTTTATAATTATATTTTGATAATTTTATTAAATTATCAATTGATATTTTTCTTTATAATAAACTTCCAAAAATATTGTTCAATTATCCCCATAAAATTTTATGTAGATATCCTTTAAAATTTTGAAAAAATATATCCTTCGATAAATCATTGAAATTATCATTTTCTAATTTCATTTAATTATACCTTGATAATACCATGTGATTATCATTTCATAAAACAAATATTATCTTTTGATAATTTTGTGCAATTACGTTTTGATAATTATTTTCAATAAGACGTGAAATTGTCCTTTATTAATTCAAAGCAATTATCAGAAGACAATTTTATAAACTATCACTAGATAAAACTATGAGATTATCCTATTACAATTTTTTTAATAATTATATTTTGATAATACAAATAATCATCCTATGATAATTTATTTAAAATAATCCATTTAAAATTTGAAAAAAAAATATATTGAACAATACATTGGTTCCTTCAAATTAAAAATATGATTTAGATCCTGCTTTTTGATACAAAACCAACGAAACTGACGGTGCGTAAATCCAATCAACAACATAGAAGATATTGAATTTAGAAGATTGGAAGATAATCAATAAATAATTAAATAAAAGATAACACACCTAAAAAAAATTAAACCTCTTGTGTGCAGCGTACAGGGAAGAACAAAGCAACCGTCGCTCACTTCGAACACCTCCAATCAGATCTACTGGGCTTCACTTATCATGTGAAGAGAGGTTCTGAGTTCAATCGGACTCATCTAGATCAATTGCAGCGGAACCCGAATGGTTCAACCATTTAAAAACTCAAGTTTCATATGAGATTTAAAATCTAAAAATTAATCCACCATTTTAATCCAAGATTAAACATAAACTTGAATGTGGAGTCATTGATTTCAATTTATTAGGGTGTTTCTAATTTATTTAATGTCAAATCGGGTTATAAATAATGGTTTTGAAACTTCCGAGTGTTAGAAATGGAGGGTTTCACGTATCAAAGTGATGATGAAAAGTAACCTCCAATTTCTATGAATTAAATTAATAATTAAATTTAAATAATAAATTTAATCATTTAATACACTTATAAATAACTAAATTTAAAAAACAGACAGACCAAACACCAGTTGCGGATGAAAGTTATACCATGTTTAGGGTAAACACCCCATTATGGACACAACGGTGGTCTTTAATTTCTCAAACGATGAACCATTTGAGAGATATTAAAGATTTATTAATTAAAAATCAAAACAATTAATTAATTAAAATAAAAAATTGTTATTATTGCGAGCGAGGTGTCCAAACGTCCGGCGCTGACAAATGTTATGCCTCCTCTAGGGTAAACCCCTCATTCTGGACCCATCAGTGGTCTCAGAATTCCCATACAACACACCATTTGAGATATATTTAATTATTTTTAATAAAAAATATATTAAATATTATTTAATAACTTTATCTCATGAGCGAGACATCCAAATTTTCGGCACCTTCAAATGTTATACCCCTCCTAGGGTAAACACCATATTTTGAACATAACAGTGATCTCAAATTTCGAAAACGACAGGCCGTTTTGGAGTTATTCAATTATTTTGAAAAAAAAATCCCATGCTTAAAAATATATATATTTAATATTTTTTTTCGTCCTCCCTAAGGCTTTGCAGACCTCAAAAACTCATACTTACTCAGTGTTTAACTTAGAAAATATTTAATTGAATATTTCAGAGTATTAATTGGGAGTTTAACCATTCCACAATGTGTTTAACAAAAATTCAAGTTTTCACTGATAAACCATTTTTTCCATTTAATGTAATAATTTAACACAAGAGGGTTTATGAATACCTGAAATAGTAATGGGATGTTACAACCTCCCCACCATAGGAACTTTCTGTCCCCAGAAATCCTACGAAGAACCACATCAAAAAGATAAGTCCATTGTTCTCTCATCAGTGCCTCCCTCTCTCACGTCTCATGAGAATTATAACTATGCTTCCATATCATATGGACACGAGGTATCATTCTCCCATGAAGTACCTTGGTCTTAGAATCAACAACCATGACTGGTCATTCAATCATAGATAAAATAGGTTCCACTTCAAGATCACGCCAACTCAAAACATGAGATGGGTTAGATAAATGCTTTCGAAGCTAAGATACATGAAACATGTTATGTATCAATGTTAGTTGCAGTGTTAGTGCTAAATGGTAAAAAAATCCCCACATAATCAACAACCTCAAAAGATCTCACAAAACAAGGAGCAAGCTTCCCTTGCCTCCCAAGCCACCGATGACCCAACCGGGGTGAATCCTTCAAGAATACATGGTCACCAAAACTGCTAATTCAAGTCGTAGAACATCTTAGTGCTTACTGGGTGAAAACCCATTGGAAATTATGTCAATCCCCCATTATAGTCTTCCTTGTTTCTAATGGTGCAGCATAAAAGTTCTGATAACACATAACACTCTCTTTGGAGAACAACCACTGGGAATCAGTCTCCCTGTCATAAAGAGAGTCTCTAATGCTTACAGAATTCATCAACAAGATTTTTTTCCCAAAAAAATCATCTCGAGAAGAGAATATTTCAGAGAACCATCAGCTTTTGTGGTGGATAGAACCACCGCCGCCCAAGGAGACACACTTAGGTGAATAAAGGCTTTCTCAAGAAGATCATCCAACTGGGACATTAGTTCTTTCAGTTCTATTGGATCCATTTGGTAAGTGGGAAAAGAAACTATTGATTACTGGGCATCAAGTCAATGGAAAACTCATCCTCTCTTACTGGTGATAAACCAAAAAAATCAAAAGGAAACATGATGGGAAACTTGACGACAACTAGAGGGAGATCACTTCTCCAAATTAGAAGCAAAAACTAATATTACCTTCCCCAAATCCAGATAAGAAGCTCTGTTCCTGCACGACCTTGGGTCTAATTCTTCTTGAAAGACAATAGACACACCACTAGGTGTAGTAATTTAGACCCATCGAAGATAACAATCAATCCAGGCCTTATTGGCATTTAGCCAATCCATCCTGAATATGACGTCAAGAGATTCCATGTCGAGTACTAGAAAACACCAAGCAAGTTTGACATCTAATAGAGAGAAGACACAAGCAAGACTACAGAGACCATGCTCCCTCTTTTTACCAAGGGGTGTAGTAATATCCATTGCACAAGATAAAAGATCCATAAGAATATTAATAAGATTAATGGTATGGTTTTAAATAAACGAGTGATATGCACCCATATCAAATAGGGTAGTCACTAAATATGAAGCTATATTAATGATACCTATCACGGTTGTTGGACCCGTATCATCTTCCTATGGAGACTCTTTCACTGCGTGAAGAAGCTTCGTTCTGGATGTCTGTGGTTGGAACCCTTTTGTATGTTAATAATTTGATTTCCCCATAGTTTTTGAATGTGTTGATGATCTCGTGTCGCTGCATAGAGTGGAAAAGTTGGGGTAGAACTTCTGAAAGTCCTCCAAACATTCGCAAGAGCCACAGTACTTTCAGCCTGCTCAGGCTTGAAAAACTCTACAGCTTTGGCTAACACCATTGACTCTAGATAGAATTATTAGATGAAAATAACCTTGAAGTCCTTCCAATCTAAGCCCTCGTGTTTCTTTTTCATCACTATCGTGTCCCACTATCTCCTTCTTGGTCCCTCCAATATAAAGGTGACACACTTCACTTTGATCTCGTTCAGTGTCTACAAGAACTCAAACAGAAGTTCTATCATGACCAACCATTCCTTAGCATGTTGAGGATTAGTGGAGCCTTTTAAAATTGGTGGTTTTTGGTGAAAAAACTCTTGAGAAAAATTTCAAAGAGCACCCCCTAGATTCCACAGTTGGAGCCTGAATGGGAACTAGAGGTGGTGTTTATCCCAGAGCTTGGATAGTTCCCACAATCACCTAAACTAGGCTCGGGTCCACTGGAGGATTCACTCGCTGAGGTTTAGCAGTACCCCCTTCCTAGATCCGATTCATACATCCTATCAGAGGCATGATGTTACAAAACATCAGCAGACAATAAGGTGGTCATTAAATAATGCTCGTGCATAGTAATGAGGGAAACATGGTCCCAACCGGTAGAACATACATGATTTGGATTTCACTCTATCCAAATCAAAATAGGGAAAAGGCTAGAACTAATCCACAAGACGTCTTTCCCTAACCACCCCTGGTGACTTAAGGTTCATTACAGTGAGAGCTGGTTAGGCACTCAATTGCAACTACTTCCTAAGTCCCGACAAGATTTCACAAATGCATACTGACTTCAAGAAAAAATCTCAACCTCCCTATGATACCATTTTGTCACAAACCAACCTGGGTACCCTGGTAACTCGATAACCAAGACAACCCTGACATAGCCTGAAGGGCGTTCCTGATCCCCACAGGTCGGCGACTAGCACCTCGCATCGTACAACATACAAGTGGGAATGATTTTTTCCACAAGAATGCAGAATCAAAAGAAAACAAAGCAGTATTCATAACAAAAGAAACTCCACTGGGAGTGATGTACCAGAATACAACATGGAATAAAAATCCCAAATTACTACTAACCAAGTACTAAAATGGAAAAAAACAACCCCAAGTTCCCTAAGGACACAACTCACAAGACCAAATCTCAACAACTAGATCCACCTCCAAGAGATCCCTTCCCTTTGCTCGAACCTGGAAGAAGAAAGTCTACAAACACCAGAAGGAAAAAGTAGGGTGTGAACCTAAGCCTAGTAGGATACCACCAAAGATTCCATGATAGATTCCAAATATAGATTATCCAAAGAAAAGATTTCAATTTTCAAATAAATGGGTTTGGAAATTCAAAATCATGTTTAAACAAAACATGCTATACATTTTAAAAATGATGGAAAAATACTTTAAGAAAAGGATTTACAAATGATGGAATATTTCTAAAATAATGGATTAAATAAAAAAAATTATATAAAACAGTTTATATAAATTCATTAGGCATGTAAGAATTCAAACATTGGCATACATTTATATCTCAGATATAAATAAACAAGCAAGCAACATGGTCATCTGCCAATAGGTACAATAGTATTAACCAGCTATAGGATTCCACACTCTCTATGTGAACTCAGCAAAATGTGTATACACGCATCCCTATGACACTGGATAAAGGAGACTCGTCCCCAACCCGTCGAGGATGTGACCCACCGCAAGTATGTTTTAGAGCATTGTTGTTGCGTAGAGTGTATCCAAATAACTCACTAACTACCTAAGGATTGCATGCGCTCTTACATGATGGATGAACTATTTTAAGACTGCTGAAAAATACAATCAATCACATTCTTCCATTTCAAAAGTTCCAATTTCTTTCCATTTAAAACCAAAACAAGTTTTATTCAAAAACATGTCTTTTTCACAAGATAAAACCATTCGGTTTATATCAAATCATTTTAATCCATTTTCACTAGTTTGAAATACATTCAAAACAAATTCCATCATTACACAATTTATTTCCACAATTAAATTCAACAATTTAATTGAAATCCTTTCCATCAAATCCATAATTTAAATTAAGCAATTTAAATCAGCCATTTTCCATAAACACATCAAATTCAATAGAATTGGGGGTTTTCTAGATTTCCATGCCAAAAACCATTTCAAATATATCAATTCACTGTAATCAGGTTTTTATCAATTTAATTGAAAGAAATTTTGAGAAATTGAATTTAAATCAACAATTGAAATAAATCAAACAATACAAGGATAATCAATTTGGCTAATCAGAATAGAACCACCTACCTCAAGGTTGCTGATGTCAGTGACAACGATAATCCACTCATTGTGGTTCAATACACCTCCTCACAACATTTTTATCGCAATCGTCAACACACCAATGTTCGACACACATCAAGGGTTCCTAGAACTAGAACCAGATATTTTATTTCAAAAGGAAATAAAATATCACATGCGATAATAATTTCTCTCTCCTGAATAATTCTCAAAATTATCAAATAAAATATTACATGCAATAATATTTTATCTCTCTTGTATAATTTCCAAATTATCATTTTATAATTACAATAAGTATCCTCTAAAAAATATGTGATTATCTCATGATAATTTTGATAAACTTGTCACGTGATAATTACCACATAATTATCATTTAAAAAAATTGACTTAAATTATCTAGATAAATTCATGAAATTATCCTTAGATAATTCTTTATAATTATATTTTGATAATTTGAAGAAATTATCAATTGATATTTTTCTTTATAATAATCTTCCAATAATATTGTACAATTATCCCCATAAAATTTTATGCAGATATCCTTTAAAATTTCGAAAAAAAATATCCTACGATAAATCATTGAAATTATCATTTTCCAATTTCATTTAATTATACCTTGATAGTCCCATGTGATTATCATTTCATAAAACAAAGATTATCTTTCGATAATTTTTTACAATTATGTTTTGATAATTATTTTCAATAAGACGTGAAATTGTCCTTTAATAATTCAAAGCAATTATCATAAGACGATTTTATAAACAATCACTAGATAAAACCATGAGATTATCCTATTACAATTATTTTAATAATTATATTTTGATAATACACATAATCATCCTGTGATAATTAATTTAAAATATTCCATTTAAAATGCGAAAAAGCATATTGAACAATACATTGGTTCCTTCAAATTAAAAATACGGTTTAGATCCTGCTTGTCGATACGAAACCAACGAAACTGACGGTGCATAAATCCAATCAACAACGTAGAAGATATTGAATTTATAAAATTGAAAGATAATTAATAAATAATTAAATAAAATAAAACACACCTAAAAAAATTAAACCTCTTGTGTGCAGTGTACAAGGAAAAACAAAGCACCCGCTGCTCACTTCGAACACCTCTAATCAGATCTATCGGGCTTCACTTATCGTGTGAAGAGAGGTTTCGGGTTAAATCAGACTCATCCCGATCAACTGTAGTGGAACCTAAATGGTTAAGCCATTTAAAAACTCAAGCCGCATATGTGATTTTAAAACTGAAAATTAATCCACTGTTTTAATCCAAGATTAAACATAAACTTTAATGCGGAGTAATTGATTTCAATTTATTAGGGTGTTTCTAATTTATTTACGGTCAAATTGGGTTATAAATGATGGTTTTGAAACTTCCGAGCATTTGAAATGGAGGGTTTCATGTATCAAAGTGATGATGAATAGTAACCTCCAATTTTTTTGAATTAAATTAATAATTAAATTGAAATAATAAATTTAATCATTTAATACAATTATAAATAACTTAATTTAAAAAACAGACAGACCAAACGCTCGTGGAGAATGAAAGTTATACCTTGTCTAGGGTAAACACCCTATTCCGGACACAACGGTGGTCTCTAATTTCTCAAACAATGAACCATTTGAGAGATATTAAATATTTATTAATTAAAAATCGGAACAATTAATTAATTAAAATAAAAAGGGTTATTCTTGCGAGCGAGGCATCCAAACGTCCGATGCTGACAAATGTAATGCCTCTTCTAGGGTAAACCCCTCATTCTGGACCCATCAGTGGTCTCAAATTTCCCATACGACTCACCATTTGAGATATATTTAATTATTTTTAATAAATAATATAATAAATATTATTTAATAACTTTATCTCATGAGCGAGGCATCCAAATGTCCGGTGTCTTCGAATGTTATACCCCTTCTAGGGTAAACATCATATTTCGGACATAACTGTGATCTCAGATTTCGAAAACGATGGACCGTTTTGGAGTTATTCAATTATTTTGAAAAAAAATTCCCATGCTTAAAATATATATATATATATTTATTTAATATTTTTATTCCGTCCTCCCCGAGGCTTTTCAGACCTCGAAAACTCATACTTACTCAGTGTTTAACTTAGAAAATATTTAATTGAATATTCCAGAGTATTAATTGGTTGTTTAACCATTTTTGTGATGTGATTAACAAAAATGTAACTTTTCACTGATAAACCATTTTTCCCATTTAACGTAATAATTTAACACAGGAGGGTTTACAAATACCTAAAACAGTAACGGGATGTTATATATTTGTATACATAATATAATATAAATGTATTTATATATAAATATATAGTAAAAATGTATTTAACATGATATATGTATAATATAAATCATAATATAAATGTATATTATTTATAAAACCATATATAAATTTTATATATTTTACTAAATATATTTATAATTACTTTATATTATGTATACCAATATTTATATATGTATACATTTTTTATATGTATAAGTATTTATTTTAAGTATTTATATAATGAATTTAGATATATATTTTTATAATTTATTTAAATGCATTTATATAATGTGTTTATGTAATATATATATATACATATATGCGCACACACACATATATTTTATAAATTTTGAATTTATATGATATTTATTTAAAAATATAATGGGGGTTAAAACTCCCTCTAATCTAAGGGATTAGCAGTGGTTCATGAACCCCTCAAATGTCATAAATTAGAGAGAGTTTAAAACTCCCTCTAATTAAAGGGATTAGTGGCAGTTCATGAACCCCCTCTAATTTCTTAAATTAGAAGGGGTTGACAACCCCCTCTAAACTAAGGAATTAATGGAAATTCATAAACCCCCACTATTTCCTTTTAAAAAATAAATTATATATATATATACTCTAAAATCTAAATTAATATTATATATATATATATATCACCTCTAAAATACAACTGAACATATAACGCCACTAATTATTAAATTTGTGGTGATTTTTAAATAACCTCTTCTAAAATCCAACCAAATATTAAAAAAATAATGCCAAAAAATTTTGAGGTGGTTTTGAACCCCATCTAAATTTGATGATTAACAAGGGTTGTGCATAACCCATCTAATTTATACAGAAAATGAATTTATAGGGGTTGTTCATAACCCCCTCTAAAAACCATTGTTAATCTATTGTTATTGTTTTTTCTAGTGTCAGATCATCAAATTCAATCTTAGCTATCTTTGTTTTCAGTTCTGGTTCCAGTTTTATTTTTGTTTCCTTTTCTTTATTTGGACCTATTATTCTTTGATAATAAAAATATAATGATTTTGTGTGTGTGTCAAATTCAAGAGATAGATGGATATATAACTTGATTTCATAGTTTTCTCTATTTAAAATAAATCATAAAAAAGGTTATAAAAATAAGGAAGACATATAAAATGAAAAACCATGCATAAAACATACCACATCAAATATTTAGACATAAATAGCCACACAATGTCACATAATGCCAAATGCAGTCCCCACAAAGAGAAAAAACATCATATTCACACTAGGTTGGACTGAAGTGATGTCCATGTCAAGAGGTGTCATGTTGGAGGGATCAGACTAGATCTTGAGTCTCCTCAATCATACACCTTCTCCATCTAAACATAATGTAAGGAGGTGGAATGCTCCATATCGATGAGTCACTAGTTCTTGGTCATCTTGAGGGAAGTGAGATTGTGATTAACACTCTTTCAAAAAACATATTATCCTCCATGAAATCTATCCAACTTGGTGGTAGCTCATCCTCAGCATCACCCTCATATTGAGGAGGCTCATCCTTGACATCAACATCTTGGCCTTCTCATTTGGATGTTTCTTGTTATTATTATTATTATTATTATTATTATTATTCACCCTCATCCTCAACAAGAGGACGTGCCTTAGTGATGTAGGATGGCATAACAGTGTCATAAATTTCATGCTTGGTTTGAGGTGAACAGTTCTTAAGGATCCAAGGATGGTCATAGATATACTCTTGGTTCCAAGGTTGAAAATAAATATATATGTGTTGAACCATTAAATGTTTTACAATACTATATATGGATGGATTCTCAAAAGTTATTTCATTATCTCAATGTCAACATATGATAATATGTGAGTAAGGAAAAGGCCAAAGGGTAAATCTTTGGACTGTTGTGGGTGAGAGGTTATATATAACATGGATCAAAAAATAAAATGAATGATATTAGTTTTAACATCCCTTGTAATGAAATATATAACAAAAATTTCAACATATTTTAAATTATCATGGTCTCCAAGATGGGGTACAATCTAGGTTTGGATGACTCTCTCAATGATTCGGTGTTAAAGAGATAGATTTGATTGCTTGACAATTGAAGATGTGTTTTTCCTGGAAAAGAAATGAATAAAATATTAAATATTTAATATAAAATCTCATGGAAATTATCCTTGAGTGAAGAAGAAGAGACCCAAGTATGGAATTATCAAATAATCAACTATTTCAAGAGATTTAATTCTAAGGGGTATTCCATTTACCATAGAATTGATGGTATCAAACTCATCTTCATTTTGGAAAATGAGATGGGCATAAAATTCCTTGATCAAAGAGGGATACAAGAAATAATTAGGAGGTGGTTGTAAGAAAAATAAAAACTCTTGGAATTTAATAACTCTTTTATGATCAAGGAAGGATTTTTTTATCCTATGAGATTCAAGGATCCTACCTGGTATGATAATTTTTTTCATCCCAAATATGATCAAACTTCTCAACCAGAGGAAGGGTGATAATTCAAATACATTCCCTTTTCCTTTGGAAGAATAGGCTCTAGTTCTAAGAGTGGCTATAGTGGAAAGGTTCAAAAATTTTAGTTAGGGATTTTGTGATTGAAGAACAAGGTAAAGATCAAAGAAAAACAAGGAGTGGTGAGTGAAAAATGATTTATAAGAGTCAAGAAACTTACCAAGGAGAAATATATAAAGGATATGAGAGGATGGGGATTGAGAGGGATAGAGAGGATAAATTTTCATGTGAAACCCAAGTGGAAGGAGAGGAGTTTAATTTTTAAAGACCCTCCCCTGGATAAGCTTAATGGGTCTATCCCAACACTACCATCCATCTAGTGAGGGCCACTGGTTAGCTAGTGGAAGAATTCTAGAACCCAAGTTTTATGAAGAACCATCGATTACCCGATGCAGTGCCACTAGCTAGCTGGGGGGAACCTAGGAAACTTAATAGAAAAAATTAAATGTGAAACAAGGATCAGTTAAAATATCAAATAAAATTCACTAAAATAAAATAATTAAATATCCTAAATAACAAATATTACTTTTAATCAAACAAGTTTCAAAAAATAACACACAAAAATTAAAATTCGAAGAGATTAAATGTATGATTCATGATAAATTTAATTTATAAAGATTTAAATAAATAATGAATAAAATTAAATATATCTTATGATCTAAAAAATAATATATAAGCTAGACATGGAAATTGAGATGTTCTACTACATAGATGTCTTAATCATATTCTATAGAGATATTTGGAATTGTTTTTGAAACATACTCTATACAAAAACATTTAATAAACTAGAGGTTTTTGTACCCAAAACATGGGTCCATAAATTTTATCCAATAAGGTTTTTGGAACCCATATTTTCTTGTAATATGAGTTTCCATATGAAATATAATATTTTCTAGAAAATGGATTTCATGAAAGGTGCACCAATTTTGGTCTACCATACTAATAATTCTTACAATTAAATTCATAGATCATGTGTTTATTTCTATGACAATAATTACAAAACTTATTTGGAGAGTTAATTTTTATAAAAGTTATATTCCCAGAGGTGCTAGATTTATTTAAATAACCAAGCCTAGAATAGTCCTTCACACTCTATTGGGAATCAAAGATCTTGTCTAAATTTCTTTCACCTTGAGTGAACTTGGAAAGAGATTATTTATATCTTTTATGGTGGATTTCAATTTATCAATATAATATTGACTCAAAAAATGTTTTTCACCTAATTAAATTTTCAATTTATTATTTTTCTTTTTAATCTCCTTATATTAATTCTAAATATTAAACATATCTTCTAAATCCAAATTAAACCTTTTCTCTTAATCTTCATTATTTTTAAAAAAAAAATTCATTATTCCTTCCATTCTCATTTGTAATATTTTCATTTTCTTTTGAAAGAATATCTTTCTCAGTAACCTCTTGATTTTGTTTCTTTTTAATCTCTTTGAATTTTGTGGTGAGTTTACAAAATCCTTATTGTAATTAATATATAGTATATTTGAGATATTCATAATTTAAAAGGATTAAAGAATAATAAGAACTAAAAGAACATACCTCATTACTATCTTTGGTTAAGATCCTAATATATTTAGCGCTTGAATTGAATGAGGTGAGGGGGCTATTTTTTACACTCCATTTTGATTCCTTTAGTGCCTTTTTGCTTTTCAACTTCATTTTGGGGAACTCTAGCCTAGTATGTTCTTGGTGTGCGTCTTTAATAAAATTCTAAATATCATGGCCATTTTCAAAATTATAAATGTGATTAAAATAATTCTCATTTAATGCACAATAAATAGAATTTATATCTTTTCCATTTATATCAAAATAATTGATGTCATTAAGAGTTTATTTTTCCTCTTATTGGTTAAAAAATGCATATCCATTCATTATAGTGTTCCAAATGGGAGATCCAGTGATTTTAAGAAATGTAAACATGAATATTTTATAATAACCATAATCAGTTCCATCAAAGAAATGGGCTTTATAGATTTAGTATCCCTTGGGATCACCTTGGGTATAAGAGATTGATGTCATCCTTCAATTGATCATTCCTTGAAACTAGTTAAGGTTTTCAAATCAAGGTTGGATCTGATTCCAATTGTTGTTCTGGGTATAGATGGAAAAAGGGGTGAATTTCCTTTCAAAACTTTTTATAAATTAAAAAAATATTTGATTTAATTAAATAACTAAAATTATTAACATGAATAATAAGAGTTAAGTGTAGTGTAATAATAAATATAAAAGATAATGTAGAGTAAATTGGTAAAAAAAATTGAAAATAATCACCAAAGGGATCCCTATGTCTACTCTCCTCAAGTAACCTTGAGTGGATTTAGTTTAAACCTTGATTTTCAATGCTTGTAGCAAGAAAACCATACCTTTCTTTTTTGGGGTTGTGAAAAAAACTCATTACAAGAAGTAAGATCCTTAGTTTTTAGTGGTTTTACCAAGAAAACCCAAAACAATATTATCCTTTTAATGGTTATGGCTAGTAAATCAATCTCTAATTGCTTTAAAGAGAAAGTAAGAACTAACCCCTTACTTTAATGAACAAGAAAGAACCAACCCCTTGCTCTAAGGACCAATCAAGAACCAACCCATTACTTTAGGGGTTGATTAAGAACCAAAAGGAAAACAAAGAATAGACTTGATATACTTGATGTTATTCATTTATTCATAACTTTTTGTATACTCCATTTAGTAAATTTCATGTAAAAGTCCATAATTGGTGTGATATACTCATGTTTTAATACTAAATATAATTTTTTATCATTATTTGAAGTAGTCCAGTTGAGTTTTTTTACTATTTTAATTATAAATTTCACCCTAATTATCAAAATTGTATGGTTTTTTATTTTTAGTCTTCGTTATTCAATTTCCAATATATTATTAGAAGGAATCTTTGTCCAATTCTTCCATTTGAAGGGTCATATGGGCCACATAAGAATTTATGGGCTCAATCTAGAAGTACAAATTCTATAATTCTACACCAAAATTCGGGGGATAATAAAATTAATCTTGGATAAAAATTTCATGGCCCAAATCCAATAAAAATGGGGTAAAATGATGGTTTGAAGTCCCGCACACCATTCTGTCCTAGAATTAAACTTATCAAACATTTATTGAATTTTCTCCTGATGTAGATATCCATTAGAGATGATATTTTTCAGTGTGAAATATAAGATATATATGGAATAATTTTTAGAATAAATGGTTTAGGTTTGAGGTCATATTCCTATTCAAAAACCCATTCACATGTTGGCCTTTGAAAAGGTCTGGATTGAAATGGATATATTAAAATTGTTTAATAAAAATTCCATAACATTGGTTCCTTAATTCCAATGGTCGCAAAATTTTGAGGGTAGACTCTAAACATTAATATATACAACTTTTAAGAATACAATTTCTCCATATTTGTCTTTTATATTATCAAATTGGAGATCCAAGTGGAGGGGTAGATTTGGAATGAAAACAGTCCAACTCCTTGGGCTATAAATACATATCTCTCCTTTCCTTGCAAAGAGTTGGAATTTTAGAAGAGAGGAAGATAATTTGGCATGAAAAAAACATTTTCAAAGGCCTTGTAGGACCTTACAAACTCAAGTTTTCACTTGAGAGGCCCTTCCTCCTCTCTCTTTTTTCATTTACTTTTGTGTTCCTTTAATTTGTAATTTCATAAGTTATTTTCAATTTCATTTGAATTTTAATGAGAGTTTCTTATTCATATTCTCTTTTAATAATCTAACCTATGTTCTTAAATATTAATGCTCTTAAAATATTTTAAATCAAGTTGAAACCCCTTCCCTTATTTTGATTCCTCATTCAATCGAAAGTCTGTTTTTTATTTTCATCATTGTTCATGTGTGTGTGTTCGACCCACAACTCTTTTCTTATCCCATTATTTTCATTCTATTTATAATTAATAACCATAAAAACATATTACCATATTAATAACCATCTCAATGGATGAGTAAATATACCATTGGGGTGAGTCATAATTTGGGGATATTAAGTGATTGAGGGATTTTTCTCATTGAGTATTCTTTAGGTTAACATTGTGTATGTTGAACTTAAAATGTCATGGATTAATGACATGTTTTATTTAACATGTGGATTCCATGGATTATTGAAACCATAAATACACTACCATAAACAATTTTTAATTGATATTAGAACCCTAGTTAAGTTAATTCTTGGATTAAAGCCTTAACACTTGGATATTCCGATCAAAATTATCTTGTGAAGTGGGTGTTAATTTAATGCAATATAAAGCAAAGATCAATGATATCATAAGATTAAATCCCAAATAATGAACTCATCCCAATATTTATAAAATTATTAAATCAATCTAAATCAATCAATCATTTCATTTTAGCTCTATAAACAACCCCCCCAATTAAAAAGACAAATCACAAAAAACAATCTACTATTAAAAAGTATCATCGCTGAGGATTCGACCCGAGTGCCGCTATACATATTAGTAGAGCACTAGACACTTAAACGGTCGATAGGTTAAAATTAGTCGCACTTCAAATGGAACCATTATCGGGGATGGTTCCTTAAGTAGTCAGTATTTTTTTTGTAAAAAACAACAAAAAAGTAAAAAATAAAAACCAAAAAAATAAAAAAACACAAAAAAAAAGTGATATGAAGTTCCATGGTTATACTGATGTTGATTGGGCAAAAGATTGTAATGATAGAAAATAAACCTCAGGAGGAACATTTTTCTTGAGTGAATGTTGTGTGAGTTGGAATAGTAAGAAACAAAGATTAGTAACTTTTAGCACAATTGAATCTAAATATGTTACAACTACTCAAGCTTGTACTCAAATGTTGTGAATAAAAGTTCAGCTGGAAGATTTGAAAGTAAAAGTTTCTAAACCATTGAATATACTTTGTGATAATCAGAGTGCAATTGATCTTTCTAAGAATTGTATCCAACATTAAAGATTAAAGCACGTTGATATAAATTTTCTCTTTATAAAATAGAAAGTTGCTGCTAGATATGTATTGCTAGAATACATTTCAAAAAAGTATCATATTTATAATAACTTTACAAAAGTAATTCCAAAAGAAAGGTTTGTGGAATTGAGTATACAACTTCATGTTCATCCTCCTCCCATGTCTTCCTAAACCTTATAGAGAATTACCTCCATTGTGATTTGGATTAAGTTGAAAAAGAGGGAGAGAAAGTAACAACTTTTACTTTGTAAGAATTTTTTACTTATCTTCTTAAATTAATTTGAATTTGCAGTTATCATATAATGGGGAGAGAGAAAAAAGGTGAGGAGAGTTTATCTTTACATGGACACAAAATTTTCTTACCACTGAGGGATGGAATTCCTTCAAAAAAAATTATTTTATCCAATAGTGTGGTGTCAAGACACTATATTTTGAGAAAGTCTATGTTTTGATAAAAGTCAAAAAACATGAGTTGTTTACAAAAGTTGAGTTGTAAAAAAATTATGAGTTGAAAAAGTTGTTAACAAGGGTTGTCGACAAATCCAAAGTGGGGGGATTAAATAACCTTTGTGGTTAAATTGTTTTAAACAAATTTTTTGTATTTGTTGACAACTAATATTTTTGTTGAAGAATTTTTTTGTTATTTAGAAATTAGACCCAATCCATCGTAATGAGGTTGTTTTCCGAACATAAGTTTTTGGACCCAGGTTTTTGTATTGAGATGCAATGGACACAAAAGAAGTCAGGAAGATGAATTTATTGATCATACACTTTATTGTATTCAAGTCCATTGGCATGACATTGCAAATCATCATATTCAAAAGAATCAGAGGCAGAATTTTTCATTTATTGGAAGTTTGTATTTTCTATATTCATAGAAAGAAATAAGTTTCTAAGTTAGAAAGAAGGAAGTTGTTGAGTGTAGAAGTCATTTTTTTGTTGAAGAGTTTTAAAAGAATATTGTGAAGTCAAGAGTTATAAATTTCCCATGTTTTCTAAACAAGATCATACAATTCTTTATTGATTAAGAAGTTCTTACAAATAATAAAAAATTTCATAATAAAATCTTTTGATGAAATAGTGGAGAGGTTTGAAAGAATTCAGAGTTGAAAAATGATATTTCCATCATAATGGGAATTACATCATAAATAGATGAGAAAGAAAAAAATGTTGTTGAGACTAAGGAATAAAGAAAATCGAACTAATATTTTCGTACTTGGAAAATCATTCTGAGATTTTCATACTCAGATTTTCATACTGAGGAAATCGTACTGAAGAATTCATAATTAAGAGGTCATACTGAGAAGGAAACAAAAATTAGATTCACTAAAAAAGAAAAAGAAATAATAATGAGATGATTATGAAAAATACTCAAAAAGAAAATTCCAAAAGTTTTATGAAGAATTGAATGGGTCAAACTTAAATTTCAATTTTTCATAAATATTAGATAAATCTAAGGAGGTTTGGAGAAGTCAAAGTTAAAGTTTTAAATGCGATATATTTTCGAAGATTTTGATATTTGAGGAAGTGAGGAATATTTTCAAGTTTCCCACCTTTTTTTCTGAGTCACCTATAAATACTTTCTTAGATCATTCATCCATTTGAAACTTTTCACACATGCACAAAAGGCGAATCACTGGAGAATATGAAGTGAAATTTCTCTTCTGATTAAAGAAGAACTGTATTGAGTATTCTAGTAGATTTTGAGTTTTGTAAATTGAAGAATGAGTTCATCATATTGAGTCTATCATTTCAGAGAATCAGATCCAGGCTCATTGTTTTGAGAAAATCAGATCCAACATCATTTTAGAGAATCAAATTCAAGATAATTGTATTGAGAGAATTGGATCCAGCATCATTTTATTGAGAGAATCGAATCCAATATCATCATATTTTGAAAATCAGATCCAATATCATTTCAGAAAATTAGATCCAGTATCATCATATTAAGAAAATTAGATCCAGAATTATCGTATTGAGAAAATTAGATCTATCCAAATCAGATTGAGGATTCAGACTGAGAAATTGTGGAGTAGTTTCAACAAAGAATTTATTCTTTTTTATCAATTTTTTTATAAGAAAACATTGTAAACTGACGGGAGTCAGTATAATCTTTCCTATCAGGATATAGAAGGTGTCTAATGGTAGTTGACACAAGTTATATTCACTTCTTCATAATAGTGGATTTCCATAGACCCACGGGAGTGGCTATGGAAAGGATGTAGGTTCTCACACTAAGGTCGAACCTTATAAATATTGTGTACTTTACTTTCTTTCCTACATTTACATGCATGAGTATTTATAAAAATTTAATAAGGAAATAAATATTAATTGGTTATCAGGGTTAATTTTCTAAAAGTTTTGAAACGTATAAAAAGTGAACAACTGATCCCCCCCCCTTATCAGTAGTTATTTGATCCTTTGGAACTTCAATGTTTAGTTTTTTTCACAGATCTTTTAGGAAGACATATTTTTCTTTCAACTATCTGCAAAAAGCCAAAAAATAGATAACATGTTCCTTTCTACCAATGTTACCACATTTTCCATTGCCTTTCTTGGTCGAACTACCAACACTGATTCAATGTTCTTAGCCGAAAAAACTTTTTTGGCTAAGAATATCAACTCAATATGAATTTTTGGAAGTTCTACAAAGAAAAGAAATATAAAGCATGGTAACATTGGTATTTGGGGTTTTTTTTGAGACTTTGGGATGTGTAGGAATCAGTCGCACCTCAATCTGACACACAGTGTGACTGGTATGTCTCCAAGTGCTTCTTTTTATTTAAAATTGACATTAATTTTAGTAAAAAAGAAAACTAACATAGCTAAAACTAATAAAAATCATTTTTATTGTTTTTATACTTTAGGAAAATGATCCATAAGTCATTTGTGATGTATAGGAATCAGCCTCACCTCAATCTGATATATGATGTGACCGATATGACTCATAGTGTCTGTTATCAGTTTAAAATTGACATTTTAGTTCAAAAAGTGTCACTCACAGAAAACCAAGAAAATATGCTTGGATTGTCATGATAATTTAGAAAAATGATTCATAATTCATTTTTGACCTGTAAGAATTAGTCTCGCATCAAAAAACACACACGATGTGACCGGTATGACTCAAAGTGTATGTTTCCGGTTCAAAATGACATTTTAGTAAAAAAGACAATTGAGGTAATCAAAACCAATAAAACGCATTCTAATTATTTTGATACTTTAGTAAAACTATCAATAATTCATTTGAGATGTGTATGATTCATCCGCACATCAATCTGACGCATGGTGTGACCGGTATGACTCCAAGTGAGCCTTTTTATTTAAAATTGACATTAATTTTAGTAAAAAAACAATTGACATACTCAAAACCAAGAAAACGAATTAGTATTATTTTGATACTTTAGGAAAATGATTCATAAGTCATTTTCTACATTTAAGAATTATTATCACTTCAATCTGATACACAATGTGTCTGGTATGACTCAAAGTGTTCGTTATTAGTTTAAAATTGATATTTTAGTTCAAAAAGTGTCAAAGGCTGAAAACCAAGAAAACACGCTCATATTGTATTGATAATTTATAAAAATAATTCATAATTCATTTTTAATGTGTAGGAATCATTCTCATATCAAACTGATACACAATGTGACTGGTATGACTCAAAGTGGGCGTTTCCAGGTTAAAATGGCATTTTAGTAAAAAAGAAAAGTGATGTACTCAAACCGAGAAAACACATTTGGATTATTTTAATACTTTATAAAAATTATCCATAAGTCATTTGGGATGTGTAGAAATTATCTGCACCTCAATATGATGCACAGTGAGACCGATATGACTCCAAGTGCATCTTTTTATTTAAAATTGACATTAATTTTAGTAAAAAAGACAACTAACATACAAAAAACCAAGAAAACGCATTTGTATTGTTTTTATACTTTAGGAAAATGATCCATAATCCATTTATGACATGTATGAATCATCCACACGTCAATCTGATACACGATATTCTCGATATGACTCAAAGTGTCTATTATCAGTTTAAAATTGACACTTTAGTTCAAAAGGTGTCACTCATTGAAAACTAAGAAAGTGAGCTCAGATTGTCTTGATAATTTAGAAAAATGATTCATAAGTAATTTTTGATGTGTAGAAATTATTCTCACATAAAATTGAAACACTATGTGATCAATATGACTCAAAGTGCGTGTTTCCAGTTTAAAATGATATTTTAGTAAAAAAGACAAGTGACATAATAAAAACTGAGAAAACGTATTCATATTGTTTCGATACTTTAGGAAAAAGATGCATAAGTCATTTGGGACATTTATAAATTAGCTTCACCTCAATCTGATGCATAGTGTGACCAGTATGACTCCAAGTGCATCTTTTTATTTAAAATTGACATTGATTTTAGTAAAAAAGACAACTGACATACTTAAAACCAATAAAACACATTCAGATTGTTTTGATGCTTTAGGAAAATGATCCATAAGTCATTTTTGATGTATAGGAATCAGTCACACCTCAATCTAATACACGATGTGTCAGGTATAACTCAAAGTGTCTGTTATCAGTTTAAAATTGACATTTTAGTTTAAAAAGTGTCACTCACTGAAAATTGAGAAAATGCGCTCGGATTGTACTGATAATTTAGGAAAATGATTCATAAGTCATTTATGATGTGTAGAAATTAAACCGACATATGATGTGATCGGTATGACTCAAAGTGTGTGTTTCCAATTTAAAATAACATTTTAGTAAAAAAGACAAGTGATGTACTCAAAACTGAGCAAACACATTCGGATTGTTTTGATGGTTTGTGAAAACTATCCATAAGTAATTTGGAGTGTATAGAAATCAGGTGCACCTCAATCCGACACACGGTGTTACCGGTATGACTTCAAGTGCATCTATTTATTTAAAATTGACATTAATTTTAATAAAAAAACAATTGGCATACTCAAAACCGAACAAATGCATTCAGATTGTTTTGATACTTTAGGAAAACTATCCATGATCCATTTTTGATGTGTAGGAATCAACTACACCTCAATCCAATACACGATATTCCTATTATAACTCAAAGTGTCTGTTATCATTTTAAAATTTTCATTTTAGTTCAAAAAGTGTCACTCACTGAAAACTGAACAAACATGCTCGGATTGTCTTGATAATTTAGGACAATGATTCATAAGTCATTTTTGATGTGTATGAATCATTATCACATCAAACCGACATATGATGTGACCGTTATGACTCAAAGTGCATGTTTCCAGTTTAAAATGTCATTTTAGTAAAAAAACAAGTGATGAACTCAAAACCGAACTAACACATTCGGATTGTTTTGATACTTTAGGATAATGATCCATAAGTAATTTGGGATGTGTAGGAATTGGGTGCACCTTAATTTGATGCACGATGTGACCGGTATGACTTCAAGTGTGTTTTTTCAATATTTAAGTGTCATTTTAGTTTAAAATATGCATCACATCGCCAAAACTGAGAAAATGAGCCTAAGATTGTTTTCTCATCATTCTATCTTCTATTAATTAATTAATTTCATTATCATTTTTATCTTGTACTTATTTTTTTAATTTTCACAAAGATGATGCTTGAAGACGAACAAGAAATGGTGTGGCATGCAAGAATCAACTGCAACTCAATCTGATACACAGTGTTCTCGTTATGACTCAAAGTTTAGTTTAAAATTAACACTTTTAGTTTTATTTATTTATTTATATTATTACTAACATAAGAATTGTTTTCTTATATAGGTGTGTTCTTTTGCTCGAGTAGGAGGGTTTTGTTCGGTAGTAGCATGAGTCAGGGTCAGGGTCAAAAGACAAAGGAACATTGATGTTTTTTAATGTATGTAATAATTTGTACTTACTCATGTAATTGTATAAACCAATATTTGAAATGTCTATAATATAGAGTTTTTTTCTTGTATTTGTGTTGTAAATTTTATTTCATTTAAATTATGCATTGGTACTTGATTTTGCGGATTCCTGGTGGTGTTTCTAGTGTTGTAGCATGCTGTTACAACACACTGCAGTATACCCCTTTATCAGCTCTAAATAAAAGCGTTGATAGAGGTTGTCTTTTATCAACGCTTTTTTAGCGCTGGTAAAATCTTAGGGATTTTAATCTTACTTCGGTAGTCAGCACTTCTCTAACGCTGATAAAAGTCATTTTTAGCACTGTTAAAGGTTTATTTTGCAGTAGTGCTTGGGTAACACTTTAAGGCTTCTTAGCTTGGTCTCTTAGAAAAACAAAGGCTTCTAGGAAATGGGGAGAGGGTTGAGGAGAGACTATGGTAGAGTTTTTTTTGAGCTAAAACTTCAGAATGGGTGGAGAAATATGGTGGAAGTGGTCTCCTTTTATAAGTGAAGAAAATGACATTTTCGTCAATACTCGTTACTTTTTCAATGACATGACATTATTCAAGAGTAAATGGCTCCAAAATGGAAAATAATTGAGTGGAGGGTAAGGTAAGGTCGAGCATCCTTTCACTGTTCATTTGGTTCAATGTTTTAAACATGTTTTTAGTCTTTTGCCATTAGGTTTTAACTTTTACCTTTTTGGTTTTTACCTTAGTAACTAGTTTTTACATAAGTAATTAAATTTTTACTAAAAATATAAAATGACTCCTCTTAAAAAAAATTGATGTTCTAAACCAAAATTTAGGATCAAATTAACCAAAATAAAATTCTAAATATTTGAAAATTAATTTTTAAATTAAGAAATGCAGTGTATATAAAAACTATTTTGTAGAAAATGATGTTTTAACCATTAAGTGTTTTTGATCTTTTATAACATTAATTACCAATTAAATGAGGGATAATATATTTGTATATATGTGCAAAAAATATATCAGTCTTTATATAAAATAGACCATTTAGATCTATTAGATAAACAAATACACAACATTAATAAAATAATTCTTTGAAAATAACTCTTTCACCGTTATTGCAGACATTAACTATATTACTTAAGTTTCCAAAACTTTAAACATGAGTTTTATAAATTCAACATAATATTTTTAAATGATTTATTTTACTTTTCAAGTATATATTTTTATAGAAAAAGGTTTCAAAAACATTTAATTCATTCTTGTATTATGATAATATCATAAAAGTGATGGTATTAGCAAAATCGGTATTTTTCACTATTCATTTAAAAATCAATTATTTCATAAAAACCTCAAAAAATATACTAAGATGGTATTCTCATTCCAAGTCCAAAGAAAAATTAATTTAATCAAATTCAAATTCTAAAATTTGACAATTTAAATTTTAAAGAAAAACATAAAAATATAATGAAAACAGTTTACATAGGAAAATAACTTTTTAAAATAAAATTTATTGTTATTATTCTTATTTCCTATCAATTATTAATTAGATTGATGTTAATATATTATTCATATCAACAATATATTTTATATATAATATACATAGTTTCTTAAAATATAGCACATAAAAATCCAATTTTAGAAGAAAATATATTTCTAGCATAATGATCTTATTTGTTATTTAGCCTCGTTAATGGAATTTATCAATGTATTTAGTATTAAAAATGTCTATTTTATTTCTACCTATATTTCATAATGTGGTTACCTCTATTTTTACCCATTAATTCAATGACTACATTTTCAAGGTTATATAATGTTTCGCGGCTCGTTTTGGTTTGGTGTTGTGTGTGAAGCAAGTTGTTAAACACATTAGGTTTAAAAAAAATATTTAAAATCTCAAGGTGTTACATAGAACCAATTGGAAATTAATGACTATGAAGTTCCAAGCCTGTATACTGGAGTGCACTCTCTAAGGAGCAGGCTGATCAAACCAAGTGGTTCCGTCTTTGTACAGTTTGGCCAATATATTTCACACAGACAACAACCAACAAATCATGAAAGAGGAAAACAGTATAACAGGATGGTGTCTACACTGGATGATCAGCAGCAGCATAAACTGCAAAAAAAAGTTATTTAGACTGAAACCAGTGTTTAGTGAACCTAAGAGTTTATCTCCAAAAGGGTAGTTTGACCACAGAATCATTTATGATGCAAGGGTTTTGATGGATCCAACTCAGATATGGGTTATATTAGTGGCAAAGACTTGTCACTACTAGGTAAGTGGGGAATTTTGGGACTTACAGGATATTGTTGGAAGTTCATACAGGGATACAACAAGATTGTTCAACCACTCATAGTTTTGACTCGAAAAGATGGGTTTAAATGGACCCTTGAGGCTCAAGAAGTCTTTGAGCAGTAATAAATTCATTACAACATCAAATGCATTGGTTGAAGGCAATAAGGCTTTAAGACAAGTCAAGTATATATATCTCAAGTACAAGATTGCATGAACCAATAGACATATCAACATAGACAGCATTTTGTAGCTCGAAGAATTGATCATAAACTCTTCTCCCGGTTTTATGGCCCGTTTACAATGCTCAAGCGAATTGATCCAGTTGCATATCACTTAGATTTGCCCCCAACACCTCGAACACGTCTTTGTTTCACTTTAAAGCAATTGATAATCAAACAAGATTCTTCAGAGTTGTGTGAACCTGAGGAGGTGATGTCAAAGAGAATTGGTCTAAAGAATAATGCAATGGCAACACATTGGCTAATCAAATGAAATGGGCGTCTTATGAAAGGAGCTATATGTGATTAGGAATTTATCAACCAAAAATAGTTTACTTTCCTTAATCTTGAAGATAAGATTGCTTCTCAAGGATATGCGAGTGATAGAGCTTTCGTTAGTCTTGAGAATAAGACTGCTTTCGTTAGTCTTGAGAATAAGACTGCTTCTAAAGGATAGGCGGGTGATAAAGCTCGTGAAAAGTATATTCCAAAAGAGACAAAAGGGTCACTATGGAAGAAATCGGTGTAAATAGTTAGAAAGGAGGCCATCTTGTTGCGGGCTCATAGGGGTGGAGTAAGTGGAAAATGGTTATAAGAGGAAAACAAAGAGGAACTAGGTGAGAGGATAGTTTGGGTATGTATATATATATATATATATATTTCAGCCTTGCTGGCTTGAGCAAGAGAGTGGGGGAACTCTCTTGTATCTGTCTTTTTGGTTGACTTTCTCCCATTTCTTCATTCCATACCACACGAAGGTCCTTTAAAGCAGTTGGACAATCTCTTAAGAAATTTCATAGCTTACCACATAGAAAGTACTTCCAAAGCAATGTATACCCTCTTGTTAAAAAGAGTTGTCATAAAAAACTTTTTCACATGGGTGATAACAATGATTGCAAGATTGCAGATGGCTGCAAAATCTATACAAACGGAATCTAAAGTGTGCGAAAATTCAACAATAATTCATCACTTCTCCTGCCCCCAATCCAGAACTGCAGGACAGCCAAATATGAGTTCACAAAGAATAATAACTGGAAACGGTCCAATGCAAGCCAAACCCTACAGACTTGATAACACAAATAACAGCAGAAACTCACTGCTTCCAAGTTCTTCTGTTGGGTTCGAACACATACTTTACCAACGATTCCTTGATCGACAACAACTCCGGGAACTCTTTCTTCAACTTGGATGCATCCATCTCGTTATTGCTTCTTGGCGCCACGATCACCTTTGCCTGCTCACCGAGGGTAAAGTTCGTCCATTTGAATTCCGGGTCTATGTACATCTTGTACATCTCTAGAATTTCATTATGGGTCACCACTCCCGGGTTGGTGAAGTTCCATATGCCCCTGCAATCTCGCATCGCCATTTCGATTGACATGGGGAGGAGCTCATCCAGAACAGTCATGCTGTTCGCAATGTTAACCACCTTGTCGTATCGAGAAATCTTTGTGATAAAATTACGAGGGTTGCTGAGGTCAGACGAGATCGGCATCCGGACTCGAAGTGTACAAACGTTGTCATACTCTTTCAGCAGCTCTTCAACCTGATCCAAGGCTAAGCAAGTTAAAGAATATTTTTTAAAATGAGTCAGACCAGGACTCGGTTCATAGGTTCATACATATCTCCTGAACCCGATAAGCCCAGCCCATGTAAAGATTAAAAATATGTATTAAATTACCATAGTCTTGGTCTTTGAATAGAACGAACCGGTGAAGTTGGGTTTATTTTCCTCCTTAAACCCAATGCCGGAACCCTCCGGATGTGCAGCATCATACTCAAAAATACACCCCGTGGCAAAATTTATCATCAACAGACCATTCTCCCTGCAAACATCCGCCAGATTTAGGGTCCCCGAAACATTGGTGCGAATGGTTTCCGTCTTATGAGATTCACACCAATCAACATTGGGTCTTCCAGTCACTCCTGCAGCATTGAAAACATGTGTGGGCGCCGTGCTCTTAATATCGACCAAAAGCTGCGACCGATCCTCTACACGCCCTTTTCCATACTCGAATGGAATCCCTTGCTTCTCACACAGCTTCCCAAGCAACCCACCAATCCAACCTGTCTTGCCATAGATAAGAAACTTCAGTGATGATTGTTGTGAAGCAACACTTTCAGACGCCGGAGTCAAAGTTTGGTGAGAAGGTGCGGAGTCATCAATGTCGGGCCCATCGAAAAGCCTTTCAATCCCACCAGGCATCATCAACATTCTTGGATGAGGATGCAAAGCTCCCGACACGTCACCCCACCAATTAGGGTTTTGGGTGTACCATTCAATGGTCTTCTTCAGCCCATCCTCCCAAGCCATCCTTTCCGACCACCCCAAATTCTTCAGCTTCTGATCATCCAAGAAGTATCTCTGGTCATTGAATGGACGGTTTTCCACAAACTCAATACTTGTCTCCGGGTCCATCGAAAACAGTTTGCATACGTCTTCAGCCACATCGATCACTCTCCTCTCCCTCGTCGTCCCAATGTTGTAAACATGACCCACCTCACCTTTATGAAGAATTATCTCAAAAGCTTCAGCAACATCATCACAGTACAGGTAGCTTCGCACATTTGATCCATCCCCATGAATTGGAAGAGACTTTCCTCTCATTGCCAAGAGAATGAACTTCGGAATCAGCTTTTCAGGAAACTGGTTTGGCCCATAAACATTGTTTCCTCTGGTAGTAATAACAGGCAATCCGTAGGACCTCCCATAAGCCATGACAAGCATTTCAGCTCCAGCCTTCGTGGCAGAATATGGGTTCGTTGGTAGTAGTTGAGAAGCCTCGTGATTCCCAACAATGGCATCCTCATCGGTCTCGCCATAGACTTCATCAGTGCTCACGTGGATGAACCGTCTAATCTGGCCGGTGACCTTGCAGGCTTCTAAAAGAGCATGTGTACCATAAATATTGTTCTTGGTAAATTCGAAGCTGTTACCGAAGGAGTTGTCCACATGGGTCTGTGCTGCGAAGTGCATTATTGTGTCAATGGATTCGGTGATAAGAAGATAGTTGACAAGATCAGCACTGCCAATATCCCCTTTAACGAACTTGAAGTTTGGTGATGAACTAGATGGAATAAGGTTTTTCAGATTTGAACAGTAATCAAGCTTGTCAAGCACAACAATTTTATAGGCGGGATAACACCGGACCAGCTGATTCGCAACATGACATGCAATGAATCCAGCAGCCCCAGTAATGAGGATGTTCTGGGGAGTATATGTAGCCATGTCAAAAGACCCCTGCACAAGAGAGAATATAGGATGAATACCGGCAACGAATTACTTGAAAATCTAAACCAATTTTCCTTTAAATTCTTGCAAACATTATTTATCAGATTAATTCAAATCCAACCACGGCGTTGATGATGCACATCCAAGATGAAAATGTGATAAATGTTCCATCGACAGTAGTTGAAGCATATGTCTAAAACAATTAAACGATCAAATATCGAAGGAATCTAAATTTTACTCAAAGTAGTGAAATGTCAATGAAATATAGATCAACTAAAGGTAGGCATAAAAAAACATAAAAAATACAAAATTTACAGAAATAATTAAATTTGATCAATAGATCTATAGCCATGTTGAACATTGTCACTGTAAAGCCTGTTTCCACTTTCTTTCTGTTAACTGAGCAGTTGGAGGAAATAATGATAAATGCCAAATCAATAATGCAAATAAGAAGATGATGACGCCCATCAGTAATGCAAAGCTGCTTTCACGAACACTCAGAATCCCGCACAAAACGAAGGAAAAATCCCTAATCGCAACGCCAATAAACAACCAAGACAGGGGTTTGGAAGCGTCACACGCTCACGAAATGATACAGGGAAGTGTTTCAGGGGGGCGGATTAGGTAAGAGAGGGGGGATCAAAGAACGAAGACATTGACGACGAGATTCGTTGACAGATTGAAATGAAAGCAACAGTCATACTGATGAAAACGTCCAAAACAAACACACCAGCAGATCAGGTGAAGAGAATAGAGGAATACCATGCGATTAGCCCCCCTCAAGGCTCTTCTTTCCCCGGCGGGAAGCACGGGGAGGAAAGAGAATCCGCCGAGCCTTTAATCGCCTTCTTCCTCCCTCCGTATCCCACTCTCAGATCGGATCCCCGCAAGGTCGTTCCGAAGCCCCCTGCTCCCCGAAGGCCCTCAAATATAAATAAATATAAAACTTTCGATATACCCTTAAATATTTGATATAAATAAAATTGTTATAAATATAATTATAACTGGGAATATTTAATTGTAAAATAACAACAAAATATATATTCTATCATTGAAAATAAACAATAATTTTTTTAAAAAAACTTTCTATTATTTTATCGTTTGTATTTGTGATGCAACCAATTTTGTATTAAATAAACAATAAATATAATTGTATCGGCTTGACTCGAAAACCCAAATCCCGAAACCTAAACCCGATTGTCACATGGTCTCAACTGCATCCCATGATCACAAGAGACTGACAACTAGTGCCGATGAATACCACATAACTATTCAGGAACGGTTTATCATCAAAGAAATTGGACAACTATAAATATATGAAAATGTCACTTTATTTTAAAACCAAAACCAATCTTTATACACACACTTTAAAGAAAACAAGTACCAACAATGTAGTGAAAACAGGTTAAAAACTAAGACACAACAACCAAATGTTTACTACCGACACTTGTCCGTCTAGGATTGCAACTTCTCCAATGATGCCTGATCGGATTGTAAAAGCTTGAATTTCTCTTAATCCTCTGCTTTGTGTTTTTTAGGCGATGGAGATGTTGAAAGAAAGTTCTGAAGTAATTGGTGAGAGAAAGGTAGATTTTAGATGAAATTTCAACTAAAAGGGAAAAATCATGCCATGACTAAAGGTGTTGCACATTGATTTATTAGCTGGATGAGAATGGTTGTCACGGTTTGGTGTGTTTGTGTCGTGATTATGAGGATGTGGCATGAGGTGATTTGTTTCAACGTAGAGCTCAAGCCATGAAATTTTGGTGTTCCTTTATAAGCACATCACATGTCACTTATCAAAGTAGCTAATCACATGTCTAGTTGGATTTGTTCCCCAGTTGGTTGTCTTCTCTTGTTTTACCTGATCTTCGATCTCTTAATATATGAGTTTCTACTTTTTCTTCAAAAAAATGTACTTCGTCAATCTAATTCAATCAAGGCTCATATTATTTTTCTTGTCTTACAAGGGGACAAATCCCACATTGTTTGTGATGGGAATATTCCCTAAAGCCTTATATGTATGATATATATATATAAGCAATATCGTATTGCATGCAAATTATGTTTTGCACACCCATGCATTTTACGATTGTGGCAAAATGATAAATAGTTATCATTTATTGATTCTCCCATAAATGCTATCATTAAAGGATCAATTACATAAGATGTAATGTATGAGAGTTCATTCATGCATTAGATGTATGAAGTTGGCCATAACATTTATTCATGTGTTATATTGCATGAATAAATGCAACAACACCCAAGGAGTGTCATCAAGTGATTATATTTATATCACTACCATGTGATGGCAGTGGGGGAATCACATTATGCTTATTCCAACCTCCATGGACTCGTTGCTTTCTTTCTTATTCTTCCTTTGCATGTTGGGATGCTATCACATCACTGGAGAAAGGATAATCTTGCATGTATGACATGCAATTTAGATTAGCTCGTGGATACACCTCAGAGGTGGGATGCTTTTGTTTCTCACTACTATGATCTTTATCAAGCACATCAAAGATGTTCGAAAGTTAAGGAGATGATATAGTGGCACTTTGGTGTACGGTATGCTTATTTACATCAACTTCTTCATTTATGTTTTTATTACACGGTTTATATTTCTTGCATGGGAGATCCTCGAACTTGAGTTTAATCACTTCCACTTGATTAAAAAAATGTTGTTTAATCTTTATCGAAACCTGTAACATCCTGGCTTGAAGGTTCCGGATGCAGCAGAAATGTGTGATGGGTCGTGCCCAACTTTTCTTTTTGCCATTATCAATGATTAATCAGAGATTTACATGATGATGAACATCGTGATCAAGAAAATTGAATCAAGGAATATAGACAATGGATAGATGTCAGAACCGAAGCGCAGGATCATCACATATTATTTATAATTAATTTAAGTAATTAAAGAATAACATTGTGTGAAATTCTTTCTTCATTGATCGATATGATAACAAATCTACGTCGTATCGTCGTTGTGTTGTAGGAATCAAGATTAGATTCCCTCTAGTGGTGACTCACACGTGTTCTACAAATCATTGAATGACGTCGTAGGAATCTACGGGTGCTAGCACGACAGATCCCATCGCTTGCGTCGTCCATCTTTGATTGCCCTGAGAATCGCTTATAAAGGACTTTCCTTGATCTCTTTAGTCTTGAGAGTGGAAGATAGAGGAAGATCACCCTCCGTTCTTGAGAGCGTTCTTGGAGAAGGGGACTCTCTAGATCTTCCAGAGGATTCCCCAAATTTCGTTGTGCACAACAAAAGAAATGAATTGACTCCATTGAAAAATAATATAATTAGGTTTATATACCACTAGGGTTAGAAATAAATAACTATTCAAGTGACCTTAAATATTTATTTAATCCTTGTGGAACTTCATTTATATAATAATAATAATAATATCATTTCTTGACATGCGCTAAACTCGCAAATTAAATTAAATATTATTTAATCAAATAATATTCAATATATATTATTTCTCATCAGACCATTAAATTCAGTCTGTCATTCCTCTACAATATTTATTGAGCCTTGAATAATGAATATTTATTTAAAAAATAAATCTCACTGCATTTTTTGTCAACAAATAAATAAATATTGTATCAACTAAATAACAAATAAATATTTATTAAATATTTTGTTCACATAATATTTTCTTGAATAACCGGTGACGAAATATATGTGATCAAACAAACATGAATAATTATTAAATCACGTATGGGAATAATATTTATTCAAATTTTTAAATAATAAATAAATAATATATTTTTTAATCTAGATTTTGGATACACTCAATGTGTGACCCTCTAGGCCTCTTTCTTAGTAGCATTAAGCGAAGTAGCCTAAAGTCAAAGGTTATCATATCACAACACATCAAGACACTCATAGGGAAAGAAGTTAATGTCACAACAGTATAATACCTCATACATACACCCATTGTGTAATACAATCCCTTTATTATGATATCTCTAATAAAGCAGGTTTCATACCGATGCCATTAACCTATATGTTTGATGTCTATTTCTTTGATTTTCCAGAAACTGAACTTACCCATAGAATACAATAACCATGGATTTATTTAGTCTATTTAATTTTCATCAAAGGGGATGAGATATCAACTTCTGTTAACAAACAAAAGAGAAAAATCCTTTCTCACATTATTCATTAATGAAATATTATTCGTGACACACCCAACATATCCTACCTCACAACAAACATATGTCATCACAATTTTCATCAATACATTAAAGTATGTGACTTATAACACTCATTAATAATAATCTTAAAGTCTAAGGATCAATAAACACAACCACAAATAGGAACATCCAATGACACATATAAATGTGGTTTTACTACTGGCGGGTCTCGTTCTCATAATATCCTACACTGGATATTACCAAGGGCGTGCACCATAAGAATGTACCTCAAATTCCTATGATCCCACCCTTGATATCCCGAATCATTTTTTCCCTCAAATAATTTCATCCAATTATAGAACATATATTTAAGAATACTATCATGACACTTCTAGGTTCTCATCATAGCGGGGAACTGCTTTAATTTTTTAGTGCGACAGTTACTCTTAGGACATTATCACATATGAAATGTTACATAGAAGAATAATCATGATGTGATAGGAAGTTTATTAATATTCAAAATAATGAATACAAGTTATCATAAAGTACACAAAAGTTGGTTCTAGGGAACCAACTCCAACATGGCTAAGGTGCACTCTCTTTTTAATGTTTAAGAGGTTGTACTTCGGGTTCTGAGATTATCAGAGGCGATCTGGGAGTTTTCTAAAGGATATGGGTTGTGTGCTGGTTATAGGAGCTATTTCTTACTGTGAATGGTATATTCACAACCTAAATTTTGTATAAGTATAAGCCATGATTTTAGTTTAAGATATGAAAATCTTATATGACATGAAATGATAAATCACATTGTGAACTAAGCCTTTTGGATTTTAAATTGAGGCAATGCCTTTTTTGGAGTACAAGGAATCCCAGAGATTCATGTCATGAATCAATGATTCAAGAAATTAATCATTTTTTCTAGTAAGTTTTATATGTTGCATGCCTGACTCCCCTCTCATTCAGCCTTCAACTTCTCCCTTCAACCTTAGGGATGCTCCAGGTGACTTTGGGAGGATTCAGCTCTTCCAGGCTTCTCCATTAGGCACTTTTATCTTCGACTTGGTTGGTTGTTGTTAGGACCAATAGGGGCCTATATACCCTGAGAGGGGGGGTGAATCAGGGTATGGATATTCTTTTCAAAATTATTCCTGCCCCACTGGATCTTGACCTCTTTATTACAAGGGTCACTTTTTTTCACTTGTGTGTTTATTATGATCACTTATTTTCTTCTTTGCTTGATGATGATGCTTCAAATGCAATGCAGGGAAGTAAGCAGGCAGACACAAAGATTTTTACTTGGTTCACCCTCACTGGGCTATGTCCTAGGAGCATACGCCGACAAGTTTTCGTGCGTACCAAATCCCACTAATCTTCATAAGATGTGTATACAAAATTCGGGATAGAGAACTTCAATTCCCAGGCTCACTGCCTTCACAAGGTTTAGGGTCAGCTCACTGCTTTCCCAAGGGTCACTCTCTATTTCTCTCTCTCTAGATCACTGCCGATGGAGAGGATCACCTTTTTCCTCTTCCTATGCTCACTGCACTTGGAAGGGATCCACTCACAGTTTATAGACCTGTAGGTCTCTTCATTTGCATGAAATAATGCATCTTAAACTGTTGATAGATGCTCTATTGAAGTCCAACTTTCATCCACTGATGAATACCTCTTTGCCTCTGACCACTGGGCAACTACTTTTGCAAAGTACCTTAGCAAAACACCCTACTTCGCTAGGCTCCCAATTTCATGAAGCTCAAAGAAGCCTTCGCAAAGCTCCTGCCTTTTCACGAAGCACTTTCGCGAAGCTCAAGCCATCGCAAAGCAACGTCCCTCGCGAAGCTTACTAAGCCAACGCGGAGCTCACAGGTTTCGCGGAGCTACAATAGCCACCACAAAGCTCCTCTTTCGCGAAGCATACTGGCTCCTCGAACCACCTTCGCAAAACGAGAGCAACTTATCTTCTCTAAAAATTCTCTCTGCTTCTCTCAAGGGGGTCGGCCTCTATTTATAGGCGATTCCACCAACCCTCGAACTTTCTACGCGAAGTCAACGCCACGTCATCTCAAATCGCGATGCTCCAAAGTTTCCGCTGGAATTCTGTCCAAATCGTGAAGCACCATGGCAATTTTCCATTCGCGGAGATCATCGTAATCGCAAAGCATTCCGTCAATTCCTTCGCGCCTTCACCGTGAAGCTCCCTCGCAATGCCCTTCATCGCCGAGAAACTCCCTCGCAAATCCCTTCACCACCGCGATGCGCTTCAGCCTCTGCCGTTGGCGAAGCTTGTCGTAATCGCGAAGACTCACCGCCTCCATTCTTCTGGTCTTCGCGATTTCCAAACCATGAAGCTTCACTTCGCGAAATTCATGCCTTTTCCATGTTAAATTATGATCTTCATGGAAACGGCGCCACCTTGTACTACTCTTTTGTACCGCCTCCAGATCGTCCTTTCCTTTGTCACCGTTCTTTGTCAACAAGGATTGTCAACAAATTCTTGGGAACTCGACAATTTTCCATGGAAACCTGCTTTGTCAACAAACACAATCAACCCAAAAATACTTTAATGATACCTTGAGGGATTTTTTCCCAACAGTTGTTCCTCCTTTAGTAAGTGTGACTGTTCTCTTCTCATCTGCTTTGTTTCTATGGGGATTGGCAGTGGTGTTGGGCTATGTTAATGGGATTTATGATCATATGATGATGCTTCTCTAATCCATTCTAGGTCCATTATGCACTTGTCTTCCAGAGGTCAGATCTTGCGGGTTGTGGTGAGGGGCATGAAAATCTTGAGGTGTGTGTTGATTCAACATCTTCACTGACTCTTTTTGTTTATGGGGATTGATTCTAAGATGTGAGAGTTGATATTAGGGATGCCTTATATTGTTCCTTCATCCCTTTCCTGCTGGTGTGTGTGTGGATCTCATCACGGTTGGTGAACAACCCAAGTTTGAGGTAGGTGATTCCATTTATAGCCTATGTTTTATGAATATTTGATGCTATTATTTTACAAAATGTTTCTAAATAAATTGGAATGATCCTTGAATTTATTTAATTGTGTTTTCAAATGGGTTTTTAAGAAAAGATGGATTTCCCCTCATTTTGGTGAAAGAAAAGGTATTTTAAAGAATTTTAAAATAGATTTTGAAATAGTTTTCAAAGCTTGTTTTCGATTAATAAATGGTTATTGGAAGTGTTTGTGAAATGTGAAATTCATTTGAAATTCATTTGATATATACAACACATGAGAGCCTTGGATACTTAGGTGGAAGGTGTGGTATTGGGTCTCATCCATTATTATTGTAATGGGGTTCACTTTCTGAGGTGTTCTTCCATTCCTAGATCATATATTCATCGACTCTAGGACTTGATTTACATTGTGGGGGGTTCACTTTCAGGGTGTTTCACTATTCTCTAGAAATTAAAGAAGGAGTTATAAGGACTTGAGTGCACACTAGTCATTGATTATTTATTAAGGTACAAGTGACCCAGCTAGCTTGATCATTGTTATCCTAAGGGAATTTTACACTATAATTTGGTTTGAGTTGTTTGGATTTGATTTTATATGATACATGTTTTGATAAATGTAACTTATTTGATGAAAGTATAATTTGAAACTGTTTTACCTATAATTGTTTTAGAACTGTGGAAAATGGGGAATATTTTACCATGATTTTTATGAAAAACTGTTTGACTGCTTATCATGATTTATTTTATTTTTGATATGATCATATTGAGATTGTTGTACAGAGACTTGATATGGAACACCTGGGTGAGATCCTACCAGGAATGTTTAGCTTACACCTCACACATTCCCTTGGGGGTATATATACCTTGTATTGTATTATGATATAGGAAAGGGTAAGGAATCGTGGTGAGGCAATGAGGTTTTTGTCAGCTGTGTTTGGGTAGATGGTGGTGAGATTGTGGAATGTGTTCCACACTTATCACATGGAGTAGTTGTTTCCAGTTTTAGTTATCCTTTTTGGTTATTGTTGGACATGTACTTTGAGTTTTAATCTAGCTAAGTTTGGATTGTACTACTATCATTAGTACTATTTTTTCTGTGAAATATTCTTTTTATAGATATCTTTATGTATATATATGTCGTATATCTTACTTTAGGTTGGGAGAAATCGTTCCATTTGGTTTTTTTTCAATGATCGTGTACTCGTCTCTAGCCCATGGGGATTGGGAACTCCCTTAGGGTCTTGTCATGGTTTGGTTTAGAGCCTAGTTGAATGAGTATCTGGCCCGGGTCATGAAAATTTGGTATTAGATCAGTTTTATGCTTGGTCTTGGGAAGTTGGTAGACAAGAGATAGGATTGTTGGTACATGAGAGGCAGGTTGCAGTGAGTGACTCTCTAGCTCTTATCATGACAAGCCTTAAGTCACCACATGATGTTTGGATGTGTGTCTTATGTGTTGGGTTTTTACCTTGATCTTATTTCATGCTTATGATATTCTGGTTTAAACTAATATTTTTCTTTGGATGATCATTTCCTTATGTTTTTTTCATGTAGAAAACATGCCTCTGAGGAATCTTTCAAGGGTTCCTTAGGAGGGTTCAGTGAGAGATTCTCCTCAAGGTAATCATCCTTTGGATCAGAATCTCTTAGAAACTATCGTATAAGTAGTTTGTGTCATGGATCATAATGTGATAAGGGATTAGATACAAGCTGTTACGGTGTAACCAGTAGCTGATAGAGAAAGGGACTGATCTTGGGAGTTCCTATGTGAGAAGTCCCCATCCTTTAATGGTATGAATGAACCCTAAGAGGTGGAGGAATGGTTGTAAAAAATCAACCAGGTCTTTGACTTCTTGGATACACCTGAGGCTATCAAGGAGAAATGTGAAATGTTCAAACTCTAGGGTCCTATCAAGCGATGGTGAGATTTTTTGGTACAAAAAAAATTTTCACCTAGGTTTGGATTTGAAAGGTTTCATGACCCTTTTCTTTCAGTAGTTCTTCCTAGAGTCTCTAATGATAGTTAAGTCTATGGAGTTCTTCTCTTTGTAGTAGGGGGAGTTCTTGGTGTTGGAGTACACTAAGGGTGTAATTTTGGCTCGAAATCCTGAGAAGCTCAACTTGAAATCCCGAGCGGATCGGCTCAACAAAGCTCAAGTCGAGTCGGTCTGGGCTCAGGCTGGGCCTGGGCCTATGAAAGAAGGCCTACGGGTTGGGCTGGACTGACCCGTAAGAGCCCAACCCACTAGCCAGTATGAAGCCTAACCCGTAAAAGCCTTCCCGCTCTAAAAAAACTAGGAAACTGTTGGTAGGGAGACTCGAACCCCTACCACAAGTCACCAAGGTTATGCCTGGACCAACTGATCCAAGAGGTTCTCCAGGTTAAAAATTACCAGTGTAATGTCCCAGACCCCGATTTCAACCAAAACAGTGCTCCGAGCTCAGTTGGTCACAAGGCATCAAGCGCATCTCCCAAAATGCCAGAGGCTGCCGACTAGCAACGAGGGCCTAGGTGAGTCAGTGGGGAGACTATGACCTCATTACCAGAGTATAAAAATGAAAGTTAGACATATAAAATAGGGGAAGCGAAATAAAAATAAGATAACTAAAAGTGAGACAAACAAATTGGAATACGTAACAGTAAGAAAAAGTATTTCATATACAAAAATGATGCAGATGGTAAAAGTATCTAGAAAACAGCCCGAACAGTACATGGTAATACAATACAAGTATCCCAAAAAGAAAAAAAAGACCAAAAAGGTATCCCATCATCGCAAGCCTCAGCTCAGTCATATGCTCCCCTACTCCAAGCCACAATCAACAACATGTACTAGGGTGTTTTCCCCTATCATCACTTGCAGTCATATAATTTATTTGGGTCCCCAAGGAGGCCCATACAGGGTGTGAGATAAACATCCCAGTAGGAAACCACCCAGGTCTATACAATTCCAACATCAATTCTACAAAGGTGATATCAAGTGTAAAAAATTGGTAAGTAAGTGCATATGCCCATGGCATAAGTCTACTATAAAGTAAAACTGAACAACCCTCAAGGATACCTGAAAAAGAGAGTCATCTCCTAATAGGGCAGCTATAACAAGTAATGATCAAGTCACACGACCACACCGTACATCCATCTGTATCAAGAATTCCATAGCCATACTATATAGAGAAAACAAGTATCCCACAACCACGCCGTATAGTAAAGTAGCATTCCACGACCACGTCTTATAGTGAAGTGTAAACCTCATGGGCCGAATCCAAGGTGTCAACAGACTAAGGCATCCAAGTAATAATATATAGACCATGGAGGTCGAGATCCAAGGACCATGTCTAAGGCATCCCATCGAGTCCTATGGGAATCCCTGGTGGAAACTCGGTTAGGCACTGGTTGGGGTCCTAGGAGCATGGTAATATCAAGTCCTACGCGATCCCAAGCAAGTCGGATCCATGAGGTAGCAAGGCCCGAGGCATCCCATGAAATCAAGACCCAAGGGGCAGAGTCTACCCAAGGCGTCCACTACCACATTCCATATCCAAGAAGAGCAATCCAAGGCATCTATCAAACCATTCCATCAAGCATTCAAGCATTCAAATTAAACATTCACAAAACATGAGTATACCCACTCACATCGCCAAGCATCAACCATGAGTATACCCACTCATGAAAACCATTTATCAAAAGAACATGGGCCTACCCTCCTATATAATCCACTTAACATGCCATTAGTCATTTACATATAGGTATACCCACCCATATAAACACATTTCATTTAAGCCAAGCTATCAAAATAGACGAGTCGTAACATGATATTCAATATTAAAAGAGGCGGTATATATCTTAAGAATATATTAAATCTATCAAGGCATCTAAGGGATTTCTCTAACTAGGAAAGCACAAGAACACACCCATTGGGTGGTTTAAATAGGCATAAATAAGCTATTCCCTTAAGGAACACCCCTCGAGTGGCCTCAAAACGAGTAACAGGTTCCAACATGCCTAAATAGAACATGTGGTCAACCTCACTTGGTCCAACTACACCTACTAAAAGCTACTCACTCAAAAACGAGACCTCACAGGAAAGTCCTGGGAATGGAATATTGGCCGAATGCCTAAAAAACACCAATAAAAGCTGAAAGAAAGTATAAAACGCCTTCCTCGCCTCAGTAGTAGACAGCTCATCCAGTATCAAGTCTTGATTCGTCCCATTTTAGAAGAAATATTAAGAACATACAAAGAACAGGATATTAGGGCATATTATCCTTAATCCAAATAATGCATTTATTGTTCTGAATAATCAATAATGACTAAAAAGAAATGTAGGCCTTACCTTTGCGGATCCATAGAGATGATTGATGATCAAAATGGAATTCAGATGATGAATTAGGCTTAAAGCCTAAGATACGTGCCAAAGGGGGGGGGGAGCTCTGATGAACTCCTGTGCGTGGAAAGAGAGAAACCTATTTGGGATTAAAAAAGAAAATTTTAATTTAATTTTTTTTTTAAAAACACACAGAAGGGGTCGCATGGTTTACCAGCACGGTTTCCCAAACCGTGTGGAAACTGTACACACCTCTCTGTCTAAGAGGGCCGCTTCACAAGGTTACCCCGCACAGTTTGACTAATTGTGCGGTACCACTCTATCCAAAACCTTCAGTTCTTAATCCTCTCACACAATTTACCTAAACTGTGCGCAAGTCATGTGCAAACTATACGCCATATCATTTTAAAACCCAAAACTTGGTTCTGGCCTCCGAAAAAGCCCCGTACACCTCAAAAACACCCATGATCAAGTTAAAAATTCACATAAGGTCATAACAAGGAATTTAAACTAAAATAAAAAGGAATAATACCTCATACAAAAACTTGGGTTCTTACAATATTCCCCCTTATAGCAATTCGTCCCTGAATTGCTCTCTGAAGGGTGGTCAAGATTCGTCCGAGAACAACTCCAGCCACTGAGCACATATGTCAGCCTCCCTCTCCCAAGTCTCAACCTATAAATGGTCATGCTGCCATAACACCTATACTAGAGGAACTTACCGGCCTCAAAGAACCTTCGTGTTACTATCCTCTATATGAATCAGATGCTCCTTAAAGGAGGCATCAAACTGAAGCTCAACCTCCTTGGGCTGAAAAATGTGAGACAAGTCTGAGTGATAGCAGTGCAACTGAGATATGTGGAAGACGTAGTGCATGGCTCGATACCTCTAATTTAGCAGCAACCGATAGGCAACTGACCCGACTCTCTCCAGAATCTCAAATGGTCTAACATATCTCGGTGAAAGTTTACCCTGTATCCTGATCAGCCTATGTCCCAACCTCAGTGAAACATGAAAGAAAACTCGATCCCTGACCTCAAACTCTAGAGGTCATCTACGGTGATCGACATATGATTTCTGACGAGACTGTGCAGTATCCATCTGCTTCTGAATCAATTGGACATGCTTAGAAGTATCCTATATGAGACATGGTCCCAGTAAAGATTCCTCTTCTAACTCTAGCCAAAAAAATAGAGAATGACATAGAATACCGTATAAATCCTTGTAAGGTCCTATCTGTATCGTCACTTAATAACTATTATTGTAGGCGAACTCAACTAGGGGAATGTGCCTCTCCCAAGAGCCACCAAAATCCAAGATGCATGCTCACAACATGTCCTCTAACACCTGTATCGTACGCTCTGATTGGCCATCAGTTTGAGGGTGATATGCTGTGTTCAAAAGCACCTATGTACCCAATGCCCTATGAAAAATCTACCAGAAACAAGACGTAAATCGGACGTCCCTATCTTAAATGATAGCGCGCGAGACCCCATGAATTCATGCCACATCTCAGATGTATAACTTTCCAAGATCATCAACACTAAAGGTCTCCTTTATTGGTAAGAAATGTGAAACCTTTGTAATCCTATTAATGACAACCCACACAACATAATTACCTCAAGGCGACCTCGTCAAACTAGTCACAAAATCCATCACGACATCATCCCATTTCTATTTTAGTATGGGTAACTGCTGTAAAAGCACAGCTGGTCGCTGATGTTCCTCCTTCACCTGCTAACAGGTGGAACACCTCATAACAAAACCAGCTACCTCCCTTTTCATTCCTGGCCACTATTACTAATGTCGCAAGTCACGGTACATCTTGGTAACCCCGGGATGCACTGGCCAAGATGAAGCATGAAACTCCTGCATCAAATCCTCACGTATATCCACTACAACCCAGGCATGTCCATATATACACAAGATATCACCATTGACTACCATCCAACTAGGAAGAGGGTCCTCACCTACCACACCTCCATGTAGAACTAGGCCTTTTGAATTTGATAGATGCCTCATCCTAACTCCGTCCAGCATGGTATAGGTCACAACTAAGGATGAAAGAAAAGTTTGCCCCTGTCTGTGGTGCACCTCCAAATGTATCTCAGAGAACAATGCCATAAGTTTCCACTCACTACTATCCTATTGTACTACCTGTATATGAGTCCTCCTGCTCAGTACATCAGCTATTGCATTGTCCTTACTAGGCATGTAGGAAAGCTCAAAGTCAAAGGACTGTAGGTACTCCACCCACCTTTGTTACCTCAAATTCAAATCACACTACATAAAGATATAATTGAGGCTTTTGTGGTCCGTGAACACCAAAAAACGCTCTCCCAGTAAATAGTGTCTCCAACAGTGCAACACATGAACAACTGTAGCTAACTCAAGATCATGCGTAGGGTAATTCTTCTCGTGAGGCCTCAGCTGCCAAGACTCATATGCCACTACTTTATCTCCCTGCATTAGCACTTCCCCTAGCCCAATACCTGAAGAGTTACAGTACACCATGTAGCTCTTGCCCGGTTCTAGCAGTATTAGGACTGGTGCTGATGTCAGCCTCCCTTTCATCTCCTAAAAGGCTTTCTCATAACATTCTGACCACACAAACTTCACACCATTATTAGTCATGCCCGTTAGTGGCAATGATAAGCGTGAGAAGTCCTATATAAAACGCATGTAGTAACCAACTATCCCTAAGAAACTTTGTATGTCAAAAACATTCTTGGGTTTTTCCTAGGAAACTACAACTCTCACCTTCTTTGAGTCCACTAACACTCCCGTCTCTGAGATTATGTGACTCGAGAAGTGAATCTGATTCATCCAAAAGTGGCACTTTACGAGCTTTGCATATAAATGATGCTCTATTAGTGTATTAAAAATTATCTCAAGATGGATGGAATGGTCGTGTTAATTGTGAGAATACACCAAGATATCATCCATGAAAGCCACCACAAAAGAATCTAAGTAAGGATGGAACACTCGGTTCATTAGCGCTATGAAAACTACTGGCGTGTTAGTGAGACCGAACGATATAACCAGATAATTGTATAACCCATACCTAATATGAAAGGCTATATGAGGTATGTCTACAGGTTGAACATGCACCTAGTGATATCCTAACCTCATGTCGATCTTTAAGAGCACTTGAGCTCCTCGAAGATGATCAAACAAGTCATCTATCCATGGAAAGGGATATCGGGTTTTAACCATCAGCTGGTTCAATTTCCGATAATCCATGCATATACTAAGAGTTCTATCCACCTTTTTCACAAAAAAGGACCAGAGAACCCCATAGAGAAGTATTGGGTCTGATAAACCCCTTCACATCCAAATCCTCTAGCTACCTCTTGAGCTCCTGCAACTCTATCGTAGCCATCCTGTTAGGAGGAATGGATATCAGCATAGCTCCTAGCACTAGCTTGATGGAGAGATCCACCTATCTCTCAGGAGGTAAACCAGAAAATTCATCGGGAAAGATGTCTCTGATGCACTCAACCACTAGAGGAAAGTCATCCTGACCCAATCCCTGATCATCCAGAAACAAACTAGCAATATGAGATACCATCCCACCAAGCCCACGATGCTCGGGTTCATCTCTTCTCACTTGGACATTCCATTCACCCTTGTGAATAAACACTTTAACCCCTGGTGATGTTAAAGTCACTAACCGATGATAGTAGTCAACATACGCTCGATAAGCTATGAGTCATTCCATTATGAGAATGACATCAAATTCTGTCATCTAGAGGACATATAAACTTCAGAGGAAGTGGCACCCACAAACCTTAAGGGGTCATTCTATACATCGGCGTACATCACCCGTTCTAACTCCCAATGGTGTATCTAGTGTCAAAATGTCCTCAGAAAGAAAAACCACAAGCCCAAAGCTTTTTACCACTCGTGTAGAGATAAAGCTGTGAGAGGCACCTGTATCGAAAAGAGAAGATGCAATAGTAGAAGATACTAAAATCATACCTCTCACTGTAGATAGTATAGGATCTTTCGTATGTTGGGTCTATTACACTCCACAAGTCTAGCATGTACCACAACCCTATGACCCTACCTGGCTACCCTGAGCTGATCCGCCCTGCTGCCTCTGAGAACTCGTTGTATGGCTACCACGGCCATGACCACTACTACCCTACCTTAACCGGCCTATACTGCTCTAGCTTCCAGCCAGATGTGAATATGAATAAACTACTCTTTCACCTGATGTCGGCTGACCCCCTACCACTCATAGTTGGAGGGAAGGTCCTACAAAACCGCTGCATGTGCCTTATCCTGCTGCAAACTCAGCACTTGACTCAGTTACGGTCACACTGATTTTTCATGTGGCCTCGCCTACCACACTGATGGAAAAACAACAGGCTACCTACACCCACAACCTGACTACCACTCATGTCATGGGAATTCTCAAAATGGTGCTTCCTGCCTGAAGATACAGATCCACTGGGGCGAGACACAACACTCCCATGTTCTATACCCCCAGCTTCCCTTAGGTTCCACTATGTAATCAGTGCCTGATTCACAATCTCAATGATAGAAGGAAACTTGAACACGTTGACATGAGACCTGATAGCATGTCTGAGACCTTACTTGAAGCACCTAGCCCTTGGCATCTCATCAGTAAGATACATCGGTGCAAAATGATGCAGCTCTGTAAATCATGTCGAGTATTCCACAACTGTCATCGCGCCCTACTCTAGACGCATGAACTCGCTCACCTGCTCTTCTCGTAGAGTCATGGGATAAAAGTAGTTGTAGAAGCGGGTTTGGAACTCATTCCAACCCATATCACGTAGCCCATAAGCCTAGTTCAAAACATCGCACCTTAGCTTGCCGCTCTACATAGCATGTAAGTCATGAGCTTGACCCTCCGCTCCGAAGGCATCTACAGATGATAAAAAATTGATAACGTGGTCTCTAGCCATAGATCTGAAGCTTATGGTCCACCATCCCCTAAAAACGTTGGAGGATGCTGCTGCTGGAACACCCGTGTCAGCTCATCCATAGATAAGGTTGGTTGTGGTACTCCCTAGAAAGTCTGCATATAGCAAAAGAAACCCTCACATAACTGTGCCTCAGCACCTATGTCTAGAACAACCTCAGGTTCCATAGCTAGAACTACAGGAGGATCAAGTAGTATCTTGTGGCCCACCATCTCTAAGATATGGTCATCGCCTCCATCGTGGTGTTCCACTAGAGGTCATCGTGGCAACATGTCTCTAAAATTCCGAACACACACCTCAGAAAAGAACAACATCGAGGCACAAAGCTCAAAAGTGTAGGATAAGTCAAAACACTCATAGAAACTAATTCAAACCCATAGACTTCTCCTAAATCCAGGACTGTATAAAGAATAACCATCAAACCACCAAAAACTATGCCTCTCTCCCACTCAAATTTGGGTCTACTTCAAGTCTTTATTTTCCATTCGAGTTAAAGTTTCCATTTTCCATTTCAAATTTAGTTACCTAGGAAATTCCACCAAGGGTTTACCAATTCTCGAATCCATGAGGTTCCATAACACCTCATAAACCTAAAACTTGGTTCCCATTCAAACCATACATGTAACAAGTTCATTTAACATTTACATTCCATAAATACGCCATTTCCCAATTCATAAGGGCCTATACTCCTTATGGATTGAAAGATGATGTCACACCTTTATCTACTACACCCAACTAACACAACAATAGGCACAACTATCACATCAACTATCACAACAACATGCAATATCTAATGTATCCTAGATGACATGGCATAATGCATGACATGTGATTCTAACAAGTGTCTATATGATGCATGAGATGGCACACCCTCATCTCATTAGGTTGTAACTAAAATAGAACCCAAAATTGCATCAATAGTAACAGAACAAATCAAGTACATCACCCAACAGTGAAATAAAATCAACTTTAATAGTCAAAATCCAGAAAATCAGAACCCAATTTGAGGCAATTTGGCTTTTCCCTGTACGTGGGGTAGCTACTCATGGGCATAGTTTTTTTCTAAATTACATTTCCTTCCTATCCCTATCTAATGTCGCCAAATATTAAGTCAAACTATAAAATAAAAACTCCTATGATACCACTTTGTAATGTCTCGGACCTGGATGTCACTCGAAACGGTGCCCCGAGCCCAGTTGGTCACAAGGCCTCAAGCGTATATCCCCAAATTCCAGAGGTTTCCGACTAACAGTGAGGGCCTAGGTGAGTTAGTGGGGATACTATTCCCTCATTACCAGAGTATCACAATGGAAGTCCAGTATATACAATAACAGAAGTGAAATAAATAGAAGACAACTAAAAGTGAGACAAACAGACAGGAATATGTAACAATAACAAAAAGTATTTTGTTAGGTCCAAAAGAGGCCTATATACCCTGAGGGGGGGGGGGTGGGGTGAATCAGGGTATGGATATTCTTTTCTAAATTCTTCCATACCCACTATATCTTGACCTCTAAATTATAAGGGTCACTTTGTTTGAACTTGTGTGTTTATGATGATCACTTCTTTTCTTCTTTATCTGACGATGATTCTTTGAATGCAATGCAGGGAAGCAAGCAGGTATACACAAATATTTTTAGTTGGTTCACCCTCATTGGGCTATGTATAAGGAGCATACAATGGAAATGTGCTGCTATACCAAATCTAATAAAGCTCACTATTAATAATGCTTAGGATATGTCACTTATATACCTAGGATCACTGCCTTTACAATGTTTAGGGTCAGCTCACTGCTTTCCCAAGGGTCACTCCTTGTTTCTATCTCATTAGATCACTGTCGGTAGAAAGGATAACCTTCTTCCTCTTCCTCCGCTCACTACTCTTGGAAGGGATCCACTCATGGCTTATAGACTCGTAGGTCCATTCATTTTCATGAATACTTACATCCTCAACTGTAGATAGATGCTCTTTTGAAGTTACACTTTCATCCATAGATGAATATAACTTTTCCATTGAACACTGGGCAATCCATTTTGAAACTCTTTCACAAAGCACACTGCCTTTGCTAAGCTCACTCTTTTTCTAAGCTCAAACAATCCTTTATAATTCTCCAACCTCTTCGCGAAGCTCATAGGTTCGCAAAGCTTACAGGTTCTCAAAGCTCACAGGTTCGCAAAGCTCATAGGTTCGCAAAGCTCGCAGGTTTGAAAAGCTCACTAGATCGTAGATCTCACTACTTCACAGATCTCACACCAGTCTTTGTGATTTTGAAAAGCTAAACAAGCCTTTGCAAAGAACACATCCTCCACAAAGCCAAACTGGCCTTTGCGGCGCACCTTCCTTTCACAGAGCTCAACTGCCTCTATGAATTCCCTTTTCTTTTGTGAATATCCCTACTCTGCAAATCTCCTTCGCAATTCATGAGCTTAAATTTTTTTCGTTTGATCTCTCTACTTCTCTTGAGGGGGTCATGTTCTATTTATAGGAAATTCCACTAACTCAAGAACCTTCCTTGTAAAGTCAGCGCCACGTTAGCTCAAATCACAAAGCTCTGAAATTTCCACCAAAATTATCTCTATATCACAAATAACCACGATAATTTTCGGATCACAGAGGTCATCGTAATCGTGGAGAATTCCATCAATTCCTTTGCACTGCCACTCCAATGCTTCGCCATAATGCTCTTCACCTCTGCTATTCGCGAAGCTCGTCATAATCACAGAGCTCACCGTCAACATTCTTCCAGTCTTTACAAAATCCAATTCATGAAGCCCATCTTCATGAAACTCATGCCTTTACCATATTTTGATGTGATATTCAAGTAAATCCACCTTTCACGATGCTCACCAAACTCAAAATTTTGGACCCCAAAAAATTGGAAAATACTGGAAAGTGATGCCATATTGTATTTGTTATTTTGTTCCACCTCCAGATTATCTATTCCTTTTTCATGGTTCTTTATCAACTTGGATTGTCAATAATATCTATGGAACTTAACAATTCACCATGAAAACTTTCTTTTTCAACAAACATAGTCAACCCAAAAATGATGCAATGTTACCTTGAGGTAATTTTTCCCAACAATCTCCCCCTTTGGGTTTTTTGAAAACTCTTCTCATAACGAGTCTTTGTACTTTGATACCTCACTGAAACTCCTTCCATCATCTTCCACCATTTGCCTATTACAGTTTAGATAGTGATCAAAGATTCACTCACCACATACTCTATGCCCACATGAGCAATGCTCGACACGAGAAACAAGAGTATTATGAAAATTTTATTAATGAATCACTTCATTTATGACCCCAATTTTTGATACCATACTGATATCAATAAACTAATTTCATCATGAACCTCAGTTTTCGTGATATTTAATCTTTGATCGATCACTTCAAGCATCATCAGATTTAAAACTCATACTCCCCCTATCTTGTTACTATCCCCCTATCTTGCTGATCTACTTATCAAATTCTCCCCATGTCTTTGACTAAGACATTTTATCCCATAAAAATCCACACTTTCTCCCCCTTTAAGAGTCACTCTTTCTCCCCCTTTTTCAATGAACCCAAAGGTTACTCCTTTGTGGCCTGAAACAGAGTAGAGAATACAGATCAGTACATTAAGGGAAAGCACACCATACCTTGAGGGGGGGGGGGGGTCCCACATCCACATTTTTTCAAGTGTGGGGAGTCGAATAAACTCCCAGATCCATTTGATGCCTCTAAAAAGCTTCCTTGGGTAAGGCCTTTGTTAGAATGTCTGCAACCTGTAGTTCTGTAGGCACGTACCCCAACTTCACGATTCCCTGTTTAACCTTCTCTTTGATAAAATGACACTTTATATCAATGTGATTTGTCCTTGAGTGATGGAAAAGATTTTTACTGATATTTATATAACTTGATTTATCACACTGGATTCTAATCGGAGACTTCACTTCAACTCCCATATCATCAAGCTGCTTCTTCATCCATAATAACTGTGTGTATGCTTGAGTTTCTGAAATATAATCAGCTTCTGTGGTGCTCAATGAAATGAAATATTGCTTCTTGCTTAGACAATACATACACAAAACACCAAGATAAAAGGCACCTCCCGATGTTGACTTTCTGTCATCTACTGATCCAACCCAATCTTCATCAGTATATCCCAATAACTCTATCTGATATTTGTCATTATATATCAACTCAAAATTCACCGTGCCCTTGATATACCGAATTATTATTTTCACCGAAAGAATGTGGATTTCCTTGGGATTAATTTTATATCACGCTGCTTGGAATGTGGTGAAAACAATATCAGGTCTTGTCACTATTAGGTACAGTAAACTTCCAATAACCTGCCTGTATTCTATTACATTAACTACCTTTCCATCATCATCTTTTGATAATTTCATTTGGGTAGCAACTGGAGACTTCATATCCTTGGAATTTTCCATTCCAAATATTCTCAGAACCTCCTTGGTATATTTGGATTGAGAAATGAATTTTACATTCCTTCCTTATGTTAGCTGTAAACCAAGGAAAAACGTTATCTCACCTATCATTGACATTTCGAACTCACTTTTCACAAGTTTGGAAAATTATCTGCACTTATCTTCATTCGATCCACCAAATATTATGTCATCTACATAGACTAAAACCATCATCATTTGATTACTATCATTGTTGAAATAGAGATTGTAATCAACACCACCACACTGAAAACCAAGCTTCTTCAAAACTGATCAAGCCTCGAGTACCATGCTCTTAGTGCTTGATTTAGCCCATATAACACCTTATTTAGCCGAAAAACTTTTGTCTCATCCTCATGAATGAGAAAACTATCTGGATGCTCGATATAAACTTCTTCTTTCAGAACCCCATTTAAAAATGCAAATTTGACGCCCATATGGAAAACCTTGAACATTCGTTGCACTGTAATAGACAAGAATAATCTGATTGTTTCCAGCCTTACAACAGGTGAAAATTACTCACCCTGAGTTTCTCACCTTATCATTGCTGCCATAAGAAAACTATTCACTATTCTGTTAAAGATTCTGTTTATTCTATACTACAGTGATGTCCTTGATTTCAACTACTTTTACAGCCTCATGTTAAAACATTGTTTCCATTCTCTCATAGCATCTTGGTATCCTGAAAATATTTAGCTAATACCATATTGTTAGAGTAAGATAGATAATCATGAAATACAAGAATTTTGATGCTTCTCCCCCAATCGAGATTCTTGATGTCAGATAACATAATCTTTCATCCTTTGTATCCCATTGAGATCTTGCATTTAATTAGAAGATAGAGATATCCCACTATGATGTGAAATTTTTCCTATTGTTGGGACCACTATTTAGACCCACAATCATTATTCTTCTCCTGTATAATTTATTCTCATTTTGTACTTTGCAATGAGCCATCAACAAAAACTCTAGGCCTACTGAGTCAAACTCAGTGTAGGAAACAAGAGATAAAGTTAATAATATAATTACTGCCTATTGTGATCAATTACTTCCACCTATCTCATGTAACCATATAACATTAACTCCTTTCATGGAATTTATCAAGATTCCTTCTTTAACAATGGTAACTGATTTGAATCATTTGACATTCTGTATCACATCACATCACTACTTTGCATCTTTTGATTCCACTTCCTCCTAGATCATATCTCCCATTAAACCTGAAACACTTGAACATCAGTTAATAGAATTTATACACATTGGAAGAGGGGATATTATAGAATCCTTAAGAAGAGGATTGTGGTTGATCCTAATGTATCAACCCTTTGATTCTTTCTTTTAAAGCATCACACTATTTCCTTACCTCCTCCAACTACCTATCCAACTTCAACAGTTTTGGACATATAACCAGGAATTCTTAACCCACATTCTGATTCTTCTTCTGCTATTCAGATTCTGGATGCTTGGCCTTTTTTTTGCAATTTGCGGTTTATAACCACTAGTAAAAAATTCATTCCTCGATGTTCCACCCAAATTACATTTCTCACGATTCTTTCTCTGAGTAGGAATCTATCCACTAGCCATCTTCTCTTTTTTATTCCTCCATTGGAGGTATCTTTCTATTGCCTTCACTTCCCACTGTGTGGCATGACATGTGAATTTTTCATGACATTATTTGTTCATTTTTCTTTTGTAAATTGTCCGAGTCATGCCACCCTTTCTTGTTGGGTATCAATCTTATACTGATTTCACATTATTCTTACTCACAACTAGAATTGATATTTCCTTGTTCTTCTAGGTTTGTTCACATTCTCTCCAAGAGATCTGTTGTGACTGTAATAGAGGAGGTGATTGATACACCTTTCATTGAGCTCCTTGTGATTTCCCTATGACTGTAAACCTATTTTTCAGATTACCATGTTGTATTCCAGTATAGGATTTTTTGTTGTACACTACCTATTCTGGGGATCTCCTTCTAGGTTTATTTTCCTTCCCCTCTTTCTTCTTACTGCACTGTCTAGCTAAATTCCCATGATCAGAACATATGAAACATCTTCCATTAAAGGCATACCTCATTTCATAATTTCTTAGCTGATATGTTGATTATGATTGATTTATTCTTCTAAAGTTTATCTACTGGGATTCCTAACACATACTCATGGAATGTCCCATTCTTCCACAATAGAATCACTTCATAGATACTTTCTTTTAAGAGACTCTTCTTTCAGATTTCTCATGACGCCTCTTCTTATTCTCAGATTTATAAAATTTTCCATCTTCATAGAATGAGATATATTCCTAAGCCTCTAAAAAAATGCTTGATGTATGACCATGAATACCACAAAAATAGCACATGATATCATTACTTCATGTAAAATACTTTTTAGGTATGTCTTTAGAAACTGCAAGACTTTTTCTATTTCTGGAACTGTTCACAGGTCTCTTCCTATCATGAATAGGAGGGGGTTCATCAAATCCAATACCAGTTTTTCCCAAACAGTATGGTATTTAAGATGAGAAAATATGTTGTTTTTTCTCTTTATAAATATAATATTTTCTTTTCATTTCATCATCACCTTCCAAAGTATTATCAAATAGTAAGTGCAAGACATCCTTCATTTTAGGCTTTCCTCTATCATTGGATTTCTTCGCTTCCTTCTTTACTGATTCTAGCTCTTCTTCCAACTTTTGAATCTTCATATCCCTTAATTCATGTTGGGCATCAAGTTATCTCTTGATAAACTTCCCTCTACTCATCTTATCTTCCAATTCAAGTGTCAACTTATCCACTATGTCACTTTGCTCATTTACTTTCAATTTTTCCTGAGTAACAGAATCAGAACAACATGCATTCTCTTATTATAGCCTTTGATTCTTATGAACTAGTTTAGATAGCTATGTAGAAAGATTATAATTTCTAGATTTCAAATTCTGAATTTCATATGATTTCATATTCTTTCCCTTAACATCATCTTCGAGCTTTTTTCTATTTATAGACAAATTTTGCAGTTTTTCAGCTTGGGAATCATTTTTCTCCCTCAAATCAGTAGCCACATCAATAAGCCTTTGATTTAAGCCTCTTATCTTGTTGACCTCAATTTACAGTGCCTAGATTCAGATATATTTACTTTTAATTTCTTCATCCAATTTCTGATCCAATTCCTTTGTCTCATGGACAACTATCACTTTTTGACTTCTTGGAGTTTCTTCATCATCAATAGTTCTAACATCACTTGGAATATTAGGTACTTCACTCATTCTGTAAAGGCCTGAAATTTTCCATGTAATTTTTTTTAATTATATGGGAATATTATGAGTTCGCAAAAATTTACGGCGCGTGATTCCAAGGTCCAGAATTAATTTCTAAACTTTTTTTCCAGGTACGTTCATTAAACACACGAGCGGCGTTTTGTAACTTTTGAACTGGTGCTCAAAATTGAAATCTGAGGGAACTGTTGAACTCACAGCGTTGATATTCGTTTAAGGAGACCTTCACCTTTACTATAGTGGGTCAAGGGTGGAAGTTAGTTTTCTGGATTTTCGTGGGAGAGTTAAAGAAATAAAAATAAAATAAATAACTTTTATTTTATTTTTCTTTTGAAACCTTGCATTTGAATTCATGATGGTGGGGACCACCCGAACCCCCAATAAATGTGGTAAAACCCTTGGAATCCTACAAACTTAATTTTCTAACTTAACTTAATTAAATTTCCAACTTAATTTAATTAATGTGCCAACTTTAATTAAATTGATAAACTTAATTTAATATGCTGGCTCCTCATCTCTTGGTTGGGGAATTGTTGGCTAGGAGAGATCTTGGAAAAGGAGAGCCTTTGAAGAAATAAATTCTTCAACGAAGAACACCCTCTTCAACAAAGAGTATCCTCTAGAAATGAAGAATGAGGATGACACATGAGCCCAGATCGGAGACAAGTTGCAGGAGCAACAAACGCCGGCGTCCCCTTCACCGACTTCAACTTCTTCCTCATGACATCTCCATCAGACGAATAAGGTAGGGGTTATAATATGATTGAATTTATTTATTTATTCTTCATAATCTGGATTCACAACGACGATGGTCAAACTAACATGGCCATCATCTCGCACTTAAACCTCACCCCTTTTTTATTCATTCTTCGCGTGTTCTTCATGCGTTCTTTGACGCCAAATAATTAATGACATTAGAAACAAAAAGTTTTGTTGAGCACGATATATGGACGTGGATCCCTTGACCCAAGGATTGTGAATATGCGAACTTCATAATTGTAGGGCTTGGAACGAAGTTACGATGCCTCGTGTAAGAAGGCGGTGGCTAGCACCCGGTCATTCGCAAGGAAGGTGGGGTGGCACGCGTCCGCACCGTCGGAGGAGGAGGCCGTGACGGAGGCCGAAGAGTGACCGGCACCCGTTCGGCTGTGGTGAAGCAGGGGCGCATGACTTTTCTGCTGGGAGAAGGACCAGCTAGAGCACCGGCTGACCGTTGGAGTTTGACGGGACCCGCTCGGGTCCTGTGGTGACATGGCAACGCCTTTAGGTGCCGCCCCTTTGCGGTTCCGAACAGAAGGGGGTCTGCTCCCCCTTTGGCACCAGCTTGGGAGGACCACATCATTAGGCTACCCCCTTCGCAGGTTGGGCTCACTGAGGTCCAGGCCAACCGAGCCGGACCCGGGTCGGGCCAACCGGGTCGGACCGGACCTGGGCCTATCTGATCCCAACTTCACCTTTGTGGCCATATCTTGAGAACTGGGCGACCGTTTGACAAAACGTATGTGGAACTGGAATCCTTGGATCGAGACGTCCCTTTTATTATACTACACTTGAGTTTTGGATAAAGTTGGAGTACATCTTGGTTGGATCGAACCCAAAATCCTACCGGGGCCTCGGAGCAGAAACACTAATAACTTACAGATCGGCCGTCTGATTGACATGCCGTATGTTGCTTTGGCCCCCTTATGACGTGAAGGACCTTTGGGATTCTTCACCGTGGGACTTCATGGTGGCCAAGGCATTACCAATATCTCTAGGGACTGATTCTACAGAACTCAAGTGCACCGAGTTTGAGGAATCCAGTGACTGGCAATGAGGCGAAGGTTGGAGACAGAAAATATAGAGGTTAGTTACCTATAGACTATGGGCGGGTCAGATCCTATGTGGGTCATTGTAGGGGTTAGTACCTATTGATCCCATGTGGGTCAGCACTTAGTGATCCTCTGTGGGTCAGCGCATACCGATCCTGTGTGGGTCAGATCCTGTGTGGGTCAGCGCTCAACGATCTTGTGTGGGTCAGCGCATACCCATCCTATGTAGGTCAAATCCTGTGTGGGTCAACACTCAGCAATCCTATATGGGTCAGCACATACTGATCCTATGGGGGTCAGATCCTGTGTGGGTCATTGCAGGGGTTAGTACCTATCGATCTTGTGTGGATCAGACTTCGTATAATCAGCAGTAGTGCCTCGTGACAGAATAAGATGATCTAGATTCACGACTAATCATCTGTACTTATATGCTTCACTTATACCTATGTGAGTTGAGTCTTTTAACTTCGTGGTGTTACCTGTGTGGTACTTCTATCTTTGTGGTGTTACATTTGTATACCTTGATAACTTAGGTATATGTATGGGCATATACCTAAGTAGTATTGATGACAACTGCTTCGTGCTTTGTGGTTTATCCTTTGTAGATTTGAGAGACCCTTGGGGGTCTCGGGGTCCCTACTGAGTATTTTTATACTCACCCCTGCACAGGATATTCCCACACCTTGTTGTGTCTTGTGCAGATGACGAACATCGCTGACTGAGGATGAGGGTACCGAGACTGGAGACCACTCAGAGGTGGACCTTAGACGTGGTGTACCATAGAGACGAACGTTTGAGAGCTATACCTACCCTTCAGGTAGGATCCTTGGTGAGTGTTCACAGGAGATGTTTCTACTTGTACTTCCCTGTTTTAATTGTACTTCCCAGTTTTACTTGTACTTCACAGTTTTACTTGTACTTTTCATTTGGGCTTGTATTATGTCCCCTTTACCTTCTGTACACACCCTGTTTTCTATATAGTTTACTTTGTACTTGTATCTTGTTGTGTGCTTGGTTTGTGTGAGTTTACAGTTTATAAAGGCAATACCTTCCTATTTTAGGGAATATGCCTTTTGGTGCTTATCGCCAGCCCCTGGCCTATGGAAGGTATGCTTGGGGTAGTCATGGCACAGGCCCCAGGGGATGGGTCATGACAAATTGGTATCATAGGAGTTCGGTTCTACTGAAGAACTAGAACTCTGATCTTTTCTATGTGGAAATAATGTTAAGTGTGATGAGTGTGGTTTTCAGTTCAGGGAGTCCAGTGTTGGTGTGGCGGCTGATGTATCCATACACCAGGATCTTGACTTCTAATTTCCAACTCAGTGCATAAAAACACTGATTGTGTGTGTGTTTTGAAAATTTTTCTTTGTGAACTCTTTGAGTCATCTCACCAGGTATAACTTATTAACCGTGGAACACATGTATCATTTCAGGATGCCTCCAATTAGAAAACAAGATAAGGTTCCGGGTAGAGTATGCGTTGACATCCCACTAAACGATGAGGCTTCGGTGTAGGGCCCCCTTACGCCAGTTGTGCCATCAGGTGGTGTACCGATAGCACCACTACCTATTGGGAAGCCGATTCCACCAGCCCTAACAGTAGAGGGTGCATGCCACTTGAGCGCATTTCATGAGTTCTAGCGCCATAGGCCACTGAGGTTCTGGGGTGAGACAGATCCACATGCGGCTGAGGACTGGCTGGAGGTTGTGGTTAGAGTTTTTCGACTGGTAGGGACACCAGATAATCTCACGGTGATCCTTGCAGCCAGTCTTCATCAGGCAGTAGTGGGCAGATGGTGGATCTTGATGTTCTAGGTTCACAACAAGGTCACTCTCATCTGGATGGACTTCGAGAGCCTTTTAAGGGTAGATTTCATCCCAACGACCTTACGCTCAGTGTGTATACATGAGCTTCTCCACTTATAGCAAGGCAACATGACTGTGGCTCAGTATTCAACGAGGTTCACTAACCTCTCACGCTACTCCACTAACATGGTGAATGACTCTTTATTCAGGGCCCGAACCTTAGAGCAGGGGCTCAGATGGGAGATTAGATCCTCGATGGTTTCTCTAAGCATCTCGACACTGGTGGGGGTGTTAGAGTGAGCACTTTTTGTGGAGAGATTCTTAGCTGAGCAGGCACCGACAACGAGAGCTACCATCGGACGACAGGTAGCCGAGTCATCTACAGGAGGCAGTAGGTAGATGAAACAAAGTTCCAAGCGAACTAAACCTTATGGTTGATGACCCTGATACATAGGGTCAGAGGTGTGAGGCTCACAGGGTGGAAGGAGACAGCCGAAGGGCATGCAGTGTTACTCGTGCGGTGGGCAGGGTCATATGGCTCGCAACTGCCTGACCCGTTGTACCGACGAACAACAAACAGTCAAGGGACCACCGAGGTAGAGATAGAGGTTTGAGTGAGGAGGTCCGAAGGGAGGCAGACATAGAAGAGGAGCTAGTCGTGCAGTAGGCGGTGGGAGATATTTCAAGATTCTACCGCCACCACTGCCAGGTGGTCCACCCTGACCACAGGGAGTAGGTGGACAGAGATGAGCTCAGATCCAGGTAGCTGAGGCTTATGACCACAATGCTTTGGAGATGATACGATGTATGATCTGTGTCTACTCCACCTTAGCTACAGTTCTTATAGACAGAAGTTCTAGTCATTCTTTTATTTCCATGACCCTCATTCGGAGCTCAAAGATTCGGATGGAGCCATTGGCTCGATCCTTATGGATAGAGACTCCTACGAGAGCATATTCGATGATTACCCACCGGTTTTGGCAGTGTGAACTTACTCTAGGAGGTAAGAGCTTTGGCTAGGATCTCCTAGTAGCAGCGTTGAGGCCTTACGACGTTATCTTGGGTATGGACTGGTTATCTATATTCCATGCTCATATTGATTGTATTAGGAACAAAGTGCAGTGTGTATGCACGGATGGGACCATGTTTACCTTCATCGATGAGAAGGGAACCTTTGCAGCATAGGATGGACTTACCTGGAGGAGGGTGCAGCCGATCACACATCAGTTGTCTGGACTTACCCTCAGAGGCAGTAGTAGTTAGTTAGTAAGAAGTTGTAGTAAGTTAGTAGTAAGTAAAGTAGTTAGTAGTAGTAAGAAGTTGTAGTTACCTCCTCACCAAGAGGTGGACTTTTACATCAAATTGTACCTAGGGATGACACTTATATCTACCCCAGCATATCGTATGGCTCCCACGGAGCTTCGAGAGCTGCAAGTATAGCTGGAGGACTTGAAGAGCAAGGGGTTCATTAGGCCCAGTGTTTCTCCGTGGGCAGCCCTGATCTTTTTCACCAGGAAGGCATATGGGAGTTTGAGACTCTGTGTGTACTATCGGCACCTGAACCTGGTGAACATGAAGAATAAGTACCCAGTTCCAAGGATTGACGATCTCTTTGATTAGCTGAAGGGAGCACAATGATTTTCGAAGATAGACCTCATATCAGGCTATCACCAGCACAGGGTATGAGATGAGGATGTGTATAAGATGACCGTCAGATGTCGGTATGGCCACTATGAGTTCTTATTTATTCCATTCGGCATGACCAACAACCTAGTAGTGTTCATGGGACTCATTAACAGTATCTTCCAGCCTTACCTAGATTTCTTTGTGGTAGTCTTCATCAACGACATCGTGATATACTCAGTGATGAAAGAGAAGAATGCCTATCATCTGCAGATAGTTCTGGACACACTCCGAGAGAAACAACTTTATGGTAAGATATCTAAGTTCTAGTTCTAGATATGAGAGGTCCACTTACGAGGACATGTCATATTGAAGGCTGGAGTTGTGGTGGATCCAGCAAAGATCAAGGTTGTGCTTTCTTGGGAGCCACCTAGGAGCGTGATGGAGGTGCAGAGTTTCCTGGGTTTGGTCGGTTACTACCTAAGGTTTATGCCTGTCTTTTCCAGAGTTACAACACCCTTATCAGCATTGATGAAGAAGGGGAAACCCTTCGTGCGGTCAGAGAGATGCCAAAAAAGTTTTTAAGAGATGAGGTAGAGACTGACGAGTGCCCCTATCTTGAGACTACCAGAGGAAGGCTTTGGGTACGTAGTCTACTGCGACGCATCAGGGACTGGGATTAAATGTGTCCTAATGAAGGAGCAAGCAGTGATCGCGTATATTTATTGACAGATGAGACAATATGAGTAGAACTACACTACCCATTACTTGGAGTTAGCAGTAGTGGACTTCACCTTAAAGATGTGGTGATATTACTTGATGGGAGAATGTTTTATAGTCTACTCTAATCACAAGAGTCTCAGGTATATCTTCTATCAGAAGGAAATGAACCTGAGACAATGAAATTGTCTTGATTTCCTCCAAGACTATGACTTCGAGATAATCTATACTCCTGGGAAGGAGAACATAGAAGCAGATGCACTCAAAAGGAGATCTGGTATACAGTTGTTGAGTGAGGTGACAGAGCATTTAGCCATTTTGTGGATATCCTACATGGATCGAGATGGAGCATCTTATCTTCGGTTTTTGACAATCACTCCCCCACTCCTTCAGCGAGTCAGGGAGATGCAGCTTGGGGACACTGACTGCCAGGATCGACGTGCTTAGATATCCATAGGATATTCACCTGATGGATATTCTGAAGGTGGGGAGCATGCCATTCTCTTCAGATGGCGTACCATGGTACCCGTGATGATTAGGGGGGAAGTTTTGAGGGAGTTCCATACATCCCCTATAGTAGTAGTACATCCAGGAGTGGCGAAGATATAGCAGGACCTTCGACGTCAACACTGGTGGCTAAAAATGAAGAAATATGTAGTAGAGTTTGTCTCTCAGTGCCTCACTTGTCTGCAAGTGAAGGCAGAGCATCAGGTTTTAGCGGGCTTAGTTCAGCCACTAGAGGTGCCATAGTTGATGTGGGATGGAATTTCCATGGAATTAATTATAGGACTTCCACGCACATCTAGGAGGAATGATTCTATATGGGTGATCATTAACCGACTCAACAAGTCGGCCCACTTCCTACCTATCAGAGAGTAGGGATCAGTAGAGAGCTTGGGATGCATCTACGTGTAGGAGATTGTATGGCTTCATGGAGTTCCATCTACAATTGTCTCCGATCGTGATGCACGTTTCACTTACCAGCTATGGAAGGGGTTGTAGGAGGCATTCGGGACACAACTTCAGTTGAGCACCAACTTCTATCCTTAGACAGATGGTGAGACAGAGCGTACCATTCAGACCCTTAAGGACATGCTGCGTGCTTGTGTCCTAGATTTAGGCCATAGCTGGGAGGATCACTTTCCCTTAGTGGAGTTCGCATACAACAACAATTATCACTCCACTATCGGAATGACACCATTCGAGGCAATGTACGAGCGACCTTGCAGATCACCCCTGTGCTGGACTGACCCAGGGGAGTTAGCACTCGTGGGACCAGAGATGGTATGAGCTACCATAGAGAAGGTGCAGATCATCCAGGAGTAGATGAAGACTACACAGAGCAGGCAAAATTCCTATGCGGATAGGATACAAAGTCCTCTTGAGTTCAAGGATGGTGACCATGTCTTTCTACGGGTATCACCTCGACGAGGTGTGAAGAGATTTGGATGGGGCATCAAGTTATATTTGAGGTTCATCAGACCCTTTCAGGTCCTTAGCAGAGTTGGCGAGGTGGATTACAACTTAGCTCTTCCCCCTCAAATGCACCGGGTGCATGAGGTTTTCCACGTATCTTAGCTGAATATATAAGTACATGATCCTTCACACATCATTGACTGGGGCGAGCTAGACATCGACGATGGGGCGACATTTTCAGAGGTTCCAATGGAGATTGAGGATCTATAGGAGTAGGTCATTCGTGGGTGGTCGATACCTCTGGTGCACATACATTGGCAGCACAGGAACCTCAAGGAGAGCACATGGGAGTGAGAGGCTCAGATTCATGCTCAGTACCCCCACTTGTTTCTCTAGTTTGTGTTGTGGATTTCGGGGATGCAAAGCCCTGATGTGGGGAGAATGTAAATACCCAAAATTTTCCATGTAATTTTTTAATTATATGGGAATATTAAGAGTCCACAAAAATTGAAGGCACGTGATTCCAAGGCCCGGTGTGCGTGGAATGAATTTCTGAACTTTTTTTTTCAGGTACGTTCAGTAAACGCGCGAGCGACATTTTGTTAATTTTGAACCGGTGCTCAGAATTTAAATTCGAGGGCACCATTGAACTCGCAGCGCCGGTATTCAGTTAATAAGACCTTCACCTCGACCGTAGTGGGTCAAGGTTGGAAGTTAGTTTTCTGGATTTTCATGGGAGAGTTAAAGAAAAAAAATAAAATAAACAGCTTTTATTTTATTTTTCTTTTGAAACCTTTCATTTGAATTCATGATGGTGGGGACTGTTGGAACCAGGTTCTTCAAAGCATGATTTGGTGTATGGTTTGTGTTTGTTGTCAATCCTCAGTGGAAGTTCAGGGTGTGAACCAACAAAGCGATCATACCGTTCAGGAAGAAAACAGTAGTGAAGGTGGCGCTGTTTCCCAGTGTTTGCCAAATTTTTGGGCCTGAAAAATCCGTAAATAAAGTAAAGTGTTTTTGGAAAAGATACTTGCGCGCCGAGCTCTTGGAGGATGAAAGACTTGCGCGCCATATGTTTTTGAGGATCAGAACATCACAATTTGGCTAAGGAAAGAAGGTCGCGCAAGTGTTGGTTGGGTCGCGCAAGTAACTTGCGCGACAAAGGATCTAGAGACAGGACTTGCGCGCCGTCGAGGGACTTGCGCGCCGCCGCGCAGGGGGTCCAGTTTGCCTATAAATACTGGACCACCCCTCCTCATTTCTAACGGAGTTCAAGGCCGAGAGATTGTTCGAGCTCTCGTCGCGCAGGTGGTTGAGTCGCGCAGGTGGTTGTTTTGTCGCGCAAGTAGAGCTTGCGCACCGGTGTTTGGCTGTTCTCCCAAGGAAGTTTGGAAGAGAAAGGAAGTGGATCGCGCAAGTATTTAGTTCAAGAAGGCAGTGTCGCGCAGGTGCTTCAGTGACACTTGCGCGCCAGTTTAGTCTTGCGCGCCTGAGACTTGCGCGCCGCCGGGAGACTTGCGCGCCGGGCCTGAAAAGGAGACCTAGACACTATTGAAGCACGCCTGCCTTGCTGGAGCTGCACGAAAGCCGAGAAACTACTCGGTTCATTCGAGGAAAAGTGATATTCTTCTTCTGGTGAGAATCGGACTTCAATAGAGCATCTACATTCAACAAAGGATGCACTCTTATGCAAATGAAGAAGAGACCGACACGTCTATAAACTGAGTGGGACTTCACCAACGGCAGTGAGCCAGGGGGAGTCAACGGGAGTGACCCGAGGGACGCAGTGAGTTATCCCTGAACTATTGTAAAGGTAGTGAGCCTGGGACAGAGTGTCTGTACCCGAACTTTTGTATCCGCAGCTAGTGAAGCATAGTGGATTTAGGTACGACCGGAAACCTGTCGGTGTATGCTCCTTGGACGTAGCCCTTAGTGGTGAACCAAGTAAAAATGACTGTGTCTTCTCTGTGCATGTGAATGTTTTCTTTTTGATCGTAATCATCATACAGGTTCAACAAGTTCCTACCAACGTGGGAACAAGATCCAACAAATTAAAAGAAAAAGTGGTCACCCTGATTCACCCCTCCCCTCTCAGGGTGTCCCGGGGTCCTTCAAGTGGTATCAGAGGGTAAAGGTTGCTGGCGTTGAATCTGACCTTCTTCGTCATGGAAAACGCGATCAATGTCAGGGGAGTCCCTCACTTCGATGGAAGCAATTTCCAGATCTGGAAGAACAAAATGAGATCTCATCTAAGATCTCTTGGAATGGAAGTTCTTTTTTCTACTGTGCAAGGAATACATGTCACTGATCCAACAGGTCTGGCTATGACTGAAACAGACAGGAAACTTCTTGATGCAGATGCCAAAGCACAGAATGCTCTCACTGCTGCCCTTTCTGATCATATTTACCTGAAGGTGATGAATTGCACCTCAGCAAAATCTATGTGGGATAAACTTGAGAATATTTATAAAGGTGATAGCAAAGTGAAGGAGGCGAAACTACAAGTGCTACACAATCGGTTTGATGATCTGAAGATGCATCCAGACGAGAATGCAGACTCTTTCTTCAATCGAATTACTGAAGTGGTTGGAGCAATTCGGGGTCTAGGCGAAGAAATCAAAGACATTGATATTGTAAAGAAAATATTAAGAAGACTTCCACCTCTGTATAATGCGAAGGTGTCAGCTCTTGAGGAAAGAGATCTTTCCAAACTTTCTCTAGATGACTTACTGAGCAGTTTGGTAGCATATGAAATGAGAGTCAAACCAGAAGATGCTACGACTCGGGTGAGCAAGGAAATGGCATTCAAGGCCATGGATAAATTGAAAATCTCAAAGGATAGTAGCGGTGATGATGACAAAGAGAAAGAAATTCTTTCTCTCATTGCAAAGAAGTTCCAGAAGGGGAAAGAGAAATTCAAAGGGAAGTTACCTCTCGCATGCTTCCGTTGTGGAAAAGTTGGGCATATTGCCTCTCAGTGCTTGAAGAATATCAATGATGATGACAGTGAAGATGAAAACTTCAAGAAGCCTCAAAGAAGGTTCTTCAAAAAGGGAGACTTCAAATCTGGTAAGAAAATGCAAAGGAAGAGTTTTGTCTGTGAAGAGGAAGAAGATGACAATGAATTCTGTGATGAAGAAGAACCAGAATTCAAAACTGGGAACCATGCTTCTATGATGGCCACTGTTGAAAAGTCAGAAGATACTGATGGTGAAAAACAACTGAGAACTTGTGTAGATCCTGAGGTGCAACTTAAGGATGCAGTTAGTAAGCTTAAGATTAAATGTAAGAGCTGCAATAAGTGGAAATCAATTGTAGAAGAATCAACTGAATATGTTGATCAACTTGAAGCTGAAATTGAACGACTGGAAGAATTTGTGAAGGTACAGTCTAAAATAATTGAAAGCAATGATGATGTAGTTGATCTGAAGCTGAGAATTGAAGAGCAAGCAAAGGTCATCAATGACCTCACATCCAGACTGGATGAAAAATCCAAGACTGTTGAGGGTCTTGAGGAGGAAGTAGTTACTCTGAGGAGTAAAATGGAGACAGAATCAGTTCCAAAAGAATCGAGGAAGAAAATACAGTTCGGAAGATTCTCAGATGCAGAATTACTTGCAAGAGCCAAGTGTGGTTCAGATGGGGTTGGAAAAGTCTTGAGTGATCAAAGACCTGCTTGCATGGGAAAGAGTGGAATTGGCTGTGAGGCTGAGTCATCAACTGCTGGAAGTGCAAAGATCCAAAAGAAAGATAAGATGAAAGTTGAACATGTTGAAATTTTACCTAGAGTGCTGAAAAAGGAACCCTCAATACAAACTAAAAGGAGACCTGAAAATTATCCTCAAACTTTCAAAAATGGCAGACAGTCTTACTATTCTCCCAAGGAAGAAGCTATAAGGAAAAATTCAAGTGAGAAGACATTTCTTCTCATGAAGTGTCAGTTCTGTGGCTATCTGGGCCATACCATGTCCTATTGTGAAGAGGCAAGAAGCTATCTGAATGGAGAAGATATAGATGCTCAACAAAGGAGAACAATTTCATATCCTAATTCTTATAGAAGAAATAATTTCTATGGATATTGTTTTCATTGTTCTAACTTTGGTCATAAGGCCATTAATTGCAGGCAGAGAAGGGACATTGACACCTCATGCAGAAGTTCCAGACATGTCATGTCTCGTCAGCAAGACGATGTTTCTCTTTCAAACAGGTTCTCACCTCTTAAAGAAGACTTTGACTATGAAGAACCTGGGTTTGCGGAAGAGATAGTTGAAAGGCCATCAGTTCTATATACTCAATCTAATGTCTCATGGAAGGAAAGGAGGAAGATTGAGAAATCAAACCTTGCAGAGGTATCTCTCAAAGCTACAAAGAACAACAGTACCTGGATTCTAGATAGCGGTTGCTCATCTCATATGACAGGTAATGCCGGTCTACTAACAAATATCATAAAGAATGTTGATGGTACAGTAAGATTTGGTAATGATGGGGCTCTGAAAATCAAAGGGAGTGGAAGTACCAAATTAGCTAATGGAGAACTAAAGAAGACTGAAGTCCTTTACGTAGATGGCTTACGTCATAATCTCCTTAGCGTGAGTCAACTCTGTGACTCAGGACTTGTTGTTACTTTTAATCAGAAAGGATGCACTATCAAGGGAAAAACTGGCAATTCTCTCATGAAGGGATGCAGAACAGAAGGAAACTTGTATCAGGTTAATAGTGAATAGAATGTATGTTACATGACTGTTGAAGAAGAAAACAATCTGTGGCATCGGAGATTGGGACACATCAATCAACAAGACATGGAGAAAATATCAAAATTGAGAATTGTCATGGACATTCCCAACCTGAAGCGTGAGCGTGAAAAATCCTGTGATGCTTGTATTCGTGGGAAGTTGGTCTGCAGTTCATATCGGCCAAAGAAGAAAAAGGCATCTCACCTTCTTGATCTGATTCATACAGATGTTTGTGGTCCAATAAATGTTGTCGGAACTCATGGAGAAAGGTACTTTGTCCTTTTCATAGATGATTACAGTCGAATGGCATGTGTGATGGTCATTCACCGGAAACGACAGGTCCTTGACTGCATGAAAACATATCGGCGAATCGCCGAGAATGATACTGGACGAACAATCAAAGTGTTGCGATCTGACAATGGAGGAGAATACACGTCCATTGAATTTGAAAATTATCTGGAGAAGCATGGGATAAAACATGAGGTAGCTGCTGTGAGAACTCCACAACAAAATGGAGTTGTTGAACGAAGGAATCGACAGGTGAACAACATGGCACGAACTATGCTGATTGAGAGTCGTATTCCACGACATTACTGGAAAGAGGCTGTTCAAGCTGCAGTGTACATTCAGAATCGAACAGGACTTTATATGGGTGAGACGAAGACACCATATGAATTGTGGCATGGATGGAAGCCTTCTCTAAAATACTTTCGTGTTTTTGGAAGTAAGTGCTTAATCAGGAACAAAGAAGGAAATCAGGGGAAATATGGTGACAACGCAGATGAAGGAATCTTCCTCGGTTACTCAATGAACAGCAAAGCCTACAAATGTTTCAACAATCGTTTGGGAAGGATTGTGGAAAGCAATGATGTTAAGATAATTGAAGAGAAAACCACAAATGCTTCACGGACGTCATATGCTGATGTGATAGAAAGTCATGAAGAATGTGGACATGAAGAAACTACAAATGCAGAAATAGAGGAAGCTGTTCAAAACACTCATCAATCACATAATGATGTTGACTCAGAAGAAGAATCTGAATAAGAAACTATGGCTGAAGAGAATACTACTGAACCTCGCAGGAGAAATCGAAGAGATGAGATTGATCCATCCAACATAATTGGGGATAGGAGTGCACCCACACAAACCAGAAGGATAGGGAATACCATGCAATCTACATTTCTATCAGTTGTAGAGCCATCCTCATTCGAAGAAGCTGCAAAAGATGAATCTTGGGTGAAAGCCATGAATGATGAATTAGATCAGATTGATAAGAATCAGACATGGGATCTTGTCCAGAGACCTGAAGGTCACAATGTGATTGGTACCAAATGGATTTTCAAAAATAAGTTTGATGAGCATGGAAGTGTTATCAGAAACAAGGCACGACTGGTATGTAAAGGATACTCCCAGATTGAAGGTATTGATGTTGAAGAAACCTTTGCTCCAGTTGCTAGACTGGAATCAATCAGGCTTTTCCTTGCCATGGCACTCCAAAGAGGATATAAAGTATATCAAATGGATGTTAAGACAGCATTCTTGAATGGTGTACTCGAAGAAGAAGTCTACATTGAACAACCGGTGGGGTTTGTCTTGGGTACCGATGAAACAAAGGTCTGCAAACTAAAGAAAGCTCTATATGGTTTGAAGCAGGCACCACGGGCATGGTACTCACGGCTAGATTCATATCTCAAGAAGTTGGAATTCAAAAGAGGAGGAGTTGATCACAATCTCTATGTGAAGAATTCTCCAAAAGATCAGTTCATGGTTCTTGTCTACGTTGATGATATCATTTTTGGTGGCAGCAGGCAGAAATCAGTGGATGAATTTTCCAACCACATGAAATCAGAATTTGAAATGTCTATGATTGGGGAGCTCACATATTTCTTGGGGTTGCAAGTAATTCAAAAGAAGGAATACACTTTCATTTCTCAGGAAAAATATGCAAGAGAGTTGCTGAAGAAGTTCAATATGCAAGACTCCAAACCAATGTCAACTCCGATTCCTGTTGGAACTAAACTTGGAAAGCATGAGGATGGGAACTCTGTTGATCCCACCATGTACAGGAGGATCATTGGAAGCCTACTGTATCTGACAGCGACAAGGCCAGATATTATCTTTGCAACATGCCTTGCGGCCCGCTTTCAGAGTAATCCAAAGGAGGAACATATGTCAGCAGTAAAAAGAATCATGAGGTATATTCAAGGCACACATAACTTCGGGTTATTTTTTGCTGCAGGTAGGGACAGTGAATTATCAGCGTTTTCTGATGCTGACTGGGCTGGGGATGTAGTAGACAGAAAGTCCACTAGTGGTGGAGCTTTCTATATTGGGCATAAATGTGTTGGCTGGTTGAGCAAGAAGCAAGAAAGTACTTCTCTTAGTACTGCTGAAGCTGAATATATCTCCGCCACAAAAGCATGCACTCAACTTCTTTGGATGAAGCAGCAGCTAACAGATATTGGTGATAAGGTGCAGCAACCAATGGTGATTTATTGTGATAACAAAAGTGCAATTGATCTTACGAAGAATCCAGTTCAGCATTCTCGTACAAAACATATTGAAATACGGTATCATTTTATCAAAGAAAAGGTTGAACAAGGCGTGATTAAAATGGATCATGTTGGAACTAATGAGCAAGTGGCTGATATCCTAACCAAGCCATTGTCCGCGGCTGTGTTCGAGAAGCATCGGTTGAACCTCGGTGTTCGACCACCTCCTACTGCATAAGGAGGCTCCAGAAGTCCCCTCTCCCCGTTTGTTTTAACTGTTTTTATCTGTTTATGGCTGTGATGCAGGTTTATGGGGGAGATACTATCCAGGGGGAGTATGGCTTGAGCTGAACGTTGAACAAACTTTTCGGTCTTTGGTTTTATTGTCAATGGGGGAGAAAGGAATAAATTCAAGGCAAGAAATTCTTCTGTGATGAGAAGTGTAAGCTTGTGATGCGAAGTTTAATAAGGATAACATCGGGATGGAGAATTTCGTGTACGATTTCAACACACTAAGACCCAATTCAAGCTTTCTCTCTTGTTTTCTACACCGAGCATTGCTCACGTAGACTTAGAGTGTTAGCTGAGTTGATTCTTGCGTTTTGGATTTGCTCATGGTTGGAGATCTATTGAATTTATTCTGATTGCCAACAAACCCAAAGGGGGAGATTGTTGGAACCAGGTTCTTCAAAGAATGATTTGGTGTATGGTTTGTGTTTGTTGTCAATCCTCAGTGGAAGTTCAGGGTGTGAACCAACAAAGCGATCATACCGTTCAGGAAGAAAACAGTAGTGAAGGTGGCGCTGTTTCCCAGTGTTTGCCAAATTTTTGGGCCTGAAAAATCCGTAAATAAAGTAAAGTGTTTTTGGAAAAGATACTTGCGCGCCGAGCTCTTGGAGGATGAAAGACTTGCGCGCCATATGTTTTTGAGGATCAGAACATCACAATTTGGCTAAGGAAAGAAGGTCGCGCAAGTGTTGGTTGGGTCGCGCAAGTAACTTGCGCGACAAAGGATCTAGAGACAGGACTTGCGCGCCGTCGAGGGACTTGCGCGCCGCCGCGCAGGGGGTCCAGTTTGCCTATAAATACTGGACCACCCCTCCTCATTTCTAACGGAGTTCAAGGCCGAGAGATTGTTTGAGCTCTCGTCGCGCAGGTGGTTGAGTCGCGCAGGTGGTTGTTTTGTCGCGCAAGTAGAGCTTGCGCACCGGTGTTTGGCTGTTCTCCCAAGGCAGTTTGGAAGAGAAAGGAAGTGGATCGCGCAAGTATTTAGTTCAAGAAGGCAGTGTCGCGCAGGTGCTTCAGTGACACTTGCGCGCCAGTTTAGTCTTGCGCGCCTGAGACTTGCGCGCCGCCGGGAGACTTGCGCGCCGGGCCTGAAAAGGAGACCTAGACACTATTGAAGCACGCCTGCCTTGCTGGAGCTGCACGAAAGCCGAGAAACTACTCGGTTCATTCGAGGAAAAGTGATATTCTTCTTCTGGTGAGAATCGGACTTCAATAGAGCATCTACATTCAACAAAGGATGCACTCTTATGCAAATGAAGAAGAGACCGACACGTCTATAAACTGAGTGGGACTTCACCAACGGCAGTGAGCCAGGGGGAGTCAACGGGAGTGACCCGAGGGACGCAGTGAGTTATCCCTGAACTATTGTAAAGGCAGTGAGCCTGGGACAGAGTGTCTGTACCCGAACTTTTGTATCCGCAGCTAGTGAAGCATAGTGGATTTAGGTACGACCGGCAACCTGTCGGTGTATGCTCCTTGGACGTAGCCCTTAGTGGTGAACCAAGTAAAAATGACTGTGTCTTCTCTGTGCATGTGAATGTTTTCTTTTTGATCGTAATCATCATACAGGTTCAACAAGTTCCTACCAACGTGGGAACAAGATCCAACAAATTAAAAGAAAAAGTGGTCACCCTGATTCACCCCTCCCCTCTCAGGGTGTCCCGGGGTCCTTCAGGGACCACCCAAACCCCCAATAAATGTGGGGAAACCCTTGGAATCCTCCAAACTTAATGTGACAACTTAAAATAATTAAATGTTCCAACTTAATTTAATTAATGTGCCAAATTTAATTAAATTGATAAACTTAATTTAATATCTTGGGTCCTCATCTCCTGGTTGGGGAATTTTTGGCAAGGAGAGAGCTTGGAAAAGGAGAGACTTTGGATAAATAACTTCTTCAACAAATACCACCCTCTATAATTAAGATAATCCTCCAAACATGAAGAACGAGGATAACACACAAGCCTATATCAGAGATGAGTTGCGGGAGTGACAAACGACGACGTCCCCTTCACCGACTTCAAATTCTTCCTCACAAAATCTCCATCAGACGAACAAGGTAGGGGTTTTAATATGATTGAATTTATTTATTGATTCTTCATAATCTGGATTCACAACAATGATGACCAAACTAACATGGCCATTGTATCTCACTTAAACCTCACCCCTTTTTTTCTTTGTTCTTCGTGCGTTCTTCAACACCAAATAATTAATGACGCTGGAAACACAAAGTTTTGCTGAGCATGACATATGGACGTAGATACCTCGACTCGAGGATCATGAATATATAAACGACATAATTTTCGGTCTTGGAACGAAGCCATGATGGCTCAAAGAAGAAGGCAGTGGCCGACACCCGGCTGGCCGTGAGGAAGGTGGGGGGACGAGCGTCCGAGCCGCCGGTTGAGTAGGAGGTCACGAACCGTTGGCCGTAGTGAATCAGGGTGGTGTCCGGCATCCAACCGGCCATGTGGCAGAGCAGTGGGGCGCATTCGCACCACCGGAGTAGGAGGCCGCGACCGCTTGGCCGTAGTGGAGGTCGAAGAGCGGCCGACACCCGGTCGGTCATGGTGGAGTAGCGGCGCACGACTGTGCCACTTGGATAAGGACCAGTAGGAGCACCGGCTGGATTATGGGGTTCGACAGGACCTACTCAGGTCCCGTAGTGACATGGGAGCACCTTTAGGTGCTTCCTCTTTGCGGTTCCAAATTGAAGGGGGGCTGCTCCCCCTTCGGTGCCAGCTCGGGCGGGCCGCGCCCAGCGCAGGCCGGGCCAAGCCCATTGGGTTGGGCCTTTCCACCTCCTTCTCGGGCCAGTTCGGACCACAACCTAGAGGGCTGGGCCTGCCGAGGTCTAGGTTAACTGAGCCGGACCCGGGTCGGTCCGACAGGGTCGGACCGGACCCGGGTCTATCCGGACCCAATTTCACCTTTGTGACCATATCTTGAGAACCGGGCGACCGTTTGACGAACCTTATGTGGAAACATAATCCTTAGATTGAGAAGGTCATTTTTTTGTAATTCACTTGAGTTTTGAATAAAGTTGGAGTACAGTCATGTTGTATTGAACCCAGAATCCAATTGGGCCCTCAGAGCGGAAACACTAATAACTTACAGACCGAGCATACGATTGACGCGCCATCTGTTGATTTGGGTCCCTTATGACGTGACAAACCTTTGGGATACTTCTCCGTGAAACATCGTGGTGGTCAAGGCATGAACAATATCTCGAGGGACAAATTCTACAGAACTCAAGCACAGTGGGTGCGAGGAATCCAGTGGCTGGCAGTGAGGCGGAGGATGGAGATGGATAATACAGAGGTTAGTTGCCTATCAACTATGGGTGGGTCAGATCCTGTATGGGTCATTGCGGGGGTTAGTACCTATCAATCCTATGTGGGTTAGTGCTCAACAATCCTGTGTAGGTCTACGCATACCGATCCTGTGTGGTTCATATCCTGTGTGGGTCAATGCTCAGCGATCCTATGTGGGTCAGCGCATACCGATCCTGTGTGGGTCAGATCCTATGTGGGGCAGTACTCAGCAATCCTGTGTGGGTCAATGCATATCGATACTTTGTGGGTCAGATCCTGTGTGGGTCATTGTGGGGGTTAGTACCTATCGATCCTGTGTGGGTCAGACTCCGTATAATCCGCAGTAGTGCCTCCTGACAGAATAAGATGATCTAGTTTCACGACTAATCATCTATACTTCTATACTTCACTTATACCTCTATGAGATGAGTATTTTAACTTTGTGGTGTTACCTATGTGATACTTCTACCTTCGTGGTGTTACCTTTGTATATCTTGATAACTTAGGTATATGTATGGGCATATACCTAAGTAGTGTTGATGACAACTACTTCGTGCTTTGTGGTTTATCCTTTGTAGATTTGAGAGACCCTCAGGGGTCTCAGGGTCTCAGGGTCCCTACTGAGTGTTGTTATACTCACCACTACATGGGCTACGCTCACACCTTGTTGAGTCTTGTGTAGATGATGGACAACACTGACTGAGGATGAGAATACCAAGACTGGAGACCGCTCAGAGGTGGACCTTAGACGTGGTGTACCGCAGAGACAACCGTTCGAGAGCTGTACCTACCCTTCAGGTAGGATCCTCGACAGGTGTTCACATAAGATGTTTCCAGTTTTACTTATACTTCCCAATTTTACTTTTACTTCCCAGTTTTACTTGTACTTCCCAGTTTTACTTGTACCTTTCAGTTGGGTTTTTATTTTAGCCCCTTTACTTTCTATACACACCCTGTTTTCTATATAGTTTACTTTGTACTTGTATCTTGTTGTGTACTTGGTTTGTGTGAGTTTACCGTTTATAAAGGCAATGAATTACTGTTTTAGGGAATATGCCTTTCAGTGATTGTTTCCAGCCCCTGGCCTATGGAATACGGGCTTAGGGTAGTCACGACACGGGCCCCAGGGGACGAGTCGTGACACATTCCTACATCATTATTGAGTGAATATATTTTTACCTATCTGATTCATCTAAGAATTCTTTCAGAAACCTGTTAAATTCTTTTAATTGAATCATACTTTTTCTACAAACAATTTCGCACTGAGGAATTCCACTTGACTTCTGCTTCTTCTTTTAAGTACTTTCCTTTGCCACAACACTCCAAGATAAGATAATACTGAATATTTAACTTCAAAAATCGACCAAAACAAGTCAAAGAAAAAATATATGATAAGAGTAAACTATCCCTCTAATACCAATTGTTAGGTCCAAAAGGGGCCTATATACCTTGAAGGGGGGGGAGGTGAATTAGGTTATGAATATTATTTTCTAAATTCTTCCATCCCCACTAGATCTTGACCTCTTAATTATAAGTGTAACTTTGTTTTCACTTGTGTGTTTATTATGATCACTTATTTTCTTCTTTATATGATGATGATTATTTGAATGCAATGCAAGGAAGCAAGCATACAGATACAAAGATTTTTACTTGGTTCAGCCTCACTGGGCTACGTTCAAGGAGCATACAACAACAATGTGCCGCTGTACCAAATTCACTAAAAATCACTGCCAATAATGTTCAGGATAGATCAATTCTATGCCTAGGATTACTGCCTTTACAATGTTTAGGGTCAGGTCAATGCTTTCCTAAGGGTCACTCCCTGTTTCTCTCTCACTGGATCACTGCCAGTAGAAAGGATAGCCTTCTTCCTCTTCCTACACTCACTAATCTTGGAAGGGATCCGCTCATAGTTTATGGACTTGTAGGTCCATTCATTTTTAGGAATACATGCATCCTCAACTATAGATAGATGCTCTGTTGAAGTTCCACTTTCATCCATAGATGAATATCACTTTGCTACTGAACACTGGGCAACCCCTTTTGAAACTCTTTCTCAAAGAACACTGCCTTTGTGAATCTCACTCTTTTGTAAAGATCAAACAAGCCCTCAAAATTATACAACCTCTTCGCGAAGCTCACAGGTTTGTAAAGCTCAAAGGTTCATAGATCTCACTAGACCGTAGATCTCTCTAGATCGCAGAGCTCATAGCTTTTCAGAGCTCACACTGGTCTTTGCGATTTCACAAATCTAAACAAGCCTTTACAAAGCACATATCCTCCGCAAAGACAAACTGGTCTTTGTGGCATGCCTTCCTTTCGCAGAGCTCAACTACCTTTGATAATTCCCTTTTCTTTTGCAAAGATCCCTACTCTGTGAATATCCTTCATAATTTGAGAGTTTAAAGTTTTTCATTGAATCTCTCTACTTCTCTCGAGGGGTCAGGGTCTATTTATAGGCGATTCCACCGACTTGAGAACCCTTCGTGAAAAGTTTGCGCCACGTCATCTCAAATCGTAAATCTCCAAAATTTCCACCGAAATTCTCTCTATATAGTGAAGTACCATGAAAATTTTTGGATCATGGAGCTCTTCGTAATCGTGGAGCATTCCATCAATTCCTTTGCACCACTACTGCAAAGCTTCACTGTAATGCTCTTAACCTCTTCTGTTCACAAAGCTCATCATAATTGTAGAGCTCACTATCAACATTCTTCCAGTATCTATGAAATCTAATTTATGAAGCACATCTTCATGAAACTCATGCCTTTTCCATATTTTGATGAGATCTTCAAGGAAATTCACTTTTCGTGATGCTCACCAAACTCTAAATTTTGTACCCAAAAAATTTAGCAAACACTGGAAAATGGCACCACCTTGTATATGTTATTTTGTACTGTATCCAGATCCTCCATTAATTTATCATGGTTCTTTGTCAACATGGATTGTCAAAAAAATCTCTGGAACTCGAAAATTCACCATGAAAACTTGTTTTGTCAACAAACACAATCAACCCAAAAATGTTGCAACATTACCTTGAGGGAATTTTTCCCAACATATTTCATATAAAAAAATTATATAGATGGTACAAGTATATAGAAAATAGCCAAAATAGTACATGGAAATACAATACAAGTACCCCAAAAAGAACAAAAGACCAAAAATGTATCACAACATCGCAAGCCTCTGCTCGGTCCTATGCTCCCCTGCTCCAAGACACAATCAACAACCTATACTAGGGAAATTTTTCCTATCATCAACTGCAATCATATACTTTGTTTGGGTCCCCAAGGAGGACCAAATAGGGTGTGAGATAAACATCCCAGTAGGAAACCACCCAGGTCTATACAATTCTAACAGCAGTTCTACAAAGGTGCTAGAAAGTGTAAAAAACTAGTAAGTAATTGCATATTCCCATGGCATAAGTTTACTGTAAAGTAAAAATGAACAGCCCTCAAGGCTACCTATAAAAGAGAGTCAGATCCTAATAAGGAAACTATAACAAGTAACGAGAAAGTCACACAACCACGCTGTACATCCATAAGTATCAAGCATTTCAAAGCCACATTGTTTAGAGAAAACAAGTATCCCACAGCCACACCGTATAGTGAATTAGCATCCCACGACTATGCCGTATAGTGAAGTGTAGACCTCATGGGCCGGATCTAATGTGTCAGCAGACCAATGCATCCATGTAATAATATCTAGACCACGGAGGTTCGGATCCAAGGAGCACGTCCAAGGTATCCCATCGAGTCCCATGGGCATCCTTGGTGGAATCTCTGTTAGGCACTAGTTGGAGTCCCAGGATTATAGTAATAGAAAGTCCTACATGAGCCTAAGAAATTCAGATCCATGGGGTAGCAAGGCCCGAGACATCCCACAAAATTAGGACCCAAGGGGAAAAGTCAACCCAAGGCGTCCACTACCACATTCCAGATCCAAGGAGATCAGTCCAAGGCATCTATCAAACCATTACATAAATCATTCAAGTATTCAAATTAAACATTCATAACATGTGAGTATACCCACTCACATCACCAAGAATCAACCATGAGTATACCCACTCATGAAAACGATTTATCAAAAGCATATGGGCCTACCCTCCCATATAATTCACTTAACATTCCATTAGTCATTTACATATAGGTATACCCACCCATATAAACACATTTCATTTAAGCCAAGCTATCAAAATAGACGAGGCATAACATTATATTCAACATTCAAGGAGGAAGTACATCTCCTAAGTAGATATTCAAGTTATCAAGGCATATAAGGGCTTCCTTTAACTAGAAAAGCACAAGCACACACCCCTTGGGTGGTTTAAATAGGCATAAACAAGCCATTCTCTTAAGGCGCACCCCTCGGGTGACTTCAAAATGAGCAACATGAGAGAATGAACCTAAACGGAACTCGTGGTCAACCTCACTAGGTCCAACTACAACTACTAAAATCTACTCGCTCAAAAACGAGACATCGTCGGAAATTCTAACGAATGGAATATCGGTCGAACACCCAAAAAAGCACCAAGAAAATCTAAAAGAAAGTATAGAACACCTACCTCACCTCGATAGTAGACAACTCGTCCAGTATCAAGTCTTGATTCGTCCTGGTTTGGAAGAAATATGAAGAACATAAAAAGAATGGGATATTATGGCATATGAGCCTAAATCTAAATAGCACAGTCGTTATTCCAAAGAATCAAGAATGACTAAAAAGGAATGTAGGCCTTACTATTTCGGATCTGTAGAGATGTTTGGTTATAAAAATGGAAGTCAGAGGATGAATCAGGCTCAAATCCTAAGATAGGAACCAAAGGGGGGAGCTCTGGAGGCTTCTTGTGTGTGGGAGGAGAGAAACCCATTTGGGTTTAAAAAAAATTAATTTAAATTAATTTTTTTAAAAACACACAGCAGGGGTTACATGGTCTACCTGCACAGTTTCCCAAACCATGCAGAAACCATGCACAACTCTCTGTCTAAGAGGGCCACTTCGCATGGTAACCCCGCATGGTTTGACTAACCATGCAAAACCGCTCTATCCAAAACCTTCAGTTTTTCAAACCTCTCGCACAGTTTACCTAAACCAAGCACAAGCCATGCACAAACTGTGTGCTGGGTCATTTTCAACCCAAAACTTGGTTTAGGCCTCCGAACAATCCCCAGACACCTCTAAAACACCTATGATCAGGTTAAGCATTCATATAAGGCCATAAAAAGACATTTATACTGAAAGGAAAAGGAACAATACCTCGTACAAATACCTGAGTTCTTACAACCAGACTATATATATATATATAAACAAAGTTATTAACAATATATATATATATCAATGATTTAATTATATATATATACTATAACTCATTATATATTAACAAAAAAATAACACACGCACCCAATGATGTTCGCGCACGTCCCCCCAACCTCATCATTTTTTAAGTATGTTACAAATTGTATATATTATACATATTATATATACTCTATATACATATATAAATATATTTAGGAAAAAAATTAATGCACCCACTACGGCACACCCCCAACCCATAGTTATTTTTTACAACTTTCATATAGATATATATTCACATATATAAATCTATTTAGAAAAAAACTAACACACTCACCCACTGATGCACACCCCTCCTTAATTTTCATTTTACAACTTATATATATATATATAATAACTTATTATATGTTAACAAAAAAAATAACACACTCACCCAATGATGTCCGTGCATGCCCCCTAACCTCATTAATTTTTTTAAGTATGATGTAACTTTCATATATTATATATATTATATATACATATATAAATCTATTTAGAAAAAAAATTAACCCACCCACTTCACACACACCCCCCAAACCCTAGTAATTTTTTTATAACTTCCACATATTATATATATATATATATATTCATATATATGAATCTATTTAAAGAAAACTAACACACCCATCCACTGATGCACACCCCTCATTAATTTTATTTTTACAACTTTATATATATATACCAATCATTTAACATTATATATATATATATATAATAACTTATTATATATTAATAAAAAGAATAACACACTCACTCAATGATGTTTGTGCACGCCCCCCAACCTCATTAGTTTTTTTAAGTATGCTCCAACTTGCATATATTATATATATTATATTATATATATATATATATATATCTATTTAGAAAAAAAATTAATCCACCCATTGCTGCGCACCCCAACCCCTATTTATTTTTTTATAACTTTCACAAATTATATATATACTCATATATATATATTTAAGTCTATTTTTTTTAAAAAAATAAACACACCACCCACCGATGAACACCTCTTATTAATTTTTTTATAACTTATATATATATATATATATCAATGATTTAACATAATATATATATATATCAACTCATTATATATTAATAAAAAAACAACACACTCACCCAATGATATTCGCGCACACCCCCCAACCACATTAATTTTATAAGTATGTTTCAAATTGAATATATTATATATATATATATTATATATACTATATATACATATATAAATCTATTTAGAAAACAAAAATTAACTCACCCACTATTGTGCACCCCCAACCCCTGGTTATTTTTTTACAACTTGCACATATTATATACATATATATATATTCACATATATAAATCTATTTTAAAAAATAACACACCCACCCATGAATGCGCAAACCTTATTAATTTTCTTTTTACAAGTGACACATATTATTATGAATTATATTTATTACGATGATTGATATTTATTGAGACTTAGAAGCTACTGTATATCGGTTTTTTTAATCAAACATTTTAAAATAAATTATTTCAACTTTAATTATTTTTTGAATTGATATATATTTTAGATTTTTATTAAATTAAATAAGATATTATAATTATAATAGGCATGCAACATTGGGGTTGAGATTTCTTGTGAAACACATGATGTGATCAATTTAAAACATGTCAAATGATCGATAATTAAAATAAAATCATTTCAACTATAAAATGATAATAGAAAAATATTTTTTTTAAAGTTAAACATTTTAAAAAATAAATTTTAAAAAAATTAAAATAAATATGTTTTAAAAAAAGACTTTTAATAAAACATTTTAAAAAATCATTTACAAACATTTTAAAAAAAGATTAAAAAAAGTTAAAAAAATGTTTTAAAATAAATGTTTTAAAAATATATTTTAAAAAAATGTTTTAAAAGAAATGTTAAAAAAAAATTAAAAAAATGTTTAAAAAAAAGTGTTTTATAACAAACGTTTAAGAAGATGTTTTAAAACAAAAATTTTAAAACAAACTTTTTCAAAATAAACATTTAGAAAAAAAGTAACTACTTTGTTTGATATAGGTGCCTCACACTCTTTTATATCTACCCATTTTTTTGATGTACTGAAACATCCAACAGAACTCATGTCCTTTTTTATGGAGCTAACGACACTTCGTAGAGATATTAAAGAGCAAGTATTTCATTATCCTACGTGTTCTCTATCAATAGCTGACACAGAGTTAGTATGATATTTATTAGTTCTATTGTCCTAAGAGGACTGTACTAAGATTCATGATGCAATGAGGGGGGGGGGGTGAATTGAGTTCTTTAAAAAATTTATTAGATTAGAAAACCACCCTCTCTAAGATATAACTAACTTCCCTTTGACACAAGTGGTAGTGGAAATAAAATCACAAAGAAAAGATATCAGACATAAAGATTTATAGTGGTCTAGGGAACATAAATCCCCTAGTCCACTCCACTAAAACTTTTCTCCATGAGTTTGGTAATTTTCACTAGAGCAGTCCTTTTACCTAGGACAACCGGTCTTTTTTCTAGGGACTGCATGAATGAGTGAAAGAAGTTTCCACTTGGTACAATAGTAGAAAGATCTTTTAACCATACTTCAATAAGTCTTTGCAAACAACAACCTTTAAAGTTATTTAACTAGTAAACTTCACAATAAACGATGGAATAAAAAAAGTGTCTACAAATCAATCTCATAGTTATAAAATACAATTGAAATAAGAGAATAATTTTTTATGATAAAAGATAATAATAAACAACAACTCAAGGAGAGTCTTATGAACACAACAAAGATGATCGAGATAACACAATTGTAAATCTTGAAGATCCTTATTTTTTTTGAGTAAAATAAAGTAGTTCACTAGAGCTTAGAGATAAGATTCTTGGATAATATAGAATATTATTCTATTCTTGTCAACATTATCTTTTTCTACTCTATATTCCCCACATGAAATGCATGAAAAAACTTCTCTTTTAATCGTACAACATCTGATCCTCAAAATATGGGGTTGACATTTAAATTCCACACTTCATTTCCATAGAAATACCTCAACAAAAATACTAACCATTAAATTATCTTTGTAATTGTTTCCTTTCTTATCAATTTTCTATTATTATAATTTCTTTTACCAAAAATAGGTAATCCAACATTTAAAAAATGTATGACAACATTAATTCTCACTGAATGTACTCCAAAATTAATAAATACCAGGTTGCAAAATGATGTAGTTTATTATAGATCACTACACATACAAATTATACATATCTTATTTCATGTAGTTGAATTATCTACATGGTCAAATTTGAATAGGTGTTCTTCACACAGTTTATTTTCTTCATGCAGACAATTTTTCCATGTAGTCAAATTTCTTTACATAGCCAATTTGTCCACATTGTCAAATTGATTTACGTAGTCAAATTCTAATGTAACTGAATTTGAATCACATAGACATTTAGAACCACATAGATGATTTCACCATGTATCCAAATTATGTAACCGATTGCTCCACATAACCAATTCATATATGTAGTTGATTGATCATGTAGGAGATTCATCAATGTAGGCAATTTCTTCATAGCCAATTCCACGACGTAACTATTTCACACAAGGAATCCTTTACGTAATATATTGATTTGGCCATTTATACATCTAGAAAAATTCTCCATGTATCATATTTTCTAGACTTAGGTAAATTTCAGCCAAAATGTCCAAAATTTTAGAATTAAAGTTTTTAATAGCAGAAAGGATTAAAAATAAGATAAAACCTAATGAACACTTAAAAAATATCAGTAATATATGAAGGGAATTTAAGATCATAAAAACCTATAGTACATGATATATGTTGGAACAACATTAATAGTCTAATGATATCTCCCTTTTTTATGATTACAAAACCCATAAGATATTAAACACATGATTTTTAAAAGGGTTTTACAAAATTTTGTAGAAAACTAAAGAATACACATATTGCTTTTTAAAATGTCGTGTTTATCCTTGTATTCTCTCCCTTAATTAGACACTCCCCCCTAAAAAGATTACTTCTTAGGTTAATATTTATCCCCCTTTTTGTGTCATTAAAAAGTAAGGGTAAGGATAAAAAACACTTTTAATTTAGCACTTATAAGTATAAAATAATTAATTATAATGCTAAAATTGAATATGAGATTATGGAAAGAATAAAATTATTCATAAAAATAAAGATAGTAAAAAATTAAATGAAAACAATATCTAAGAAAAACATAAGAAACTAATAAAGAGTAATTTCATTAATTTTCAAAATTTGTTCAAAGATACATCCACTCAACACCCACAAACACATATACAAAAGACTGTTAAGAAGACCCAAGATTATGGATAGGGTTAAAATGATAAGGTGGTTTGGGTTGAGGTATATTGAATTTAGGTGAGGTTATAAAGGTAGTAGGAGGGTCCATTGGTGATGGTGGAATAAATCTTCCAAGCTTAACAACAACACCCTCTCTAACACCAACAACTGATTTGTATTGTGATCCTTGAACATGATGACCAAGAACTCTTTCAATATTCTATTTACCTATACTGGAATCATAGGATCTAATAGCATGAAAAAGTAATTTCTTTGGAGGGTCAAATGATAAAGTTAATTCCTTTGACCACTCAACAACTAGGGCTGCATCCAACTTTGATTTATCTTTCTGATAGATCTGGGATGAATCATAAATTGTATAAAATTTCTATTTGGTACCTCAAAATGTATTTTGAGCAGTAGGAACAAGAATTATTCTTCCTCTTAGATAATATAGATTGTTTACACAAATTTCAATTAGACTAATGATATCTGACTTGCAGAACTCAAGAATAATACTTGATGTCTATCCATGCATTTGAGAAACTGAGGAAATATCATTTCACATAATCCATTTACAAGATTCAATATGACTAAAAGAAAATTTATGAGGTTCACTGTAAACTAGAGAAACTTTAAAACTGGTCAACACAACTAAAAAATCTAAAACTAACTTCTCCAAAGTTCGGTATACTAAGCTTTGAACATCGATCATTCTACTATTCATAGATTGTAGTTTATTTTCCACATTGGCAAGATACTCTACCCACACTTTAGAAGCCTATTAAACACCACTGGTAGGAGATTGAGATATTGGATACCTATCAGTAGGTTCAATAGGAACATGTATCACAGATACAGGTGAAACAACTAGAACAAGGGCCATCTGGACTGAAGGAATAGGTATTATAGGTCTATAGACCACCAACCCCTTACTTATAGAAGAAGTTGGCACAACTAAAAATTTCTATAACTCATAACTAGATTCTTCTTCTGAAGAGTCTAAATACAGACCTTGAACTTCCTAATAATATTATATAACAATACTAACAAGAACTGATTATTTCTAGATACTAGACTATGATAGTTAGAAATCATACCTTTTACATCTTAACAACCCTTTATAATTTCTTTTAATATTCCATAATATTCTTCATAATATCCCACTATCTCATTTAAGGACATGTCAATTCCAATACCAAGCTTCTTAATAGCATATCCTGATTCTTAGAACTCAATAGAAATATATCTCTTAAACTCATCCAAAATCACTAGTGTGATTGGATCACGTTATATTCTGAAAATCAGGAGCCACTAAAGGATCTGAGGTAGAAACTATGATAGTGGATTGAAATATCTTAATGAAATCAAATTAGATTACCACAACACTCTTTAGGGTATAAAATCTATCTTTTATCTCTATCCTAAAGAACTTAATATCATTAAAACATCTTGATACAAATCATATTTCACCAATGGAAGATTTTGGAACATGTCTCTTTGAGATAAAACTTAAACACCAAGTTTATTAAACTCTAAATTAGCAGGAGAGGCATATTTTGAATCTCTTACTAGTGATTTCATCTCCTCAAGGACTTTTTTCACTTATTTTAGAAACAAATTTCTGTATATAAGGGAATGTATAATTTTTTTTATTAGCTATATTTGATTTTCCATTATCCCAACCAACTTATCAAAATAAGATTTTGAAATAGTGAACTCCTTGAGTTATCTGATCTCATCCTTAAGTGACATTAACCCCCTTTTCAATTCATTATAATCTCTTCTAAGATTATTAAACTCAGTCAATCGAACAGAGGTAAAATATTTTATTTCATAATTATCTAAGCTCTTACTAGATGAAGTCACTTTCACATACATAAGAGGAGGAGGAGGTGATATAACATTTGGGGTATGAGAATGGACAATAGTCTCCATAACCACATTTCCATATCTAACTTCACCAGTTGTTGATCTAAGAAGAATTGGATCCACCATTTGATGAACCATTTCATCTTTAGGTATTCCTTTAATAACTGAAACACTAGGCACAATCTCAACTAAATCTACATAATGAACAACTTCAATTCTTTGAATCCGAATAGTCTCTTATACTGCATGACTAATATCTAGAAACTAAGGCTCTATTCTAGAAAAATCTATCCCTCACACCTCCCTAGTAGTAATAATATTAGAAGGTGTTGTATCCCTAGGTTTTGAGGTTTGATATGGATCCCCTTGAGGCACACCTTTCTATCCAACATACTTTAAGGAATTTGAAGACGTGTCCCTTAAGTAACCAATTATATTTAACAACATGACAAAAAAAGTATTACTCTTATGGAATTTTACTACCTATCCTTCATTTATAACTACTTCCTACTTCTTTAGAACTAGATACCATAAGGGTGATAATTCAGTTTACCTTTTCCTTTACAATAGTGATGCATAAAACACATCAAGTTCCTTGGAAGAATGAGATTAAAATTATCAATCATGATATATAAGACATAAATTTATTTAAATAACACTTTATTCATTTATCCAACTCCCTAGGATATCCCAATATGAAAAAACTTACATAGAAACTTCCACTCAACTTCTAAATCCTTTACTAGATTATTTTTAAATGTCGAGGTTCTGAAAAGGAACTCGAACACTTCTGTTGGTCCTACTATACTTATAGTAACCATGGTCCAGCTAAAGTTGAACTCCCCCTCATGGGGATAATAAAGAATCTTATCCAAATCCACTGATGAAACCATCACAATTTTCCCATTGACATTTGACAACACTACATCCTCTATTATAATGAAATAAAACTCAACATTCCTTATAATCTCATTTAACTCTTCCTTAAAAGGAAATCCTGATTTATTTTCATCAAGAAAAAACTCCCAACCTTGAAACTGAAGGACCTTCTTTAGTAGCATCTCAATAGTATTTATCTAAGCCATACTGACGACCTTTACAATAAGAACCCTATATGACACAATTCTTACTTTTTCATTCTTGGATTAACTAGAGATTCCATCAACTCCACACTTATACTTTCCTATGGTAGACATGTCAGTTGGACATCGAGTGATGATCAAGAGGTTAGTAGTGATGGTTCATATTCTAACAGAAGATACATACATGAAAGTTGAAAGGGTCAAGATCCGACTGTGTTTTATGTCACAAACCTAATTCTCAAAAGGCTTATGTACTCAATTTTGGGTTTGGTTCAATTATGGATAATAAAAACTAAATAAAATAATAAAAACCTAAAGAAAAGGATATTATTTTCTGAACCAAAATATATAAATAATGAAATCTAATAGACTAATTTAATTTTGATAAATAATTAAAATGAAATATTAATAAAATAATATAGAAATAAAAATTTAAAGAAATAAGATAAATAAACTCATTTAAATTTGAATAAACCCAATTATCTTTTAATAAAATCAAAACAACCACACACAATGGGATTAGTAAAAATATATACTAACTGTTTATTAGTAGAGATAAATTCAAGAGTTATATCACCATTTTGAGCATGATCTCTCAAGAAATGATGTCATAAATATATATGCTTTTTTCTTGAATGATTTATTAGATTCTTTGAAATGTTGATATAACTTGTGTTATAAAATTTGATTGATATTTAATTATAATTTAATCCACAATTAATTAAGGTGTGTTTCATCCACAAAACTTGTGCACAATAACTACTAGCAACTATATATTTTTCTTTAGTAGTGGATAATGAAACTGAGTGTTGTTTCTTACTAGATCAGGATATTAAGGATTTACCTAGAAAATGAAAAGTTCTTGAATTACTCTTCCTATATAGTCTACAATCACCAAAGTTGGCATCTTAATATAACGTCAGATTAAAATTAGAAGTTTTGGGAAGAATTAAGGAAAGTGAAATTATTCCTTTTAAACATCTTATAATTATTTTGGAAGCTTTTAAATGATATTCCTTAAGATTTTCTTGAAATATTGAACATAATCATACTGAAAACATAATATTTGGTCTATTAGTAGTGAAATAAAATAGACTCCCAATTATTACTCTATATATATTATTGTCAACTGGTTTACCAGATTCATCAAAGTAAATCTTTTCATTTGAACTGATAAGAGTTTTATGTACTTTACCTTTCATGTCCCAACCCACCGGGGTCTAACCCGTGAATCCTCAAGACTGCCTCCAATAGGCTAGGGGCTGGAAACTAGCACTGAGTAGGCATATCCCACAAATGGGAGGAATTATCCTAATGTAACTATACACATGAAAAAATATCCAAGATCACACCATGATGAAATGTAAACAAACTAAAACCAATCCATGTATACATCTATAAATCCCATAACTGGCATACGATAGTAATGTACTGAAAGAAAAAAATGGGTCAAATAGAATCCCGACAAAAAATTGTAAAGATTCTAGCCTTCTCTAAGGGTGAGGAATAGGATCAAATGAAAGATCTTGGTAAACACCTAGGTATTTCTAGCTCAAGCTTTGATCCACTTGCTCCACATCCTCCTAGGAAGCTGTTAAAAGAGACATTATCTTCATAAGACATGACATGTGCAAGAAGAGACCATGCATGGGTGAGTATAATAATACCTAGTAGGACACTAAAAAACCACTAAAAATGAAGCATCAAGTATAGTCAACTTAATAAAATATATAACAATCAATGTATAATAGAAAATACCCAGATATACTCAAGAAGGACACCATGCCACCAGGCGGTCATAACCAACTACCAACTACATGATTATGCTTGAAGCAATGATTGTTCTAGGAGAATCCACTATACAATCCATTCTATAATCAGAGACACTCATTCAAGAGGTCAAGATCATTGGGACCCACATAAGAAATCTCACTAGTCTTAGAAGATCCTAATACTCAGATAGGGGGTCATGTCCAAAAGCCCCAGGGGACACCACATACCCAATCCAGATCAACCAGCTATGCAGGGGATCATATGCCAACTATACCGCAAATCCTACTGACACAAACTACTAGATGAAGGATCAATTCCCTACTCAAGTAGGTCACACTGATTCAAAAAACCCCACCTAGGGTATAAAGATGACAGAGGATCACACTCCAGTCTCATGGAGGGACACCATGAACTCTATTTGAGACTCATCCTCTAGAGGGGATCAAAATCCTATTATGTGGATGTAATTCCACACCGCACCCTCAAGATAATGGACCAAGGGAACATGCTCAACCAAGAATGACCCAAATTGAAGAAATGAAGGGATACAAACACCCTCAAATGGGGTACACAATGTGTCCAACTATACCCAGGTCTACCTATGTGGTAAAGCCTTACAAGATAGGTAAAGCTCAACATACATGACATGTAAATGAAACACACAGTGTGTAGAGGTTTCATGAAACCCATGCTCATGCCGTCTGGCCATGTCCGTGTACCACTGGTCATGTTCATGTACCATCAAATATACACTTGTCCATGTTCATGTCTGATTACATGGCGCACCATTGGCCGTGTACTTATGGCTATATCCATGAAATTTCTTAAGTACACACTAAGCCATCACGGAGGTGAAACATGGTGCGTGACTTTGTCATATGGTGTGTGATATTTAACTTCAACTGAAAGCCTAGCGCCATAGCCAGGGGATCCCACACGATGTGTAATGATGGATTAAACTCTGTGTTGATCATGATTTTATAGATTCATTATATCTTTCTCCGCACTGACCTACATGTCACTAAAGACTACACCATTGATGGAACCTATAGATCTAGGGTCGAACAACCTGTGCCTTTGTCACTAGCTGGGATTCGGGTCCTCGATCTACTCAAAAATAAAACCACTGATCCATCCATCACTATGTGTCAAAATTGGGATGAATGGGAGCTGAAAATCCACTTTATCCTCCTATGATCATCCAATTCCCTTGTTGCACCTCCATATCACCAGCGATCATGAACCACACCTATGATATTGATCCATTATACTGAAGGACAGTCACACAACGATCAAATACCGAGTATTTCATCGAACCATGAGCCAAAGGAAATTCTCATGATGAACAAGAAAAGAATGGAGGAAGAAAACCATAATCCATAATATGTGAGGAACGAACCTCAATATATGTTCATTCAGACTCAATTCATTATCATAGAAGAAGATAAAAGAAGAGTAATAACCCACAATGAACTAATATACAATTCCATAAAATTAAATCTAATGATGATGTGCCTATTCTATTCATGGAATTGATCTGTGTTTGTTTGATATTAGGAACGAGATGGAAAACACAAGAATAAAATACCATAAATGGAGTTTGAATTAATCGTTGATGTAGAATGGTTTCGCATTGCCATCATTGATGAGATCTGTAAACTCTGTTGGCATAATGATCCAGGATCTGATCCTGATCCGTCATCATTCATCAAGAATTATCTCCAATGGTCATTTAGATCTCTAGGGTTTGAGAGCCCAACCCTGAATAAATTCTCTTAACCATATATTTAAAGGAGATTTGTTTTCTATGTTGAATAAATTAAATTAAATCAATTTAGTTAATTTATTTTATTAATTCTTCACCCAAGATGATTTTTTCACAAATTCTCCGCACTGACAAAGATTATGTCACACCTAGGGTAAAACCCACATCCTAAACTCAATGGTTCCATCATATTTCTAATTCGATAACCCATTCAAGAGTTACTCCACTTTTTTAGGAAAATTTCATATTCTTACTATTTAATATATTTAATATATTTCAAACATTTATTTCGGACACACCAGGCCTCAAAATCACATGCCATCTCAACACCTGGTCTTTAAAATAATCCAAATAATATCCAAAAACAATACATGGAAAATCCAAGTCATTACATTACCACTTTAAAGTGGATTTTTTAAAGTAAGTAAAGTATGTATTTGGTTTGATTTTGAATATTCCCAAAGTCTTTTGTGATAAATTTTAAATCCTAGAAAATAATTTAAATAACCCATTATGCTCATTTCAAATTCTTTTTTCATGAGTTTTTAAAATCCATTACATAATTTTTTATTTTTAGAACAAAAAATCACATCATCAACATATATATGAATTAAAAGAATATCTAAATATGAAGTTTTATTAAATAGAGTAGGATATTCCTTTCCTACTAAAAATTCATTTGATAAAAAAAACTTAAATGTTCATACCAAGCTCTAGGTTCTTGTTTAGGTGCATAAAAAGATTTAGTAAGTTTAAAAACAAAATTTGGAAAATGAGGTTTTTTAAAACTAAGAGATTGTTCAACATAAACTTCCTCTTTCATAAAACCATTTATGAAAGTAGATTTTACATTCAAATGATATAATTTGAAATTCATATGTGATGCATATGCTAGGAGAATACTAATGGATTATAATCTAGTTACAAGTGCAAAGGTGTCTTCACATTCTATATCTTATTCTTAGTTATACCATTTAGAAACTAGTCTAACATTATTCCTAGTAATCACAACATGATCATACTATTTATTACTAAAAACCCATTTTGTTCCAATAATAGAATAATCAGATGGTTTATTATCTAATTCCCATACCTTTTTCCTCTTGATTTGGTTTAACTCTTCTTGAATTGATGGACCCCAACTCTAATCAACCAAGGATTACTCTAAAGACATATATTCTAGTCAATATAAAAATATAGAAAATTATACAGGATTCCCTAAACTCATTCTAGTCATAATAACTTTATCTAAGCTTTTTATAATTGTTTCTAAGGGATGGTTTTTAAGGATTCTAGGCTATCTAGGAAGCACGATTTTTGGTTCACTAGTATTCATCCTTTTAGGAATTGGTTATAGAAAATAAAATTATAAATTATTATCCTTTTTTACTTTCAAAGAGAGGCTCAAATCTTATTTTTTTGAAAGAATCTATTTTTCTAATCAATTTGATCCATTTTGTGACCAAAAGGATCACCCTCATCAAATTTCACATGAGTTGATTCTTCAACAATCATTGATATAATTTTTGAAAACTCCATATGCCTTGTAAGTAGTATAATATCTAAGGAATATTCTTTCATTAGACTTTGGATCAAATTTACAACGATTATCCTTAGTGTTTAAAATATAAACCTTAAATCTAAACACTTTAAATCATCCAACTTTGGGATTTCTGTTATTCCACTACTCATAGGGTGTTTTCTTCAGGATATGTCTAATTAGAATTATATTTATGAAATAACATGATATATTTGCAACTTCAACCCAAAAATGAGTAGGCAGGTTATAATCACATAACATTGTTCTAGAAATTTCTTACAAAGTACCATTCCTCCTTTAAATAACACAATTCTATTGAGGTTTCCTAGGGGAAGAAAAAAGTGTGTTTGATACCATGTTTTGAACAATAGTAATTGAACTCATGGTTTCTTAATTCTCTTATATGATCACTTATCAAAGAAATCATTTTGGAATATTTATCTTTTTGAACCAATTTACAAAAACTTATAAAAATAGAACAAGATTCACTCTTAACACTTAAAAAGAAAACCCATGTAAAATCTAGAAAAATAATAAACTAACACATAAAAAATATATTTTCCTCTTATTATTTCTATACTAGATGGAGAAAACAAATCAATATGAATAAGTTATAGGGATACATAAGTAAAAACATCTTTAACTGGTTTAAAATATGACTTGTGATTCTTGCTCATTTGGAATGAATCGCATAGTTTCTTTTTATTCAATTTAATTTGAGGTAAATATGAAACTAAATTCTTTTTGGACAATTTTCTCAAATAATAGACATTAAAATTTCCCAATATTCTATGTAAAATATACGATTAATTTGTTTCAACATTTAAATAGTTTACTTTTTGTCTACTCAAAGAATTGAGATCTAGAGTATAGACATTATCTGTTCTAGGTTCCTTAAATTTAATATTTTGAGATTTAAAAATAGAACATGATTTTTTTGATAAATAAAAAAATAACCTTCATAAAAAAGTTGAAAAATTATTATCATAAAGTTCTTTAATTCTTACACATAAATAAATTTGTTGATGAGTACTGATCTTAGATTTCCAACTGATCCAACTCCCAAAATTTTTCCTTTAGCATTGTCACAAAAAGTGAAATAGCCTTCATCAAGTTTTGACAAGGAGTGGAAATTAGATAAATATCCACTCATATTCCTTGATCATACACTATCAATATACCATTTTTATTGATTATATTGGGCCTTTTTCTCTATAAAGATAAATAAAACAAGAAATTGTTTTGGTATCCATATTCTTTTGGGTCTAGCAATGTTAGTAACTAAAGATTTGGGAACCCAAATCTATTTGTGCTATATATAAAACCCAACACTGAATTTTGAAAATATTTTTGAAATAAAATAATATTTTACTCCAAAAATTTGTGGGTTTATTATACTATAATTACTTTTATCGTACCCTAACTCTCCATAGTGAAAATAAATAATTTTAGAGAGGTTATTTGTTTAGAACTAGGAACAAAATAGTTTTTATAAAGTTTTGTGTTTTCACCTTGGCTTCCTATACCAAAATTATTTTATGAGATTTATTATTTTCAAGAATTTGATTCAAGTAATTTTCATATTTTTTTTAAAATACTTGAAATATCTTTAAATCCTTGAACTTATTTTTTAAAATTTTCAATCTTGTTACTGTGGTTAATACTATATGATTTAGAATTTTACATCTTGGTTCTCAATTCAAAAATTTGTTTATTTATGTCCTCTTTTTCAATTACCAAATAATTATTTTATTTTTTGATATTTTTGTTTTTATTTTTATAAGATTCATATTTGGTTTCCAACATGGTACAATATTCATTAAATTCCTCATAAGAGTAATTTACATTTTCAAATTAAGATTCATGATCATAAGAATAATAAGAATGCACCTCATCTTAATGTGCTATAAAGCACATGTTGGACTTCTTATTAGAATGTACAACTTCTGACTCTAAAGATGTAACATCACTATAATTCTTTGAATCACTCCATGTGTCTTTTGTGTTCTTCTTGTATTTATTCTTACAGACAACTTTCTTGAAGTAAATTTTCTCAGAATTTTTATTGACCTCCATCTATAGAAAATTTGGTTTGACGTGTCCAAGATTCTTTCTTTCATAGAATATAAACTATTTAGGGTTTCCATCATGTTTCTATAACTAATTGAATGGTTTCTTAAAACCTATTCTCTTATTATAAAAATTATTGAACATTCTAGAAAAGTGATCTCTCTATCTAAAGTAAAACCATCTGAATTATCTTCATCAAATGACTCATATATTTGAATATCTTTACTTTTATGATAATCCTTTTATGTTGAAACCTTTAAATTAGAATTATTCCTTTTAAATAATATATGATCTCCAGATTCATCTTCCATATCAACCTTATACATCATAAGAGTTACAATAATATCATTTGTTTTAAAATTCTTGATCACTGTAGATTGCCTAAGGGCAGCTGAGATTCCACTCTATCTTGGTGGTAGAATTATGAGGATTTTCAAAGATTAATCTGGTTCAGGAATGAGTGTTATAGAAGAAACAATATTATTTATTACCATATTAAGTCTTCCATTCAATTGAGTTACACTTTCTTCTTCCCATATTCTAAAAGTACTAAACTTAAGCTTGTCGGTATTATATCTGAGAGCTCGCACATTGTATGTACCTTCATAAGCAACCACTATAGTAGTCCACATTTCATGAGCCATTTGAAATTGTGAAACTTGGTTGAACTCATATAGACCAAATCCACATATTATATCATTCATATATTTAGAGTTCAGATCATAACTGGTTTCAGTTTCAGCATCCCATGTTTTTGGCTATGTTATTGGAATTACATAAGGCTTCATGACTTTAAGATAAACCTTTAGAACAAGGTTATTTAGATAAATGATTATCTATTGCTTACATCAACCATAATTATCACCAATAAAATACAGAGATATTATCATATATATATGAAAAGTGCGGCTGATTTTCGCCTATCGACCGGTCAAAGTTCCGATGCTATGTTAATGTGTATAGCAACACTCAGGTCGAATCCTCGGTGATGATACTTTTTAATAGTCATTTGTTTTTAGTTGATTATATTCTAATTGGGGGGGGGGGGGGGGTTGTTTGCAGATATTATGAAATTATTGATTGATTAAGATTGATTTAAAAAATTTATACAGATTTGGGTGAGTTCATTTTTAGGGAGTTAAGCTTGTGATATCCTTGAGCTTTTCTTTATATTGCATTTAAATTAACACCCACTTCACAAGATAACGTTGATTGGAATTCCTAAGTGTTAAGGCTTTAATCCAAGCCTTAACTTAACATAGGGTTATAATATCAATTAAATCATGTTTATGGTAGTGTATTTATGGTTCCAATAATCCATGGAAACCACATGTTAAACAAAACAATTCATTAATCCATGACATGTTAAGTCCAATATACACAATGTTAAATTAAAGAATACTCATCGAGCAAAAGATCTCAATTTCTTAACATATCTAAATAATGACTCACCCCAATGGGATATTTACTAATCCATTTAAATGATTAATAATCTGGTTATAATTATTATGATGATAAATTAATAATAGAAGAAAAATAAAGAGATAAGAAAAAGAGTGGTGCGTCGAACACAGACAAAAACGATAATTAGAATTAAAAATAGACTTTCGATTGAATGAGGAAGAAAAATAAGGAAAGGGGATTCAACTATATTTAGACTATTTTAAGAACATAAATATTAAACTACATAATTTGGATGAGAATAAGAGATATTGAAGAAGAAACTTGTATTAAAACAGAATTACAAAGAAAGAGACTTACAAGATTACAAAAATGAATAACACAAAAGTAAATGAAAATAAAGAGAGGAGGAAAGGTATATCAAGTGAAAAATTGAGTATGTAAGGTACTCCCAAGCCCTTGTAAAGGCTTTGGTCATGCCAATATGTGCTCCTCTCTTCTGAAATTCCAACACTCTTGAAGGAGATGAGGGGGATGAATTTATAGCCCAAGGAAGTGGACTGTTGGCATTCCCAATCTGTCCCTCCACTTGGATCGACAATTTAGAAATAAATACAGATGAATATCAAGATATATCCTTCTTAAAAATTGTATATAATAATGTTTTACTACCTCTCGCAAATTTGAAGTCATTTAGACTCATGTATCCAAAGTTATGGTGGTTTGATTAAATAAAGTTAAACTGTCCATTTCAATCCATGCTTTTTCGATGGCCAAAATGTGAATGGATTTTGGAATAGGAAGATGCCTTAAAATCTCAATGATTTATTCAAAAAAGTATTCCTCATATATCTAATCTTTCACACTGAAAAATATCATCTTTATTTGATGAATAGATCAGGAGACATGTCATGAATACTGTACTAATTTTAATTCTCGGCCAGAATGGTGGGGTGGACTTAAAAGATTTATTTGGGCCCCTTGTTATTGGATTTGAGCTCTGAAATTTTTATCCAAGACTCCTTACATTTTCCACCTAACCTTTGAGGAGAATAAAGTAATTTTAACTTCTAGATTGATCCCAATAATTCAATATTCATGGATGGTGCAGTTTCTTCACAGATTCTGTAGGCCCTCTTGTGTGGTCCATATGAGCCTTCAAATGGAAGAATTGACCCATGATAACTTATAATGAAATGTTGTATATTGAATAAGGAATATTAAAAAATAGGAACGACACAATTTATATCAGTAGGGTGATATTTATAAATAAAATATTAAACTGACTCAATTGGACTACTTCTAAAAATGCTCAAAAATTATACTTATTATCAAAACATTAACATTTCACACAAATTATGCACATTTCATATAAAATCAATAAAGGGAGTATATAATAAGTCATGAAAATATTAATAAAATCAACTCCCCCACACTTAGTCCTGTGCATGTCCTCATGTGCAACAAATACAAAAACATGACAAAACCATTTTCACTCACCAATAAATAATAAAATTTTGTTTTCCCCAACCAGGAGAGGTTTAGAAAATTTCACTCATCCATATTGAATTACACCACAAGTTGTTACAGAAAAAATGTTCCAAAAACAATTCATTTTTTCATGCCCAAATTTAGAAATGGAAAATGGTGGTACACAAAACTTACTCCTCTCAAGATGATAACATTAATTTATGGAGCTTCACTCATTCACTAACCAAAAGTGAAAATCTTAGAGTTTGAAAGAGATATCATCTTTCATTCCCTATCCTAAGGTGCTAAAAAATCAAGAGGTATTTTTAGGTGTTTTTCTGTGTCTATGGGACAGTAGGAAGATGATATCCAAAAGATAGGAAAAAGGGGGTAAAACACCAACATAGAGAAAGCAATGCACATTTTTTTTGAAATGAAACACGAATGGAAATGAAAACACATATTTATAAGGGAATAATTGTGTGAAGAAAGACACAAGAGAGGAAGAAAATTTTAAGGGGATAAGAAGATGAAATATTTACAAACCACAAAACCTCTCCCAATGACATAATAATATAATGAAAGTGTTCTTTTTTTTAATTTTTTTCTCTTTTTCTTGAAAGTTGAACTTGAAATAGATCTCACAATCATATCCCAACCCATTATTGATATCCTCACAAAACTAATTGTAATAGTTATAACAATATCTAAGGATGAGAAATAGTGATTTTTTACCTACACAAGACACAACCCAATTTTTTTTGATTTTGTTTTTTTGAGTTTTTTTATTTTTTTTGAACACTTGTCAATATAATTTAAAAAATTACATAAATGAAAGTACATTACATTCCCCAAAACACACTGAATGAAAACCTCTCACCCACACTAAAATGGGTGCTTCACCTCAAGCATATGATAACATGGTGAAATAAAAAAAGGGTACCCAAAATAAAATCCATTCCCCCCACACTTAAATTTCAAAAAAAAAATGCAATGAAAAATACATGTTGATAATGGGTAGGATAAGGTATTAGGCTTGTAATGTGGCTATCAAAGAAAAAGTTTTCATAGGTTTGAAGGGCCTTTCAAAAGGAGGATTAATGTAAGGTAAATGGGAGGCTATTTGACTATTGTGATTCTCATGTGGTTCATAAAATGCCTCTATCATATCAATGCACACTAAAGTAGGAAATTCATCTTGAAGGTCCATAAACTCAAGACTCGCAAATGGGGTGAAAAACACACATTTTTAAAAGATTTCCATAGGTGGCCTTGGCATTAAAGAAAATGGTGTTCCTCACAGGTGGGTAAAGTTAGTTTCCAAATCAAAAATCAAGCATTCAAATTTTTTTCATTTTGACACAATATTATTTATCCAAATTCATGATAAAAATACAAATTTTTTGAGATGAAACCATGTCTTTTGACTCCCTAAAATGGTTGGACAAAATTTGAAAATTTAAGGTGAGTAAGTATGACTCTTTTTATTTTTTTTACAATTTTTTATTTTTTATTTTTTTTAGTGTTCTTTAAAATACACACCCACAAAAAAGTGAAATAGAAAAAGAAAGTGTTTGATGAAGAAAGTGGTAAAAAAATGAAAGAGAGAGGAGGAAGAAGAAAGAGTGAGAGAGAGGAAGAGATAGAGAGAGAGTTAAAGGGAAAGAGGTTCCCCCTAATTTGGATTTGGTGGGTTGTCATCTCTATCCAGTGGTGGGTTTACTATGGAATTTGGGGATCCGATTGAAGTCGATGTGGTTCTAGGATTGTGGGATGTTACCTAAAAAAGAAAAATCATTATTCATCTAATGAAAAACTAAAAAAGAAATTAAAATTTCATTAAAGTAAAAGAAAACATGGGTTGCCTCCTAAGAAGTACTGCATTTATTTGTCTGCAGCTAGACAATTGTAGTGGACTACCCATAGTCCGATGGTGGCCACCATATTTTCTCAACTCCAGAGTGCTTATAGAAAAACTTCTCCTTTGGGATGCCTGATTGTTCATTGGATAATTTATCCCCTTCCTTGATTGTGTGCTCGAAATTCAATGGGGGTGGAAAGATCATATGACTATCCTACCTTTGTTCTTCAATGAGAGTAATGACTTTATCCACCAAGTGATGGTTTTCTGTGCTTGGAAATTCAGGAAGATGTCTCAATTCTAATGGTTCATTTTTGTGAGGATCTAATAACACAAAACCATAGTATGAGATCCAAATTGTTTTTGACTCATTTATTTCATCACTTAATGATGTAGAGTAATGAGGATAAGTGGAGTCATAAGACTAAATAAAATTTTCAATATCTTTTATTTAAATGTAGTTCTCCAAATAATGGTCAATTTAAACCTCACCAGTGATCACATTATTAATTAGGGAACAAATATCACAACCTTCACTCCCATAAGGACAATATAAACACATTGGTTTAGGGTTCACCTCACATATAACAGAATTTTCAGAATCATGGATAGGAAATGATGAATTTTGGATAATCATATTTGAATAAAAAAATGAACATGCTTGTTCGTTTTCCTCATTATCATTCAAGCTGGAGAAGTGGAGGTCAGAGGCAAGATGAGATTCTAAATATTTTTCAATATCCTTTAGATCAATGGAGTTTTCATTTTTAATGTCAACATAAACTTCTCCATTTATGACTTGGTTAATGAGGATGCAATATTCAAAAAATTCTCTATCAGTAGAACAAGAAGGACATGATGGATTGGGATTCAATACACTCTCAGAGGGAGTTTCATAAGAATGGATAGAGAATTCAGATTCATTCTCTTATGGGTATCACATGGATTGAAAAATATTGAACTTGGCCAGTTGGTCACCAAATTCCATGGATATGATGCCAGCATGGACATCAATTTTGGCTTTAGATGTCATGAGGAATGGTCTTCCTAAAATCAGAGGATATTGGAAAGAAGTTGTCTCACCTTCCATGTCAAGGACATAAAAGTCATCTGGGAAGATAAGATCATTGACACGAACAAGGACATCCTCAATTATTCCCTTAGGATTGGCTATGATTTGATTGGATAACTAGATAACAACACCTATTGGGTGTAAAGGACCTAGACCAAGGTTAGAGAATATGGATTTGGTCATGACATTAATTGAGGCTCCTAGGTCTATGAGTGCATCATCAAAGTTGGAACTTCCAATTTGGAATGGAACCGTAAAGGTCCCTGGATCTTTGCACTTAATGGGTATGGAATCTTGGGTTGAAACATTTTCAAATGTCCTAAGTTGCCTCTTATGGGTACACAACTCTTTGAGAAACTTGGCATACTTAGGAATTTTTTTAATGGCATCTAAGAGGGGAATGTTCACTTCAACGTGTCTAAACATGTCAAGCATTTCAGGATCAGGTTCAAAGGAATTCTTTGGATTAGAAATGGATTGAGGAAAAGGAATTGGGTTCCTAATTGGAATAGAAGGAGGTGAGGGAATGGTTTCAGATTCCTTTTCAAGTTTCTTTTTCTTTTCATTTTATAGGTCAACATTTAAAGGGGGGTTGGAGGACTTATCTTGAGGCATAGCAATTTGCTTTCCTGATCTAAGTGAAATTTCACTTACATTAACATTGGGGTTGAGTAATGGTTGAGTTGGGAGTTAGGAATAATTTGATTATTGTTTCTCGAATAGGTGGGATTCAAGTTGACCAATTTGGGTTTCAATGTTCTTGAGGCTGGAACGGGTGAAGGAGGTAAGATCTTTAACAGCTCTTTCCCATGTTTGCTTGAAAGAAGAGGCTTGTCCCGAATTGGGATTACCTTGATTTTGGTTATTGGGAAAGCTATTGTATTGGTTTGCGAATTGGGAAGGCTCACTAAGATAGTGGAATCCAGGAGGAGGATTGATCCTTTGAGGTTGAGGAACAAAAGGGTAAGGTTGTTGGAAGTTACCAACACCATGACCATATTGGAATTGGTTTGGGTTTTGATGAGGGTATTGAGGGGGATGATAAATGGGATTCCCATATCTCAAGTTAGGGTTATATGTAGAAGGGAAAGGCTCAAAATGGGGTTGGTTTAAGTTTCTAACAAACTGACCTGATTGTTGAGGGTTGGGGTTCCACTAAGCACATGATGCATTGATATACATTGGTCTAGATGAATCATATTGATCCTCTTGAAGTTATGGACATGTGTCAGTTCGATGAGATGAAGAGTTGTAGATTCCATAGTTTTGGAAGGTCCATGAAACATTGATTGTGGAGAAGACGAGGTTGGGGATTTGGTAGCCACATGTAGTTGTCACACAAGACCTGTAAGTTCACTCATCCACTCTGTCATCTTGTTCATCTCTATGGATTGATTATCTTGGACTTGTTTTACTTGATCATGTGCTCAAGTGTGGAATTTTTGTGTGTTTTCAGCCATGTTACTTATAATATCTCTTGTAGCTACAAGAGTTTTATCAACCAGAGCACCACCACTTGCAGCATCAATGAGGGTTGTCTCCATAGCCAATAACCCCTCATTGAAGTATTGGATCAAGAGTTGGTCAGGGATTTGGTGGTGTGGAAAGGTTTTAATAAGCCTTTTGAACCTCTCCCAGTACTCATGGATTGATTCATTTGAGAATTGATGAATACCACTTATTTCCTTTTGGATAGAAGCAGTACGAGAAGCAGGAAAGAATTTATCTAAGAAGATTCGCTTCATGTCATTACATGTGGTTATAGAACCAGGAGGAAGGTAGTAAAGCCATGACTTGGAGGAGTCATCTAGGGATAAAGGGAATGCTCAGAGTTTGATTTGTTCCTCAGAAACCTCTTGAGGCTTCATGGTAGAGCACACCACTAGGAACTCTTTAAGATGAAGATGTGGGTCCTCACCGGCTAGCCCATGGAAATGAGGAAGAAGCTAAATCAAAACTGATTTGAGTTCAAAGTCAGCCTCTATGTTTGGATATTGAATACCAAGAGGTTGGTAATTCATATCAGGGGCAGCAAGTTCTTTAAGTGTTTGTTCCCTAGGATTAGCTATGTCTAATTCAACTGGTTGGACAAGGACTGGTTCTTGAGTGAGTTGATTATCTATTAAGTTTCTCCTAAGTTGGCGATAAGTTTGCACCATTTCAGGGTTAAAAAATCTGAGGGATTGTTTGGGAGGCTATAGGTCATTTAGAGAGATTTTTAAGAAAGAGAAATATTTGATTTTATTTGTGTTTTTTTCCAGTTTATGATTTTTATGAGAAGGCGGGTTATTCTTTGTGTTTTTTTTCAATTTTTTTTAAAATTTTATTTTTTGGGTTTTTTTTACAATAACTAGAAACTAATGACTATATAAAGCACCATACCCAGCAATGAAACCATTTTAAAAGCATGGATGATTGTCTCCTATCGACCAGTCAAAGTTTTAATGCTCTGCTAATGTGTATAACAGCACTCGGGTCGAATCCTCGGTGATGATACTTTTTAATAGTCGTTTGTTTTTAGTTGATTATATTATGATTGTGGGGGTTTTTTTTAGAGATTATGAAATGATTTATTAAATAATATTGATTTAAAAAATTTATAAAGATTGGGGTTAGTTCATTTTTAGATAGTTAATCTTGTGATATCCTTGAGATTTGCTTTATATTGCATTTAAATTAACACCCACTTCACAAGATAACATTGATTGGAATTACAAAGTGTTAAGGATTTAATACAAGCATTAAATTAACTTAGGGTTCTCATCTAAATTAAATCTTGTTGATGGTAGTGTATTTATGGTTCCAATAATCCATTGAAACCACACGTTAAACAAAACAAGTCATTAATCCATGACATGTTATGTCCAACATACACAATGTTAAATTAAAGAATATTCATCGAGAAAAAGCTCTCAATCGTTTAACATATCTAAATAATGACTCACCCCAATGGGAGATTTACTCATCCATTTAAATGATTAATAATATGGTCATAATTATTATGATGATAAATTAATAAGAGAATAAAAAGAAAGAGATACGAAAAAGAGTGGTGCATCGAACACACACACAAACGATAATTAGGATTAAAAATAGACTTTCGATTGAATGAGGAAGAAAAATAAGGAAATAGAATTAAAATATATTTAAACTATTATAAGAACATAAATATTAAACTATATAAGGTGTATGATAATAATATATATTGAAGAAGAAAATTTCATTAAAATAGAATTGCAAAGAAAGAGACTTACAAGATTACAAAAATGAAGAACCCAAAAGTAAATGAAAACAAAGAGAGGAGGAAAGGTATATCAAGTGAAAACTTGAGTATGTAAGGTCCTCCAAAGCCCTTGGAAAGACTTTGGTCATGCCAATATTTTCTTATCTCTTCTGAAATGCCAACTGCCTTGAAGGAGAGGAGGGGGATGAATTTATAGCCCAAGGAAGTGGACTATTGGCATTCTTAATATGTCCCTCCACTTTGCTCGACGATCTGGACATCCAAATAGCCGAATATCGAGATATATCCTTATTCAAAGCTATAGATAATAATTTTTTACGACCTCTATCAAAATTTGGAGTCATTTGGACCTATTTTTCTAATGTTATTGCGGTTTGATTAAACATCAATAAACTATCCATTTCAATCCATGCTTTTTCGATGCCCAAAATGTGAATGGATTTTGGAATTGGAAGATGCCTTAAAATATGAATTATTTATTCAAAAAAGTCTACCTCCTATATATCCTATTTCAAAATGAAAAATATTAGCTTGATTTGATGACTAGATCAGGAGACATGGAATGAATACTGTAATGATTTTAATTCTTGGTCAGAATGGTGGGATGGACTTCGAAACTTCATTTGGGCCCCTTATTCTTGGAGTTGGGACCTGAAATATTTATCCAAGACTTCTTAGATTTTCCCCAGAACATTTGAGGATAATGAAATAATGTTAACTTCTAGATTGATCCTAGTAATTCAAACTTCATGGCTGGTCTAGTTTCTTCACAGATTCTGTAGGCCCTCTTGTGTGGTCCATATGATCCTCCAAATGGCAGAATTGGCCCATGATCCCTTCTAATGAAATGTTTTATATTGAATAAGGAATCCTAAAAAATAGGAACAACACAATTATGATCAGTAGGGTGATAGGTATAAATAAAATAGTAAACTAGATCAATTGGACTACTTCTAAAAATGGTCAAAAATTATATTTAGTATTAAAACATTAATATTTCACACAAATTATACACATTTCATATAAAATCAGTAAAGGGAGTATATAATAAGTTATGAAAATATTAATAACATCAATATAACTTCTCTATTTTCAGTTACAATAACCATATTAAAGATAATATTTAAACTTCAAGATTTGAATGCTGAGAACTTGAAAGTCACTAGCTCTAATACCAATTATTTTCCTGAGAGGATGATACTAATACTCAAGGAGGGTGGGGGTGAATTGAGTTATTAAAAAATTTATTAGATTAGAGAACAAACCTCATTAATATATGATTAACATCTAATATATTCTTTTACAAAATATGTAATGGAATTAAGTGCACAAAGAAAAGATATCAGGTATAAAGATTTATAGTGGTTTAGGGAACAAAAATCCCCTAGTCAACTCCAATAACACTCTTCTCCACGAGTTTAGTGATTTTAACTATACCAATACTTTTACTAGGGATAACTATTCCTTTTATAGGTATTTAATGATTGAGTGAAAGTAGTCAAAACTTGGTATAATATCCACAATCGCTTTTAACTAGGATCCAACAAGGCTTTTGTAATGAACCAGCCTGGGTCAACCTAGCACATCACCCTATCTGGCTATCCAAAAGTCCTAAAGTTTGACTCCCTATATTCCATAGTCTTCCAACTAGTAGTGAGGGTCTAAATGATACAATGGGGAGACTATACCCTATATCCAGAGTGTAATAATAGTAGAAATAACTAAACCATCCACAAAGATAAACATCAGAGTATGCATAATAAATAAACTAAAGAAACAACATGCTATAATAAATGAAATGCATCATACAATCACATAGACTCTAGGAATGAAGAATATACAATAATCAATCACCTATTGGGTTGACCACATATACAAAATAAAAAAAGTAAAAATAAAAACAACATGATCTACTGCCAGCACCAAGCCAAACCACACACTAGGTATCCACAATGATCTAGATGTATCCAAACGATCCTGAGGCCCCACACGAGTGGCTCATATCAATCAAGAAACACTGGGCCTCAATACCATCCATCATGAAACCAATACTCCAACCTGAAAGTAGACATCAGGTCTGTATGCACATTGAGGTGAACATACAAGGGGTGAGAAATAAATCTCAATAGGCTACCCACAATGGTGAACCTATAAAAATGTTTTCATAACAAGTGAATTTGTACTTGATATTCCCACAATAGACAAAAACTAATAGACACTATCATAAATAAAACAACTACATAGAATAAGGGGAAAAACAAAAATAAGTAAAACAACCAACCACAGGTTCTAGTATGACACTTGAGGTAAATTTACCCCACTTTAGCCCCTATCATAAGATTTATAGCATGTGGATCACCCAAATACATGAAAATTGGTGTGTCCATTAGATATACACAAAAGATCTAAGACTTTTAAACATAAATACATGAATTCCAGACCCCAGGGTGTAACCCTAGGCATCCACAACTACAACACACATCTATTGAGCTCCAGGACTCTGATAGCATGATCTGAACTTGCAATAGAACCTCCCATCCACACGTCAGAGATATGTCTTGTCCCATAAGTCACACATAATGACTCGAGATCCACCATAGACCCATCAGATACACCATCCTATGGGATACATCTACATGGACCCAACAGATGCACTACATAAGGGCTCTATACACAAGTTCAGAAGCACAAAAATATCCACAAAAAATAAATCCAACCCCTAGATAGGGTGCACACTCAACCTAGGGGTAGTTTACTCATCCAGATCATCTATTAGCTCTGTAAGACCATCTAACAATAGCCATCCAATATAGAAGATATCCAGATCACAACTTAGAGACAAAACCAAATCTATGATATCTCAAGGGTCTCCTCCTAAAAACAAAGTTTTGAGTAGAAAATACCTCAAACATATCAGCTAATAGACAACCAAACATGGGATGATCCAACCTCTAACTCACTATCCAAAAATTTGAACTATCATCATTGATAATATTGCAGATAACAAATCATGGGGCCTCTCTTAGCACCCTGGATCTCATTATCCAAAAAAATAGCCACCATGGGATCTCTATGGGTTTCCTTAGTGTCAAACCAAACTCAGGGTTCCCATGGTCCTTGAGGTCACAACATAAAGTGACATACTCCATGGGACTACCCTTATACAACCAAGCTCTCAGGACACACCCATAAAAACAACATCAAAGAACCTAAAGGTAAAAAAAAAAGTTATGGATACCCTATGAGGGGTTCCTCTAGATCATCCAAAATCATGGGACACGTCCAATGTGGAAACATCCCAAGAATCCCTCAGTGGAATATCATTGATCCTTTATCAACAATGTTCCCAAAGGGAATCCAAAGGAACAAGCATTCCAATAGGGGCATTCACAATGGTCCTCATGACCACCTCAAAGCAGGACCCTACATAAGGGCTCCTCAGTATAGAGAAACCTCAGGGAAAAGCCCATTTAAGAAAAAACTCAACCATAATTCCCATAAAACAACCCACCCATGGGTACCAAATTATCCATAAGGGAATCCAAAGGAATAATCTCGCAAACATGGGCATTCACAATAGTCCTCATAACCCCCTCAAAGAAGGACCATATATAAGGGATCCATAACATAGTAAAACCTTGGGGCAAAGACCACACAAGAAAAACCTAAACCAACATTCCTAAAAAAAATCCATCCATAGGTACCAAATATCCTATAAGGGAATTAAAATAGCACTATGACAGTCAGGAATCCTCAAAAGTCGACTACAGTAACCACTGATCACTTGATCAACAACTATCCCACTAGGGAATCCTTGAGAGTCCCTTATACTCATCTCAGTATCTTAACAACACCTAGCTGCAACCACCATAAAATAGCATCAACCCTTCCCAAAATCCCTAACAACTCTATTCTCCTCAAACCTAAGAGATAATGCCAACCACTCTAACCTAGAAAAACTAGTTTCGAAATGTAGGGACAAACCAGTATCTCCTCAGAGATACTACACAATATTGTCTTTTGGAATCTATGAAAATAATCTAAAATAAATTTCCATGGAACACTCCATCCAAGCTGATCAATGAACTCAAAACTATAACTTAGGCCTCACAACACATAACCCAACCCCTAATAGGATTGTAAAACTAAACCTCAGGTAAATCCTCTTGGTGAACTCTCACAAACAAAAAACCCATCCAAAAGGCCTCTAAATGCCTAAAGGATTCCACTATCATGATATATGTGAAAAAACACTCAGAATTAAATACTCATAAGTCCAATCCCAACAATAGGGAATAAAACACCAAAAAATCCCCAAGATGAAAAAATTACACATTGTGTACTTCTGAGTACACGACGTGTACTCTCAAATATTCACCTAGCCATGTACTTCTACATGGCCATAGAAGACATGAGATCTGATTTTGTGATACTACATGGACATGGAATACATGGGGTCTTCCCATTTACTACTACATGATCATGTACCCCTCACATGGGGTATCTTCCCAAGTATATGGCCACATGACCATGTCCCACTACACAACGTGTACCCAGAGTACATGGCATATACTTTCAAAAAACATCATCTACCCATGTACTATGCCACATGGTTTGGTACATGGCCATATACTACTATAAAAAATGTACTTAAAGTACACAATGTGAACTTATAAAAACTTTATCTTCCAAAAATAGGAAAAATAAACAACATGTGTTCATAAAACCACACACCATGTACATGGGTTTCCCCAAATGGGAAACCCTCAAAATTCCCCCAAACCCCCTATTTCTCTAAAAAATCCATAGATCAACCCACTAAGGGTATCCAAAAACCCATAAATGGGATTAAAACATAAAAAAACTATTCTATAGTGATTTTTGGTATAAAACACAAAATAGGCCTAACTCCGGGTGGAAGTCGCTGATGCTTCGGTTCGATCCGCGATCTGAAGCTACCATACGATAATCTGGAATGACCCGATATCCATGGTGGTTCCCCATCCTCTCCCTCTACCTATTCCCTCCATATAATAATCTAAGTTGAGAGACACCCATAGGGGGGATCCACGTACATGGCATGACAAAGTAGGAATGGAAAAAAGAATAGGAGAAAAAAGAAAAATAAGAAAAAAGAAAAAGAAAAAGAAAAGAAAAGGGACCCAGACCCGACCTCGGTGCTCGACACAAGATTATACCAAGCCTATAAAAAACCCCACATTCCAGACTCAATAATGGTGACAAAATATGAGTATAAAACTCTATTCAAAATATATCACTGAATGAACATGCGTGAATAAATTAATATTTAATTAATTAAAAACTAAATATTTCATAAATATTAAAATGGCTCAAATTTCCACCAAACTTCTATCCTAGGGTAAACACCCTATTCCAGGACCAACTGTGTGGTCAAAAAATTATCTAAAATCATATTATAGGACAAATTACTATTTTCTATTAAAACTCTTTTGGGAATAAAAATTTTAATTTCTCCTAATTTTCACAACCTATGGAGACACAGGTCATCACAAACTCCCCACCACAAATGATTCATGCCCCTAAGAAGCCTTAGTGGATAACCAAAAACCAATTCCTCTCTAAAGAACTGGCACAACCGATGCTATCTCAGCTGTCTAATGACTAGTCTTACAACACCCAAAATTCCTTCCAAACACAAGATACATTCAACCATTACTGATATAATTCTCCCCAACACAAGAGTATACTTATAGAAACCCCACTATATAAATGGAAAACCACATAGACAATGCTAAATACATTATTAAACACAATAGATAGACAAAGAAAAACCACTCACACCTAGGCACCAACATGAAGACCTATAATAACCATGCTAAAAAAACCACTAAAATGAGTCTCATAACCTCCAACAACCGATGATACACTCCCCACCATAAGTATTTCCTTAACACACTCCCAAATGAGCAAAAGGACTCATGATCACAAAATCCAAGTTCTAAAAAAACTAGGCTAATGTGCCTAAAACCACTGACCATTCTTCTTATGAAGGCTAGTTCCAACAAGTAGGAACACCCTCGATACTCCTTTTAAAAAATGAGACATCTCCCTCATGCCACAATAAACCATACAACCACCCTCCACTTGGGTGTTAATATAGATTCAAAAGCTTCCAAACACACTTCCATTGCACTATCCAAGGCATAATAAAAAATGAGCAGGGATAGGGATCCAATCGAACCCACCTTCTCAAACTAACCATAAGATAGGGAGAAATCCAAGTGACCCACTTCTTAAACACTAGTAATCCTTATGCCTAACCACATACCGATGATAATAGAAGTCAATGAACTCACTAAGGAAAAATATCTATGCCCACACAAGCCATCAGTGATAGTATAAACATGGGCCCCACCACATGACATGGAAGACAACACGTGGTAAAAATAACTCCCTCCCAAGAAACATGAACCCAGGAATTTAGGGGAACCACAAGCTCAGGGAAACTCGAGCGGAATAAAAATATACCTCAAGCATCCTTTCCCTCATCAATCCACCAAAAAGGCACTCAGATCCCATTACCGACCCACAAGGGTCTCCATGTATCCCTCGATGAAGGAAATGAATCTCTAACATTGGTGAAACTCTCACCACATGATCAACATGGACTATCATCAAAAGAAAATATAAAACACCATAGATAGGAATATGTCATGTGAATTTTAAATGCCTAGAATGATTCATGAACACTAGCCTCTTTCCCATGTTCCATGAGCCAAAACCCAGAATAAACCATAAATCCACAAACCCAAGTGCATCAAACTAGGTGAAATCATGCAGCTATAAAAATGGAATCTAAGAATAGTAATCCCATAAACTGGAAACTTGGACTTCTTATCAACAAATATTTTCATGACACACCAGACTAATATCCATCCCAAGTTCTGAAACATTCATTGACCACTTATCTACCAACTCCCCAAATAAAAAAAAAACTAGACACCTCTAATACCATTTTGTAATGAACCAGCCTGGGTTGACCTGATACATCACCCGATCTGGATCACCAAAAGGCCTCAAGAATGCCTCCCCATACATAAAAGGATTACCAATAGAGAAGAGGGTCTAATGATATAGTGGGGAGACTATAACCTCTGACCAGATTGAAATAACAATAAAAATAACCAAAACATCCATAAGGATAAACATCAGAGTACACATAATAAATAAAATGGATAAAAAACATGATATAATAAATGAAATGAAACATACCACCATATAGACTTTGTCCATGTAGAACCTATAACAACTAGTCTCCCACTAATAAAAACACATATAAAAAATAAATAAACTGAAAATAAAAACAATAGGATCTATTGACAACACTGATCCAAACCACATACTCAGTCTCCATGACGCTTAAGCTACAACGACCTAATTTCAATACTCTATAAGAACAGATCTGCTTGATCAAGAAACACTGGACCTTGACTCCATCCATAATGAAACCTATTCTCCACCTTGAAAATATACATTAGGTCTACACACACATCGAGGTTCACATACATAGGGTGAGAAATAAATCTTAGCAGGACACCCCCAATAGTGAACCTATAAACCAACTCTCATAACAAGTGCATAGGCCTGTGATATTCCCAGCCTAGTTGAAAACTAATAGCAGTTGACTTAAAGAAAAAAACTGCATAAAATAATGGGGAAAAAACAAGGAAAACAACTAATCGTGAGTTCTAGTCTAACATCTAAGGTAAATCTATCCCCTTCTGTCCCCTGCTAGAGGATTTGTAGCATGTGTCTCACCCGACCACATGAAAACCAGTTCATCTTCCAGATCAATACATGGTCTCTATGATGTCTAAACAAAAAGGCATGAATGCCAGACCCTAGGGCATAACCATAGGCATCCACAACTACAACACACATCTACCAAACTCTAAGAATCTGATGGCATGATCCAAACTTGCGACAAAACCTCCCCTCCACATGTTAGAGATCTTTCATGTCAAAAAATTCCTATAGAATGACTTGGGCTCCACCATGGACCCATTAGATACACCATCCTATGGGATCCATCCACATGGACCTAAGAGATGTATTATATAAGGGATCTATACACAAGGTCAAGAGCACAATAACATCCAAAACAAATAAATTAACCCCTTTTCTAGGACTCACCTTAAACCTAGGGGTAGTACAATCATCCAGATCGTCCATTATATCTCTAACACTATATAACAATAGGCAACCAATGGACCAGAGAACCAAATCACCACTCAGGGACAATGCCCAATCCAAGATATCTTAAGGGTCTCCTCCTCAAACAATAGTCTTGATCAAAAATTGACTCAAACATCTCATCTAATGGATAATAGAACATGGGACGATCCAATATTGAACCCACCAACCAAACAGATGAACTACAACACCGATAAACTCTCATCCAACAAATCATGGGCCCTCTCTTAGCACCCTAGATCATAGTATCCAAACAAAACATCCACCATGGGTTATTCATGACCAATCTCAGGGTCAAAACAGTCTTAGGGATTCCACAGTTCCTGGTGTCACAACATAAAGTGATGTCCTCCACGGGACTCCCCGGTTGAATCCAAGCTCTCAGGCCACACCAGTATAAACAACCTCAACTGGACCAAATACCATAGAAAGAGAAGGACACCCTATGAGGGGTTACACTAGATCATTTAAAATAATAGGACACACTTAATGTGGAAACAACCCAAGAAGCACTCAGTGGCTACCCATTGATCCTCAATCAATAATGCACCAAAGAGGGAATCAAAAGGCACAAGAACACCAATAGGGGCATTCACAATGGTCCTCATGAACACCTCAAAGCAGGAAATTGAATAAGGGATCCTCATCATAGAGAAACCTCAAGGTAAAAACCATATAAGAAAAACCTCAATCAACCTTCCTAGTAAACAATCCATCTATGGGTAACAACTCTCCCATAAGGGCATCCAAAGGCATAAGACCACAAACAGGGGTATTAATAATGGTCCTCATGACCACATCAAAGAAGGAACTTGTATAATGGATACTCAACATATAGAAACCTCAAGGAAAATACCATGAAAGGAAAACATCAACCAAAATTCTCAAAAAAAAAACCAACACAAGTACCAAATTACCCATAAGGGCATCCAAATAGCATCATTCCACTCAGGAATCCTCAATAGTTAACTATGGTAACCACTAATCCCTCGACTAGAAACCAACCCACTAGAGAATCCTCGAGAGTCCCTCAGTCTCATATTAGTAGTTCAATGGAACCCATTCATAATCATTATCCAAAGGTATCATGCCAACCCAAAGGCTCCAATAACTTTAGTCTCCTTAAACCCAAGAGCTAACCCTAACTGCTCTAACCTCAAGCAACTAGTCCCAACATGTAGGGATAAAAAAAGATCTCCTCATAGATACTACATGATAATATCTTCTAGAATCAATCTAAAGAACCTCAAATTGATCTCCATAACACACTCGATCTAGGACGATCTATGATCTCACAACCCTCACCCGGGCCTCACAGCTCACAACCCAACCCCCGAGAATATTATGAAACTAAACCTAAAGGAAATCCTCCCACTAAAATGTATTAGTCCAGAAAACCCATCTAGATGACCTCTAAAGATCAAAATGATTCCACCATCATGATCTATGTGAAAAAATGATCAAACTAGACTAATAACAAGTATAATTCTAACCTTGGGGAACAAAACACCAAAAAACCCAAGATGAAAAAAGTACACAATTTGTACTCTCAAATATGCACCTAGACATGTACTTCTACCTAGCCAGAGAAGACATGGGGTCTGTCTATTTACTAATAAAAAACCTAGTAATACATGGGGTCTTCTTGTGTACTACTACATGGCCATGTACCCATCACATGGGGTGTTGGCCCAAGTACATGGCCACATGGCCATGTCATACTACACGACATGTACCTAGTGTACATGGTGTGTACTTCCCAAAACTCTATCTTCCCATGTACTATATCATATGGACATGTACATGGACAAGTACTATGACACAACATGTACTTAAAGTATATGATGTGTACTTTATAAAACTTCATATTACTTGAAAATTAAGAACCCATGACGTGTGTTCATAAAACCACACATCGTGTACACAAGTTTCCCCAAATAATAATCCCCCAAAACACCCCAAAGCCCTCGATTTCTCTATAAAAGTCATAGATAAACCTACTAGGGTTCCATAAAAACCCATAAATACGATTAAAACATAAAAAAACTTTTTATCGAGAATTTTTTTTATTAAAAAATAGTTCTATATCCAGGTGGAAACCGCTGACACTTTGGTCTGATTCATTATTCGTAGTTACCACATGATGATTTGGAATGAATTGAGATTTGTGACAGTACCTCCTATTATCCCTCTCCCTCTCCCTCTCCTCTACCTCTCCCTATCTTGGATGAGTGACAAACAAATGGGGGGATCTATGTATGTGAAAATCCAAATGAGGAAGGGAAAAGAGAAAATGAGAAAAAGAAAAAAAAAGAAAAAAAAGGAAAAGGAAAAGAAAAGGGGTCCGACCCCAACCCTAGTGCCCGACACAAGGTTATACCCCATCTAAACAAAACCACCCATTTCAAACTCAACTAAAGTGATGAAATCTTAGCCTAGAACTCCATTCAAAAGATATCACTGAACAAACATGCATGAATAAAGTAATATTTAATTAATTAAATATTAAATATTCCATGAAAATTTGAATGGAGCAAATTTACACCAAACTTCCGTACTAGGGTAGACACCCAATTCCAGGACCATAAGTGGTTAGAAAAATTATTTGAGATCATATTATATAAGAAATTATGATTTTAACCAAAAATAATTCCAGAAAAAAAAAATTCAAATTTCCCCCAATTTTCATAACCCATGACAACACGGGTCGTCAAAAAATCTCCACAAAAAATGTTTCTCGCCTAAAAAAATCCTTAATGGAAAACAAACATCCAAGATCTACTCAAAGCACTAATGCAACCAATGCTATATCAACCATTTGATGAGTAGTCTTAAAACACCCACAACTCTCTCCCAACATGAGATACATTCAACCGCAACTAATCTGATGCTCCCACTATAAGAGTATCCTTATCATCACCATGATATCCAAATAGAGAACTACATGACCCATGTTATTCCCATCACTAAATTTAATGGATAAACACAGCCAAACTACTCACATCTGAGAACCATCACAAAAACCCACAAAAACCATGCTAAAAAAACCACTTAAATGAGGATCATTATCTCCAAAATCCTATGGTGAACTCCCCAAAACAAGTATTTATTTAACCCACTCCCAAATGAGCAATAGTAATTGCACTCTCACGGGACAAGTTCTAATGAAACTAGGATAACATGCCTAAAACCACTATTCATTGTCCTCATGCAGGTCAGTTTTAATAAGAAGGATCACCCTTGGAACTCCTCTTCAAAAATGATTCATCACCCTCATTCCATGATCAACCACATGACCACCCTCCACTCAGGTGTCGATCTAATTCCAAAAGTATCCAACCATGCTTCCAATATGCTACCCAAGGCACAAAAAAATGAGAAGGTCTAGGGGTATAACCAAACCTACTCTCTCAAACCATCCATGAGACAAGGATAACTCCCAGTGCTCCACTTCTAAAACACCATACATAATCATTACTAAATACATCCTTATGATAACATACCACGATGACCTCAAAAAATAAAAATATCCATGCCCACCCAAGCCATTAGTGATAGAATGCACACAGACCCCACCACATTACCTAACAAACAACATATGATAAGAACAAGTCCCTAACAAGAAACACAAACTTGAGACATCAGGGTAACCAATAGCTCATGTAAACTCAATACCAATCCAAATACTCATTAGGAATACTTAACCTCATGAGCCACCAATAAGAAACTCAGATCCCATTACCAATCCATAAGGGCCTTCATGCATCCCTCGATGAAGGGATTGCATCTCCAACACTGATGAATCTCTCACCACATGATCCAAATGGATTTTCATCATAAGAAAATATAAAACACCATAGATAGAAATATTTTATTCGAACCCTATATTCCTAGAATGATTCGTGAATACTAGCCACTTACCCATGGGAAAAGAGAAAAAAACTAGAATAACCCATAAATTCAAAAACCCAAGTGCATCATACTAAGTGAAATCACATAATCATGAAAAAGGAATCCAAGAAAAGAAATACAATAACCTAGAAACTTGGAATTACTATCAACAAATATGTTTGCAACAAACAAATTTGATATTCATTACAAGTTCCAACACATTCCTAGACCACCTGTCTACTAACTCCCCAAATCCCAAAACCATACACTTCTGATACCATTTTATATCCCTGGTCGACCTAACAAGTCACCCAATATAGATCTCCACCAGGCCTCAAGAATTACTACCCATATTCTAGAGGCTTTTGATTAGTGGAAAGGGTATAAAGGATATAGTGGGGAGACTATACCCTCTGGTAAAAGTGAAATAAAAATGAAAATAACTAAAATATCCACAAGGATAAACATTAGAGTACACATAATAAATAAACTGAAGAAACACCATGCTATAATAAATGAAATACAACATATATTCATACAGACTCTGGACATGTAGAACATAGAACAACTATTCACTCATTGGTCCAACAACATATACAAAATAAACAAACCAAAAATAAAAATAGTAGGCTCTACTATAAAAACTGAGCCAGACCACATACCGAGTCTTCATGATGATTAAGCTAAACCATCTCGATCCAAAGACTCCACATGAGAGGCTTCACTTGATCGAGAAATACCAGGAATTGTCCCTATACATCTCACAACCTATGCCCCATCATGAAAGTTGACATTAGGTCTGCATGTACACCAAGGTACATGTATAGGGGGTGAGAAATAAATCCCATTAGGACACCCCCAATGGTGAACCTATAAATCTGATGTCATAAAAAGTGAATACACACATGATATGACCACCCTAGACTAAAACTAGTAGTAGTTGGCATAAATAAAAAAATTACATAAAAAGGGGGAAAATAAGGAAAAAACCAACTGTGGGTTCTATTTTGACACCTGAGGTAAATATACCCCTCTTCTGCCTCCTACCAAAATATTTACAGCATGTGGATCACCTATCCATATGAAAACTAGCACATTTTCTAGATCTACACAGGAGCTCCAAGATGTATAAACATAAATTCATGAATACCAAACCCTATGGCATAACCATACGAATCCACAACCACATCACACATATAATAGAATCTAGGATACTGATGGCATGATTCAAGCTGGTGAAAGAAACTCCCCTCCACATGTTAGAGATCTATTGTGTCCTAGAAGTCCTTATGAATGACTCGTTCCTAATCATAAACCCATCAGATATGCCATCCTATGGGATCTATCCACATAAACCTGATATATAAACTATACAAGGATTATATACATGAGTGTCAGAGTGAAACAACATCCATAACAAATAAATAAACCCCCTATTCAGAAGGTACTCTCAACCTAGGGGTAGTTTACTCATCCAGATCATCCATTAGCTCCTTAAGACCATCTATAAACAACCAACCAACAGAGTAGAGAATCATATCACTACTTAGGGACAATTCCCAATCATAGATATCCTAAGGGAATCCTCCTCAAACCATAGTACCAAGAATAAACTACCTCAAATGTCTTATCCAATAGCCAATCGAACATGGGTTAATACAACTTTGAACCCTCTGTCCAAGTAGCATAACTAACAGCGCTGATCAACTCTTATACAACATAGCATGAGGCATCTATCAACACCCTATATCTCAGTATCTAAATAAAATAGCCACAATGGTCTCTATATAACCCACATCATGATCAAACCTAACTCAGGGATCCCATGGTCCTCGAGGTTATAACATAAAGTGACTTCCTCCATGGTACTTCCCTATTACACCTAAGATCACAGGACATGCTCATAGAAACAACCTAAATCACCCAAAGGCCATATAAAGTGCAGGACATCCTATGATGGGTTTCTATAGCTCATCCAAAATCATGGGACACACCCAATATGGAAGCAACCCCCACATGCCTCCCAATGATCCTCAATCAAAAAATTCACCCAAAGGGTATCCAATGAAACAAGACCACCAATAGGGGAATTAAAAATGGTCCACTTAACCACCTCAAAGTAAGCCCCTGAAAAAGGGCTCTTCAACATATAGAAACATTGGGGAAAATCCCACGCAAGAAAAACCTCAACCAACCTTCTTGGATAAAAATCCATCCATAGGTACCAAATCACCTATAAGGGAATATAAAGGAAAAAAACTACCAATAAGGGAATTAAAAACGGTCCTCTTAAACACCTCAAAGAAGGAATTTTCATAAGGGATCCTCAACATAGAGAAACCTAAAGGAAAATCCCATTCAAGAAAAACCTCAACCAACCTTCTTGGAAAACAACCCATACATGGGTACCAACTCTCCCATAAGGGCATCTAAATAGAACCATGCCATTTATTCATCCTCAAATTCTAACTATGGTAAATACTGATAACTCAATTAGTAACTATCCCACTAGGGCATCATCAAGAGTCCCTTAGAATCATCTCAGTAGCTCAATGACACCCATAAATAACCACTATCCAAAGAAATCAACCTATCCTAAAGGATCAAATAGTTCTAGTCTCTTCAATCCCAAGAGCTAACCCCAATTTCTATAACCTTGAGCAACCGGTCCTAATATGCAGGGAAAAAAATATCTCCTCAGATATACTACATGATCTCATATTCTGGAATCTGTCCAAAGAACCTCAAATATATCTCCATGGAACACTCAATCTAGGTAGATCACCAAGCTCACAACCCTCACTCGGGCCTTACAACTCACAACCAAACCCCCATGAGGATTCTAAAACTAAAACTTGACAAAATTATTATATTAAACTCTATCAGTCCAAAACACCATCTATATAGACTTTAAATTATGAAAGGATTCCACCATCACAATATATGTGAACAAATTCTCATAATGAACTACTCACAAGTCTAATTATGACTCAAGGGCACAAAACACCAAAAAACCCACAACCTGAAAAAAGTATATGACATATAATTCTGAGTACACGACATGTACTCTCAAATTTTAACTTTCCCATGTACTTATACATGTCCAAAACATACATGGGGTCTGGTCATGTACCACTACACAACCAAGGCATACATGAGGTCTACACTTGTATTACTACACAACCATATACCACTCACATGGGGTGTCTACCCAAGTACATGGCCACATGACTATGTCCCACTACATGAAATATACCCAGAGTACATAACATTTACTTACCACAACTTTGTCTATGTCATGACCCCCTCCCTCTAAATATACCCCTCCTGGACTGGAAATGAAGAAAGAGGGATAATGAACCCTGAGTCCCACCTCCAGTAGGCCCTGAGTTGGTGATTAGTACCAAGGGTGTGAAAATATCACAATATGGGAGACATTACCCTTTATAATATAAATAGGATTTGGAGATAAGATAAATCAACCACAATAAACTCCATGAAATATATAAAATGAAACCCAAACCATCCCACATGCATGAATAAATAGAACTTATACAAATAAAATTCTCCAAAGTAAGTACCCAGAAAAAAAACTAGAGAAACAACAAAACAATTGTCAAGGATATGGGCTAGTAGGGTCCAGCACGGTCCACGAAATTCTCCTAGAAACCTGAAAATAGTTTTATAAACATAGGTTGAGCATACAAGTATACCCAGTAGGAAAACTAAGGTATCTCAGGTACATATGAAAGAAGCATACTAATTCCCCTGTGAGAAAGAAGCAGAACCAAACAGTCACCTATACAGGTATACTAACCAAACCCAACCTCACCAAGGAATGATCAATAAGTAATTCAAGTCAAGTAATATAATATAAATCACATCGATGATAAGGTACCTCAAACCACTTTACCACTGATTAGCCACTCTCACACCCTAATGGAAAATGTCACGACACTCCCACCTCTTCCGAATCTACCACATCACATCCCACTTGTACACACCTAGGACACACAAAAAATCCTGCCTGTACACACTTGGGCCTCACAACACACTCTGACTACACACACTTGGGACTCATAACACATCTCATATCATCCCAAATACACTTGAAAAAGCAAACCAAAACTCATCCCGAAGACACTTGGGACACCATATCTTAAAAAATTCTACCTGAAGAAACTTGTCATCGTCTGAAAGAGGGATCATGGAAGAGAAGGTGGCCAACCATCCATACTCCCACTGAGATGCTGGGAAAGACAACCCCGCGTGACTATGTGGGTGTTGGACACATAGTTCTAAGTGTGGGTGGGGTGCATATATAAATCATAATAATATACAATGATATATATATATATATATAATATAAATCACACAATCCCAAACCTATGGGTTCTAAAAGAAACCACCAACTCAAAACACTTCCACTTTTGATGCTACCTCTAAATGAAAAACACCACACATCAAGCCACAAAACCCATTTCACATTCCCAACCAATTTATTTAACCATTTTCATTTCTGTTAGCCAGGAAAAACCATGCCATAAAAATATTACCAATCGATTATTTATTCATTCCATCACTACTCATAAAACTATGCAATACAACATGCAACAAGAAACACCATAACAGTCATGGTAAATTAACCCACTTCACATTAAAGACAAATCACCATGACCTCTAGGTAAGAGATGAATCTTTATTCATGTTATTAATAGAGAAGAACCCATACCAACCACTAGAATCCTTCTTCAAATCCATCCTGCCCAAAACACCAAAATAACCAAAACAAACCTCTAACACACAACCACATCCAGCAACACGTTAACCCAAAACTAGCTTCACAGCCCTATAACATGATCATGACACACCTAGATTACCATAGCAATAAAACCAAACCCCTATAAACAACGGTGGTTACAACCACATTAACCCATGAACCAACTAAAAACATATTTAAGATTTAATAAGGCATCCCTTCTTTAATTACACTTTTTATTTTTGGGGTTATCACAAAATTATAAGATCCTTGGGCATCTATTTATTATCTGAGTATATGTGGTTAAAAATGTTCATATATAATCATTCAATAGAAAACAAAAAACATTTCATAAAACATTCCATGCACAAACAATAACCCCCAATGACCACAATTTTCAGTGGGTAATTATCCCATACAAATCACAATATCAACCAGAAGTAAATAAAAAAGCAAGATCATACATCACTTTCCCCAAACCCTTGTATTTTAACCAGTTCAATTATCTTTATTAACCTAAATTCAACTATATTCACAAAGGAAAATATCTTTATACCCAATCTACATGATGAACAATTAATAAAGACGAAGAAAAACCTACATGGAAGAAATTTGATAAGCACTTCCTGGTTGCACCAAAACAAGGGTGTGAATGCAGTAGGAAAAACTCTAGGAAAACACGAACCAAAAGCTGCGACACTTTAATCAACTCCTAGGAGAAGAAGGATTTGGGGCGTACCATACTAAGAGAAATCAAGAAGAAAGAAAAATGGGGGAAATATATCTAATATTTTGGGAATATCTAAATAGAGTCACAGGTTTAGATACATTTTTGATTTGCTAATAAAGGTGGATCTGGTTAAGGCCACACATTTTGACCAATTAAAAGCCTATGAACCCTTAGGAAATTAAAGATAAGATTTATGGGATTTTAATCAGTCTAAAATACTTTCAAATAAGGCATTAAACTCATTTTACATCAAAGAAAGATGTAAAAATGGGAAAACTGGAAGAACTAGAAACACCGTTCACAAGTCACTGCCCGCGAGCCACCGTTAGGTGAGGCACTACTCGATGAGGCACCGCTAGCAAGGCATCGCCAGACAAAGTAATACTAGATGAGGCATCACTGAATGAGGCACTATCAGATGAAATGATTTACACCATTAGTGAGACACCGTCGGGTGAGACACCACAAGACGACCTTCCACTAGGCACGAGGTACCGTTGGTCGAGTCACCACTTGGTGAGTGACCACCAGAAAGAGACCACCAGGGTGAGATATTGCCAATGAGCTACCACCAGTGAGCCACTTCTATGGAAAGACACCACTAGTGTGAGACACCTCCAGGGTGATACACTACTAGGGCGAGACACCGCTAGTGTGACACCATTGGAAAACTTAGGAAATTGGGAAATTATGCAAAGTTTTGAAACGAGTCACCTTGAACTCCCAGAACACCTCAAACACTAGATTCCAACAAAGTAATGGACTGGAGAGGTATGGGATATTACATTAGATACCCATCAAAGTATTGTCACCCTCTAGAATTTAAAATGAACCCGAAAGGAAAGAGAGGAAGGTTCTGAACAACCATCCATTGAGATACTACTCAAGAATGACACCCCAATTGAAACACTTATATCAACTAAACTCATCAAAGTTCAACAATAAACCACCTTGTATTGTTCAAAATCTAGAGAGGACACCTATAAATATAAGAACACCTCCTCCAACATCTGAAACCCAGAAATTTTTCAACATAGGTGTTGACATGTAAACCTGAATGACCACAAAACAAACTACACAAGAACATCAAACCACACAATCCAAACACATGAATCAGGAAATTTCATCCTCCATATCAAGATATTATTTCTCTGGGCATCACTGACTCACCCACATAGGTTTAATAATTGTTTCAAATGCTTTCTGCTAGGGCACAATGCCTGGGTCATTGTGTCGATGCTTGCTGACGTCTACATTGTACCCCACATTCTTGATTTCCAAAAGTGGGTGACATTCATCACTTCTTTAGGGATTTTTGATCCTTTATAGAAATGGGATGATGGGATGTTGGTCCCTACTTTTATGGATTCCTCCTTAGAATTCATCACCTAGTCTGAGTCTCCCTTATAGATTAATACATTGTTCATGAAACCTGTTCCTAGTCCCATATCTTTGTGGATGCTGTTTAATTATGGTGCTCCTTCCAGGACATTCCAAAGGGTCATGTCAGGGTAGAAACCTTCAGTCAGGGGAGTAGTCACATTGGGCATAGATGACATGTTTGGATGATGAATTACCAGAACACCTGTATTCTTACTTATCAGAGGGATTCTCAAGGGCGTAGAAACTCGAGGCTTCACATGTTGATCGTGGGGTATCTTATGACAAAGTCATGTATTCGAGGTTTTCCTCAACCTCACATGTTTAACATGGGTTATACTTCTAGTTTAACATCTATTGGAGATGGATCAGACTAATCATAACACTTACGAAAGTGGATCAGATAGGTGCATCCCTAGGAGGGAGAACCTGGAGGGTTTACCAGATGGATGGATCAGAATAACCAGTGAGGGGCGAACCCGAGGTGGTGCATCTCATAAAGAGAAGGTTTCACACTATGAAGGAAGATTTGGACACTAGTGAGGGAGAATCAGGGAGGTGGAAACTAATGAAGGGGATACCAAGGTTTACCCTGATTGGGATTGAACCTCATGGTGGATTCATATGTAACCTATTTATAAGAAAGATATCAAAACCCACATAGATCGAAGGGGTACATTTTGGGGCTTACAAATGGATAACGACCCATTGTAAGAGGATCACTATTGGTTGAATGAGTATGTATTGTGAAGAGATTATGCATGGTTAACTTACCATATGAATGGTATGATCCCATCAGGATGTGGTGACCTGGGTAAGTACTGGGATGAATGTTGGAGGAAGTGTTGAAGTGGAATAGGGTGAATGAGATGGAACTGACATGGAGATAACGATGTTGGGATTGAACCTCATGGATTTTTCCTATGTATCCCAGTGGTTGGGAATAAAAGTCCGCATAGTTTGGATGGGGTGTTGAGACACCAAAGGAGATGACTCATGAGAATGAAATGCATGGATGGGGACCCGAAGGAAATGGAACCTTCAGGCCAGGGCATGATCCTCCTGAGATATAGTGGCTTGAGGGAAAGACTAGGATAGAAGTGAGTGATGGGATTGAACCTAAAAGAGGCTTCATACATACCCTATTTAGAAGGTAGGTATAAAATTCCACATATTTCAGTGAGTAGGGGGCATAGAATCGAGGAATACACATGTACAATGACCCGGAAACATGATGGGGCTTACGCATGGTTAGTGGCACATATGAGTACTGATATGGAAACCACTAAGGGAAGATTAGGGAGGGTGCACCCATTGAAGGGGGGCACCAAAGTTTACCTTTGGTTGGGATTGAACCTTAGAGAGGCTTCCTAAATACCCTGTTTAGAAGACAAGGATCAAAACCTACATAGTTCGGTTAGTAGGGGAATGGGGCTTACGTACTGAGGTGGCCCATATGAGTACTGATCTGGACACCATTAAGGGAGGATTAGGGAGGGTGAACCCCCTAGAGGTGGGAACCAAATTTTACATTTGGTTGGGATTGAACCTCAGAGAGTCTTCTTACATACCTTTTTTAGATGACAAGGATCAAAACCTGTATAATTCAGTTAATAAGGGCATAGAATCGGGGTGTACACATGGACAATGACTCAGAAAAATGATGGGGATTACGCATGGTTAGTGTCCCATATGAGTATTGATCTAGACACAACTAAGGGTGAATTAGGGAGGGTGAAACCCTTGGAGGGGGGAATCAAAGTTTACCTTTGGTTGGGATTAAACCTTAGAGAGGCTTCCTAAATACCCTATTTAGAGGACAGAGATCAAAACCCACATAGTTTGTTTAGTAGGGCATGGAGATTACACATTGAGGCAGGCCATATGGTGTCATGGTTATTGCTAATCTCTAATCCCACATGAGTCATGCTCAGTGTGAGAAAAAAGAAATAATAATATACCATATGGTCTCATCGCGAAAGATACACCAGTGAGGGATGGAGTGGGGCTTACGAATTAATACAGCCTAGGGAGATGGAGATTTGGACTTACTCTTGGAGAGATTCCCTAAGAGGTGGTTCAGGGATTATGTGGAGACTTCATGTCATGCGATGACCCATGTGCATTTCACAGGGAGAGACTGCAGTTTAACGTCATGTGCTGAGGATGATGGTGCTTGGTAGTTTAACGTCCTGCAACTCATAAGGGGAGGATTCACTCCTTACACTATAAAAAAGTTACTTTTACCAATAGAAAATTTCTAACAGATGGTATATCTATTGGTAAAAATGATTAATTCTAATAGATATTTAATCTCGTTGATATTGGCTGTAGGTACCAACAATTATTTTTACCATCATAAATATTTTTTTATGATAGTAGTTCAATACCAACAAATCTTTTACCAACATTTAAATGTGTTTTCTTATCATAATAATACCAAAAATAAATTTACCAATAAATGAATATGTTTTTATTAGTTATTGTTACCAACAAAACTTTTACCATTAAAAAAATCCATTACCACTAAATTATTCAATAATATCAAACATTTTACCATAAATTGAATATATATATATATATATATTACACATTATGAGCATATCATTTTGATAATAAAATTATATAATTAATTAAAATATCCATAATTTAGTAATATTTATTAGTAATATATATATTGATGCATATATACATGATCCTTATACAATATAATTTTTTATATAAATTCATAACTTTTTTTAATATATATATAAATAAATAAATAAAGAATGAAATATACAAAAAACCAAAATATGCCCCTAAAAACACCCCCATCCCCCCGTTGATCCCCATGAGCTCCCTCCCCCAACCCTCCCCCATGGCCAACAATTCCTATGGAAGACATTCCCCACGATCGGTGTTCCCCACACCTGGCGTTCCCCATTGATGACATTCCATATAGATGACATTCCTCGTGGACCTCCTTGAAGTAACCCCTTCACTATTACCGGTCGGCGTCACCTACGGACATCATCGAAAAACCCTCCTCCATGTTCCTAACCAGTTTCCTTGTGTGAAATCCATTCTTTGTAGTTGTATTAGTGGTGATTTTGAGTGGTGATGAAGCTGTTCTAGCAACAATGGATCTTGATTTGGGCGAAGGTGATCGATATCATTCGGCATCACCTGATGGAAACAGTGCTGCTGGGGGTCTTCGATGGATGTGTCATCCATGGTGTTGAATTGAAGAATTGTTTGGTGGAATTTAATTTGAAGTTGCAGGTTCTAATTTTCACTCACACGTCTTCTATATCTGTATCTTTTGTTCCAGTTCATCTATTTATAGAATTGAATCATTATTTGAGCTTCATGAATCGAAGGTAGTGGAATAATCTTCTTGAATGACAATTCACATCCAAACAATATTTTAGTGATGCAATTGGTTCATGCGAAATGAAATAGTGGTAAGTTTTCACAAATGTAAATTTTTCATTTATTAGTAGTAATATCATAAACTTTAATAATTATTCAATTTTATTTTTTCATGTATTTCCTTATAGATCCTGTAATTGTTACTACAATCCTGAATGATGCAAAATTATTGTCCAATCCCTACACTACATTTGTGGAAATGTTCAAATCCAGGTGATTTATTCTATTCAAATTGTATACTTGTATACATTATACATACCATTTTATTTCTTTATTCATGTTCTTCATCTTCGGTTCAATGATATAATACAATTTACATAATCAATGTTCTTATATTTGTTTATTAATGCTCTTATGCTTTAGGTCAAAACATTCATTTTCTTTCCATCTTATCAAACTTCTATCTATATCAGTTGTAAGTTCTTATCCGACTCCACTAATATTTCATAATAACATTAAAACTCCACTTGGGTAATGTAACTAGTAAATATATTTTTTGTTCTCTCAATTTACTTATTTAAGGAATATCACATTTGATATTTCAAGTTTATATTAATTTAAATCATTGATTTTGAGGCCTTATTTTTTATCATTAAATAATAATCATTTTAAATGTCAGTTCCAGACATATGACCCATGGTCGATATGAGTTTATAGGTGATTGAGTAAGTGTTTTATTTTATACTTGTTCAATGATGTCAAATATATATTATTTTATTTTATTTTTATTTTTATTTGATTATGGGATAGTTATTAATTCTATATAAAAGTCTAAAAATACACTGAAGTACCAATGTTTGAGATTTGTATTAATTTGTATTGGAAATTCATGATGAGACAAAATACTCTCATTTTTGGTTTTGTTTTTTTAGTTTTTATTTCCCATGCCTTATTAAAATGATATTGTTTTATCATGTTTCTGATTTATGAATAATTATTAATACTATATTTGGTTTTGTGTTTCAGGGACTTTTATATGACATATGGAGGTTCCTCAAGTTTTTAATTCACTTCAGCATTGAGCATACTGCCTAGAGACATAATGTATTTCTATATTTTTCAAATTATTTATTATTTTTTATATGCTGTTTTAAAATTAATTTTATGTTTTTAGGTAGGTTTTTTTAATTAAATTTGTAAGTAGTTGTTTTTAAGTGATTAAACTATTTAGAAGGTGTTATAAAATAGGATGTAAAGGTGGTTTTTCATCTTATTTGGGTTTTTTTACTTATGATTTTTGGACATATACATGTAATGTATGTCTATAAAAATGGCCCAAGTTAAAATCTAAGATTATATGGGTATTTTGTTTATGATTTTAGGAAATTTCCATGTTATATATGTTTTTTACTAAGAAAATTAAGAAATGGGATGATGTGATGGAGAAAAGATTTTTTCATTGAGGGAATCATTAAATCCACACATCAACAATGTGCTAACAATAACATGAAAAAGTGAATCGGTTATTTAATATTTTTCAATCTAGTGGTTTGATCATTAAATCAACACATCAAAAATGCACAAACTATCCTCATTATTTTCTTCACAAGATCAAATTTCAATATGGTCTGGTCTTTTTATCTTATTCCATTTAGTTTTTTATTCTCATGAGTCCCCAAAGAATTGTTAAATTATGATTTTCCATGGGATATAGGTTTATTACTTTAAAATTTACTTGTAATTGGTATTACCATGGTGATTTAATGACCTAACTAGTCTGTTTTCAGTCACTTGTAAACGACTATAGATTTTTTCAAATCATGGATTATATTTATATGAAATATGTTTGGTAAATTACAGGTGCCTTTTGAGTTCTTTTGGTATGTTGTCTCGATACTAACCAGTTGATTAGCACTCAAAGGGTTACTTTTCTTCCTCAAATAATAATGTTTCACTACTGGCTGACTACACCTTGAAATTTTCATCCTTGATGATCACCTTGAAGTTTGTTGACATTTATGTTGTTCTCAATGGATTAAATTGGAATTTGGCAGGTCAATCAGTGCTTGGATCTGAAATTGTTGAAGAATGGACTCCTCTGAAGGATTTATGTATTTGAGACTTTGCAGAGAGGCCTTGAGATGATGATGATATTGATACGAGCCTTAAATTTGAGGCTATTTTTTTTCCTTAAAGTTATGATGCATGGATATCATGGTTTCTATTTTAGGTATGAAGGGATCTATTTACTAACCAAGGGAGCTTATGTTACTGTCCATTTCTATTTAAGAATACAATGCTTTCTGCTTGATTTAAGTTGAAGGTGCTTGGTTTTTACCAGGTATCCTCTTTTATATGGGTATGATGACCATAATTTTCCTTGATGATTGACTATAATCTGTTGCTTGACTATAGTTCTGGATGCTTCATAGAAAAGTAGGGCTCAAAGTGCTAGTTTTTTAGACTGTGTGATACTTGTTCACATAATTTTATGTACATGAATGGTTTTTTATTTCTCTTTTATCTAGATACTCCGATGTTAATGCTGAACTTTTTATTCTCCTAATGGATTGTCTTTTGCCCATATAATTTTATTCTAGGATTTATTTTTCTTAGTTTTAGGTGCTATAAAAACAACTATCTACATGATATGGAACAAATTAAACAGTTTTTATGTGATGATGGATTATCTGTTTCAAATCACCTTGATCACTCTTATTTTGTGTTCTTTTTCTTTATGGGTTCTGAGGGAACTACAATGTTTCAACCAAACTGAGATGGTTCAATGCATGGATCTGATGAAATATTTGCTAATGTGAACCTCCTTTTCCTATTTTTTTATCTTTAAAGTGGTTCTTGACTCTCAACACATTGGCATCTTATACTTGGGGGGTTTTCATAGCGTTTTTCTCATGGATGTTATTTACATGCTGGTGGATTAAATTAAACTTTCCATGTGACATGACTATGGGTGGTGGAAGGTCCATGCTTATGAGGGATTTTATTCCACATGGAGATGCTATCATTTTTAATTTGGGTGACTTTTAGGAAGAATGCACATCATTTCAGGCAGGTCTGTTACAATTTGTGTTTTCTAATATGTTTTTGATGTATCTCAAATAATATATTTCATCATACATTTCCTATGTATATCAAATAAACTATTTAAAATACTATTGTTTGTCTTTTACATTTATATTGAAAAGGATTTCTTATGCTAAACATAGCTTAATAATTTCTGGGTTTATTAACTTTGGAACAACCATGGTTCATGCAGATATTTTTCACTAATTTGAGTTGGAGCTAGATCGTTGGTCCTGGGGAATGGATGGGTTGTTGGTGATCACTTGTCTCTGGGGTGGCATGGATGAGATGGAGTTGGCTTGCTAGTCCAAGGGAATAAATGGGCTGTTGCGGGCTCGCTGGCATGGATGTCTTGTTGCTGACCTGCTGATCCCGGGGTGCTCTATGGTCCCTAGTGTGGCATGGATGGGCTTCTGTTGGCTTGCGGGCATGGATGGGAAGCTTCTGGCTCACTAGCATGGGGGAGGGGCGTTTTGGGTTGGTGGGGTATGTGATGGATCCTATTGGGTAGATTTATTTTGTATTGTGTATTGATTCATTTTGTATTAAATTTCATTATTAATATAATTAATTTTTTTCCAAATTTTGATCATGTGTGAAAATCTCTTCTATGATAAATTAATAAATATAATATGATTTTTTATTAGAAATAAAAATTTATAATTTTTATTCAAATGTAATTTATAAATAATCCTTATATTTTGGTAAAATTATTACCAACAAAAACATTTGTCATTAGAACTTGTTGCTAAACATTTTAACAAACATATATATTATTTGTTGGTATTATTATATTTATAATAGAATGATTTTATCTATCTCAAAAACATTTAGCAACAGAGTTTTTACTGATAGTTTAGTGACAGAGACATATATATTGGTAAAATGTTTTACCAACAGAAAATGTACTTTTACCAATAGATATTCCCCCGTTAGAAAGTGATATATTTTGTAGTGTTACCCCCTATAATTGCATGAATGATACCTACCCGAAATTGGGTAAGAGAAGGAATCAGAAAGGCCCAACATGATGGGTGTGGAGGAATGGTCAATCGTGGGGTCCACATTAGTATAACTATGCGAAGAAGCAATAACTATTAGTGTACCTATGTAGAGAATAATTAGATAAAGCAACGCATCATGAGACACCACATGAGGAACCAGAAAATCACTACATACGAGCCTAGAGAGCCGCATAGAAAAGGGGTTCATGAAGGAGGAGGCCTCGCTGAGAGGAGCCTCTCGAAGCTCTAGTGCTTCATGGAGTAAAGGAGCTTTGCGAGGGGAGGTTCTTCATGAAGCATAGAAAAAAGGGTCTTCATGAAGGAAGGTTCTTTGCGAAGCATGGTGAACCAGCCTAAGCATGGGGTCCACATGTATTTGGGGGGTGCTTCATGAAGGTTTAATTCTCCATTAAGTCCCAAGTTCCCAAGAGAGACTCCTACCTTTTCAATGTCCATGACACTTCATGAAGGGAATATCCAATTGAAGTGGAGGTAAATAGGAACAAGGGGAAAATTGGTTTTCAATGCTCAAATACCTTCAGTGACGTATTTTCTCATTGGTTCACAAAGAAAAAAGAAATTCGTGAAATGGGAGCTCAGAAGGTGAATGGTTAGGGTAGTGATCCTGCGAGGTGGGGGAGAGACACATATTTATAGGCACTAAAATTACCATGATCAAAGGTGTGCCATGAAGTAAATGGAGATTCATAAATGGAGGTGGATCTGTCAAACTTGCGAAGCATTCTGTTAAGTGGCTTGGTGGCAGTTATAGAGCTCATCCGACTCACAGAGGCTTCCATCAACTTTCTTCATGGCATTCACGGAGGCTGTTGGACTCACAGAGCTATCCGTCAACCAGGCTTCATTCTATTCATGGTGGTGTGGGGCTTGGTGAAGGGGATTTGCGAAATAGACCCCCTTTGGTGATTTTTGATCTCACAAGGCTTGAATTTTTCCCTAAACGCTCTTAGACTTACTCAATCCATCCCAGACATGAATTTCAGCACCAACATATTCCCCCATTAGAATTGGAGATGAGGGGAAATAGAGGGTTGGATTCTGAGGGTAAATCTCCAAAAACCTATCAATCATGAATACGAACCACGATGCAGAGATCACTGTGAAGCTTGCCACCGTTGAGGGTTCTGGGAAGCTCAAAAGGGTCTCCGCCTATAAATTGGGAATGAGGGGAACCATTTTTTGAATATTTCAATCATGAATACTATGATACACCCCTCGAATCATGAATATCCCACACCCCCATGAATGATCTCTACAAATTGAGTTCCTCATACCGGTGCTCTGCGAACACTGCTTAGAAAATCAGTGCATCACCATCCTTTATTGCTCCAAAAAATGCACTAAGTCCATTGAGGCTCCACGATGTGGTGCTATACAAATGATATTTGTGAACGAGCTTCAAGAATATTGAAGAAACACCAACAAGATCCTAGACCAATGGCCAATCAAGAAGTCTCTTGAGAGGTTCTTGTGGATACTGCTCTGAGAGAAGAAATGATGAATAATATCTTGATAGGGGAGTATGTGTGGAGTCATTATGACCGGGATTTCTTGTTAAAGCTTCTGTCAGAAGGTAAAAAGGATTAACCCCTATGTAAGAGACTCCATTTTATGGATTTGGTATGAGAGATTATATTTTCATCCCCAAAGAAATTAAGGATGAACCAGATTACTAGTTCAAGGGAACACCATGTCAATACTAGTGGTTCAACGATGCTGAAGTACATACCAGGAAGGATCACATGCCTATCACTTCCGACTGTCTGTACAACCATGTCAATAATATTTATGGGAAGGCATTTCATCTAGAGGCATCTCCATGGAAGCATCACACCATCCTTAAGGTGGGTTTGGGAACCTGAAAAAAGGATGGATTGATAATTGGGACTTACACCAAGGTGGAAACTTCAAGGAGGAATGGGATTAGGCCTAATGGGTATGTTCATCCTATGTAGAATTTGGTGCATATCTGAGGTGATTAAGACTGTATGAGGCTACATGGGCCTCCTAATTCCAAAACTATCAACCGAAGTACACCATGCTTGAGCTACTAAGCATATGGTTGGTGAGGACCATCACCTTTAATATTCATAATAGGGAGGTCGATATTATCCTATGGGACATCCACCATATTTTTTGGATTCTCATTCTGGGGGTGATGTAAGAAGAATCTCTCCCTTTAGAGAATTAATGGTAGGATCTAAAGTATATTCCATGGCTGGAAAAGGTGTTTCTGTACCTAGTGCCGGGCAAAGAAAAGAAAACAGTGAGGGACATCCACTTTAAGCAATGGTTCATCCGTTTCCTAGATTTTCCCCCAAAGAGTCTTTCTGAGGGAGAGGAGGATCCCATAAAACTACCTAGAAGGTCCCATACCTACCTAATAGGGGATCAATGTAGCAAGGAAGGTTCCTACTAGATAATCCTATAGGATAGACAATGGAAGTTATAGGGGTACAACATCAACACTGAGCACCAACCCATAGTTAGGTTGGATGGGTTTATATCTATGCTCATATGCAGATGGATGTTGTTGGTTGGAGATGTGAACATGGGTGCATGACTGAGAAAATTTATTATGTTGACCGTGCTAGCAATGGGGCAGCGTATCAACCTTAGGATCCCGGTGTTGGAAAATCTATATAAGGTTCTTTGGCAAATCAACGAGGGGAAGAAGCCATGATGTATATGTGGACTGCTATATTTCCTATATAGATGGGTGGTAGTGAATATGAGGGCATACAAATACAAAAATCCCATATCCCCTCCAAGATCATACTTTTGACTAGACATTATAAATATTATGGGAAGCTTCCCGCTTAAGCTAAACCCAACAGTGGTGCTGAAAAAAATATGGAAGGTGGAAAAATTCAACTTCCGTCCATTCCCTATGCCGATAGGAGTGTTCACCGATGATGGTAGGGGAACTGAAGAGAACTGATCATATCTCCTAGCCTTTAGATATGGAGTACCGGTGGCATGGGTGGACTATGAACCAATCTGTGAATCATATACCCCGCACTAGTTTTTGAGGTAGTTCATATGGCTACAAAGGCTGACCCCGAAGGTGTACCTAGGGGTACATCATGAAGATCAACCATATATAATGAGGAAACTATGTCTCTGTTTCGGATCAGTTTCGAAATGCCCAACGATTCTATATCCAGTGATACATGGACCTTCTTTCCAAAGGCAGGCATTCGCTGGGCGATTTGGCCAGTGACACTTAAGAACTCACATTGGTTAAGATGATGGGAAGTTGGGATCATCGCACCCTTTTGGGGGGAAATTATTGCATGTTCCGGGACTCTCTTATAGATTTAAGATGTATTCATATGTTCACGAATATTTGGTTTATACCCAAACATAGTATCCATGGATTACTCCTGGTTGGCAATGTTCAGCTGGACGTAGGGGTTCAAAATCATTTATGCCCAAGGTTTACCATCCCTCATTGGATTAATGACCCCGAGGAGTCTGGAATCACTAAGACGGTACTGATTTAAAGCCTCATATTCAGGCACTCTGGATTTTTATTGTCATCCAGGGGGAGACAGATAACGACATGAGCGTTTGGATAGAACCCGTGATGTGGGCTTCCTATGTATCCTCATGAGAAGAATCAGAATCCGCATAGTTTGGTTTGGTATGGGGCTTACGCTCCAGGCTTCCCAGGGTTGCTACAGTGATCCGACGTGAAGATAGTTGGGTCGACCGATTGTTGGGATTGAACCTTAGGGAGGCTTCCTACATACCCTGTCTAGGAGACAGGGATCAAAGTCCACATAGTTTGAATGGATTGGGGCTTACACTCTGAGGAGGCCCATGGTGTGGATTGGGGCTTACACTCTGAGGAGGCCCATGGTGTGGATTGGGGCTTACACTCTGAGGAGGACCATGGTGTGGATTGGGGCTTACACTCTGAGGAGGCCCATAAGAGGATTTCATGGTCGATGCCTACTCTAAGCCCACGTGAGTCATTCTCGGTGTGAGAAACAAGAGGCAGCAGGGACCAGAAGATCACGTCATGAAAGGTGAGTCTGTGGGAAGTGGAGTGGGGATTACGCATGGGGGCGGCCTAAAAAAAGGTCTGGTCTTACTTCGAGATGGATGCCTATGGCGAAAAATCACATCAGAAGAGGGACTTGGCCCCAAAGAAGGATGGAGTAGCATCCTCCCCCACTACGCCCTTCCTTATCCATGGTCATGGAGAAGTACGGAGGTGCATGGGGGCTTCCTTCTGATGGGTATCCCGCCATGCCCCGGAGAGGGGATAAGTTCCCCAGTCCTAACAAGTGGAGGGGCAGAAAGGGGACTCCCGGGCTCGGACTCCGCATTACCGTGGGAATGTGAACCCAGGAATGTTTTGGAAATCTGCTCAAGGGCCAGAGAAAACCCTTCTCCCTCACTTACCATGGGTATGTGAACTAAAAACGGTGCACTGATGCGCCTGACGGTTACATCACACGGGTCCGGTGGCCTTGGCGGAGGCCTCGACTCGGGGTCGATGAATGGGCCAATGAGGGGGTTACGGAGGATCAGGCCAGATTGGAAGGATTTTATTTGGCTCGGGGAATGGGAACTTTGAAGGATCCGGTGGGCCACACAGGTATATGAGTGGTGGCGCCCTTCTCGTAGGGAGGTGCTATGCGGCTGGAGAAGCCGTCCATGAACTAGGGTGGTCCGCAGACTGATGGGAATTCCGCGAACTGGGGTGGTTCGTGGTTTGGTAGCTATCTTGTGAACCAGGGTGGTTTGCGGCTTCGGGTTAGGCCTGCGTACCAGGTTGGTATGTGGAGGGGTCCACGCGAGCAGCGATAGCCAAGGGAGACACCATTCGGGGGTTCGTTGGTCAGGGCTTCGCCCACGTAGGAGGGTGCTACACGGTGCGACAGATCGGAAAAAGGGCATAAACTCCCTGGTATGTGGGGAGTGCATCCACGGATGGTATATGGTTCACGGTATTCTTTTCTTTGTTTATTTAAGTTCATGGTTCACCAAGTTGTTATGCATATTCTGTTCCTTATTAATTCGCTTCCAGCTTCATACCTATTTTGGTTCGTGAATAGTAACTTTGCTGTCTGCGAAATCCTAAGCTCCTTCCTTTGAAATCCTTCCACCCGAATCTGACCGATCTCTGATTCCTCCCTTTTCCCTTCCCCCTCAATCTCCTTTTATACAGTGGGTAAAGGGATGTATCTGTAGTCATGCAACACCTTTTGCGGAGGCCCATGATCGAAAACATGGTTTACAGATGACTTGGTCAATCTGTAACTCACGGGGGGCATTGAACACACCTCCTCCGCGAACCAAACTAGCTCAGGGAGTGCTTCACGGCCACGCAGGGTTTCGCCTCCATTCCGCGAACGACAGCAGATGCGGCCGAGGCCGATCAATGCGGTCCATGGCTGGGGTGGTTCGTGAGGGTGAACCGGGTTGGAGCATGTCCTGCTTCGCGCCCGCGAAGGATCTCCGCCTCTATTCCGCGAACGAAAGCAGTCCACGGAGGGGGTGCTTCACGGAACCGGCCACGACCCATTATCTTTGGGCTGGTCTGCGGACCGGTTCGGCCGATGCCTTCCTTTGAGTATTCTCCACACTTTTCTCCAATTCTTTGTGGGGGAAATTGGGTAGAATATCCCTTGAATTAAAGGATATTCTCATTCTTCCTATGCGGATTTTTCAGGACCCTACAAATGCCCCCCATCAGAATGGGGTCCGATCAGAACGAAGAGGAGGCCATTCAGATGTAGAGTGGTCCTGAAACTTGGATGGTTTGCAGTAAGGGAGTGGACCTGGTAGGGGAACACGCCTATAAATATGAGGGTCCCTCATTTTTCCTTTACCAGATTCTTCGCGAAACCAGAGCTCTCTTTCTTTTTGTCTCTGCGTGCTCATTCCTTCGCGAAATGCCTCATCCGCGAACCAGCTGCCACTTCCATGAACCATTCCTCATTCATAGCTACCGTCACCCATGGACCAATCGCCCAACCATGAACCAATACTTTAAATTAATTAAAAATTAAGTCACAATGTGCCACGTAGGAACTCGCTCCGCGGTTTTGATGGTCCGCAGTCTGAAACCTTCCAGACTTTGAAAATTTCTGAATTCCTTCGAACCTAATTATTTAAATCCGGGATTAAAACTCTGTGGAGCAACTTGGTTCGTGGATTTTTGGCCAATGCTCTGCGGGCCAGAGTACCGTGGACCTCTTCCACGTAGGATTGGTTCATGGGATGCAGTCATCATGAACCACATTTTAAGGCCTGCCTGCGGACCTCATTATGAGGTCTTCTTGACTCCTTCGCCATATGCTTGGTATTTTTGTCCTGATTTTATTATTCCAGACTAACCATTTGACTGGTTTTCATTTTTTTCATAATGCAAGGAGAGAACATGGTTCCCCCTTGTCCTGCACCCAGGCTTATTGATGAGCCTCTTTCAATTGGTTCAGGGAGACGTCTAACTATGACTCGTAGAGCGGAGATCATCAAAGAGGACCCTAGTCGGTCCATCATTCCTGATGACTATGTCTTGAAGAACTTGATCTCTCCCGATCTCCTGGGTTATCCACTATCAAATCAACTTCCGTTTTATGGCTTCGTTCTTCAAGACGACGTCCCCATACCCCCTACTTTATCAAGTATTATGTCACCATGCTTGGAAGTGTCACCTAAGTGCATTCAGGTAAACCTTGTCCAATCTGGGGAGATAATCTCTGATCCTGATCTGAAAGACACTTTCATTTTGAGAGGCTCTGTCTGGACTCAAAGAGATCAGTACACACAAGACTTCTCTCAAGAGACTGTCCTCAAGAGTTACCCCTTCATAATCAACCTTGCTCAAGTGGACCCTAACACGGGGTGGATTCCTAGCTGGGATCTTTGATCCGGTGGGATTTTCTCAAATGAATGGGCTTAGGCCTTCTAGGTCCACCATCATTTCCAAGAATCTCCTGAGTCATTGGAAGCAGTCAATATGTACTCCGCAGTGTGGGCCTCCTAGTTTGCTGTTTACCCACCATCTTTGATCCTGCCTGACCTGCTCAGCTGCTGGTGTTCAAGAACTAATACTTTTCACCTTGCCCATGGTGAAGTTGGCATTAGTTTATGGGACATCTACCAACTGGGAGGGATTATGATCATTGGTGATATGTATGATGATTTTCTGCCCACTCCTGACGCATGGGACAATGTCGAACAAGTGCCTTCATTAGCGAGGGATCTGCTGGTTATGGAGGAGTGGTCACTAGGTCAGACCTTGTGTTCCCGCTCTCTAATTCCCTATAGCACCTGGATAGGGTTATTTCTGAACACCACTAGCCCTGTTCCAAAGATAAAGTGCCCCGGGACTCATCCTTCTCAACAGTCGCGAACCATCCCAGGTTCCTACAAGGCGGTTCTGGAGGTGGGTGAATACCTTTCATGGGGTTATGAGGTACGCCCTGTTGTGCCGCCTATGCTCAGATTGGCAGGTCTGTTTGCTATGTTTTTGAGTAGGTGGCTATTCCCTTCTTGAGATATCAACCCAGGCGTCAGGGTTTTCACCTTGATGATGGCAGTTGAGTTGGAGAAGGGCCGCCCGGTGAACTTGTCCTTGCCCATTTTGGCTCGTATTTTCGAACTACTGAGCCACATGTAGGAGGGTGGGCCACCCTTCCATCTGAGTGGGCCATTTCAATTCTTATACAGCTGGATATCGGATCATTGCCACTGTTATGAGTATTGTCACAACACAGTCATCCTGCTTCCTACCTTTCGGCCTACCTTGCTCGATATAGCCGGGGTTCGCTTGAAGTCCCTCAGTTCTGATGAAGTCATCAAGTTTCTGAGTGACTTCTCTCAGTTTTCTTTTGATCCCTATCCCACCCCTTCCGGCGTCGTGGTTGAAAACCATAGGGGGGGAGCCTGGAGGAGCGTTCTTACAGGATTTCACTGCGGGATGGGTTTCTGTCCGCACAGATTGAAGGGGTTTCTCTGTGTGAGTTGTATGCCCCAAATAGTTTTTCCCGCCAGTTCGGGTGTATGAAACTCCAAGTTTCCATTCCCCCTCCTCAGGCTCAAGGACTGCACCCGGCCACTCTCCATCAATGGTGGTTGATGCTGATGCAATAGGGATCTGACACAAGCATTCCCTTGCCTGGCATAGGAGTGGCTACCAGCCTATCCTTGGAGTACGCAAGAATGTGGGTAAAAAATTATCCCGATGGGATCCTGGGGAAGGTTGTCCAGAAGGTTACCAAATCAGAAGTCATTGCAGCTGTTGTGCCTTATGTTCCTTCCTCATTGGCTCTGAGGGAGGACCAACTGATGGCTCGTTGGTCAAAGTGAATCAGGGTATTTTCCTCTCCCAGCCCCTCTACGACCGAAGTTCAGACAGACCCTGCTCTCTTGGACGTGGATGAGGATGGACTTGTAGCTTCGAGTCCTAGCAAGAAAATTCCTGATGTTTTGCTGGTCGATACCAGACTTAGCAACTTGATTCCCAAGCCTGAACCGGGGTTAGAAGCTTCAAACCTTCCAGCTTTCGAGCCATCTTCTACCGTGCACATGTATGCGCTGATTGCGATGATAGACTTTGTTTCTGTGTTATCTAACGAGGATACCAAAGATCCTCGTGTCATGGCAGACCACCGAGCAGTGCGCAGGTGGGACTGGCTCTAGATTTGCGAGATTGTCACCGAAACTCCTCTGGATGAGATGGAAACTAAAACTGAAGCTCTCCGACAACTCTTCCTGGGTTTGGGGTCAGGTGGCTTTGACTATCAGCAGTTTCATTTTCTCTCTTGCCAGGTTTTCATGGCCCATGAGGAAGTTTCCACTAGTGAATGCCAACTTGCTCACTTCACTACCTCTCATTTTGGGACACGAGCCTTGGAGGAAGCCATGATAAAGCTCCATCAGCTGATAGCACAGTAGGTGAGCTCTCTAGATCAGGCGACCACCCAATCTACCGAGTTGCATGAATGTGAAGTATGGGTAGTGATGCTGAGGGATTAGTTGTCAGATCATACTGGTAACCTTGAAGCCACCAGGAAAGGAATGAATTATCTCCAAACAACAGTGGGGCACACTCGTTCGGTGGCCGATGTTGAGGCCAGGGAGAGGGCTGTGTTGGAGCAGACTTGCAACAACCTCCGTCGCATGGTTTACGATCTGATGGAGAGAGCGATCCAGGCTCCTTTGTGACGACTAGAGCCATTCTTGTACACTCTGTCTTGCTTACCCCCTTTTTTTGTGAGGGATAGGCCCCAACTTATGGACGTCCTCCCTTTTTGTTTAAACAAAATACAATCTTTGTTAATATTTCCCTGCTATAAAATTTGATTATTGCTGGAACAATTGTAGTGTAAATAACAACTCACTGAATCAAAATTAATCACAATTCAGGAAAATAGAAACAAACTCTAACTTTTTCCTGTGTCATGGGATCCAGTGAGCATAGTTTGACTATTTCTAGGGTTTTATAGAAAAACCCCACAAAATTTTTGTCTTTTTCTTTTAATACCCCAATTTTTCCTGGGTTCATTTGGTGTGGACCCAGCGGGTATGTCCCGAATTTTGCTTAGGTTGCCCTTTTCGAGTTTTCGGCCTAACAAGATTTGCGACTCTTTTCGTGAGAGATTTAAAGTCCTGCCAAAAAGACTATCATTACTGATGCTTTAGGTCGAATAGCTTTGACTAGGTATGGTGGGGCGAGGGCCCCAATGAGGTTTGGTTGATTAAAAGATGTCTCAATATCCTCCAGACGCATGTGGGTGGATCATGTGTAGATTTGAACGACATGCAGGGCATGTCTCAAGGCATGGGAGCCGTATCGGCGTACAGAGATAGGAAGGGCATCGCCTAAGGAAGTCTTGACTTTGGTAGACGGGCCAGGGGCGATCAATATGTAGAGCCGCTGAGGGAATGGTATGCATAGTCATGCAAAGGTGTCCTTGAGTCAATGAATCTTCATTTTTGATGGCCTAAGGACTTCATGGAAGTCCGGCCTATGGAAACCACCATGGGTGGCTTGGAGAATTATAAAAACCACCGGGGGTGGCTTGGAAAGGGTATGTGATGTCTGAAAAGGGTTTGAGGACATCTGTATTAATCAAGAGTGTGGAAGCAAGGTTCCTGTCCTACGCATTTATCTAGCATAAAAGATGGTTGGAGCTTGGCGCAGTTTAAAGTCATGTTGTTGGGACATCATTTAGAATGGAATGACTTCTCCTAGTTCTTGGTAATCTCATCAAAGAAGTTCCGCCATATTCAGGCAGGGTTGTGAAAGAGGCTGGTAAACTGTAGCTCAGTGGTTTTCCGAATCCCGGGATGGACACGGGGGCTCAAAGGCCAAGAGGCGTACAAAGAGAAAACTGCCTAAGGAAATATTTCCTTTGGTAGACGAGTCTGGGGATATCAATATGTAGAGATATTGAGTGCATGGTATGAATAGTCATGCAAATGTGTCCTTGGGTCAATGATTTCATTCTTCCGATAGTTGAGAAACTTCAGGGAAGTTGAGATTCGGGACCACCAGGGGTGGCTTATGAGAGTTTGGCTTTTTATGAGTAAAGAGTATGGTTTATGAGGAGAGGGTGCCTGGATATAGGAGAAACATCTAGGACAAATTTCCTGAGAATGGGTTAAGTCATTCCTTCTCACACTGGTGTGAGACGGTGGTTTGTACAGGTCTGACCTGTGCACTGAGGGATAGAGAAAAGTCTCCGTTCCTTTATGAACCCATGACAGGTTTGACCATGCAGGTTAATGTCATGTGGTAAGGATGGGGAGAATAATTAAAGGATGCTGTGCAGTTTAATGTCATGTAGCGAGGATGAGGAGTATTTTAAATTCTGTGCAGTTTAACGTTATGCGGTAAGGATGTGAAGCGTTTTTGAAGATGCTGTGCAGTTTAACGTCATGCAACAAGGACGTGGGAGCATTTTTAAACTAGTGAAAATGATTGTAGTTGGAGGCATCTCCCTGTATGTTTAATTCTTGGTCTTTGCAACTTTATGCCAAGCGACCAAGATGTTATGTGCAGTTTAATATCATGCGGTAAGGATGTAGTTTCAAAGGTTGCTCTTGATCAAAATGTAACTAGGCTTGAATATTCCGGCATGCCTCAAATGTGGAAAAGGGATTGATTAGTGTAACTCGTGGTTCCTGGGCTTCTTGGATCAGAAGAAATGATATGGGGGCTCTGAGGCCGGTAAGCGTATGGAGCTAGGAAGAGTACCACCCAAGGAAATTTTGCCTTTGGTAGATGGGTCAGGGGCTATCGATATGCAGATCCACTGAGGGCATGGTATGAATAGTCATGAAAAGGTGTCCATGGGTCAATAACTTCCCACTTCCGATGGCCATGAATGGTTATGAGGATCCGTGATTGTCTGGGCCACGAAGTCTATCATTTGGTGAGAAAATATCTGGACATGTTGGGCATATTCGGCCCTGATTGCTGTTAAATCTTAAAGAGATTCATGCGCTGATTTATCGTGCACGCGGGGGTGTAGCTTCACTCCCTGTAGTTTAATGTCGTGCGGTAAGGATGAAGTACTCCTAGTTTAGTGGTCATAGAGCTTGGACCAATGGGTGACCATTGCTGCAGTCACTCGAAGGATAACTGTGTTACCATGATCTGATATACTCTAAACATTGTGGGGGATGAAGGTTGTAAACTATAACTCTGAGGTTTCCTGGATCGAGAGATGTGGTGTGGGGGCTCTGAGGCCGGTAAGTACGGATCTAGGAAGAGTACCTCCTCAGGAAATCTTTCCTTTGGTAGACGGGCCAGGGGCTATCAATATGCAGAGACGATGAGGTCATGGTATGCATAGTCATACAAAGGTGTCTTTGGGTCGCTAACCTTCCACTTATAATGGCCATGAATGATTATAAAAATCCATGATTGCTCACAGCACAGAGTTCGACATGCAGGGATAATGGTGCCTGAGCATACAAGAAACATCTTCACTGCAATTGTCCGTTGAGTCAAGGTAGTCTAGCCCTGGCTTGATGTTTGTAGATGCAGATCGTCATGTGAACCACAGGCGGATACATAGGCTAACCGAGTAGGGATACCCTGGCAATGTTTGGATGTGGAAAGGGGAATGAACTTGTAAACCACTATGCCATAAATTTCTGGATTGGGAAATATGATATGGGGGCTCTGAGGCCGATAAGCATACAGAGCTAGGAAGAGTACCTCCTGAGAAAATATTGCCTTTGGTAGACGGGCCAGGGGATATCAATATGTAGATCCAATGAGGGCATGGTATGCATAGTCATGCAAAGGTGTCCACGGGTCAATAACATTCCACTTTCGATGGCTGTTAATGGTTATGAGGATCCATAATTATCTGGGCCATGGAGTCTGATGTATGGAGGGGATGAATCCAAATGTGCAAGGAGTATTTACATCTCGTTTCACCATATATATTGGGTGGGTTGCAATGAAGTCCGTGCAGTTTTAACATTGTGCGGTGAGGATGATGTCCGTGCAGTTTTAACGTAATGCAGTGAGGATGAAAAATACACCCCATGCAGATCTAGTCTGTACACAGGGAGAGAGAGAATTTTTTTTGAATGGATGGGCTAGGATGGTGAACCCTGGCATCACTACGTATCCTACGAGGGTAAGAATCAAGCCTCACGTAGTTCTTTTGAGGAATACACCCCATGCGGGTCTGGTCCGTATGGGGGGAAGGGGGTATTTTTTGTTTTCATTTGAGGTGGCTGGGCCAGGGTGTGGAATTATGGCGTCACTATGTATCCTGTGAGGGTAGGAATCAAGCCTTACATAATTCTCTGAAATACAATACACCTCATGCAGGTTTAGTCCGTTCACGGGGGGAGAAGGGGCATTCCCCCTTTTTTCCCTTTATCCTTATCTGTGTAGTTTAACGTCGTGTGGTAAGGATGAAGAATACACCACGTGCAAGGATGGTCTGTACAAGGGAGGAGATGGAATTTTTAACTTTTATTTAGAGATAGATGGGCCAGGATGGGGAACCCTGGCATCGCTACGTATCCTACAAAGGCAGGAATCAAGCCGTATGTAGTTCTCTGAAAGAAGTACACCCCATGTAGTGCTGGTCCATACATGGGGGAAGAGGGCATTTTTTTTATTTGGGAGTGGCTGGGCCAGGATAGGGAACCCTGACATCGCTACGTATCCTATGAAGGCAGGAATCAAGCCGTACGTAGTTCTTTGAAAGAAGTACACCCTGTGCAAGTCTGGCCTATACATGGGGGAAATGGTCATTTTTTAAATCTTCTCATCCATGCAGTTTAACGTCATGCGGTAAGGATGAGGGATACACCTCATTCTAGTATATTCTATATACGGGGGAAAGTTCATTTTTAGATTTTTCTTATCCGAAGGTGGCTGGGTCAGGATAGGGAACCTTGACATTACTACGTATCCTGCAAGGGAAAGAATCAAGCCATACATAGTTCTATGAAATCTGTGCAGTTTAACATCATACGGTGAGGATAGAATACTCTTAGTTTAAGGTCATAGAGTTTGGACCTTTGGGTGCTTGGCAGTTTAACGTTCTGCAGCTCAAACGATAACTGATTTTAGTTATGCCGGTGCGGATGAAATACTCTTAGTTTAAGGTCATAGAGTTTGGACCTTTGGGTGCTTGGCAGTTTAACATCATGCAGATCAGATGATAACTACTTTTAGTTATGTCGGTACGGACGAAATACTCTTAGTTTAAGGTCATAGAGTTTGGACCTTTGGGTGCTTGGTAGTTTAACATCCTGTAGCACGGACGATAACTGCTTTTAGTTATTGTGCGAAATACTTCTTCAGGAATCTCGCATTTGTAGGAGCAGTGGTGAACTGCCCGTCCATGGAGATTAGGGCATATGCTCCATTGGAGTAGACCTTGTGTATAACATATTGTCCCTCCCACTTGGGCTCCATCTTTGGAGGTTTATTTCCGGGAATCATTGGGGTCCGGAGGACCAACACCAATTCTCCTTCCAAGAAAGACCGAAGATGGACCTTTTTATTGAAGGCTCGTGCGATTCGATTCTGATATACTTCCAGATGGTTCAAAGTGTGCAACCGCTTCTCATCTAGCTGTTCTAATTCACCTAACTGCTTTTCCAATTGCTCATCATTGGATAACTGATCATAAATGGGAAAACAGAGCGAGGTAAATTGGAGCTCAATGGGCATAACTGCTTCTATTCCGTATACTAATGAGTACGGAGTGGCCCGAGTAGCGGTGCCGATTGTGGTTTGGTAATCCCACAATTCATGGAGGAGTTTATTTGGCCATGACTTCTTGTCTTTTTCCACCATTTTCTGGAGAATGTTGGACAAGGTCTTGTTGAAATCCTCTATCTGTCCATTGGCCACCGCATGGTAGTAGGATGAGTGGTTAGCCTTGATATCGTATTCTTGGTATAGTTTCTCCAATTCAGCAGAGCAGAAGTTGGTGCCGTTATCCATCAGTATGGTATGAGGGACACCAAATCTGGTGATTATATTGGTTTTCAAAAATCTGACAATGCTTCTTGCCCTAACTTCCTTAAGGGGTACATCTTCTGCCCATTTGGAAAAGAAGTCGGTATCCATGATGATATACTTCAGCTGTTTGGCTGTGGTGGGAGGATATGGTCCCATGACATCCATTCCCCAGAAGACAACTGGACAGGAGTACTTAGCTTGATGAAGTAACTTCAGGGGTTGATGTATGAAGTTGGCATGAATTTTTCATGAGTGGCATTTTGCGGTAAGGTTCTCACAATCTCATGCCATGGTGGGCCAATAGTACCCAAGCCTTCGGACCTGATGGGAAATCTTGGACCCCAGTTTATGTTCCCCACATACTCCGGCATGTACTTCAGCCATGAAGACAATGATTTATTCTCCATCAATGCATCTGAGGAGGATTCCATCGAGGCCTCGTTTGTGGAGGACCTCTTTCTGACCCGCGCCACCATATAGGACGAAGTTGACTTCCCTTCTCCGTATTTTCTCTCGTTCAGCACTGTCTGGTGGAAGTTCTCCCTGTTGGAGGTAGTTTTAAATGGGGGTCATCTAGTCGGTGGCAGGAGCATATGGCTTAGGGGCAGGACTGACTTCATGGATTTCTTACATCTTGGCCTGAACAAACGGCAGGACCATTAGATGATGGGAAATACTGATAACTGTTTCATCCCAGTCTAGGTCGGCTAGGGCCGTGTCCTCATTAGCTAACGCGTCGGCCTGGGCATTCTGAGACCGGGGAATATAGGTCAATGTTGGTTCTATATAGAATTCTTCCATTAACCCACGAACATGGTCGAACAGGGGAATAAGCTCCTAATTTTTGATAGAATAGTCACCATTGAATTGCTTGATGAAATTTCTGAGTCACCTTTGACCTTAAGGTGCTATACTTGTGCTTGGAGTGCAAGCTCCAGGCCTGCAATGAGGGCTTGATACTCCGCTTCATTATTCATACATCCTTCTGACAGGAGGAAAGAATATGGAAAGAGTGCCTTTTCTGGGGACATGAGTATTATCCCCAAACCCACTTTGTTAAATTTGGGATCTTCCATCCTCTTCCCGGCTGGCCTTCGGGAGGCACCGTCGAAGTACATTGCCCATGCTGGGAACTCCTCTTGAATCGAGAAGATGTCTTCATCAAGTAGCTCGGTGTCTGGTGCGGTGGTCTCTGTTGAAGGGTGCTCTGCCAAAAAATATACTAATTCCTGGCCTTTAATGGTGTTCTGAGGCACAAACCAGATGTCAAACTGTTGCAGTATGACTTCCCATCAGGATAGGCGCCCGGTCAGCATTAGGCGGCTGAGAATATACTTTATCGGGTTACTCCGCGAGACCAAATGGACTTCATGATGCTGCAGATAATGTTGCAATTTTTTAACTATGAAGACTAAGGCAAAACAACTCTTCTCGATGTTTGAGTATTGAGTCTCAGCATCAAACATGGTTCGGATGAGGTAATAGAGACTGTTTTCACTACCGACGTCGTTTTTTGCGTGAGGAAGGCTCCCAACGACTTCTCTAGGGCCGTCATGTATAGGATGAGAGGTCTTCCTTCAACCGAGGGAATGAGCACCGGTGGGATCAATAGATACTTATTTAGGCTATCGAACACCTCTTGGTAGTCATCTGTCCATTGGTACGTGACTCCTTTCTTCATTAACCTGGTAAAGGGAAAACATTTGCCTGCCAGGTTAGCTATGAATCGCCTGATGTAGGCCAGGTGCCCTTGGAATTCTCTCAAATCAGTGAGATTGCGGGGAGTTGGAAGGCTGAGGATAACCTTTGTCTTTTCAGGGCCGACTTCGATGCCACTATGGTGTACGACGAAGCCAAGGAATTTCCCTGAGGTAACCCCGAAGGTGCATTTCAAGGGGTTCATCTTTAGGCTATGATGCCGAAGTTTGCTGAAGACGGTCTCAAGGTCTGACAGGTGATCTGAACACTGACAGGACTTAACCACCAAGTCATCCACGTAGCATTCAACGAATCTCCCCAGGAATGGTTGGAAGATACGATGCATGGTGCATTGATATGTGGCGCCAGCGTTCTTGAGACCAAAGGGCATGAACCTGTAATAGAATATTCCTTGAGGGGCCCTGAAGGCAGTGGGTTATTCGTCTTCTCAGGCCATCCAGATCTGATTGTACCTATAATAACCGTCCATGAAGGATAGAGCCTCATACCCGGCCGTTGCATCAATTAATAACTCGGTGATTGGGACCGGGAAATCATCGTTCGGACAATGCCGATTGAGATCTCTAAAATCAATGAAAATGAGGATTTTTCTGTTCTTTTTCTTGACGGGTACAATGTTAACCAACTAGATGGGGTACTGTACCTCCCGAATGAAGCCTAATTTAACAAGATTATCGACTTCAGCCTCTATTTTTGTAGCATGTGAGGGGTGTGTCCTTCTGGTGGCCTGTTTATAGCCCCGGTGGTCTTCTGGCAGACCTAGGTGATGTGTCGCCTCTTCGGGATTGAGTCTCAGAATTTCTATGTAATTCCAGGCAAAGACATCCCAGTGTTGTCTCTGGAAAGAGGTATATACCTCATGCTCCTTGGGGGACATGGCTGCACTAATGAGAGTGGGCCTCAGGTCTTCCTTGGTACCTAGGTTTATTTCCCTGAGCTCATCCACCATGGTGGAGATACCTTCCTCAAATGATGGAGGTGCATCTTTGAGATCTTCCTCCTCTTCTTCACCCAAATCCTCATCTTCTTGATCTGACGGGGGGAGAGCTCTTGAATCGGGCTCCTGGGAGTCTAGAGGCGAGGCATTGTGGTCATCCTTGCTTAAGTATTCACCCCCAAATTGAGGGTTAGCAGACGTCCTCACATTTTCATGCTCAGTGGTTATGGTTGAAGTCATGAGGACAGTTGAGTGTGTGTCCGAGCTTGAATCCCTAATCTCAATATAGTTAATGGGTAGTACGTAGTCTCTGCCAAGCTGTTTGAGAGGGTCATCAAGAACCATTTCCAGACCATTTGGAGTGGGGATCCAGTCGACACCATCGACCGAATTTTTCTTCTTCTTTTGCTCGTAAAACCCAGCATCAATGTAGTGTGACTTGGAGAGATCGAAAGGGGCCTTGTCGGCATGAAATGTCCCACTTTTCCCATTGACGCAGTACTTAATACATTGGTGGTAGGATGAAGGAAAGACCATGTGCTTATGGAGCCATGACCTTCCTAGCAGAGCATTGAATGATGTGTTCTGCTGAACCACCAGGAATTCTGAATAGGCCACAAGGTCTCAAAAATGGGTCTTTAGATTAATTCTTCCCATTGGATTCTGCTCACTCTTGTCGTAACCTAACAGAGTTGTGGCTGAGGGGATTAGGTCATCCTCACTATAGCCCAACTTGTGGAGTGTTCGTAGGGGAAGGAGGTTAACTCTAGATCCATTGTCACAAAGACTTTTTGGATCTCAACATCATCTAGTGTGCCAAACACATATAGTGGTTTGATGTGTCCCTGCATGATGGAATCTTCATCTAGATCGGTGAATGAAATCACTATATCGCATTCATCCGAGCCAGTCTCTGTCCGGTAAATCTCGGCGGTAGCTACCTTGGATTGAAACTTCTGGGGGCTGAGAAAGGCTTCTATAAGTGCCACCCTGAGGTCAGATGACAAACTCAGGGCATCCAAGATTGACAGTTTGGTTGGCACCAACACCAGCTACTTAAGGATGTCGTATTTCTGTTCTAGCAACCGATGCTTCTCCATTGGTAGGGGAGTATTAGCGGGCAGCTTGGGAGTTGGAATATGAGACAAGGAGGGACCGGTCGCGGGGTCCGATGTCAACGATGTCCCCTCATTTTGTGGATTTAGCCCGGCCGGTCTGTTTGCGTGCACTAGGCGGCTAGACACTTGTTCCTCCTCTGATGGGTACCGCAGAATGACAGGGCCAGAGTGGCCTCTTGTGGAGGTGGAGGGATATTCTTTCTCATGTTGAGTCCGTTGAAGGGATCTCCCACGAGTTTCTGTGATATTGATGGTTTGGGCCGAGGTCCAACCGCAGGGTTGATTTCGTCCTTGACTGCGCCACCCCTGATATCCCCTACCTCTGCGATTCTCCCTCCCAGACCTTTGCATTGGGAACTCAGGTTCATAACCACACCCTTCGTCAGGGCATGATTCCATAAGATGGATGACGTTGATGGAACCAAAAATTGGCTCCTCATCCTATGACAAGTCAGCCCAGTCGGTTGTCCTTGATGGTGCCGTTTGGTGGGTTGGTTCTCGTGGTGCCAATTTTGTGGGCATAAAATCTGACAGTGTCAGGGCTAACTTCAGCCTTGTTGCGGACTACTCCTCTTGCGCTTGTCTCCTCCCTTTTTGATTACGCCTGGATGACCGACTCGCGGAGGGTTGTGAGGCTGACATTGTTGGTTGTGCGACATTAGGAGATGTTGGTGGCAACACCAGATGCTGTAATTGAGCTCGGAGTATGCCCTGGGCTTGGTTGATAGTCTTCCGAGTCATTCAGCTATCAAATTTCTGCCCCTTCTTACTGGTGACTTCCTACCACCCATCCCCTTTATCAGAGTCGGTGGTAGAAATATATGTCACATGTGCTGGGGGTGGTCCCAGCTCAACCTGCCCAGAGTCTACCATCCTTTGTAGGAGGTATTTGAAGATGAAGCATTCCCAAATATTGTGCCCCAACATTTGATGTTAGGGATAGTAATATGTCCCGTCATCACAGCCAACTTCTTCAGGTTTCCTTGGCTCCGGGAGGCAGAGCAAGTTGCAATTCATGGCGGTGATGAGGTATCCACGGACTTGGTCCTATCGGAATGAGTATAATTTGTGTCTTCATTCCTCAAACTGGTTCCTCTTCGATCCTCTCTGATCATCCCGCTTAGGCAGAGACAAACACTAATATATAGGGGGCCCTTGACGATTTGGCAGAGGCCTGAGTAGTGGAGAAGACACGGGGGCTGGCTTGAGCGTGACAGAGGACGCTTTAGATCTAACTTATCTCTTTATGGGAGCCTGCGAGGCTATTCAGGACTTTAAATTGGTCCACTGCAGGGAGTCCTCAATTCTCTGGGCAATGAATGAAAGATAGCGGAAGCCAGTGGTGCACTCCACTAGTATGCGCAGTGTTCATAGCTCATCTCGAAGATTATCGATGCATATGGCAAGCAACTTGCCTTGAGGCATTGTCCTATTCAGGGAGTAGGTCAGACCTTTCCATCTAACAATGAAATCTGAGACTCTCTCGTTCTTCCTCTGCTTGCAGTTCATGAGGTTGCTGACTGTTGTTTTAGGTAGCATTGAGCTGAAGTGGAATAGGAACTGTTACCTAAGGTCTTCCCAGGTTTTTATTGACTGGGATGGCAGGCTTGTATAACAGACAAAGGCAGATCCTTGCAAGGTCTGTATGAAGCATATGAGTTTCAATGCTTCTTGTTGTTCCGGAGTTCCCATCATAAGGTCACAATAAGACGCGTAGTGCATCAAATACTATTCCGGATCGCCTGATCCATTGAAGATAGGGAATAAAGGGCTCCCAAAATTGGGTGGAGGTTGTGTGTTTCTCACCCAATCCAGGTAAGGATTCCGATCTGGTTGTATCAAAGCACGTCAACCTTCTATTGCTTCCAATCGAGCTGTTAGTGCCTCGACGATGTTGGTGAGACCCTGGTTTACATCCTGTTGGGCTTGGTCCTGGGTAGCTGTAGCCCAAGGCATTGCTTGAGGATCCAGCTCAGTTGGAACCAGGGGTGCATGTGCTGTTTGTGACACCTTCAGAGGGTTCAGACGTACTCGTTCTTGTTGCTTCCTGAGTGGAGTAAAGTCTTGGTATTCATCCAGATCCACATTTAGGTAGTTGGAAGGGTCGGGCGCCTCATTGGACAGGAGCCCTCACCATGCTTTCTTTTACCGGGGCAAACCTTGGTCTTTGAGGTGCACTTACTGGGAGTGTATGATGTGGCTGCTCTTGGGATGCGATTTCAATAAGACGGTTCCTATGGAGTATCTCGGCATTAAGTCGCCTCAATTCTTTCATTTCCTCTTCCTGTTGAGTGAAACTCTCTTCGAGCGTGAGCGGCTCGTTTTTATCAAGAGAAGGAGGCAGGTTAAGGGAAACCAGTCCTTTGTTCTTATCCTTATTGGAAGCTCGCAGGGTCAGTGGAGGAAGGTTAGCTAAAGGGGAGGCCATATTTAGGGCGGCCCTCTGGTTCCGGGTGTGCACACCTGGTGGTTCATTGTGAGTCATATCCTTACCAGAACCATCATCTCCCGATCCATCCGGATTTTCATCATCTTCGGTGTTACCCATGGGGTTAACCTTTATGGTGTTGATAGATGCATATCGCGGGGCGGAGAAGATGCCATCTTCCAAATAGGAAGAGGATCTCCCACGTCTTTTCCTAGCCTTCCCTCTTCTGTACCGGGATTGCTTTCAGGCTCCTTGACAAAGGGTGACGCAGAGATTTCTTTGATGCGACCTTACAGTACGCCTCCCTCTTAAAGGGGATGATGATTCAGAGGAAGAGATAGGGCAGAAAACTCCTCTTTTAACTTTCCTCCCTAGACAAGAGAATACTGATTCTCGTGGGGGAGGTTTTTGTTGAGGAGATAAAAATGCCCCCAGACCTGAGGGCTAGGGTTGGATCTATTCTTTGGACGTTGAGTCTCTTCCCGTTTCTATTGGTCTTATGGGGGCATTTGTTGTTAAAAATGCCCCCAGCCCTACAGGCTGGGGTTGACCCCGGATTGCGGCAGCGGTTGCTGCTACCACTACCTGTATGATCTTGTGTGCCCCTATTCAGGGGTGAACTAGGTTATGTGCTGAGTTCTTCTATGAATCAATCCCTTCTGGGGAGGCAGGAAATGACCGCTGATTGGACTCTCTTAGGCGAGAGGCCTATTTTATGCTCTCGGTGGCCTAATTTAGGAGTTATTGGATGGCTTGTTCCCGTTGGGCCTGACGCTTCTGGGACTTACTCAAGGTCCGTCTTTGCTAGGTGTGTCGTCTTTCTTTAATAGGGAGACCACTCGATCGCTTCCTTGCCGTGATGGCATTGCAAGACACTACACCAAATGGGTTCTTCCGGGAAGGGAGTGGAGTGAAATGCAGAGCTCCATGTTCTCTTCATCCTCTGATATGGACTCCCGTCAGAGCGTCATCGATGAGGCGGCACAGCTGGTGTAGCGCATGGAGGCAGGCTAAATCAAGGTTTCCTTTACGCCTCTCAGATCGCGGTTTCCACGCCGAAGGGAGAGATTCATGGTCGATGCGACGTAGGAGGTCTCCTATTGTCTTGATGTGGTATACATACCCATCGTAGGGTAGGAATCTTGATTTCAGCTAGTGGAGGGTTGTCCATATATTGTAGCGGATGTCATGCATGCATTCTTCTGACAACATTCTAGGTATGTCAAATTGGGAGGTGGTTGTGGGCCAAAAAATAACTGGTATATCATCCCTGGCCAGTCGATTCCTTAGGTGCAACATGTCAGCATACTCCTACACTAGTGACTCCTCTACCTGGTCGGCCCAACTGAGATGCTCACTGATGGTGTGGTTGGAGGCAGTGGGACCGGTGGGTATTGAATTATCATGTGGGCGATTCCGAGGTGGTTCAGAAGATGAACGTGGCCCTAGACCGTATCCTGATTGAAGGAGGGTGTCGTTGGTGACTAGCTGGGAATCTGAAATGCTTGATCCCATCCTTCTGAGTGCCTCGGCATACGAGGGCTTTTCCGTGCTTGATTCGGCAGGGGGAGGACCTTCCTGTCAATATGATATGTCATTGCGGGGAGGACCTTCGCAATGGCGGCCGAAATGGTGAGGACTACCATTACTGCTTGACGCCTCACTGCATAGAGGACTTTTCGAGTGCAGACCCTGGGGAGGACCTCCAAGGCATGTCGCAGCAAGGGGAGGACCTTCTGGATGTGTAGCATTGTTACGGGGAGGGACTCTGCAACAACTTCCATCATGGTGAGGATGTCAATCATGGTTTGATGTTCGATGTGCATCCTGGGGAGGACCTCCAAGACACACTGCGACAAGGGGAGGACCTTCTTGTCACTTGGGGCCACTGCGGGGAGGACCTTCGCAATGAAAACCATGGTGGCGAGGACTACCATCACAGCTGCTACAATGGCAAGGACTACCATTACAGCTGCCGTAGGGAGAATATCTGCAGGGTACACCCTGGGGAGGGCCTTCAGAATGTACCGAAATGAGGGGAGGGCCTTCTCGTTACCACCATGATTTGGTGCCTGGTTGCATAGAGTGTCATTGCAATGTAACCCCTGGGGAGGACCTTCAGGGTAGGCTATGACAAGGGGAGGGCCTTCTTGTTGTGATGGGACGTCACTGCGGGGAGGGCCTCCGCAGTTGCGACTAGAGTTAATTTATACTTTCTTAAGAACCTTTTTCAAGTTCATTATCCCTTTTATATAACTTATTACAATGTTACGAAAATTATGTAGTCATTTAAGTTAATAACGGTCGTTTTGTCAATCTTTGGTACTTGAGTCAACAGTAAACTTCTTATAATTACAAGTTGTTTATGTGGTAGAATATCCATTATCTACAGAATTATATTCATGATGTAGATATCATATATATCATATATATCCAGTATATACATGCATTTATAATATTACATAACATTTAGAGGTAATAAATGAAATGCACCGTTCATGGAGACGGTAAGCCGTACGTACGCATGAACACTACTTTCATTTATATTTCGTATTTAATGGACTGAAATCATAATGATATAAAGTTATATTATACTTCCAATATAATATCATATATAATATCATTTACTCCGTCCTTTATACATCCCACAAATGGCATTAACGATTCAAATCACTTTGAGGGGGCAGTAGTCCGCACTTCCTAAAATTAAATTATCGCGTTTACCCATAATGGAAATCATAAAGGTATGCCATAAATGAAAAATAATGAAGCATAAGGAAAACATAAACATAATATATATCATATATAAATATAGTGACATCTTAATGGCCACCATGAGAGGTGTTAAAAGAAGATTGAACAATCATCGTTTCGTGAGGCAGAAATTCACCGACCACAGAAACAGTTGTTTCTTTAACCATTAGAAGAAGGTGTGTGTAAGTGTAAATAAAATACATCTCATAAAAAAATCCTAGTATATTTAAGATACTGGTGTTGTTACAAAATAAAGGAATAAAAATAGTTTAAGTGGTTGGAGAAGCAAAATAAAACAAAATAACATAAGAGAAGACATTACCTTAAAATCGGGTAACTCTTTTTGATTTGAGCCAAAGGCTTCCTTGGGAAGAATTATGCCCAAAGTGAGGCTTCTAGGAGTAATATAGGGAAGTTGAGAGAGTATTTTGGCAGAGTTTGGCCGATCCAAATGGCTTTGAAGGTGTGAATAAGGTGGTAGAGGTGGGAGCCTTTTATAAGATGAGAGGATGGGCACTCTTGGAAAGTCATGAAATATTACATTATTATGAAATGACTTTCGGATTTTAAAGGTCCCACAATGATATATTTCTAGGATAAGGTGATAATGGTTCTAAATATACTCATACAATGGGTTTTTTTACAAGTTTAAGTCTTATATTTTACATTATATTTTCATTTTATTTACATCGCTAATTAATGAGGTAATCGCTGCATCATCATTATGTCATAAAAAAATTAATTTATTTAATTCCTAAAAATTATAAAAAAATTACCATGATGTAGGAAATATTTTTATATTTCGAATGAATATTTATAGTAACAAAGTTAACTTATATAATCCCATGTAATAATTGTTTTAGTAAAACAACACATGTTTGTGACAATTTTATTTTTACTTTAAATAAAAAGTTATTGATGTCATTTTCTTACCCAAGTGGCTCCATGGGGTCCCCAAGTTGACCCATGGATTTTATTGGTCGGACATGACTCATAAAATAAGGGTAGGACAAGTGTCAAGATATTTTCATATTTTTATAATATCATTTTTACCTTAAATTTCACTAATTACCTTTAATCGCGATTAATAAAACTTAAATGTTACTATTCACCAAAAAAATTATTTTTATCCCATTTAACCACATTTTTCTTCCTAATGACAACCATGAATGTCAGATTTTTGAAAATCAAATCACAGAAGTGGTAATGTTTCATTTACATGAAAAATTAGTTTTTAAACTACCACTTAGTAGTTTCACTATTCATCAAAAATTGAAGTTTTTCAGAAAAATACCAAAAATTCACCCTAAGCTATATTTGATATTCCTAATTCAAAAATGATGTCTATTTTACAAAATTTAAAACATATAAGTTGGTTTAATTAATTTAATAATTAACTCCCGCTGTCACAACAAATAGCGTGTTTTTAAGAAGCAATATATATCAAAAGATTGAAAATTGTTTATGTCTAATTCCAAAGTGAAATTAATTATAATGACCACCATTGGATAAAATGGTAAAAATATATTCTAATTATACTTTAAAACCACTCAATGGTATAATTTATCACTATAAATTATTTTTATTATAAAAGTTGTTTTTAAGTATTTTTTTTTACTATTCATAGAAAATTGGAAGTTCTCAGAAAATTACAAAAAATTCAACTTAGGATAATTTCAATATTCTGAATACAAAAATGAAGTCCATTTTGAAATATAAAATTTATATAATTTCAAAAAGTGGGTATTAGTATTCATAACTGCTTCTTTGATTGGTTGCGGTGTGTTAGAATCTTGAACTTTTGTATAATGCAAGCTATTGCATTATTGAAAGAGAAGAGTATCGTAAAAGATTGGGGTGTTACAGGGTAGACCCGAGGTGGTGCATCTCATAAAGAGAAGGTTTCATACCATAAAGGCAGATTTAGACACCATTAAGGGAGGATCAAGGAGGTGGAACCCAATGAGGGGGGCACCAAGGTTTACCATTGGTTGGTATTGAACCTTAGGGAGGATTCCTATGTACCATGTTTAAAAGACAGAGATCGAAACCCACGTAGTTCAAAGGGGTATGGTTTGGGGCTTACACATGGCTAGAGACCCATCACAAGAGTATCACTCTTGGTTGAATGAGTATGGATTATGCGGTACTTATGCTTGGTTAGCTTACCATATGAATGGTGTGATCCCACCAAGATGTGGTGGCCTAAGTAAAGATCGGGATGAATGATAGAGGAAGTGTTGAAGTGGAATGGGGTGAATGAGATAGAACTGATGTGGATATGAAAGTGCTGGGATTGAACCTCAGGGAGGTTTCCTAAATATCCTGGTGGCTAAGAATCAAAGTCCATGTAGTTTTGATGGGGTGTTGAGACACTAAAGGAGACAACTCGTGGGAATGAAACACATGGATAGGGGCTTGAAGGATATAAAACCTCTAGGTCAGGGCATGATCCTCTCAATATATAGTGGCTTGAGGGAAAGACTAGTATGGAAGTGAGTGATGGGGTTGAACCTCAAAGAGGCTTCCTATGTTTAGAAGATAGGGATCAAAGTCCATATATTTTGGTGAGTAGGGGGGTATAGAAGTGGGTTGTACATATGGAAAGTGACCTAGAAACATGCTGGGGTTTACGTATTGTTAGCATCCTATATGAGTACTAATCTAGACACCACTAAGGACAGATCAGGGAGGGTTCACCCCTTAGAGGGGGGCACCGAATTTTACCTTTGGTTGGGATTGAACCTTAGAGAGGCTTCCTACATACCCTATTTAGAATAAAGTGATCAAAACCCACATAGTTAAATTAGTAGGGGCATGGGGAATATGCACTGAGGCATCCCATATGAGTACTAATATAGAAACCACTAAGGGTGGATCAGGGAGGGTGAAACCCTTGGAGGGGGCACCGGATTTTACCTTTGTTTGGGATTGAACTTCATATAGGCTTCCTACTTACCTGATTTGGAAGACAAGGATCAAAACCCACATAGTATGGTTAGTAGGGGAATGGAATCAGGGAGTACACATGAACAAAAAACCCAGAAAAATGCTGGGGCTTATTCATGGTTCGTAGCCCATATGAGTACTGATCTGGACACCACTAAGGGAAGATTAGGGAGGGTGCGCCCCTTTGAGGGGGGCACCAAAGTTTACCTTTTTTTGGGATTGAACTTCAGAGAGGATTCCTACATAACCTGTTTAGAATATAGAGATCAAAACCTACGTAGTTTGGTTAGTAGGGCATGTGAATTACACACTAAGGTAGACCATATTATTTCATGGTCACTGTTAATATTTAAGCCCACGTGAGTCATACTTGGTGTGAGAAATAAGAGGTAATAGTAGACCAAAGGGTCGCTTTAAAAAAGATACGTTAGCGAGGGATGGAGTGGGTCTTACAAATTGATGTAGCCTATAGAGATAGAGATTAGGACATACTCTAGGAGAGACGCCTGAGGAGGTGTTTTGGGGCTTACATGGAGAATTCCCAAGGTGAGACGCCCCATGTTCATTGCATGGGGTGAGAATATAGTTTATTATCATGTGTTAAGGACGATGGTGCTTGGTAGTTTAATGTCCTTAAGCTTAGATGGGGAGGATTCACTCCTTACCCCCTGTACTTACATGACTGATACCTACCCACACTTTTGGATGGGAAGGAATCGGCAAGGTCCAATATGATGGGTGTGGAGGAATAGTCAATCGTGGGGTCTATGTTTGTGTAGCTATATGAAGAATCAATAGCTGTTAGCATACCTGTGCGGATAAGCACTAGGTGAGTCAACACATCATGAGAAACCACACAAGGAACCATAAAATCACTGTGTATGAGCTTGGAGGGACATATGGAAAAGGAGTTTGCAAAGTAGGAGGCCTCATTGAGAGGAGCCTCGTGAATCTCTAGCACTTCACGAAGAAAAGAACCTTTGTGAGGGGAGGTTCTTCATGAAGCATGAAAAAAAGTGTCTTTATGAAGGAAGGTGCTTCATGAAGCATAGAGAATCAGAAGAGGCATGAAGTCCACATGTATTTGGGGTGTTCTTCGTGAAGGATGAATGCTCTATGAAGTCTATATTTCCCAATAGGGACTCTTACCTTCGCTATGGTCATGGCACTTCACGAATGGCATATCCACTTCAATTAGAGGTAAATAGGAACACGGGAAAAATTTGTTTGTGATGCTCAAATACATTGGGAGATTCATTTTACCACTAGTTCATGGAGTACAGGTAGCTTTGTAAAATAGAAGCTCAGAAGGCAAAAGGTCTAGGTAGCGATCCTACAAGGTTGGGGTGAGATACATATATTATAGGAACTGGGTATCGTGATGCTCAGAGGTGTGCCATTAATGAAATGGAACTTTTTGAATGGAGGAGGATCCGTCGGACTTGTGAAGCATTCTGTCAAGTGGATATGTGGTGGTTATAGAGCTCATCATACTCACAGAGTCTTTCATTAACCTTCTTCACGACACTCGTGGAGACCATCAGACTCGTGGAGCTATATGTCATCCTGGATTCTCACTATTCACGGTGGTGAGGGGTTTGGAAATGGGGATTCATGAAATAAACCCCCTTTGGTGATTTGTGTACTCACGAGGCTTGAATTTTTCCCCAAACGGTCTTGAACTTCTTTAATCCATCCTGTGCATGAATTTTGGTGCCAAAAATTTCATCAAAGTCAATGCGTCTTGATTAGGAATTAGGCCCTCCCCTTTTCGCATTCCAGGACTCTATCAAACATCACAAACCAATGGAAAAATCTCATCTCATATAAAATAGGGTTCAAACATAACATCATAAAGAAAAATAGAATAATAAAAAACTCAAAAAAACTATTAGTATTGGGCACACATCTGTATCTCTCACTCAAAAGTACTCTCCTCCTAGCCACCATTCCTCCACAACACACGAACAAAAGGAATGGTCCGTCCATGCAACACCTTCTCCCGATGATCTTGGATCTCTATTGGCTGCTCCAAAAATGTGGTGTCATCCTCTATATACAACCCTCCCTTGTCAATGACACGAGATTCATCGTGAAGATACGAACAAAGTTGAGAGATGTGGAAGAAGTCATGGATCCTCTCAACTCTAGTGAAAACACCAACCAATATGCCTCCTCTCCAACTTACCCCAACACCTAAAAGGGTCCAAAAAACTTGGGAGAAAGATTACTCCCTCTTCCAAACCACCACTACCCACATCAAAGAGAGACTTTTAGGAACAAATAAGACTTATCCCTACCTAAAAATTCAAGGGAATCCTTATATGATCGACATAAGACTTATCCCAGTCATGCACCAATTCCATCCTTTTACGAACAAGATAAACATTCTTGGTCATTCTCTGCACCACATCAGGACCAAAAACAATTGTCTCCCCAACCTCTATCCAACACAACAGAGAATGACACAGTCTTATATAAAAATCCTAAAATGGATCCATGCCAATGGATGAGTGATAACTATTATTATAAGAAAACTCTACTAAGAGAAAGTGTCATATCCAAGATGCACTAAAGTACAAGATGCATGCTCACATCATATCCTCCAACATCTGGATAATTCGTTCTATCATCCATCTGTCTGAGGGTGAAACGTAGTGCTGAGGTGTAACTGAGTGCCAAAAGAATGATAAAATCCCCTCTAGAATCATGAGGTAAACCATGAATCATGATCTAAGAAAATATAACTTATAACTCCATACAACTACACCACTTCATCCACACACCTCTTAGCCATGGAATCCACTGTGCCCGATTCCTTGATCACTAAGAAGTGGTCCAATTTTGTCAACCGGTCCACTATCACCTAGATAACATCACAACCTCCTTAAGATCTAGGTAAACCTATGAAAAAAAATCAATTGTGATTTTGTCCCATTGTAGAGACCCGAAGCATAATGTACATGGAAATTACATAACTTTTGCGGAATACTTAGTACATAACAAAAACACACACACAAGGACCGTAATAGTTTAGTGTCTTTGGAAACTCGGAATATAATCTTCTAATCGTGGTGAAAGATCTTCAACATCTCCCATAAAGATCTTCCTTTTTTTTCTACCTAAAACCTTTCTTTATATCCTGGGGAAAAGAAATCATAAAAGGGTGAGCTCAAATGCTCAGTAAGGATAAACAAAAGAAATATCAATCACATCATATACATAAGAACATAACTTTTGGAAATCTTAACCTGCAAAAGAGATCATAATATCATAACATGGGATAAATCATAGAAGTGAAATGTAATCCCAATAATAATAACTTAAAACATGAAACTTTGTGGCATAAACTCATAATCATATAGAATCATATCTTATTAGTCAAGACTCATTTCCAAGACTATCTTAGTGGATAAAGTCCATTTCTGAACCGAGTCACCCTCGTTTCAGTCCTGTTTCACTGAACCGGTATAACCTACCATTCAAGCCATGTCTATCTCATGAGATATAAAATCTTTACCCAATGCATTGGAGGGAGATATAGGTCCCACCCATCTCATAATGAAACCATTCTTATGTGTGCCACAAAAATCATAAATCATACATCATTGCATAACCCATGTAATAAAAATGGAATTCTTAAACATCGTGACATAATAAAACAATTCATATAAGATAAATGAATTTATAAAAATAATTCCATCACAACATAATCAAATCAATGTAATGATAGGGATAGAATTAGAACCCTGTATTATCTTATATGGAAAGTAATTTTTATAAAACACTTGAACTCCATTCTTGAGGAAAATATCCTTTCTACTTCAAAAAAACAATTTTCCTTTCTTAACATGTCATATAATTCTAAACTAAAAGAAGTTGATTAAATATAAACTTGGAAACTTGTAAAGGAAGCTTCTTGGAAATAATGTTTTAAAAATCCATTCATGCCATATAAGTTAAAAAAACATTCATCGTACTTTTGTCGGAAAATTCAAAAAGTACCTCGTACGAAAAACGACAAAAGATTCCTTTCATATTCTTTACTAAAAACTCACCGAAGGGTAAAATTGGATTTAAACAATTGTAGGTGGATGGAAATAATATTACATATTGAGGAAACATGGATGTGGATGATAAAATACACCCCAGTAAATGCCAAAGTATAAATAATCTCTGATAAAAATGAGATTGTGATATTTCCCTTACCTTAGGTCTGATTTGCTTCGTAAGTGTCCGAACCTCCTGTATAATGATTTAAATAATGTCATTGACTTATTACAGAATCATATTCATTGTTATTATATCATATATGGTTTAATTATGAATTTATATTACCCGTTCTTTTGTAAATTCATGTTAAAGTAGCGTTTTGGGTAAAATCGTCTCATTTGCCGTTCGTGTTTTAACTTGTAATTATTCATATGATTACTTAGATCATGATTACTTAATTCCAGAATATAAAACATGATTTATATATAATATATATTCAGAATATACATATATATAATGGATCGATAAATGGAAAGAAATACACCGTTCATGGAGATGGTAGGCCGTACGTACGCATGAACCTTGTTTTCATTTCCTTATTGAATTGAGTGGAATTAAGTAGATGAAATAAATATATATATACATAAATCCAGTAGTATTATTATGCCATATATTTCATGACTACTTATTATATATACCTTATAATCATTCATGAATGGTTAACGTGGAGAATGAATCTCATCGCGTCGTGGAGACGGTAGTCCGTACGTACGCACGAGCGATGATATCGTTCTCATGATCGTTGAATTGTATTTTAGTGTATGTATACTATTTAAGAATCAATATCACTTTAAAATAATCATATATAGTTATTATTTACACCATTATACCCATCCAAGTAAGCTGGTGGTGGAAAATAGATTACACCACGGCGTGGAGACGGTATTCCGTATGTACGCACGCGCGGTGATTTCATTTTCTGTAGGATGGATAGATGGTTAAATAGGGTTGTTTCATAATTATAATAACATATCAGTATATGATTGATACTGATGTTATTACTTCATAATGAAACAACTAAATAAGAAGAAGTTGAAGAAGAAAGAAATTGGAAAGGATCGGTAATGGATATTACCTCTTCTTTGAAGTGCTTCTTTGAGACCTCCTTTTAGGGCACTAAAATTGGTCTTTTAAGAAGACCAGGACCTCTATGATGTATCTAGGGAAGTGTAGAGGAGCAAATGGCAGGGGTTTTCCGAGCTTTAAGGCTGAAAGTGGTGTGACGAAGAGGGGGAGGAGGTGCCTTTTTATAAGGGAGGAGAGGGGCACCATTGGAATAACTAAAAATATTATTTTATTATAAAGTCAAGTTCGGTTTTAAATAGCTAAAAATTGAGTTATTTCGAAGATAAGGTGGGTATGGGTCTAAATCCCCTCATCCAATAGAATTTAGACAAGTTTAGGTCATTATATTAACCTTATCTTTTAGTTTTAACTTTTAGTTAATTAGATTGACATTTACCATGTCACTTTGTATTTTTATATTATATAGTTATTAAACTTACCATATACATCCAAGAGACTCCCAAGTTGTGTTTTATTAATATATATAACCTTATCTAAGTCATTTTGCTGAACCTTAGATTTTTAGGAGTAAAATAACAATTAATAATATAATATTTGTTTTAAAAACTATTTTATGTCAATTTTGACACTATTCAATAGTTGATTTTTTTTGAAACTCATAACAGAATGATTACTTTGACCAAAGTTAATTAAAGAAATCCTAACATGTCATATTAACCTAGAAAATTAGTTTAATTCATAAAAATTCTCAAATTATACTTATTTAGGTATTTATAATATCAATTATTCTAATTTTTTACTATTATGGTAATTACTGCATCATCATTGTGTCATAAATAAATTAAATTATTTAAAGTCTAAAAATTAAAAATAAAATACCATTATGTAGGAAATCGTTTTATATTTCTAATTAATATTTATAGTCGAATTTATCTTATGTATAACCCCATATTAAAAATAATTTACTTATTAAACTTTGATTATAACTATTTTAACCCTTCTTTAAATAAATTAATAATAAATGTCGTAATCTGATCCAAGTGGGCCTAAATGGTCATATTTTATTCATAAGGTTTTTTTTGGTCGAATTACACTTGTCCAATAGAATTAGGACATGTTTTAGGGTAATAATAATATCATTTTTACCCTTAATTACCCTATTTACTTTTAACCGTGGTAAAAAAAAGAAAAAAGTTACTATTCACCAAAAGTTATTTTCATCTCATTGAACCACATTTTAGTCCTTGATATTAACCGTGTCTCTAGGATTTTCGAAATTCCACTCACAGAAGCGGTAAAATTAAGTTTTATGAAAAATTCAGTTTTTAACTACCACTTAGTGGTTTCACTATTCATCAAAAAATGAAAGTTTCCAGAAAAATACCAAAAATTAGGCCTAAGATATATTTGATATTAAGAATTCAAAAATTATGTCTATTTTACCAAATTCAGAACATATCAGTTTCATTATTTAATTTAAAAATTAGTTCCCGTTGTCAAAACAAATAGCGTGTTTTTAAGAGATAATAACCATCAAAAGATTGACACTTGTTTATAACTGGTTTAAATGTGAAATTACATCCAATGACCAACATTGTATTAAATTGTAAAAATATATTCTAAATATACTTTAAAACCACTAAAATTAATAATTTATCACTATTAATTATTTCGATTAAAAAAGTTGTTTTTAATTATAATTTAGTAATTTTCACTATTCATTAGAATATGAAAGTTATCCGAAAAGTACCAAAATTTCACCCTAAGCTAATTTCGATATTCCGAATCCAAAAATGAAGACCATTTTGAAAAATAAAATTTAAAAAATTTCAAAAAGTGGTTATTACTATTCATAACGGCTAGTTTTAATAATATTTTAATAGCATATTGTTGTTTAGTAAAACTCGTTACTGCGTACTACACACACTATCGAGGAAGGTCGCGATTGCGTGTAATGCAAGGCAAGTCAAGGATGCGTGTTTTGCAAGCTCCTTTTGGTGTAGCGTACAACACAAGACATTAATGAAATTAAAAAGAATATTTTTTTTCATAAAATCTCGGGCTGTTACATTCTACCTCCCTTAAAATGAATTTCGCCCTCGAAATTCATCGGGGTTATAAATGGTTTACTACTCGAAAGTTTCTTTAATAGAAACCCACATCGTAAAAAGGAATACCAAAACTTGGCATTAAAAACTAAAGTATGAAATGTAACGATTACCCAAATTAACTCATCACGGGGTTTCCACGTAGGAGAACATAGGTGAAAATATGGATATGGAAGAGAAATATAACCATCATGTTCTGATGGAGAGTGGTAGAGAACATGGCTATGGAAAATCCAGCAATAACAAAGCCATAAATTTGTGACGATCTAAGGTACTGTGTCACCGTTGGTCATTCTTTAGACAATTTCCACTTCATCTCTTTAAGAAATGAAGTTGGATTTTTCATTCGTGAAGTGTTAGCAGATCATGTGATTGAATGATGGTTCATTCCATCTGTCTCAAACAAAAGGTTACAAAAGTTATCAAAAATACATAAGACCATCTATGGTGAAGTTAATCGTATACGATTCCAAAAATGAACTTATACTTCATATATCATACCGTGTAATAAAATAAAACTAGTTTCTACTAACCAGGGACTTCCTGTAGGCCAGTGGTAGGCGATAAAGGCCAGTCACACTTCGGTTGTGGGTTCGATTCCTACAACCTTGTCCGACGCGATGGGCTGTCGCACGTCCTGTAGGTTGTCCTTTTTCTAAAACTACATTACTATAACATCACATAAATAATATCAAAAAAAGTTCTATCCTTAAATAATACTAACTTATGGTTAACATAATCCATTCCAATATTTAGGCTTATCTAAAATACTTCGGTCCAAACTCATAGTATAAAGAAAACGATTACTTGAAATGTCATCAACCAAGCATGTGAATACCATCATTTATCCCCCATATATCTTGTTGGTCACATTCCGATCATGTGAATACCTTAATGATGTATTCTCTTGAAAAATTAATACCCATTAAACCTTAGTGAAAACATGAATGCAGTTAAAAGTTAACACTTTCCACATACCAAAATTCTCAAAAAATCTATACCATGATATCACTTAGTCTTTATATAAATCATGAGCTCATGAATACTATCAAACATATTATATTCTCTTTATCCCTTCATTATGTGCATATCATCTGCTTTTCCAAAAATATTTCAATCACTTTTCATGGTTACCGATGCCATAAAATTATTGAAAACCACAGTGGACCAAAACATAAATATTCCAATATTCCACGATACTATATACAACATTATTCTGGAATCTCATTACATAAAAACTTAATCATTCCACCACATCATTTTCATATTCAACATCGCCAATGGTGATCGCATGTGACTTCCCTTTGTCCTTTGCCTTAAGTGGTTGCTCATGTCGATCATCACTAACCCTTGGATTAGGGCATTTATTAGCATAATGCCCCATTTCCTTACACTTGAAGCATTGAAGTGTAGTAGGTTCATTCTGTGTATCCCTTCCTTTGTTTGCATCATTAGACATCTTCTTCCCATTATTGTGGTATTCGAATGCCCGATGACCTTCCTTTCCAAATTTGAAACATTTACTTGTCCCTTTAAGACAATCTCCATGATGCTTCTTTCCACACTTTGAGCATAAGGAAACATTCATCTTCTTTTCACCATTATTATGAGATTTATCCTTGAACTCCACCTTTCGTTTCTTGTCAAAACTATGAGATGGATAAGTAACACCAACTTCCATTTCTACCTTGATAGCACAATTCACAATTTCTTCATAGCAACTGAAGTCTCTTATATCTAATGCCCTTTGAAGATTTGGTTTTAAGCCACTGAAGAATTGATCAACTTTACTTTCAGGTTGGATGATAAATCCAGATGCATACCTTGCAAGCCTTGTAAAATTCGCTTCGTATATACTAACAGATTCATCATCCTTTTGCTTTAGTTCAAGAATCTCCTTCTCTATCTTTGTTTGAAGAATACGAGGGAAGTACTTATTGAAAAATAAGTTCTTGAACTCGTCCCATTCCATGGACTCAATTTCATCTCTTTGCCTCATATTCTTGATAAGATTCCACCATTGATCAGCTTCACCTTCCAAACGATATACTGCTAAGATGACTTTATCATGTTCAGAACATTGAAGAACTTAAAATATCTTTTCAGTAGTACTAATCCATTGTTCAGCAACAAGTGGATCAGAAGACCCACTAAAATAAGGTGGGCGTTGCCTCATGAAGGACTCAATAGAATGTCGTTCCCTTCTCTGCTCATTTGGAAGTCCAGAATGATTCATAGCTTGTGTAAGTATAGCAATAAGATTTTGCACTCCATCTCCCATAACATTTGTTTGTTCAGGAGGAAAATCATTGCATTTTCCATTGCATTGATCAACATGGTTCCTTCGGGTTCCATCCATCGTCTAAAACCCAAAAATAATAGTGTGAGAGGAAAAAATCATGCTAGGGAAAACAACATAATAAAGGGGGAGTATCCTCAATATCTGACATCTTAGGTTAAATTCTATGATCGTTACCGTAGTTCTAGGACTGTATCCTATACGTATACTTATCCTTAGGGACATCCCTAGACATACCTTAGAAATATCTCTAGGGATCTCACTAATGTTTTCGCATCCTAGTTTCCAAAGATTGACTAAACCTTTCTCTGATACCAACTGTAGAGACCCGAAGCTTAACATACATGGACATTACATAACTTTTGCGGAATACTTAGTACATAACAAAAACACACACACAAGGACCGTAATAGTTTAGTGTCTTTGGAAACTCAGAATATAATCTTCTAATCGTGGTGAAAGATCTTCAACATCTCCCATAAAGATCTCCTTTTTTTTCTACCTAAAACCTTTCTTTATATACTGGGGAAAAGAAAACATAAAAGGGTGAGCTCAAATGCTCAGTAAGGGTAAAAAAAAGAAATATCAATCACATCATATAAGAACATAACTTTTGGAAATCTTAACCTGCAAAAGAGATCATAATATCATAACATGGGATAAATCATAGAAGTGAAATGTAATCCCAATAATCATAACTTAAAACATGAAACTTTGTGTCAAACACACATAATCATATAGAATCATATCTTATTAGTCAAGACTCATTGCCAAGACTATCTTAGTGGACAAATTCCATTTCTGAACCGAGTCACCCTTGTTTCAGTCCTGTTTCACTGAACCGGTATAACCTACCATTCCAGCCATGTCTATCTCATGAGATATAAAATCTTTACCCAATGCATTGGAGGGAGATATAGGTCCCACCCATCTCATAATGAAACCATTCTTATGTGTGCCACAAAAATCATAAATCATACATCATTGCATAACCCATGTAATAAAAATGGAATTCTTAAACATCGTGACATCATATAACAATTCATATAAGATAAATGAATTCATAAAAATAATTCCGTCACAACATAATCAAATAAATGTAATGATAGGGATAGAATCAGAACCCTATATTATCTTAGATGGAAAGTAATTTTGATAAAACACTTGAACTCCATTCTTGAGGAAAATATCCTTTCGACTTCAAAAAAACATTTTTCCTTTCTTAACATGTCGTAAAATTTTAAACTAAAAGAATTTGATTAAAAATAAACTTGGAAACTTGTAAAGGAAGCTTCTTGGAAATAATTTTTTAAAAATCCATTCATTCTGTATAAGAAAAGAAAACATTCTTCGTACTTTTGTCGGAAAAGTCAAAAAGTACCTCGTACGAAAAATGAAAAAAGATTCCTTTCATATCCTTTACTAAAAACTCACCGAAGGGTAAAATTGGATTTAAACAATTGTAGGTGGATGGAAATAATATTACATATTTAGGAAACATGGATGTGGATGATAAAATACACCCCAGTAAATGCCAAAGTATAAACAATCTTAGATAAAAATGAGATTGTGATATATCTCTTACCTTAGGTCCGATTTGCTTCGTAAGTGTCCGAACCTCCTGTATAATGATTTAAATAATGTCATTGACTTATTACAGAATCATATTCATTTTTATTATATCATATATGGTTTACTTATGACTTTATATTACCCGTTCTTTTGTAAATTCATGTTAAAGTAGCGTTTTGGGTAAAATCGTCTCATTTGCCCTTCGTGTTTTAACTTGTAATTATTCATATGATTACTTAGATCATGATTACTTAATTCCAGAATATAAAACATGATTTATATATAATATATATTCATAATATACATATATATAATGGATCAATAAATGGAAATAAATACACAGTTCATGGAGACAGTAGGCCGTACGTACGCATGAACGCTGTTTTCGTTTCCTTATTGAATTGAGTGGAATTAAGTAGATGACATAAATATATATATACATAAATCCAGTAGAATTATTATGTAATATATTTCATGACTACTTATTATATATAATTTATAATCATTCATGAATGGTTAACGTGGAGAATGAATCTCATCGCGTCGTGGAGACGGTAGTCCGTACGTATGCACGAGCGATGATATCGTTCTCATGATCGTTGAATTGTATTGTAGTGTATGTATACTATTTAAGAATCAATATCACTTTACAATAATCATATATAGTTATTATTTACACCATTATACCTATCCAAGTAAGCTGGTGGTGGAAAATAGATTACACCACGGTGTGGAGACGGTATTCCGTACGTACGCACGCACGGTGATTTCATTTTCCATAGGATGGATAGATGCTTAAATAGGGTTGTTTCATAATTATAATAAAATATCAGTATATGAGTGATACTGATGTTATTACTTCATAATTAAACAACTAAAGAAGAAGAAGTTGAAGAAGAAAGAAATTGGAAAGGATCGGTAATGGATATTACCTCTTCTTTGAAGTGCTTCTTTGAGACCTCCTTTTAGGGCACTAAAATTGGTCTTTGAAGAAGAACAGGACCTCTATGATGTCTCTAGGGAAGTGGAGAGGATAAAATGTCAGGGGTTTGCCGAGCTTGAAGGCTCAAAGTGGTGTGAGGAAGAGGGGGAGGAGGTGCCCTTTTATAGGGGAGGAGAGGGGCACCTTTGGAATAACTAAAAATATTATTTTATTATAAAGTAAAGTTCGGTTTTAAATAGCTCCAAATTGAGTTATTTTGAAGATAAGGTGGGTATGGGTCGAAATCCTCTCATCCAATAGAATTTAGACATGTTTAGGTCATTATATTAACCTTATCTTTTAGTTTTAACTCTTAGTTAATTAGATTGACATTTACCATGTCACTTTGTATTTTTATATTATATAGTTATTAAACTTACCATATACATCCAAGAGACCCCCCAAGTTGTGTTTTATTAATATATATAACCTTATCTAAGTCATTTGGCCGAACCTTAGATTTTTAGGAGTAAAATGACAATTAATAATATAATATTTGTTTTAAAAACTATTTTATGTCAATTTTGACACTATTCAATAGTTGATTTTTTTTGAAACTCATAAAAGAATGATTACTTTGACCAAAGTTAATTAAAGAAATCCTAACATGTCATATTAACCTATAAAATTAGTTTAATTCATAAAAAGTCTCAAATTATACTTATTTAGGTATTTATAATATCAATTATTATAATTTTTTACTATTATGGTAATTACTGCATCATCATTTTGTCATAAATAAATTAAATTATTTAAAGTCTAAAAATTACAAATAAAATAACATTATGTAGTAAATTGGTTTATCTTTCTAATGAATATTTATAGTCGAATTTATCTTATGTATAACCCCATATTAAAAATAATTTACTTATTAAACTTTGATTATAACTATTTTAACCCTTCTTTAAATAAATTAATAATAAATGTCCTAATCTAATTCAAGTGGGCCTAAATGGTCATATTTTATTCCTAAGGTTGTTTTTGTTCGAATTAAACTTGTACAATAGAATTAGGACATGTGTTAGGGTAATAATAATATCATTTTTACCCTTAATTACCCTATTTACTTTTAACCGTGGTAAAAAAAGTAAAAAATTACTATTCACCAAAAATTATTTTCATCTCATTGAACCACATTTTAGTCCTTGATATTAACCATGTCTCTCAGATTTTTGAAATTCCACTCCCAGAAGCGGTAAAATTAAGTTTTATGAAAAATTCAGTTTTTAACTACCACTTAGTGGTTTCACTATTCATCAAAAAATGAAAGTTTCCAGAAAAATACCAAAAATTAGACCTAAGATATATTTGATATTAAGAATTCAAAAATGATGTCTATCTTATCAAATTCAGAACATATCAGTTTCATTAATTAATTTAAAAATTAGTTCCCGTCGTCAAAACAAATAGCGTGTTTTTAAGAGATAATAACTGTCAAAAGATTGACACTTGTTTATAACTGGTTTAAATGTGAAATTACATCCAATGACCAAAATTGTATTAAATTGTAAAAATATATTCTAAATATACTTTAAAACCACTCAAATTAATAATTTATCACTATTAATTATTTCGATTAATTTTTTTTAATTATAATTTAGTAATTTACACTATTAATCAGAATATGAAAGTTATCCGAAAAGTACCAAAATTTCACCCTAAGCTAATTTCGATATTCCGAATCCAAAAATGAAGACCATTTTGAAAAATAAAATTTACAAAATTTCAAAAAGTGGTTATTACTATTCATAATGGCTAGTTTTAATAATATTTTAATAGCATATTGTTGTTTAGTAAAACTCGTTTCTGCATACTACACACGCTATCGAGGAAGGTCGCGATTGCGTGTAATGCAAGGCAAGTCAAGGATGCGTGTTGTGCATGCTACTTTTGGTGTAGCGTACAACACAAGACATTAATGAAATTAAAAAGAATATTTTTTTCATAAAATCTCAGGCTGTTACACCCATTTCCACTATAGAACATCCAAGGGCTATAACAAACCACTAGGGACATGATGCTCGACCTTTAATTACTAGAAAACCAATCACTTCACCACAAAATCCGTCACTATTTGTTTCATCTCAGGCTACCAAAACTGCATCCTCAAGACACATTACATCTTGGAAACTTCTGGGTTTACCTCCAAAGGTGATATATTAAATTCAAAAAGGACTCCTTTGTGAATTGACACCAGAACAAAGAACCTTCCTTGAAACAACATCTAGTTCCGAATATCCTCTGACCATCCCTCTAAAGCATCACTATAGCCAACACAACTGCACATCACCTTTGCCACTATGTCCCCCCAATGAGACTTATCCACCTACTACATTAGAGAAGACTATACTGTCAATTGAAACAAACAACCCTTACCACCATCCATCCTTGCATCTAAGTGCAAGACTGCCAACTCCTCCATTGCTCTCCAAGAATCTATAGATTCATGAACAACCTCCTTCTGTGACTTTCTTCTCAAATAATCATCCATGAAATTTCCCTTTCTTAAGGTGTAGGATATCTCAAAATCATAGTCTTGAAGGAAGTCCATACACCTCTACTATTGTAGATTCGGGTTACACTGGGAAAAGATATACCTCAAGCTCTTGTGATTCGTAAAGACCACAAAGATCTCCCTTGTACGATAATTCCACCAGAACATCAATTCAAACACAACCACTACTAACTCCAGATTGTGGGTGGAATAGTTAACTTCATTACGACATAACTACCTATAATCATAAGAGATCACCAATCACTATTTCATCAACATGTACCCTAAAATCAGATGAGAAGCATCACAAAACACCTCAAACATTACTCCTTTAGGAAACTGGAGCACTAACCAAATTCACATTTAGGTAACTGAATGCTTCCTAACACTGATCAATCTACAAAAAAAACCTAGTATTTCTTGGTAAAATCCGTTAAGAGGCTTGAAAATCAAGAGAAATTGGGTACAAACCTCTGATAATAGCCTAAAAAACCAAGGAAATTGTGAACCTGTTCCACGTTCTTGGGTGATTTCCAAGAAACAACTACCTTAACCTTCGATGGGTCTACCACTACACCCAACTGAGACACCACATGCCCAAGTAAATTCACCTCTCATGTCTAGAACTTACACTTGGACAACTTTCCATAGAGCTGGTGGTGTTGAAGAACCTGCAATACAGTTCTGTGATGATAAAAAAACTCCACCTATGACTTTGAGTATATTAAGATATCATCTATTAATACAGTGATGATTCGATCCCAAACTCATGGAACATGGATTTTATAATCCCCTTGAACACAATTGGTGCATTCATAACACTAAATAGAATGAATACAAACTCAAAGTGCCCATACCTGCATATAAAGTCAGTCTTCAAGATATCGCCCTCCTTCACCCTCAACTGTTGATATCCAGACCATAGATCGATCTTAGAAAACCAACTCACCCCTATATGCTGGTCAAAAATATTTTCTATCCTTGGAAGAGGGTAACCATTCTTGACTATCACCTGATTCAACCTCTGATAGTCTATGCACAACCTCAGACCACCATCCACCTTCTTTACGAAAAACACCAGAGCACCCCACGATGACACACTAGGCCAGATAAAACCCTTCTACATCAGATTATCTATTTGGATCCTTAACTCTCACAAATCATAAGGTTCCATCCAATAATGAGCCATGAAAATAATAGAATCACCGAGCTGCAAATATATCATGAAATTAACATTATGTAGAGATGGTAGCATCACAACATCCTTGGGGAAAACATCTTGGAACTCCCTAATGACCCTGGGAACCTCTACCACTTTAGAATCCACTGATTCCACTAACACCACAACCAACAAGGAAAGAAGTGGCTCCACACACCGACTGTCCACCTGACAACCCCACTCACCAAAGAAAACCACACTTTGACCTTCCACATATGAAAAAGACTCTCCTATGGAATTAGTCAATAAAATAAAACACAGAATAAAACTATTTTATTTCAATAATGAAATCATATGACTACTTTTTTAGCAAGAAAAGATCCCCAAGGTACTGATGCAGTACCATCACCAGTCTACACCCCCGACACACATCAAACAAGATAGTCTGGCCTCTGATTGGCGTACTCAACACCAGGGACATTGGAATCCTATATATTTATAGTCCCAAAGAATGGGATAGAGTGGGTGAAACAAAGGAGTGTGAAGATTCTGAATCAAACAAGGCACAAACAAGGGTACTAAACAAAATGGTTGTACCTCTAACGATCTTCAAACCCACTAGAACTACTACCTCTATTGCGTGTAACTGACTGCACCTAGATCCTCTTCCTCTCTGTTGATGACCAAATCCATGACCATGCTCAGGTAATGGTCCCTAAACATAAGAAACATCCTATGGTTGGCCTCTACCTACTCCATCTCCCCTTGGCGGAGAAAAATCCTATTCCCCCTACTACTGAAATGGTCTCATTGGCAACTACTTCTAAAGATGACAATACCTATCCAACTACACCAAACTAAGCTTGAGCAACCAATGGGCACTGGGTCTGAAGATAGATGTGAACCCCACATAAGAAACACAATTTTCCCAATCCCAATGAAAAATCATAGATACTAGAAGTTTGAAAGGAAATATTTTGAGGTTGACTTATTATTGGTTGAAACTTTGAAGGTCCTGGTGCCTGAGACCTACCACTGACAGCTCTGACTCTCTAAAAACTATGACAACTCTCCTATTGTGGTAGAACTCCTCATGAGTGCATCCAATCGATCACTCATTCCTTCTTCTAAACCTCAAAATACATCAACAACATAAATGGAGTAACAACATACTAGATAGAAGGACAAAGTGACTCCTCAAGACATCTCTCATGAGTCTCCTCATCTAGAAAGAGATATGGGAAAAAATGAAAAAGATACTTGAACTTGATCCCATGTTTCTACACTGACATACTCCCCCGCTGAAGAGAGAGTAGCTCCTGTCTCTTCTCAACCTTCATGGTTGAAAAAAGGAACTCTTCACGAAAATACTTCTAGAATTCAACCCATAGAATGTTTTCCTCCTTCTATTACCCTAGATAAAACATCCACCACTGATGGAAAACAACCTACATCTGACTAACCGCTAAAGGGCACTATAATATATTGGGGGAAAAAATCAAAATGAAGGAAATCTATAGATCCTCTATACAACCTTCTATCTCTACATCATATGCACTTCCCTCGTACTTCCCAAAAGCTTGAAACTAGAAAGCATGTAACGTCCTCTTCCACTGGTCATCTTCTTTAACTATATCAACCCTATAATGATAAAATGGATCAGCCTACTTAACCTCCACTAACCAAGCCACACATAGATGATGACCAGGAGAAATAACTAAAAGGTAAACAAATATTTCCTAAGAATGAGTAGTATGGAATTTTATTAAGATTTATTTTAACTCATTTCATTCATTTTTATCACCCATTTCAACTTTCCAAAAACAACCCAATTCAAACAAGAACAAAATTCATTATGATGAATGTACTTTTCCTAGGTCTCTACCCTACAATTAGGTCCACCTCACATTGCCATTCAATAAGTTTAGATCTCGTGCACTGGATCATAGGGGGCCCTAAAATCCCATGTCTTAGATGGTCTCCTTGGCCTATATCATGCACCAAGGTCGACTAAAACTATTTATATACCATCCCATGCAAACCTCACCATGCCTAACTCCAAACTCCACCCTATCTCTCAACCATCAGCTCTGATACCACTATGTCAAGGCCCACTCCCTCCAAATATATCCCTCCCAGGCTGGGAATGAGGAAAGGGAGATAATGACCCCCCCGAGTCACGCCTCCTGTAGGCCCCAGGTTTGCGACTAGCTCTAATGGTGTGAAAATATCACAATATGGGAGGCATTAACCTTTATAATATAAATAGGATCTAGAGATAAGATTAATTAACCACAATCAACCCCATGACATATATAAAAATGAATCCCAAACTGTCCCACATGCATCTATAAATAGAATTGATACAAATAAAAGTCTACAAAGTAAGTACCCAAAAAAAACTAGAGTATAAACAAAACCACTGTCAAGGATCTAGGATAGTAGGGTCTAACAAAGTCCACAAAATTCTCTTGGAAACTTGAAAACATTTTTATAAATGTAGGGTGAACATACAAGTATACTCAGTAGGAAAACCAAGGTCTCTCATGCACATGTGAAAGAAGCATACTAATGCCCCTGTGAGAAAGCATCGGAACCAAAAAATCATCTATAAAGGTATAGTAAACAAACCCAACCTAACCATGAAATTCTCACCAAGTAATAAAAATCAAGTAATATAATATAAATCACATAAATGATAGGGTACCATGCACCAATTTACCACCGATTAGCTGCTCTCACACCCTAATGGAAAACATCATGGCACTCCCACCTCTTCTGAATCTGCCACATCACATCCCGACTACACACACCTTTTCCTCACAACACATCCTAACTGTACACACCTGGGCCTCACAACACATCCCGACCGCACAACACATCTCATCTTATCCCAAATACACCTGGGAAGACATACCAAAACTCATCCCAAAGACACCTGGGACACCATATCTCATCACATCATTCCAGAAGAAACTTGGGCTGACATCTCTTGGAAGAGGGAGCAGGGAAGAGTGGGCAGCCAGTCGTCCATCCTCCCATAAGGATGTTGGGAAAGACACCCCCCGCATGACTATATGAGTGTTTGACACATAGTTATCAACCTAGGTGGGGTGAATATAGAAATCACAAGAATATACAATTATATATATAATATAAAGAACATAATCCCAAACCTATGGGTTCTCATACAAACCACCAACTCACAAAACTACCACCTTTGCTGCTACCTCTAAATTAACAACACTACACATCAAGCCACAAAACCCATTTCACATTCCCAACCAATTTATTTAACCATTTACAAATCTATTATCCAGGCCAACCCATGCCATCCAAATATTAACAATATATTATTTATTCATTCCATCACTACCCAAGAAACTATGCAACACAATACACAATAAGAAACACCGTAACAGTCATGATAAATCAACCCACTTCATATTAAAGATGAATCACCATGATCTCTAGGTATAGGGTGAATCTTTCTGCATGTTATCAATAGAGAAGAACCAATACTAACCACTGCCATCCTTCTTCAAATTCATCCTTCCCAAACCACAAAACCAACCAAAATGAACTCCCAACTCACAACCACATCCACCAACACATTAACCCACAACTAGTTTTACAGCCCTACTGTATGATCATACCATACCTAGATTATCATACCAACAAAACGAAATCTCTGTAAAAAACCATTCCCACAATCATATCACCCCAAGAACCAATTAAAAACATATTTAATATTTAACAAGTCATCCCTTCTTTAATTCCACTGGTTATTTTAGAGGTTATCATAGAACTGGAAGATATTGGGGCATCCATTTATTAGTCGAGTGTATGTGGTTAAATTTTTTTATATATAATAATTCAAAAGGAAAAAAAAATTATATAAACCATTCTGTTCACAAACAAGTACCCCCAAATCCATGATTTGTAGTGGGTAATTAGCCCATATAAACCACAATATCAACCTGAAGTAAATAACAAAGCAAGATCATACATCACTTTCCCCAACCCTGTGCATTTAAACCGTTTCATTATCTTTATTAACATAAATTAAAATATCATCAAAAAGTAAAAAATCCATATACCCACCCAGTATGATTCATAATTAAGAAAGATGAAGGAAAAAATTCTTGGAAGAAAGGTGATTGGCACTTCCTAGTTGCACCAAAACAGGGGCACACATGCAGTAGGAAAAAATCCAGGGAAACTCAACTCCTATAGGAAGAAGGATTTGGGGTATCCCATTCTAAGATAAAGTAAGAAGAAATAACAATGGGGAAATATATATAATCTTTTGGGAATATATAAACAGAGTCATGGGTTTAGATATGTTTTTGATTTTCCAATAAAGGAAGATCTAGTGAAGGCCCTATTTTTTGAATAATTAAAAGCCTCCATACCCTTAGAAAATTAAATATATGATTTATGGGCTTTGAATATATCTTAAATCCTTTAAAATAAGGAATTAAACTCATTTTACATCAAAAAAATATGTAAAAATGGAAAAACTGGAATAACAATAAATACTGTTCACGAGACACCACCCACAGACCACCGTTAGGTGAGGCACCGATCGATGAGGCACTGCCAGTGAGGCATTTACAGATGAAGTACTTCTAGATGAGGCACCGCTAGTCGAGGCACTATTAGGAAAGCGACCACCAGTGAGTGATCTCCAGGGTGAGACACTACCGGGGTGAGCTACCACCAGCGAGCCACCGCTAGGATGAGACACCACCAGGGCAAGACACCTCCAGGGTGAGACACTTTTAGGGTGAGACACCACCAGTGTGGCCTAGTTGGAAAACTTGGAAAACTAGTAAATTCTGAAAATTGTTGAAATGATTCACCTTGATCTCCTAGAACACCTCAAAAGCCAAATTCCCATAAATTAATGGACTAGAGAGGTTTGGTCCATTATTATTTTCCCACATACTCCGCCACATGGCTAGGTACATGAAAAAATAATAAAAAACATTGTGTACTTAAATCACATGACATGTACTTATAAAACTTCATATTCCCTGAACTAGAATAATACATGACATGTGTTTATAAAACCAAGAGCCATGTACATGGGTTTCTCTGAATGGGAAGCCCTTGAAATGACCTGAAACCCCTTATTTTCCCTCAAAAGCCAAAAATCAACCCACTTGGGGTACACAACAACCCATAAGAGAGATTAAAACAAAAAAACTACATTATGAGGATTTATAGCATAAAACATAAAACATGACTACCTATGGGTGGAAACCATTGACACTTCAGTATGATCCATGATCCATAACTACCGCATGATGATCCAAAATGACTCAAGCACTACGGTGGTGCCTCATTCTCTCCCTCTTCCCCTCTCAGTTGAGAGACAACCACAGGGGGATCCAAGTACAAGAAAATAAAAAGTGGGAAGGGAAAAAGAAAAGTATAAAAAATAAAAATAAGAAAAAAGGAAAACAAAATGAAAAGAAAAAGGGCCCAAGCCCGACCCCAGCCCTAGTTTCCAATGCAAGGTTTCCCCCACCTAGGAAAAATCTATCATATCAAAATCAAGCATAGAGATGAAATATTATCATGAAAACCCATTCAAAATATATCACCAAATAAACATTCATAAATAAATTAATATTTAATTAATTAAATATTAAATATTCTATGAAAATTCAAATGACTCGTATTTCCACAAAACTCCTATATTAGGGTAAAAAATATATTCCAAGACCAATGAAGTGGTCATAAAAATTATTTGAGATCATATTATAGGATAAATTATATTTTTCCCCATGAAACACTTATAGGAAAAAAGATTCAAATTTCCCCTAATTTTTACAACATGTGATGATGTGGGTCATCAAAACTTTACAGATAATAGACTTCAATGTTATTTCATAAAAAAACTTTAAAATGAAAGATGGAATAAATATAATTTTTACAAATTGAGCTCAAAATTGTAAAATAAAAATGATAGAAGAGAAGTAATCTTTAGGATAGAATATAAGAATAAACAATAGCTCGAAGTGCTAATTTCATGATGTAGCCAGTTCACATAAGTGAATATTTTACGTAGGTGATTGAAATAGCCAATTTACTCCTGTATATATTTATAAACATAGACAAATGATTCAAATATCCAATTTTATAGAATTAGGAAAATTTAATCCAAAATGTTCAAAATTGAAGACTTAAATTTTTTAACAGTATAAAGGCTTAGAAAAAGATAAAACTTAATGAACATACTTAAAAAAAATTTGTAATATATGAAGGATATTTGAAACCATAAAAACACAGATTACATGAGATATGTTGGAAAAACATTAGTAGTCCAACAATTTCTTAATATGGATCTCTTTGACATCATCATCAAGATGGATTAAATTATTTCTCATCTTGCTAAGATTGATTTTTATCATCAGTGTGTTTTTTTATTTGCTACTGATGGGAGGTATCAGGTGTTTCAAGGAGAGTAGGATTTGAGGTCTATTCATGATAAACCTTCCCACCTAGAGCTCATGAGTTTTTAGTCTACTGTTGCAATTAATCCTAATGATATTTCTTCCCTTATTAATATTCCCTTGGTTGTTAGGGACTTCTCTAATGTTTTTAAAAATGAATTTTTTGGTCTTCCTTTAGAAAGCGAGGTGGAGTTCATAATTGATCTGGTGTTGGGTACACAACTTATTTCTACACCCTCTTATTATATGAAGCCTATTGATTTGAAAGATCTTAAGATCCAGTTGGATGATCTTCTTGATAAGGGATTTATTCATCCCAGCGTTTCATCATGGGTATCCCTCATACTATTTTACAAGAAGGATAATGGTTCTTTATGTCTCAATGTAGATTATCAAAAGTTTAACTAGGTGAATGTTAAGAATTATTACCCATTGACTTGTGTAGATGACTTGTTCAATCAGTTAAAGGGGGAGAAGTGGTTTCAGAAAATCAATATTTAGTCAAGTTATCACCAACTCAGGGTTTGATAGTTCGATATCCTGAAGACCAATTTTAGGCATAGGTATAACCATTATGAATAAATTGTGATTCCTTTTGGTCTAAATAATGTTTCTTTAATTTTTATGGCTACAATGAATGTGATATTTCATCAATATCTCAATGCATTTTTCATGGTGTTTGTGGATGATATCCTGATTAGTTTAGGACCCAAGAGTGAAAATGAGCATAATCTGAATTTGGTTTTAGAAATCATGAGGATCCACCAAATTTATTAAAAGATTAAAAAAATTAAGTTTCTAGATCTAAGAAGTGAATTTCTTGGGGAATTTTATTTTAGAACTTGTAATTTCAGTCGATCCTGAGAAGGTGAGGGCTGTCTTGTCATGGGAGGAACCACAAAATGTCTTCGAGATACAGAGCTTCCTAGGCATGGCTTGATATTTTCAACAGTTTTTCAAGGATTTATCAAATTTAGTATGATATTTGAATAATCTTACTAATAAAGGTGTGAAATTTACTTTGGACACTAAGCACCATACTAGTTTTGATGAGTTCAAAAAGATTCTAACACCATCACCTATTTTGATCTTGCTTGATCCCAGAAAGGGGTATGTAGTATACTGTGATGCTTTTGGTGTTGGTATGGGTTGTGTGATTATGTAGGATGATCACTCTATTTCCTATGACTCTATTTATATTTGAAAACATTATAAAAATTACCCACTAATGATTTTTATATTTCTACGGTTATGTATGTGCGTTATTTTTGGTGGAATTGTCTTTTTTGGGAGAGGCTCATGGTATTTTTTATCATAAGAGTATGGGATATATTTTTTCTCAGAAGTAACTAAATCTTAGATAGATTTTGTGGGTGGAATATCTTCAGATTTTTTAATTTATTATACCTTAGGGAAGTGGAATGTCATTAATGATGCTCTTAGTAGGAAAGTTCCACCACAACCTATATTTGAATCGAAGAAGGAGTGGAAACTTATTGGGTTATTTTATCAGTTTCATTTTCATGCCCAAAAACCCTCTCATTAATACTTTCTCATTTTTCCTCAAATCCTATGGATTCTATAAGAAAATTTGGGAGGATTCTACTCTTTCAGGCTCCTCTATTTGGATATTTGATCTCCGACTTGGTTGGTTATTCCTCCTTTGGTAAGTGTGGTCATTATCTTCCCATATTATTTTTTTATATGGTAATTGGTAGTGATTTTTGGATGCATTTATGGGATCTATGATCATCATATTATTATGCTTCTCTAATCCCTTATAGGTCCACTATTCACTTTTATTCTGAAATCCGGATCTTAGGGGTTGTGGTGTGGCGTGTGGGAATATTGAGATATGTATTAATATAACTTATTCATAGACCATTTTTTTATGAGACTTGATTATAAGATATTATAATCAATTCCAGGGCCTCTGTTTATTATTATTGTGTCCCTTTCCTACTGGTGTGTGTGTGTCCCACCATAGTTAGTGTGTGACCTGAGTTTGAGGTAGGTGGTTCCATCGCTAAACTATATTATATGAAATGTTGATGATATTTTTTTTATAAATGGTATTCTAAATAACTTTTCACAATCCTTGAATTGGTTTATTTGTTTGTGAAAATGGGTTTTTGAGAAAATATACTTTCCCCTCATTTTTTTGGAAGAAAAGGTCTTTTCAATGCATTGTGAAATAAACTATGAAAATGTTTTCAGTGAATAAAGGGTTATTGGAATCATTTGTGAAATGTGAAATCCCTTTGAAATTGATTTGATATATAATACATATAGTAGCCTTGGGTACTTAGGTGAAAGGAGTAGCATTGGGTCTCTTTCACTGGTATTATAAGGGGGTTCACTTTCTAGGGCCTTATTTTGTTCCTATATCATAGATACATTGGCTCTAGGAAATGATTGACATTGTAGGGGGTTCACTTTATGGGATATTAATCTATTTCCTAGACTTTGATGCATGAGTTTTAGGGACATGATTACACACTAGTCATTGACTGTTTATTAAGGTATGAGTGACCAAGCTAGCTTGATCATTATTATCGTAGGGGAATTTACCATTGTGATTTGGCTCAAATTATTTGTCTTTGATTTGTTGTGATACATGATTTGATAAATGTAAATAATTTTATGAAAGTATTATTTTAAAACGTGTTACCTAACATTGTTTTAGATCCATGGAAAAGGATAAATATTTTACTATGATTCTGATACAAAACTATTTAACTGCTTATCATGCTTTTTTTCTTTTGATACATGTATATTGGGATTGTTGTAAAGAGACTTGATATAGAGGACCTAGTTGTAACATTACATTACTCTTCTTATGGGAAAATTTTAAACCTTGCTGTGGTTTTCCTTTTTTGTTGTCTGGGTAGGGCCGATAATGAATTGGAAGGATACCTATAATGGTGAAGTCAGAGATTTGTTGGATTCTCAGCATAAAACCTATTTTTTCTACATACTGATAAATAATTACATGCTGTGTAATTTGGTTATATGGTTTATATGTTAAAAAATAATAATAAATCTATTTTATCAAGAGGTGATGGGGTTTTCAAGAAAATTTGGGATTTCTCAATTAAATGACGTGTAATTGGGTTACATGTTGTGTAAAGTCCCAACTATTGTTTTTTTAATAGAAAAAATGGCTATTTTTTATATTCCTCATCTCTAGTTTTCTTTTTTATTGAACCAAGAGTCTTCCCTAGGTGATTTTGGAGCCCTCAAACCCTTCTGAGTTATTTCGATCAGCGATTGATCATTTCCGCGGTTGCTATGTGACTTTATGGTTAAGCATTCTCCCTATCTCTTTGTCTCTTTATATTTATCTCCTTGAAGTTTGATAGATCATCTTGGGATTGATGGATCTAAACCCTGTGTTGTTTAATATTGTTTCTAGGTTGAGTTTCTAGATCTTCTGTGCCTTCATGCTTGTTGGTGGGTTCCATTGTGGGCCTTGTATTTTCGTGAAATGTAACACCCCAAGATTTCATAGTGTGTTATTTCTTCAAAATAATTCAATAACTTGTACTACACGCAACACCGAGTTCAATCACACCATGACTTAAAAAAAATCCATTCAAAAGAGGTTATGAATAGTGTTAACTAAATTTTAAACTTTATATAATCCTTATAATTTTAGAATTCATATTATGGGTTTCTTAGACATAATGTAAGAACAAATTCATTTTCAGTATTGCACTTTTACCAAATTTTTATAGTGAACCCTTTTTAGATACTATATTTTAAACTTTTTGACTAAATGGGGACATCAAAAATTTAAAATGAAACATCCCAAGCTTCCACGGTACGCTAGCGTGTGTTGTACGCAACACCGAGTTCTAACACACCGTAACCAATCAAACTAGCTGTTATGAATAGTAATACCTACTTTTTGAAGTTATATATATTTTATATTTTAAAATGGACTTCATTTTTGGATTTGGAATATCAAATTTAGCCTAAGGTGAAATTTTGGTACTTTTCGGATAACTTTCATATTTTGATGAATAGTGAAAATTACTAAATTTTAATTAAAAACAACTTTTTTAATCAAAATAATTAATAGTGATAAATTATGAATTTTAGTAGTTTTAAAGTAAATTTAGAATATATTTTTACCATTTAATATAATGTTGGTCATTGGACATAATTTTACAATTAAACCAAACATAAACAAGTGTCAATCTTTTGATAGTTATTATCTCTTAAAACACGTATTTTGTTTTGACAGCGGGAATTAATTTTAAATTAATTTCTGCCACTTATGTGTTTAGAATTTAGGAAAATGGATTCCATATTTGGAATCAGGATGTCCAAATTGTGTAAATAGGTAACTTTTATTTTTAGACATTTTGAATAATTACTGCGGTAAATATTTTATTTACCATGGTTAAGGGTAAATCCAGTAAATAAGGGTTAAAAAAATAATATTATAATAATACTAAATTAACCTAAAACGTGTCTTAACCCTATTGGGTGATACATGGTCGACCATGGGCATCTTTGGGTCGATTTTGGGACCCCATGGATCCACTTGTAAGTGATAATGACACTTTATTTTAATTAAGTCAAAATGAATACAAAAATGACACAAGCATATATCTTTTAGCAAAGAAATTGTTACATAGGGTTATATAAGTTGGATTTTAGATTATAAATATTCATTAGAAAGCTAAAAATATTTCCTACATAATGATATTTTATTTATAATTTTTATACATTAAATAATTTATTTTATTTATGACACAATGATGATGCAGTAATTACTATAATAGTGAAAAATTAAAATAATTGATATTATAAATACCCAAATAAATATAATATGAAACTTTTAATGAATTAAACTAATTTTCTAGGCTAATATGATATATTAGGATTGATTTAATGGACTTTGTTCGAAGTAATCAATCTGTTATGAGTTTCACAAAAATCAACTATTGAATAGTGTCAAAATTGACATAAAAGAGTTCTTAAAACAAATATTATATTATTAATTGATATTAAATTCCTAAAAATCTAAGGTTCGGCCAAGAGACTTATATTATGATAGGTTAATCATTAATGGACCACTTGGGGGTAGCTTGGATGTATATAGTAAGTTTATTAACCATAATATATAAAAATACAAAGAGACATTGTAAAAGTGAAACTAATTAACTTAGAGTTAATACTTAAAGATAAGGTTAATATAAGTACCCAAACCTGTCTAAATTCTATTGGATGAGTTGTTTTCAACCTATCCCCACCTCATCCTTTGAATAGTCAACTTTGGAGCCTTTAGAAACCGAATATGAATTTATTATAAATTAATATTTCTAGCTTTTCCAAAGGTGCCCCTCACCCCTCTTATAAAAGGGAACTCCTCCTTCTCATTTCTTCACACCTTCAAAGCCTTTTGGTTCGGCCAAACTCTGCCCAAATAATCTCCCCACATCCCTCACTACAACCTAGAGGCCTTAGTTTGATCAGAAATCCAACCTAAGGAGCCCTTTTGATCAAATCAAAAGGAAGAACCCGAAGAAGAGGTAATGATTTCACCACCCTTTTCTAAGTTCATTTCTTCTTCCACTTCTTCTTCCTTTGTTCCTACCATTCTAAAATAATAACTCCAGTATCTCACATATACTGTGATGTTATTATAAGTATGGTACAACCATATTCAGTATTCTATCCACCCTTTGAATAACCTGTCACCATACGTGCGTACGTACGGCTTACCGTCTCCACGTCGTGGTGTAATTGTTATTCAATATAATATTATTTGGATGGGTATAATAATGATGTGTAACTCATGTAAATAATAAATATAACATGTTAATTATTCTGTATATATGATATACCATTCATTTATATATTATTTTAATATCAAAAGAATGATATTGTCGCTCGTGCGTACGTACGGACTACCGTCTCCACGAACGCGATGAGATTCATTCTCCATCGTATCCATTCAAGTATAATTATCATTTTATGATTTAAAAATGATGTTTAAGGACTTGATATCATTCTGGATATTAATAAGATACAACAAACATGGCTTATGTAACAAAACATATAAAAGAAAATGAGTAAGTTAACACCCGAAACGATGATAATTCTAAGATATTATTAATAAATCAATGTTAAAAGATCATATATGATATCATATTAATATATATGATTCTTGTATAATTTAATAACAATTATTTCACCATTATACAGGAGGTTAACCTACCCAAACCAAGGAAAAGTACAAGGTAAGGGTTATTTCACAATCTCTTCATTATCCGAGGTTGTTTATATGTAATAATCTACTGGGATCTCTTTATCATCCACATCCATGTTTCTTAAAAATGTATTTCAAAACATTTTTACTATTTACAAGAATATGGGTTAAAGTCATTTATACCCTTTTTTGACTTTTTATAAGAGGTTTATAAAGGAATCTTTCCGTCGTTTTCAAAACAAGGTCCTTTTTAACCTTTTCGACAGAATTGAGGTAAGAATGTTTTTTTTAACTTATACGGCGGGTGCGGTTATTTTATGCCGTTATAAAATCTTCAAAGCTTTCCTTACAAGCTTATAAGATTATTTTTAAATAAAATTTTTTATTTTATATGGATCTTAAATGATTTCAAAATAAAAGGATATATTTCTTTAAAAAGAATTTTTATTTCATCTATGTCAACATCCTTTGATGGATTTTAAGATTATTTGAAGTTGATTTATTATGATACAAAACTTCTATATTGTATTGAAGGTTTTGTGATATGTTTGACTGTGGATGTGCTATTTTTATACCATTCATAGTTTATGGTGAAAGTATTGACATTTCGTATGCTAGTTTTAATACGAATGTTTATGTTATATTTAAACCTTTTCATATGGGAATGCATTGGACTTAATATGTGACGGGTGGAGCCCGCTATAGCTCCTCGATGCATCGGTAGGTCTCATGAGACAAACTAGTGTCTTGGCACAAGGCCTTGACAAAATATTATTTGTAGTCTTGGCACGAGGCCTTGACTATGTGGTTATGATAGTCTGGCATTATGCATTCCAACATTATGAAAGTGGTTATTGATTTTTGCATGTGATTATTCGATTAGTAGAATATCCATGTGAATAAGTAAATGGCATTATTTCATTTTATTTATGCCATACCATGTTGAAAGTTCATTTTTGAAAGGATTTTGTTTTAGTTATACATTGCCTTAAAAGTTTATTCTTATTTATGAAAGTTTCCACTATATTGTTATCCTTACTGGGCATTTGAGCTCACCCCTTTTCTATGTTTTATTTTTCCCAGGAAGTGAAGAAGTAAGTTATGAATGACCTGCAGGGATATTATGTGGGGATATGAGTGTGGATTATGGAGACAATATGTTGTTGTAGTAGGTTTTCTTTTAATGATGTAATGTAAAACTTATGAATATATCTAGTGTTTCCAAGGCTACTAAACCAATCGGTCTTTCGAGATTTGATCTTTCTTGTGATCATGCCAATGTTACGAAGTAATGCACCGACTCTGGGTAGCTAGGGTCGGGGCGTTACAGTTGGTATCAGAGGAAGTTTAGTACAAACCTTGGAAGCTAGATTTAGATAAACTCTGATTAGAGCACGTAGACCTAAGATGAACTTTGAGGATTAGTATAGAAGAACTTCCTAGAATTTTGGTATTGTAGAGATTTTGTGAGTTTTCCGAGCAATACATCCCTGTCTGGATACGAGCAGGTAGAGGCGGCTCTGGCACAGATGTACCTAGGGGTAAAACCTGAAAACACCGCTTTGAGCTAGACTCGAACGGGAACTGGTGCACGACAACGGGCCTTGCTGCACTCTTGGTTACGACACTCCCGGGGGATATGCTTAGGATAACTCTCATTTTCTTTACAAATCATTTTGAAGGGATTATGAGTATATACTTCCTCAAAGAAAACATTCTTATGATTATGGATTATATCCATAAATAGTTCAATTTATGTTAAGTGTTTTATAAGTATTGGATTATGTATTTTGATTCATAAACTGATCTAGTTTATGCCATTTTTTAGAAATGGCGCCCAATAGAAGGAATGAGAACTCCGGAAATGCACATGATCCAAAGAGAAGGAAGGATCATATCTTTCATAGTCTTAAGCTAGAATTTATAATAGAAATAGTCTCCCATGTATTATCATCATATGAAGAAATAATATCATGTATTGATAAGATAAGTAAAGAGTTTACTGAGTCCTATGGCTTTGAAGGGAAGCAAGAGAAGAAAAGGATAGAAGAGAAAAAGATGGATAAAGGGAAGAGGGAAAAGAAGAATTTTCCCATATGTGGTAACTGTGGAAAGAAACACCCTGGAAATTGCCTGAAAGGAATGGGAGTTTGTTATAAGTGTGGAGGAAAAGGGCACAAAGTACGTGACTGCAAGGGTAAGAAAATGGTTTCAAATGTACAATGCTTCATTTTCAAGGAGTTTGGACACTACGCGAACCTATGTCCCAGTCATCAGACTATGCTGCAAATGATGTTATTGGATAATAATCAAGTTATGATACTACCACAGATGAAGAGGAATGATTAAAGCTCTTATGTTGATTATGTCAATTGAGTGTTGTATCAACAATGTACTTGTTATAATAATTATGGAGTATATAAGGATTGTACTGCAGTACTATTTCATTAAGGACTTGAGATTGTGTGGAACAAAGAAAAGTGACTCAATAGCAGGATAGATTTTTGGAAAATATATGGTTGAGAGAATGATAAACCATAATATAGTTCTGATACTGAGGTAGTGATTTTGGAATAATATGTGATTGTTTTGGATAAATTATATTGGATATTCTTGACTACCTTGGAACTGATTAATGATTTGTATATTCCATCATTGTTGGGGTTTAAAACATTTTTGGATTAATGAAGTATATCCAGCATTCTATATGGAATAAGGGAGCATGAATGTAATCAATAAGGAATATGGTAATACATGATGAAGGTATTCATATGCTATTACGGGGTAAAAAGGATCTATATTATGTTTACCTTCCTTATGAATGTTGGACTGTGAGTTTGGACAGAAGTATTTTGGATAGTTCTAGTTTGGATTATTTTGGATTTCTATAAAAGGACAACCCGGAGGTCGGACGACAACCCGTCGCGTCCGGCAAGGCTGCGAGACTTGAACCCGCAACCGAAGGGAGACAAGGGTGTATCACCTACCACTATCCCACGAGATGTCCTGGATTAAATAAAGTAGTTTTTTAAAAGATCTGGTAGATGAATTATAAATTCGTTTATTTTGGAACCCTCTATGAATAGTATAAATAGAATTTTTTTTACGAGTGAATGATGAGTTTTTGGTAGAAATTTATTAATGGATAAAACTCTAATTATAAACTAAGTATATCTCCTTATGATCTTAGCCAATCTCATAAATAAATTCCTCATCATTAATAAAAGGAACTTAGAACAAAAATGTTGTCCTAGATGGTACCTTAAATCATCACTAATTTATGGCTTTGGGATTGTTGGCCTTTTCATAGCCATGTTCTCTACCACTCTCCATCAGATAATTGATGGCTAGATTTTTCTTCCATATCCATATTTTCTTACATGGAACCCTAGTATGTGTTATTTTCGGTAATCTTCATACTTTCCACTCTTTATTTAAAATAGAGGCCTCATTAATTAATTTTTCAATGTGGGATTTCAACTAAGATATTTTGAAACGTCAAAAATGTGTTATCCCAATACCCTATGTTTTGTTGAACCGATGGTATTTCAAATCATCATAGATTTATGATTTTAAGGACCTCAATTTTATACTTGTTTGTGATTTATGACCTCAATCACTACCTATAAATATTTACGTTTTTCCTCCAATTATATGTCTCTAATTGACACCAATGTTCTCCTAATCGAGATCATAATTTGGTGGTGACCCTTTCATTTCTCTTTTCCTCATATTAAGAATATATTTTAGTAACCCAATTTCCGATGTGGGTTTTCCCATAAAGATATTTTTTATTTTCAACCTTTTATTTTCGAAGAACAATTTCAAATTGCGAGGACGCAATTTATTGAAGGAGGGGAGAATGTAACACCCCAAGATTTCATAGTGTGTTATTTCTTCAAAATAATTCAATAACTTGTACTACACGCAACACCGAGTTCAATCACACCATGACTTAAAAAAAATCCATTCAAAAGAGGTTATGAATAGTGTTAACTAAATTTTAAACTTTATATAATCCTTATAATTTTAGAATTCATATTATGGGTTTCTTAGACATAATGTAAGAACAAATTCATTTTCAGTATTGCACTTTTACCAAATTTTTATAGTGAACCCTTTTTAGATACTATATTTTAAACTTTTTGACTAAATGGGGACATCAAAAATTTAAAATGAAACATCCCAAGCTTCCACGGTACGCTAGCGTGTGTTGTACGCAACACCGAGTTCTAACACACCGTAACCAATCAAACTAGCTGTTATGAATAGTAATACCTACTTTTTGAAGTTATATATATTTTATATTTTAAAATGGACTTCATTTTTGGATTTGGAATATCAAATTTAGCCTAAGGTGAAATTTTGGTACTTTTCGGATAACTTTCATATTTTGATGAATAGTGAAAATTACTAAATTTTAATTAAAAACAACTTTTTTAATCAAAATAATTAATAGTGATAAATTATGAATTTTAGTAGTTTTAAAGTATATTTAGAATATATTTTTACCATTTAATATAATGTTGGTCATTGGACATAATTTTACAATTAAACCAAACATAAACAAGTGTCAATCTTTTGATAGTTATTATCTCTTAAAACACGCTTTTTGTTTTGACAGCGGGAATTAATTTTAAATTAATTTCTGCCACTTCTGTGTTTAGAATTTAGGAAAATGGATTCCATATTTGGAATCAGGATGTCCAAATTGTGTAAATAGGTAACTTTTATTTTTAGACATTTTGAATAATTACTGCGGTAAATATTTTATTTACCATGGTTAAGGGTAAATCCAGTAAATAAGGGTTAAAAAAATAATATTATAATAATACTAAATTAACCTAAAACGTGTCTTAACCCTATTGGGTGATACATGGTCGACCATGGGCATCTTTGGGTCGATTTTGGGACCCCATGGATCCACTTGTAAGTGATAATGACACTTTATTTTAATTAAGTCAAAATGAATACAAAAATGACACAAGCATATATCTTTTAGCAAAGAAATTGTTACATAGGGTTATATAAGTTGGATTTTAGATTATAAATATTCATTAGAAAGCTAAACATATTTCCTACATAATGATATTTTATTTATAATTTTTAGACATTAAATAATTTATTTTATTTATGACACAATGATGATGCAGTAATTACTATAATAGTGAAAAATTAAAATAATTGATATTATAAATACCCAAATAAATATAATATGAAACTTTTAATGAATTAAACTAATTTTCTAGGCTAATATGATATATTAGGATTGATTTAATGGACTTTGTTCGAAGTAATCAATCTTTTATGAGTTTCACAAAAATCAACTATTGAATAGTGTCAAAATTGACATAAAAGAGTTCTTAAAACAAATATTATATTATTAATTGATATTAAATTCCTAAAAATCTAAGGTTCGGCCAAGAGAATTATATTATGATAGGTTAATCATTAATGGACCACTTGGGGGTCGCTTGGATGTATATAGTAAGTTTATTAACCATAATATATAAAAATACAAAGAGACATTGTAAAAGTGAAACTAATTAACTTAGAGTTAATACTTAAAGATAAGGTTAATATAAGTACCCAAACCTGTCTAAATTCTATTGGATGAGTTGTTTTCGACCTATCCCCACCTCATCCTTTGAATAGTCAACTTTGGAGCCTTTAGAAACCGAATATGAATTTATTATAAATTAATATTTCTAGCTTTTCCAAAGGTCCCCCTCACCCCTCTTATAAAAGGGAACTCCTCCTTCTCATTTCTTCACACCTTCAAAGCCTTTTGGTTCGGCCAAACTCTGCCCAAATAATCTCCCAACATCCCTCACTACAACCTAGAGGCCTTAGTTTGATCAAAAAGCCAACCTAAGGAGCCCTTTTGATCAAATCAAAAGGAAGAACCCGAAGAAGAGGTAATGATTTCACCACCCTTTTCTAAGTTCATTTCTTCTTCCACTTCTTCTTCCTTTGTTCCTACCATTCTAAAATAATAACTCCAGTATCTCACATATACTGTGATGTTATTATAAGTATGTTACAACCATATTCAGTATTCTATCCACCCTTTGAATAACATGTCACCATACGTGCGTACGTACGGCTTACCGTCTCCACGTCGTGGTGTAATTGTTATTCAATATAATATTATTTGGATGGGTATAATAATGATGTGTAACTCATGTAAATAATAAATATAACATGTTAATTATTCTGTATATATGATATACCATTCATTTATATATTATTTTAATATCAAAAGAATGATATTGTCGCTCGTGCGTACGTACGGACTACCGTCTCCACGAACGCGATGAGATTCATTCTCCATCGTATCCATTCAAGTATAATTATCATTTTATGATTTAAAAATGATGTTTAAGGACTTGATATCATTTTGGATATGAATAAGATACAACAAACATGGCTTATGTAACAAAACATATAAAAGAAAATGAGTAAGTTAACACCCGAAACGATGATAATTCTAAGATATTATTAATAAATCAATGTTAAAAGATCATATATGATATCATATTAATATATATGATTCTTGTATAATTTAATAACAATTATTTCACCATTATACAGGAGGTTAACCTACCCCAACCAAGGAAAAGTACAAGGTAAGGGTTATTTCACAATCTCTTCATTATCCGAGGTTGTTTATATGTAATAATCTACTGGGATCTCTTTATCATCCACATCCATGTTTCTTAAAAATGTATTTCAAAACATTTTTACTATTTACAAGAATATGGGTTAAAGTCATTTATACCCTTTTTTGACTTTTTATAAGAGGTTTATAAAGGAATCTTTCCGTCGTTTTCAAAACAAGGTCCTTTTTAACCTTTTCGACAGAATTGAGGTAAGAATGTTTTTTTTAACTTATACGGAGGGTGCGGTTATTTTACGCCGTTATAAAATCTTCAAAGCTTTCCTTACAAGCTTATAAGATTATTTTTAAATAAAATGTTTTATTTTATATGGATCTTAAATGATTTCAAAATAAAAGGAGATATTTCTTTAAAAAGAATTTTTATTTCATCTATGTCAACATCCTTTGATGGATTTTAAGATTATTTGAAGTTGATTTATTATGATACAAAACTTCTATATTGTATTGAAGGTTTTGTGATATGTTTGACTGTGGATGTGCTATTTTTATACCATTCATAGTTTATGGTGAAAGTATTGACATTTCGTATGCTAGTTTTAATACGAATGTTTATGTTATATTTAAACCTTTTCATATGGGAATGCATTGGACTTAATATGTGACGGGTGGAGCCCGCTATAGCTCCTCGATGCATCGGTAGGTCTCATGAGACAAACTAGTGTCTTGGCACAAGGCCTTGACAAAATATTATTTGTAGTCTTGGCACGAGGCCTTGACTATGTGGTTATGATAGTCTGGCATTATGCATTCCAACATTATGAAAGTGGTTATTGATTTTTGCATGTGATTATTCGATTAGTAGAATATCCATGTGAATAAGTAAATGGAATTATTTCATTTTATTTATGCCATACCATGTTGAAAGTTCATTTTTGAAAGGATTTTGTTTTAGTTATACATTGCCTTAAAAGTTTATTCTTATTTATGAAAGTTTCCACTATATTGTTATCCTTACTGGGCATTTGAGCTCACCCCTTTTCTATGTTTTATTTTTCCCAGGAAGTGAAGAAGTAAGTTATGAATGACCTGCAGGGATATTATGTGGGGATATGAGTGTGGATTATGGAGACAATATGTTGTTGTAGTAGTTTTTCGTTTAATGATGTAATGTAAAACTTATGAATATATCTAGTGTTTCCAAGGCTACTAAACCAATCGGTCTTTCGAGATTTGATCTTTCTTGTGATCATGCCAATGTTACGAAGTAATGCACCGACTCTGGGTAGCTAGGGTCGGGGCGTTACATGAAAGGCAGGTGGTTCTATCATGATGGGAAAATTTAATTTAACCTAAATTGATTCATTTAATCTCAATTGATTGATTTAAATTAACTTAATTGAAACTAATTTCAATTGGTTTATTAAAAACCCAATTCCATTTAATTAGGAAGTTTAGTTTTGGCATAAAATTTGGGGAAATCCCAAATTCTAGTGAATTTGGGTGTGTTTGAGAAATTGATGGAAATTGGTGAAATTTAAAATTTAAAATTTAAATTTTAAAATTGTTTTGATGGAAAATTGTGGAAATTAATTTGATGAAATTTATTCCAAATTGTATATGGTAAAAATGGATTAAAATGGTTTTGATAAGAACCTTTGGGTTCTATCTTGGAAGAAGGTCATGTCTTTGATTAAAATTACTTGTTATGGTTTTTGAATAGAAATTGGTATATTTGAAATGGAGGATGGGATGAATTGTATTTTATGTATTCTTAAAATAAATTTCCCATCATTGTTTTTATACTAGAGCACATACAATCCTTATGTAGTTAGTGAGTTATTTGGATGACACTTTACAATTTAAAATGTTCCAAAACATAAATTAAGCACATCACATCCTTTGAGTGATGGTAACGAGTCCTCTTTGGATCGAGTTCAAAGTGGTGTATGTACATATTTCTATGTCACCTTGAGTGTGGGATCCATATATCTTGGAACTATCATACCTTCTTAGGCGTATGACCATGTTACTTTCTTGTTTGTATTTCAAATGAAAAAATGCCATTTTTGTGAACTGCTTCACATTCCTTTGTATTTATATAAAGAAAATTTATATAAAAGGTTTTTATTTAATCCATTTGTTTAATGTATTTCATTCATTTAAAATTTATTCAATTTTTGAAATATAAAGCATTATTTGTTTAAATATTCTTTTGAAATTCCAAACCTATTTATTTGAAAATTAAAATCTATTTATTTGGTTAATTAAATGTTGGCTTCTATTATGGAATCCTTGGTGAGGCCCTACTAGGCTTTTAGATCACACCCTACCTGTGCCTTCAGGTGTTTGTAGATTTTCTCCTTCCAAGTTCGAGCAGAGGTAAAGCACCACTTGGAGGTGGTTCTAGCTATTGATCCGTGGACTTGGTGAGTTTCATCCTTTGGGACTTGGGTAGTTTTTTCTATTTTTTGGTACTCGGTTATAATACATTAGGCTATTTTTCCTATTTGACTTCTGGTACTATTCTCCCAGTGGAGTTTCCTTTGTATGAATTACTGACTTGTCTCTTTTATTTCTACATTTTCTGTAGAAAAAGCATTCCCACTTTCATTTTTATGATGTCAGGTACTAGTTTCAAACCCATGGGAATCTGGAATGAACTTTAGGATATGTCAGGACAAAATCATTTATTGGGTTACTAGGTCACCTGGGCTGGTTCATGATAAAGTGGCAACAAAGGATTCAGGTTGATCTTTTTTCTTGATGTTAGTATGTATTGTGTAATATTATAGGGACTTAGGAGGTATTTTTGATTGAGTACCTTGCCAGATCTCACCATAATGAACCTTAATTCATCAAGAGTGGTTTGGGAAAGAAATCTTGAAGATTAGTTCTAGTCTTTTTCTTGATTTTGATTTGGGTACATTGAAATCCAAATATTTTTTATCTATCTATTGGGATTAATTTCCCTATTGCTCTATTGGAGTGTTAATTAGATGTCTTCTTTGTTGTATGACGATATTATGTAACATCATTCTTTTGAGAATATGCATGAATCAGATCTAGGAGGAAGATGTTGCTAAACCTTAGCGAGTGAATCCCCTTGTGGATCTGAATATAGTTGAGGTGATTGTGCACACCATCCAAGCTCTAGGATATGAACCACCTCTAGTTCCTATTCAGGCTCCAGCCGTGGAACCTCAGAGGGATATTCTCAAGAATTTTTCTCAAGAGTTCCTTAATCAGAATCCACCAATTTTCAAAGTCTCTAATGATCCTCAAAAGGATGAGGAATGTTTTAGAATGAAAAAGAATTTATTTGGGTTCTTGGACACACTTGAAAAAATTAAAGTGAAGTGTGCCACCTTTGTGCTGGAAGTACCAAGAAGAAGATGGTGGGACACTATAATGACAGTGAAGAAGCATGAGGGATTAGTGCCAGTTCTATCCAGATTCGATGCTGTTAGCCAAGGCTATAGAGTTTTTCAAACTTGAGTAGGATGACAAAACTGTGATAGAGTATGAAAACCTTTTTGCTAAGCTCATGAATTTTTCACTTGATATTGTGTTGAATGATAAGATTATGTCTTGAATGTTTGAGTTGGGACTTCATTGGGATATTTATTCTTAGGTTTTCTTGTTGAATATACCTTCTTATGATGATGTGCTGGATAGAATGCTAATTTTTGAGATGGACCTGGCTGGAAAGTTAGGGTTATCAGGAGTTTCTTTCTATCCAAGTGGTAGTGTGGGTTCCTTTAAGGAAAAGAAAAAGAATGATGATTATCACAATAGTTATCGAAAACAAGGTCATTCTAGAACTCTTGAAGTTCTAGTAAGAGGTCCTTTGATTTTCTACAAGTGTGGGAATCCAGGACATTCAAAGAGAGTTTTCACTGAGGCACCTAAGAATTGTGGCTCTTACAGACACTTGGGGAACTTACAGAGATCATTCCATGTTTATTCCACTTTGTATAGTGGAAATGGATCATCATCTCATCCAAAAACTATGGGGAAATCATATACTTCACATATAAAAGGGTTCCAACCTCAAGAATCTAGAACCAAGCTACTTCACACAGTGGAAGAGTCTCCAGAGGAAGTGGATATGGGTCCAACAACTGTGAGAGGTACCATTATTATAACTTCATCATTAGTGACTGATCTATTTTATACTGGTACATCTCATTCATTTATTTCAACCTACATTTTTAATATGCTAAATATTCCTATAGATATTTTATCTTATGCAATGGATATTACTACACCCCTTGGTATGATGAGAGAACATGGTCTTTGTAGTCCTTATTGTGTCTTCTATCTATCAGATGTTGAGATTTCTTGGAGTTTTTTTGGTTCTAAACATGAAATATATTAACATTGTTTTCAGGATATATTAGGTCATTGCCAATAAATCCCATATTGATTGTTATCTTGAAGGGTATCCTTTACAAAACCTAGTGGTGTGTTCCGTGTCTTCCAAGGATAATGGGACCCAAGGTCGAGTAGAGCTAGACCTTTTTATTCGGAGTTGGGGAAAGTGATATATATGTTTTACTTTGACATGGAGCTATAATATTTTAGTGGTGATATCCCTCCAGTTTTCATAGAGTTTCCTGATGTGTTTAATTCTGAATTCTTTGGTTTTCAACTAGTAAGGGATGTTGAGTTTTCTATTGACTTAATGAATGATACTCAACTGGTATCTATTCCCTCTTACTGTATGGAACTAGCTAAAATTAAAGAGATGAAGTCCCAGTTATATGATTTTCTTGAGAATGGATTCATACACCTAAGAATGTCACCTTAGGTGGTGCCGGTTCTCTTTGTTAGGATGGCTGATGGTTCACTTTTCTTTTACGTTGATTACCAAAAGCTCAATCGAGTTATGGTAAAGAATAAGTATCTGTTTCCACTGATAGATGATCTATTTGATTAGTTGAAAGGGGAAAAGTTATTCTTGAAGATTTATCTTTGTTATGGCTACTATCAGTTGAGGATAAAAGAATCTGACATTCATAAGACTGCCTTTCAGAGAAGGTATGACAATTATGAGTACCTTGTCATGCCCTTTGGTCTAACTTATGATCCTTCAATATTTGTGGATTTAATGAAAACTATTTTCCATGAGTATCTTGATACCTTTGTGGTAGTATTTTTAGATGAAATCCTTATTTACTCTATGTATGAGGAGGATCATGTGCATCATCTAAGAACAGTTCTGAATCGGATGAGAAATCACCAACATTATGCCAAGTTTTTAAAATGTGATTTGTGGATTTGGGAAGTGAAATTATTGGGACAAGTGGTGATGGAACATGGGATATCAGTTGATCCTGAGAAGGTAAAAGTTGTTATAACATGGGAATAACCATGAAATGTTTTCAATATTTGGAGTTTCTTGAGTTTAGCTGTGAATTATCACTAGTTCATTAAGGAATTATCAAAGATATATTCTATATTGACTACTCTAACTTAGAAGGGAGTAAAGTTTTATTGGGATAAAAAATGTCAGAATTATTTTGTTGAGTTGAAACATATTTTAACTACTATACCAGTGTTTACTCTTCCTCAGGCTAGGTAGGGCTATGTGGTCTTCTTTGATGCATCAGGTTTAGGTTTGAGATGTGTTCTTATGCAAGGTGATCGGGTTTTTTCTTATGGATATCATCATCTTAGGACACACAGAATGAATTATCCAACCCATAACCTTGAACTTGTAGATGTGATGCATTCACTTGAGAGATTATGGCACTATATTTTTGAAGAAAAGTTTATCATTTTTTCAGACCAAAAAATCATGAGTTATATATTCTCTCAAAAAGATTTAAATCTTTGCTAGATATATTGGGTGGAATACCTATAATCATTTTATTTGGACATCACCTATACCCTGGGGAAATGGAATGTCATTATAGAATATTTGAGTAGGAAACTTATAACCAAAGCAGTGAAAGAATCATCGGAAGAATGGAACTTGATGACCCTCTTTTAAAAGTTTCAAATTGGAGTCCAGGAATTAAGGGTCGAGGTTTACTTGACCAGTTTTCAGTTGAAATACACTCTTCTTTAATTCCTTCAATCCATATTTTTATTTTCTAATGACACTTTTATGGGTAGGTGTGAACCAAATACATATCAAACCAGTGACAAGTCCAAGCCAGGTAAACCAAAATCTACTTCCAGAGTCCCGCCCAGAGCAAAATTCAAAATTCAAATGAAAGAAAATTCAAAATTATAACTTCATCATTTGTCTTGGTCCACGGGCCACCAAAATTCATGTGATCCCTTGATTCGCACACCTTGTCACCTCACATCTCCATTGTCACTTCATGCCAATCGTCGCTTCATGCCAAATCGCCGACGAGCCCTTCAACCAGAACTGTCATCGCCGTCGTACAATATTCTTCATCTCCGCCATTACCCGAGACACGATACCATTTATTGGCATCAAAATACCATTAATTCGTCACTACACCTTCACCATTAGTGCAAACACCAGCGTTAGGAGCCCCAAATGCTACCGAAGCACACTTCCCAGAACCTCAAACAATCCACTGCTCCAAATCTGACTGGGAGAGGCACAAAGGAACTCGAGGTCAGAGCAGGGTTGGGAGGATGGGAACTCTGAGCGATGCCAGTGTGGAGAAGATTTCCAGCGATGTCCAACCCCACTAGAGCCGGCGACACAACACGAACCACCAGCGCCAAAAGACAATTTCAACCATCATCGTCAAAAATGAAATCAACCACCATTTAGAGAAACCATCCTTAGCAAAACATAACCAACATCGGCGCATCACCAAAATACTGTCGATGCCTTTGCCAGAACTAGAAGAAAACATACCCATAACCAGAACCAGACATAAATAAAACACAAAAAATCAGCAACAAATAATCATTTCCCACCCAGAACATTACCAACCCAGAACATTACCAATGATGAAGAACATGCGACTAGAATAGTGATGACCACCAAAACACACAACCCAGAACTTCGTAGTTAAAACCACTCCAGATCTAACTTGGAGAGGAGCTATGGAACGTGAGGTTAGAGTGGGGATGAGCAGTCGAGAACTACAAGTTATGGCATCGATGATGAGGGTAAAGACTCGGGCGGCGCCTTGAAACCTATCGACCATCGACCACAAATCCCAAAACCCCTTTGTTACCCCCGATCCGTTTCCGACATGGAGAGGTGCCTAGGAACAAGGGGTCAGAGTAGGGGAAATAGCGGCCAAGGGCATCAACAACACACGACCTTCGCCGAAAATAGGGCGTGAGGCAGCCGTGAAAGAAGCACTGGGGAAGAAACCATGGAGACGTCGCACAAATGGAGCGATAAGAAGAGAATAGGAGGCGATAAGAAGCTTGGAGAGGATGGGAATAAGGAGAACGACACTTGGGAATACCGCTGACCCCATAGTAGAGGGTTTCAGAATGAAACCCTAGGCGGAGCTCACTCTTCTTGAATTGATTCTTTAAGAATAGTAGCTTAATGATGAGTTCTGTATCAGTAGAGACTTTCTTAATGGCGGGAGACTGTTCTTGATTGGTCGTTCACAAAAGAGGGCATTCCATTCTTTTAAAACCATTTTGTGGTATAATATTTGGTAAGGAAAGCAGTAATGGGGTATTGTCATAGTTCCCTATGGGCAGTGAACCCAGAATCCACATAGATGTTCTATGACATACATTGGTGGTTTTGGTGTCCAGGTATGAGATGAGGCATTTCAGAATTTGTTTCTCATTGTTATACATGCCAACAGGATAAGTCCGAGCACCAGAAACCTTCAAGTTTTCTTTAGCCAATTCTAGTCCCTACTTGGAAGTGGGATGAGATCTTTAGGAAAAATTTTGTTGGGTTTCTGAGTACCCAAATAAAGAAGAATGTGATATGGGTTGTGATTGATTGATCGACCAAGTCATTACACTTTATACCCATTCATGATACAACCAAAGTTGAGGAGTTGTGAAATATCTATGCGAAAGAGATTGTTTAATTATACAGAGTTCCATATGATATAGTCTCTGATAGGGATCCTCAGTTCACTTTTCTCTTTTGGAGAGGACTTTAGGAGGCACTGAGATCTTAGGTTTGTTTGAGTATGACATACCATCTGAAGTCAGATGGTCAAATAGAAAGATCTATATAGATTCTTTAGGATATGCTTCACACTTGTGTTATCAACTTTGGTAGAGCTTGGGATGATAATTTTGGGATGGTTGAGTTTTCTTCTAATAACAATTACCAATCTACGATCTAAATGGATCCTTTTGAGGCCTTTTATGGATGGACTTGTAAATCTATGGTTTGTTGGTCAGAGATTGGTGAAAATTTCTTGGTTGGAACGAGATTGGTCTAAGAGACAACAAAAAATATTTAATTGATTAATCATAGGAAGTTGATGTAATAGAGCCCATAGAATTATTATTCTGATCATCATCTCAAGCCTTTAGAATTATCAGTTGGTGACCAAGTGTTCTTGAGAGTTTCACCTTGGTTGGGTCATCGATGGATTATGAGGAAAGGAAAACTTTCTCCTCATTTTGTGGTATCTTTTGAGGGTTTTGAATTTATGGGGAAAGTTTTGTACCATTTAGCACTTCCACTACAACTAACATCAATACATGAAAAGTTCCATGTATATCATCTATGAAAGTATCTATTTAATCCATTTCATGTTTTGAGATGGAGTGATCTTGAGGTTAAGCCTGATTTATCCATGAATGAATGGCTAGTCATGATAGTTGATTTTAAAACCAAGGTGATTTTTAGGAGGAAGATACCTTTGGTTCATGTGACATGGAAGCATGATTCTAATTCTCATGATACATGGGGGTGTGAGGAACTGATGAGAGAGTAGTGGAATAACCTTTTCGATATGGAAGATTCTTGATAGGATTTTTGGGGATGGAATTTTTTTATGGTGGGGAGGTTGTAATATCCCGTTACTCTTATAATGGGTAAGTTTTAAACATTGTTTTGGTTTTCCTTTTTTGTTTCCTGGGTAGGGCCGAGAAAGAATTAGGAAGATGATTATAATGGTGGAGCATAGATTTGTTGGATTCTCATCATAAAACCTATTTATTTTGAAACTTATAGAATAATTACACATTTTTTAATGTGGTTACATGACATATAAGTTAAAAAATAGTAATAAATCCATTTTATCAAGAGGTGATGGGTTTTTCAGTGAATTTTGTAATTTTCAATTACACGATGTGTAATTGGGTTACACGTCATGTAAAGTTTGGAATGTTGTTTTTTATAGGTATCATGGCTGATTTTTATGTTCCTGCTCTCTAGTTTTATTTTCTCTCGACCCAAGAGTCTTCCCCAGGTGATTTTGGAGCCCTCAAACCCTTCCGAGTCATTTTGATTAGTGATTGATCATTTTTGTGTTTGCAGTGTGACTTTCCGGGTAAGTGTTCTCCCCATCTCTTCGTCTCTTTCTCTTTCTATCCTTAGAGTTTGATAGATCATCTTGGAATTTATGGATCTAAACCCCATGTTGTTGAATCTTGTTTCTAGGTTGAGTTCTTAGGTCTTCTATGCCTTCATGATTGTTGGTGGGTTTCGTTGTTGGCCTTGTATTTTTGTGAAAGGTAGGTGGTTCTGTCATGATGGCCAAATTTGATTTAACCTAAATTGCTTGATTTAATATCAATTGTTTGATTTAAATTTAGTTTCTTGAAACTAATTTCAATTTGTTTATTAAAAACTAAATTCCATTTAATTGGAAAGTTTGGTTTTGGCACGAAATTGGGAAAACCCCCCAATTCCAGTGAATTGGGGTGTGTTTGAGAAATTGATAGAAATTAGTGAAATTTAAATTGTGTAATTGATTTTATGGAAAATTGTGGAAGCTAATTTGATGAAATTGATTCCAAACTTTATTTTGTAAAAATGGATTAAAATGGTTTTGATAGGATCCTTTGGGTTCTATCTTAGAATAAGGGCATGTATTTGATTAAAAACCCTTATTATGGGTTTTGAATAGAAATTGGAATATTTGAAATGGAGAATGAGATGAATTGTATTTTAAATAATTTTAAAATAAATTTACCATCATTTTTTTGTAATAGATCACATGAAAGACTTAGGTATTCAGTGAGTTATTTGAATGACACTTTATGATTTATAACATTCTAAAACATAAATAAAGACTATCACATCCGTTAGGAGATGGTGATGAGCCCTCTTTGTCCTGAGTTCAAAGGGGCGTATGTACATATTGTTGTGTCATCTTCAGTGTGGGTTCCTTATATCCTAAAACTATCATACCTTCTTAGGCATATGAATATGTTGCTCTCTTGTTTGTATTTAAAATGAAAATATGCCATTGTTGTGAACTTCTTTACATGACTTCAAATTTATATAAACTGTTTTATATAAAAGGTATTTATTTAAGCCATTTTTAAAGTATTTCCATCATTTGAAATGCATTCCATCTTTTGAAATGTAAATAATTATTTGTTTAAATATGATTTTGAAATGTGAAACCTATTTATTTGAAAATTGAAAGCTCTTTATTTGGTTAATTAAATATTGGAATCTATTATGGAATCCTTGATGAGACCCTACTAGAATTTTAGCTCACACCCTACCTATTTCTTCGAGTGTTTTTAGATTATATCCTTCTAGGTTTGAGAAGAGGTAAAGCACCACTTGGAGGTGGTTCTAGCTGTTGATCTGTGGACTTAGTGAGTTGTGTCCTTTATAATGTGGGTGGTTTTTTATAGTTTTTTTGGTACTTGGTTGCTGTAATTTGGGATTTTCCCCCTATTTTACTTATAGTATAGTTCTCCCAGTGGTGTTTCCTTTGTATGAATTAATGACTTGTATCTTTAAATCTGTATTTTTAGTGGAAAAATTGTTCACACTTTCATTTTTTATGATGCCAGGTGCTAGTCATTGAACCATGGTGATCAAGAAACCCCTTTGGGCTATGTCAGGATCGGATCAGTTATTAGGTTAGTTGGGTACCCAGGATAGTTTATGACACATAGGTGGGATCTTATTGGACTTATTTAGGACATACCCTGCACACTACCTTGGGGGTGTGTGAAAATTTTATTCCCTTATGATGTAGGAAAGGAAAAGCTTCCATGGTGAGGTGGTGAGGTTTTTATCAGATGTTTTTGGGTATCTAGTGGTGATATGGTGGGATATGATCCACACATATCCTGTGGAGTAGCCATTTACAATTTTATTTGTCCTTTTTTGTCATGAACCATTCTAATGGGGCCCGTTCCATGACTCCCCAAGCCCGCCTATAATAGGTCAGGGGCCGAAGACTAGCACCGAGTAGGAATATCACTAACGTGGGAGGCATTAACTAAGTACCTACACACACACACACACACACACGTCTCTAGGACCACAAAAATGTAAAATTTAAAACAAAAACTGAACAAAAAATGCATGCATACATCCATATCCCACAACCCGAGTAGGATAAGAAGTAAATAAAGTAAACAAGAAAAAATACAAGCCCATCAAAAAGAGTCTACAATATAATTCCAACCTTCTCCAAGGGTGAGGAATAAGTCAAAAGTACACTCCTGGGAAACACCTTAGTTTTTCAAGCTCCAAATGCACTCCACCCTCTCCCTGTCATCTCAGAACACCATCAAGAAGACCTTTGTCTACAAAAGAAATGACACGTGTAGGAAAATACCATGAAGGGGTGAGTATAAAAATACTCAGTAAGACACCCCAAAAACACTAAACATGAAGCAGTAAGTATATTCAATTCAATAAAATCTATAAAAATAAATGTATAATATAAACAACAAGATATACTTAGAAAAGACACCACACCATTGGAGAGGCATAACCAACTGTGAGCCACAAGATTCTACATGAAGAAATGCTATTTCTAGGAGAACTCACTCTATGATCCATGTTATCATTAGAGATACCCAATGAAGAGGTCTAGCTCATTAGGCCCCACCCAAAGAGAATGCACTGGTATAAGAATAATTTGATACATAGATAGGGGATCATGCCCAGAACCGCTTGGGGATACCATGAACCCAATCTGGATCAACCTGCTACATAGGGAATCATACATCAAAAATTCAACCAACACTACTGATGCAGAATTCTAGATAGAGTATCAACACCCTACTCAGGGAGGTTATGCTGATTCAACAAACTCTAACTAGGGAACTAAGGATGATAGAGGATCACACTCTAGTGACATGAAGGGACACCACAACTCTATTTGAGACTCGACCTATAGAGGGGATCACAATCCAGTGAAGTGGATATAATTCCACACTGTACCCTCAAGGTAAAGGACCAAGGGAATGCACTCAACCTATACTAGTCCAAAATAAGATAATGAAGAGCCTCAACACTCTTTAAGGGAGTACATGGTGTGTCCCAAAGGGAACACAATGTGTCTAGCTATACCAAGTCCTACCCATTCGTAAGATCATCACATGGAATGTATTCTCCACATACAAGATGTGTAGAAGGGTATACATGGCATGTAGAGATACACAATACCCTATCTGTGTAGCCTTTCCATGTTTGTGTGGGAGTACCTGATGTGTCCAAGCCCGTGTAATCCAACCCATGTCAGTTTACTCTCTAGAGAACACATCGAGTCAACTGGGGATGTTCACACACCATGTGATAGTAGTCACATATGGTGCAATCCATATCTTCGCCCTAAAACCCTAACCACCACTGAATGGGCCCCACACACCATGTAATCATGGATTACACACCGTTTTTATCAGGATCTTCTAGAAACCATGGTTCTTCCTCCCACTTGAAACCGCTCCAATATATCCTAGAAATATAGCTCTAGTCATGTTGGGATTCATGGTTCTACCTCAGCTAAGCATCTCCATCAATGAGCAATGTACTCTAGCCATCGAATCTATTTTTGAAAAAATGAGATTGTTCATACGAATCATCTTCCATGCATCTCATTCGAATATCAGGGGTTTCCAAAACTATCCAATATATTTTCTACTACCATTGTCACACCTATGTTGTGTTATACTAATCCCAGATATTCAATATCAAAATTTTTCACCAATAAATGCATATACAATGATCTATTCATTGATAAATCATTGAAACGTGGGTCTAGAGAAGAACACCCGCGATGAACTTAGAAAAATGGGAGAAAACCATGAAACAAAAAAAGGAACAAACCTTTGCCATGTTCGATTAGACTCGATTAATTTTTTTTAAAAAAAATCAAAAAAATCGAATCAAAAAGATAATTATTCTAATAATCCTCTCAAATATAATCCCATATCGTAAGGCGATCGATCCGCAAATCAATCTGTTTGTTGATTGATTTACATTCGTAGTAGAAATCAATAATGGGGAATAAAAAAATTGAAACACATTCCCTACCTTGATTCAGTTTGATCACTGATAAAGAAGGAGGCTTCGTCATCATCGTTGGAAAGATCTATTGAATCTGAGGTATGTTGATTGTCAAACCATGATTCTGTCGTCGTTTTACTGAGAGGATTCTCCAAGGATATCTATATATATCCAATGATCCTCTAAAGGAACTCATAAAATTTATAAGGTTATGAGGTTAACCATATTAATTCTCCATAACCGTATATTTAAAGAGAAAATTTGGTCACTGCATTATAAAATAATTTTATTTATTTTACGCCTGCAAACTTTTTTCTAAAAACAAACCACACCGACTAATGTTAAGTTGTTACTAGGGTAAAAATTGCATTATAAACTCAATGATTCCCTTATATTTCTAATATGGTAAACTATTTAGAAGTTATTCAAATTTTTTAGAAAAACTGCATGCGTGTTCTATTTAATATATTTAATAAATTTCAAACATTTATTCCAAGAACACTAGACCTTGGAATCACATGCTGTCTTAGAACCTGGTCACAAAAATAATATATATAATATTTAAAAATAATACATAGAAAATCCAAGACATTGAATTCTCCCTACCTTGGGGTTTTACATCCTCTAAAATCCAAAAAAATGGATACTAAAAATGATGTGGGTACTGAGCATGAATCTAAACCTACCACTCCCATGTTCTCTCCTGGAGATTCCCATGCTTCCACCAGACACACATCAAAGGAATAAATCACCCATGAAGATATTCTCCCTTTGACCCTCTATATCTATTGGGTACTCGACAAAGGTCACTCCATCCTTGATGTCCATCTCACTCCAGTCAATAATGTGTGATGGGCTATGCACGTACCTCCTCAACTGTGACATGTGGAAGATGTCGTATACCTGGTATAATTGCAGAGGTAGAGAAAAGAGGAATTCCACCTCACCAACTCTACATAGTATCTGTAAATAGCCGATGATCCTTGAAGATATCTAGCTACCCTGGCCCAATATCCATAATCCATGTCAATATGAAACCCATAACAACACATGTAATCCTTCATAAAACTCTAAAGGCCCCCATAACCTATCAACATAAGACTTATAATGACTTTTTGTAGTCTTCATCCTCTCCTAGATGATCTTCACCTTCTCTGTTGTGGCTCTCACCAACTTCGATCCCATGAGTACTGAATCTCCTGAGTCAATCCATAAAAGTGGTGACGTACATGGTTGCCTGTACAAAGACTTGAATGGTTGCATAATGATGGTGGAATGGAAGATATTGTTGTATGAAAACTCCACCAGGGGTAGGTGGTCCTCCCAACTATGACCGTAGTCTAACATGAAAGCTCGCAACATGTCCTCGAGAACCTGGATGGTCTAATTAGTCTGAACATCAATTTGTGGGTCAGAAACTGTGATCAAGCTTAAATGGGTCCCAAATACTTCCTTTAATCCAATCTATAACTGGAATATAAAGATAGAATCATAACTAGAAACAATCGTCGATGGGGCTCCATGGTGTTGAACTATCTCCTACATGTAGAGGTGTCCCAATATCTCTACTGAACTCTATCCTCTTATAGCTAAGAAGTGATCCGACTTGGTGAGTTGGTCTATGATCACTGGGATGACTTCATATCCCCTAGATGTACATGGTAATACCATCACTAAGTCCATAAATATTACATTCCACTTATACTCTGGAACATCAAGGGGTTGAGCTAAACCTGCTGGAACATGATGCTCAACCTTCACTAAGGCATCAAAAGACAAACTCTACAACTACTTTCTTCATCTCTAGCCACCAAAACTAATATCATATGTCTTGGTACATATTATCCACACTTAGATGTACCAACAAAGTATATGTATGAAAATACATTATAACCACCTCACACAATGTCACTGGTACCACTGTGAATCCTCTGAAAAGAATGATGTGATCTCCACCTTTTGAATATCCACCAGGAACATTCCCTATGGATATCTGAGCATGTAGGTCCTCCCAGTCAGTATTCCAAATATGTGCCTCCTTGAATCGATGTAAGAGTGGAGGAGTGACAACCATTGACTGGAGGTAAGTAGATCCATATCCATCTAAAAATGGTAAAAACAATGACACCAACTAATCTGATTCCTCGTTTAGTAATTAAAAACTAGATCTCCTACTAAGATCATCTACTACAAAATTTCCCTTCATAGGAGTATAGATAATCTCAAAGTCATAAACCTAGAGGAACTCTAGCCATTTCCTCTGTCTCAATTTAATATCCTTCGGGGAGAAGATATACTTGAGACTCTTATGGTGAGAGTACATGATAAATTTCTTTCCCAATAGGTAGTGTCGCAAAATCTTCAATGAAAAATACTACTACTACTAACTCAAGGTTGTGGGTCATGTAGTTCTTCTCATGTTTTATCAAATATCATGAAACATAGGCAATAACTACCTTCCTCTACATCATAACACAGCCAATTCCAATCCTTGATGCATCACAAAACACTATGTACTTGAAACCTTCCTCTGGAAATCTCAAGATGGGAGCACTCATCAACCTCTCCCTCAAATCCTAAAATAACTATTGGAACTTTTCTGTCCACATGAAATGCTTCTCTTTCTTGGTCAAGGCTATCAAGTGTGCTATCACTCTAGATAATTCGGGTATAAACTCAAATAAAACCCAACCAATCTAAGAAAACTTTTCACCTCGATAACTGTAATGACCTGAAGTTTTTCAATAGAAATTCCTTTCTTATAATTATTTCATGAAAGCACATAAAAAAACAACATAATGAACTACTAAGTGATGAGTGAACTTTAAACATAAGTTTTTCACTTCTGTGGTTGGAATTTTGAAAATATGACATACACGATTGTTTTCAAGATGATTTTTGGAGTCTAATAAAACAAAAATAATTTTTGGTGAATAGTAACCTACCCTTATGAATAGTAACATACCCTTATGAATATTTATATACACTAATGAATATTAACCTTACCTATAATAGTATAAAAATAATATTCAAGTGAAAGTATGATGTACCTATATTTTAGAATAAGTAAATGAATGTTTTAAAACTGTTTTTTAGTAATAAACCATGATTTTAATTAAATATTAAATTAATCATATTTAGAAAATTATTTTTGAAAAATGAACTCCATTTTTGGATTCTACATGTCAAAAAATGTTTGGGGTGAAATTTTGGGATTTTTCTGAAATACTTGAATTTTTTTGATGAATAGTGAAATACCATAATTTACAAAATAAGGTAAATAAGCTAATTATAGGGTCATGTGTGATGTTTTGCTGATGTAAGACCACTTGGTTCTGGAATAAATTATAAAATTACTATTCTTGGTCATTCAAGACTCATTATTCCTTATCTTAGGGGAAATTAATAAACTAATTAATTTTATATTAAGGAAACCCCTCTCCCCTCCACTATAAATACCACCCTTCACACCCTCATTTCCTCACACCTCTCAAGCTTGAATCCTTGTCTAAAATCTCCCCAAAAATCTTCACTATCCCCTCCCCCACATTCAAGAGTTTCTGTTCTCATAAAAAGACCAAGCTTAGGCCCCTTAAGGAGGATCTCAAGAGGAGGATTCAAGAGGTAATTTCTCTCCCTCTTCTCCTTTAATTCCCTTTCAATTTCTAGATAATTTCTTATTTTATCCCCACCTATCTTTGTCCAAATGGTATGGTAACTACAGTAACATAAATATACTGAAATCTTATTATACTAATGTGATATTATATCATCCAACCCCCTTTCTCCGCTTCTTTTTATTTTATTAAAGAGAATGTTGTTCGTGAGGTGTTAATTTATCACCTTCAAGAACGACATGTTTTCTTCTTCCATTTCTACCTTAAGATCTGGTCATGAAGACATTTTTATGGTTGAAATAGAATATGTTATATTTATTATTTCCTATTTAATGTTCTGTAACTAAATTATGTAAATATTACTAAGTGATAAATTAAAACAAGTTCTTTGTGATCAAAAAACCACCCAAATTAACCCAAACAATCGTCATTTAATTTTTTAGCTAATGATTCATCCACATGGTATATAATATAAATCATTATAAGATCATTTTAAATTATTTAATGTAATTAATAACATGTAATATCAGTTCTTGATGGTTACCCATGTTCTACCCGAACTTCAATTTATGAATACATGTGAACCACCCAAGAAAAACCATAAAAAGAAACATCCTCAAACAATGTTTTTAAACTCTATAAGTCATACAAAGGAACATAAAATGACATAATAAAACCAGAATGAACCATATTAATTTATAAAAGGTCCTGGAATTTATAATTAATGAATCCAATTTCATTATACATGGCATTAAAGATAAGGAAGCGTTCAGATACAAGGTAAGGGGAAAATCTCGAACCCAATTTTCTTTCTTCAGGTTCTCCCTATTTCAATCCAATTTGGTATGGTCACTTATTAAAAATAATTTGTTCATCAGTATATTACCTTTTTTTTGGGATAAACATGTTTTCAACTAAATTTTATGTCAAACAAAATGTTTTCCAAAATAACTCTTCTTTTAAGAACTCAACTTTTACCTCACATTCATGGTTGATGGTTCTTGTATCAAGTATGTTGTTCACTATTTCTTTTGGGAACCCAAAGTTTATGAATGTATTATTATGATATGAAACACATTCCTTACCATGTGTTAGTTATGTTCATTATTGATATATGTTCTATGTGGCATGCATGATAATGATAATATTATGAGGTGACAGGTGCGCCCAGAATTATATAGCGCAATATGAATGTTTGAATGTGATGGGTCCGCCTGTAATTATACAGTGCTCCAATGCATTGGGTAATTGATGAATCTCATGAGTAAATGTGACGTGATGTAGACAAGATTATAGCTTTGTTCATAAGTATGTGTGGTAGTTAACCGCTAAGACATGATGTTTCATTTTTATTCATTGCCACATTTCAAATCTTATATTTATGCTTCCTCTCATGTTCATGATATTTTTCCCATTTTATGATTATTCTCACCCCATGATTTATTGTTTTTATCTATCCTATTACTGGGATTTTAGATCACCACTTTTTTGATGTATATCCTCAGGTGAAAACATGTACTAAGGAGAGGGAAAGTTCCAATAAGAAGCTAGTGAAGAAGGAATTAAATGATTGTTTATGATTTATTTAGTAAAAGTTATGAGTGGTCCTAGTTTTCCCAAGACACTAAACCATTGGATCCTCCATGTGTAATACTATTATGTTGTTTATCTTTAAAATGATGCAATTGTAATGTAAGAAAAGGTTGGGTCGCTATAGTTGGTATCAGAGGAAAGGTTTAGTTGATTTGGGAATTAGGATTAGTGAACCCTAGAGAAAACCTCTAGTATGAGACTAAGTACAAATATGAACATAAGAATCATTACATAGGGATCCCATATGTTATTATTTTAGTATAAATTGTTTAAATGAATAAGTTATTCATAACTTGTTGACTTATGTTTTGTTATAACCTTTTCTATTTTAGAAAATGGTTGGAACCAGGAGAAACCAGGCCAAAAACTCGTGCGAGGGCCAATGCAACAATTGCCCGAACGACATCCCCAATGATTTGGGAGGTGGAGTTCAGAGATTCATGGTGATTCTTACCCAACTATATCAGCTTATGAACAATAACCATAATATTGGGGAATTTCCTCCTTCACCAAAGAGGTAGAAACTGGCTATCAAATGTTTTATGCGGCAATTACCACCGACGTTTAGCGGATCTTCTGATCCACTAATTACGGAACAGTGGGTCAACTCCCTGGAGAAGATCTTTTCTGTGCTTCATTATTCCAAGATGGGGAAAGAGACTCTATCCATTTATCATCTAGATGGAGAGGCTGATCAATGGTGGGATTTGATTAAGAACACCAAGCTAAGGGAGGAAATTAAAGAGATGGAATGGGAAGACTTTAAGATAATGATTCTTAATAAGTAATTCCTATGAACTCTTCATACAAAGATGGAGAGAGAATTCATAGAGCTCAAGGAAAAAGAAGTAGAATCTATCAAAACCTATTAAGAAAATTTTACAAGGCTTGCGAGGTATGCTTCGGGTTTTGTTATCAACAATGATAACAAAATTGATAGATTCTTTATTGGATTAAAACCACACCTTTGAAAGGCTCTTTCAATTCAAGACATTGGGAGTTATGAAGAAGTTGTTCGGTGTGCTCTCAAAGTGGAGATGGAGTTTAGAGAATGATCCCACAGATATGGTGATAAGAAACTAAAGACGGAGTTTAAATCCGGTGTATCTAATGATAAAGGTGGGAAGAAAACTCATTTAACCACATGAAAAAAATGTGGGAAGTTGCACCATGGGAACTGCCTCAAAGGGACGGGGAAATGCTTCAAGTGTGGGAAAGAAGGACATCATGCTCAAGAGTATCAAAAATACATGAAAAGGAAGGATAATGTAGTAAAATAAAGGAGAGAACCACCCATGGTTCAATGCTACAACTGTAGGGAGCTAGGGCACTATGCAATCTAGTTCACTAAACCTCGAGTTCTCGAGGGTAATCAGCGTCAGCAGCCACCAAATCCAAAGGAACAAGGGAAGGCTTATGCCATCACCACTGTGGAAGTGGATTAAGATAATGAAGTCGTACAAGGTATACTTACTATTCACTCAAGAATTGAAAAAGTCTTATTTGATTATAGTTCTACGCATTCCTTTATATCTTGTAAGTTTTCTATAACTATAGAATCGAAGCACCAGAACCTTGAAGCAGAGATATCTGTAAAAACACTAAGTGGTACAATCATTGAAACCCGAGTGTTTGACTCTTCTCCTATTGGCGTATGTGGGAAGATTCTTCCATAAAATCTCATAATATTTCCCTTGGTGGAATTCAACGTTATAATGGGAATGTATTGGATCTCATTATATAGAGCACATATCAACTGTCAGGAAAAGAAAATATCTTTTCATATTCTGAACCATCCCATGCTCCTCTACAAATTGAAGGAAGATCATGAATCTCCATTGAAAAATCCTTCATCTGTGTGGGTGTTGATTCCCTATGAAGAATCATACCTTTCCCAAATGGTTGAGTCAAAGGAAACTTCCAACCTTGAAGAAATGTCCATCGTGAGGGAATACAATGATGTATTTCCTAAAGAGTTACCCAGAATTCCCCCGGAACGTGAGGTAGAGTTCTCAATAGAACTCATACCAAGAGATACTCCTATATCCAAGTGTCCCTATAGGATGTCTCCTATCGAACTGGAGGAGTTAAAGAAGCAGCTACAAGAGCTTCTGAACAAAGGGTTCATACACCCTAGTGCATCACCCTGGGGTGTTCCAGTGCTCTTTGTGAAGAAGAAGGATGGAACAATGTGGCTGTGTATCGATTATCGGGAACTCAACAAGATCACCATAAAGAAGAAGTATCCTCTTCCAAGGATTGAAAACATGTTCGATCAGTTAAGAAAAGCTCGATACTTCTCAAAGGAGGATCTTTATTCTGGATATGATCAGTTAAAGTTGAAGAAGAAAGATATTCATAAGACTGCCTTCCGTATAGGGTATGGGTACTATGTGTTTCTGGTGATGCCCTTCAGACTTACTAATACCCCTACAATCTTTATGGATTTAATGAATATAGTATTTAGACATTACCTCGACAAATTAGTGGTAGTGTTTATTGATTATATTATCATCTACTCCATGAGAAAGGAGGAACATGAAGAACATCTAAGACTTGTGTTGGTGACATTGAGAAAGGAGAAGTTGTATGCCAAGTTCAGTAAGTGTGACTTTTGGATGAAGCAAGTCACATTCTTGGGACATGTGATCACAAGAGAGGGAATTTCTGTGGACCCTTTAAAAACAAAGGTGATTTAGGAATGGCCTATATCCTCTAGTGTCACTGAAATTAATAGTTTTCTTGGATTAGCTGGGCACTACCGATGTTTTGTGAGAAACTTCTCACAATTTTCAGGCCTGGTAACCAAGTTAACAAGGAAAGGGGTAAAGTATGTATGGACATAAGAATGTAAGGTAAGCTTCACGGATCTAAAGAGAAGGCTGATCACTGCACCTGTATCACACTACCAAAAAGTGGAGAAAGTTTTGTGATACACAGTGATGATTCAAAGAAAGGCTTGGGTTGTGTACTCATGTAAAATGATAATGTGATAGCCTACGCCTCACGATAGTTGAATATCCATGAGTAGAACTACTCGACGCATGATCTAGATCTGGAAGCCTTTTTTTTTGCCTTGAAAACCTAGTGGTACTACCTTTATGGTGAGAAGTGTGACATATACACCAACCACAAGAGCCTAAAGTATATATTCACACAAAAGGAGCTCAACATGTGTCAAATGAGATGGTTAGAGCTAATCAAGGATTACGATTTTTCTATTTACTACCATCCTGGAAAGGTGAACAAAGTAGCTGATGATCTAAGAAGAAAATAATCCACTACTCAATCCATGTTATGGATTGAGAAATACTCTATCTTCTTAGATATGTAAAGGATGGATTTGGAAATCATAAGGGAAGGGGATACATCCTACCTGTAACGACCCGAAATTTTGAATAAATCTTGTTTCCTAATTTTATGTGTTATTTTATTTTATTTTTATAGTCAACAAAAATGTTTCATTTGATAACATGAGTATAATTAAAATGATACCGTTGGTTTTTGACTGTTATATGACCATTGGTGAATATGAACGCTGGAAACTAAACATTTTGATTATTGTCTCTAAATACAAGTAATCTTGGTTAATTAATATAGAAAGAAGATTCGATGGCCTCACCCAGTAGTCTTGGACCGATCGAAGCCCATCTAACAGAACTTGGGAAGGAGGTAGCACCACTAGGTTTTGCTCTGGACCAAACCCAAGCTGGACTTCATCGTGTGAAGCTTGAACGGGATCGCCTTCGCGAGAAGTTCAAACTGATAGAAATTACTACTCGTGCGATGTTGGCCGAGCCTCCCTCATATTCTCTCACATTAGCACACCTTACACTTAGGTCCTATGCTGGTGTGATAAGGGGCTATGTAAGGAGACCGTGACTGCCTTGTGTAATCCTTTTTTTTAAATAAAAATTGGGATTTCTTCTTATGATGATGTTTATGAATTTTCAAATGACCGGATAAATATAGTATGCATATTTTTGATGAATTTTAGAAAAAGGATTTTTTTTAAAATGGTTGTGTAAACCTTGAATAATCAAAAATGTGTAATGATTTTTGAAAAATGGTCTTCTACAATTATGTTCAGTACGAAATTTAGAGTCTAATAAGATCAACTTAATTTTTGATGAATAGTAAATTATGAATAGTGATTTTATGATTAGGATTAGTAATGTGTCCAAATGTATTAGTAATCTCACTTAAAGAAAGTATTAATATAATCTAGGCACCTTGATTAAGTAATGTGATTCAATAAAATGGTTAAATAACGGTTTCATAAATTATTATTCAAGTATTAGTTTTTTCGGGTGAATAGTGTTTTTTAATTAAAAATTTAATTAAAAATATTTAGATAATTATTTTTACAAAACAGATTTCATTTTTGAACTCAGAGCACCGATATTATGCTATGGTAATTTTTGGGGTTTTTTCTGAAAAAAATGAATTTTCGGTGAATAGTGTTTTTATTTAAAAATTAAATTATAAATATTTAGAAAATTATTTTTATAAAATGGAGTTCATATTTGTAATCAGAGCGTTGATATTTGGTTAAGATGAAATTTTGGGATTATTCTGAGAAAGTTGAATTTTCGATGAATAGTGAAAATACAGTTTTTAAGTTACGGGTGTTTAATGACATCATTAAATGATGTATTAGGTTTGTAATCAATATGTTCGAATTATGAATAGTGAGATAAGGTATGAGGTGTCCCAAGTGGCCAATACCATGGGAAAATACCATGGGAAAGCCCATGGTTTTTCCAAAACCACTAATGAGGTGTCCCTTTGCCATTAATGCCTTGTCCCCTCACTTTCCCTATAAATACAAAGCCATCCTCTCATCAATTCGACTCCCCACTCTCCCCCAACAATGTTCTGGTCTCATTACCTTCCAAGGAGTCCTCCCATGGTGCCCCCAAGCCCTCAAGGTCCCAAACTTTGAGTTTTAAGAGTTATGTTTTAAGGTAAGGGATCCGATCTTTCTCTTTCTTTTCAAGAAATCTCTTTTATGTAATTTCTTTTATGCTCCATGTTCTTATGTTAAAGGGTGTTATTTTATACTCCTATTAATTCCCTTTTCATGTTCACATAATGAGAGATCCCCTCTTACTCTCATTATTTCGTTTTATGAAGTTTTAAGTGGCGCCGTTAGGCTGCCGAAATTTTTGTAATTGATTCTTTCTCCCTTCTCATTTTTCAAGATCTATTTTCATGTAAAGTATTTCAAGTTCCTTTTTATTATGTTGGGGTATGATCTCTAAATTTATCATACTGATCTTTTATGATCATATGATGAGAGACCCCATTTGATCTCTTCAATTCAGTATTTTGATGTTTTAAGTGGCGTCGTTAGGCTGCCGAATTTTAAGTGGTTCTTCACCCTTCTCGTTTTGAAGTTCTACTTTCATGTCAATTCCTTCAAGTTCCTTTTTGTTATGTTGGGGTATGATCTCTATATCTATCATACTGGACTATTATGTTCATATGATGAGAGACCCCATTTGATCTCTTCAATTCAGTATTTTGAAGTTTTAAGTGGCGCCGTTAGGCTGCCGAATTTTTAAGTGGTTCTTCACCCTTCTCATTTTGGAAGTTCTACTTTCATGTCAATTCCTTCAAGTTCCTTTTTTTTATGTTGGGGTATGATCTCTATATCTATCATAATGGAATCTTATGTTCATATGACGAGAGACCCCATTTGATCTCTTCAATTCAGTATTTTGAAGTCTTAAGTGGCGTCGTTAGGCTGCCGAACTTTCATAAGAGAAATCTAATTTTTGTCTTTCTTCCATGTTTTTCATTTCAAATGGTATTCCCTTGAAATTTCACTACAATGATCATGTATCCTTCTTATTCTGTCCATATACTGTTTTATGGGTCATTTATTAAGGTTTTATGCTGCAGAATTTCCATCTCAAAATGTCTCTCTCTTTTTCTAAAGTTCTTTTATATTATTAAGTGAATACTCAAAGCTCTTTCTTCTAAAGGGGTATTCACATATATACCACAATTTTCTATTTTAAATTATTGGATTTACATACATGAGACCCACCTTCCTTTTCTGTGGGTTTTAAAGTGATGTAAAGATCATGTCTTTAAAGCAGTTTTTAAAACGTTATGATTACGAAATGAAACCCATTTATTTTGTGCTACATGGGTTCTTTATGAAATGTTTGATGATGATATATGTGGCTCACATGATAATAAAGGCATATTTAAGGGTGTGCCCTGATAGCGCTCCAATGCATTGGGTAAAGACTTAATCTCTATAGATGACTTTTTTTAACGACGCCTTGGTGAATAACCTTGGTAATTTTTAACGACACCTTGGGGATGGACCTTGGTGAAACAAAATGATTGTCAATTTTAAATGTTGTAGCCACATCTTCAAGTTATGAAAAAGTTTTATTTTTATTATTATATGCCTCGTGATTTCATTTTCATGCCTTAAAGTTCTTTTCATGACCTTATTGATGTATCTCAAGTTCATATGTAAAATGTTTCACTTGTTTCCCTTGCTGGGCCTTCTGCTCACCCTTCCTTTTGATGTATGTCCCCAGGTTATGAGATGCAGTAATGAGCCTAGGGTGAACATGAGGAGAAGCCTTTCAAGTGTTTAAGAAGAATGTTTTTTTTGTTTCATGTTTTATGTTCCTTGTTTCCAAGACACTAAACCTTAAAGATCCTCAGTTCCGTGTAATGGAATGAAAGTTATGTTATAAAAAGACGGGATGCTATAGTTGGTATCAAAGGATGGTTTAGTTATTTGTGGAAATTAGGATATGAAAACTCTAGGAAGAACCCTATAGAAAAGTTTAAATATAGGAAATATTCCTGGTATTTTGGTGAGTATTGAGTAAGGGGTTACCAATAAAATACATCCCTGTCTGGATACGAGCAGGTAGAGGTGGATCTGGCACAGATATACATAGGGGTAAAACCCGAAAACACCGCTTTGAGCTAGACTCAAACGGGAACTGGTACACGACAACGGGCCTTGCTGCACTCTTGGTTACGACACTCCCAGGGGATATGCTTTGGTAAATTCATAAGCTTAGTATGAACCATTATTAAAGGAACAAAGATAAAATTAAATAAAGGTTCACATAAGAATATATGATCATGGATAACCTAGATGGGAACCTAGGGGATCACAAGTTAGGGTATACTTTTCTTCTACAAGTTATCCTTATATGCTTTAAGTTTCTTTTCATGATTATTGGCTAAGTATTTAACACCCTAATTATAGCTTCTTTTCTTAATTAATGGTGGGAAATGGAAGAACATGTCCCAACAACCAATGTGATAGAAAATGCTACGATTTCCGTATTAATATGAAAAAGATGATTAGGGGATTAAAAGATGATTATTATTTTTCAAGACATTCACTATTTTGAGGACCCTATATGATCAAGGTAAATAGATTACTGCGGTATTTTCATTGAGGAGTAAGGTTGACTTATATTTTTAAGAATCAATGAATTTAAGGAGGACTTATAGTAATTTAGGTTACTTATGGAAATGATTAACCTATCTTGGGTAAAATATGTTTAGGTTAGCTACTTTTTTTATAAGATGTTAGTTGTGGTTGATTTTGTTTGGAGATGAACAATGAAGTTTATTTTGGAAGACTATGTTATCAAATCCCTCTTGTATTTGGGTTTCAATCTTAGTTTGGTTTATTTTGAGGAATTTTAAGGACCGTTATTTAAGGGATGGTCTATGATGAACTTTGGGTAGTACCATGGAACTTTGAAGATTTAAAAATAGTTTCCCTTCCTATGGGATTCTTTCTTTTTGAAGAGTTGTTTTACCTTACCCTTTCTGTTTTTGGGATAATGTTTAAAGATAGAAGAAATAGATAGTTAATCTTTTGTGGATTATGCGATTCTCTAGAAGATGATTCTTGTGTTTTGATGAGACCAAGTAGTTTTGAATGCTCATCATTTAGAGAAAATATTAGTTTTGGTAGAAACTTATTAAAGGATGAAACTCTACATGAAGGTATGTATATTTCCTTATGTTTTTGTTCTATGTTGTAAATGAATTCCTCAAAATTATGAAAAGGAACGTAAAACAAAAACGTTGTTGGTTTACGTTTCCTACTAGGTAATCAAATATCGTTTACATACATCATAAGTTTGGGATTTTCTTATGGTTAACTTTCTCCTAATCATGTTCTCTATCACTCTCCCTCATAACTTGACCCTTTTTTTCTTCCATGTCCATGTTTTCCTACATGGAATACTTGTGTGGGCTAACTCGGGTGACCTTTGTACTTCCCTTTCTTTCTTTTAAAGTAATAGTTTTACTGACTCCTTTTCCGATGTGGGGCTTTCAATGAAATTTCAAAACCTAATTTTAAAAAATTGCGAGGATGCAATTTCTTAAGGGGGCAAGATTGTAACGACCCGAAATTTTGGATAAATCTTGTTTCCTAATTTTATGTGTTATTTTATTTTATTTTTATACTCAACAAAAATGTTTCATTTGATAACATGAGTATAATTAAAATGATCCCGTTGGTTTTTGACTGTTATAAGACCATTGGTCAATATGACCACTGGAAACTAAACGTTTTGATTATTGTCTCTAAATACAAGTAATCTTGGTTAATTAATATAGAAAGAAGATTCGATGGCCTCACCCAGTAGTCTTGGACCAATCGAAGCCCATCTAACAGAACTTGGGAAGGAGGTAGCACCCCTGGGTTTTGCTCTGGACCAAACCCAAGCTAAACTTCATCGTGTGAAGCTAGAACGGGATCGACTTCGCGAGAAGTTCAAACTGATAGAAATTACTACTCGTGCGATGTTGGCCGAGCCTCCCTCAGATTCTCTCACATTAGCACACCTTACACTTAGGTCCTATGCTGGTGTGATAAGGGGCTATGTAAGGAGACCGTGACTGCCTTGTGTAATCCTTTGTTTTAAATAATAATTGGGATTTCTTCTTATGATGAAGTTTATGAATTTTCAAATGACTGGATAAATATAGTATGCATATTTTTGATGAATTTTAGAAAAAGTATTTTTTTAAAATGGTTGTGTAAACCTTGAATAATCAAAAATGTGTAATGATTTTTGAAAAATGGTCTTCTACAATTATGTTCAGTACAAAATTTAGAGTCTAATAAGATCAACTTAATTTTTGATGAATATTAAATTATGAATAGTGATTTTATGATTAGGATTAGTAATGTGTCCAAATGGATTAGTAATCTCACTTAAAGAAAGTATTAATATAATCTAGGCACCTTGATTAAGTAATGTGATTCAATAAAATGGTTAAATAATGGTTTCATAAATTATTATTCAAGTATTAGTTTTTTCGGGTGAATAGTGTTTTTTAATTAAAAATTTAATTAAAAATATTTAGATAATTATTTTTACAAAACGGATTTCATTTTTGAACTCAGAGCACCGATAGTATGCTATGGTTATTTTTGGGGTTTTTTCTGAAAAAAATGAATTTTCGGTGAATAGTGTTTTTATTTAAAAATTAAATTAAAAATATTTAGAAAATTATTTTTATAAAATGGAGTTCATATTTGTAATCAGAGCGTTGATATTTGGTTAAGGTGAATTTTTGGGATTATTCTGAGAAAGTTGAATTTTCGATGAATACTGAAAATACAGTTTTTAAGTTACGGGTGTTTAATGACATCATTAAATGATGTATTAGGTTTGTAATCAATATGTTAGAATTATGAATAGTGAGATAAGGTATGAGGTGTCCCAAGTGGCCAATACCATGGGCAAATACCATGGGCAAGCCCACGGTTTTGCCAAAACCACTAATGAGGTGTCCCTTTGCCATTAATGCCTTGTCCCCTCACTTTACCTATAAATACCAAGCCATCCTCTCATCCATTCGACTCCCCACTCTCCCCCAACGAAGTTCTGGTCTCATTACCTTCCAAGGATTCCTCCCATGGTGCCCCCAAGCCCTCAAGGTCCCAAACTTTGTGTTTTAAGAGTTATGTTTTAAGGTAAGGGATCCGATCTTTCTCTTTCTTTTCAAGAAATCTCTTTTATGTAATTTCTTTTATGCTCCATGTTCTTATGTTAAAGAGTGTTATTTTATAATCCTCTTACTTCCCTTTTCATGTTCACATAATGAGAGATCCCCTCTTACTCTCATTATTTCGTTTTATGAAGTTTTAAGTGGCGCCGTTAGGCTGCCGAAATTTTTGTAACAGATTCTTTCTCCCTTCTCATTTTTCAAGATCTATTTTCATGTCAAGTATTTCAAGTTCCTTTTTATTATGTTGGGGTATGATCTCTAAATTTATCATACTGATATTTTATTATCATATGATGAGAGACCCTATTTGATCTCTTCAATTCAGTATTTTGATGTTTTAAGTGGCGCCGTTAGGCCGCCGAATTTTAAGTGGTTTTTCACCCTTCTCGTTGTGAAGTTCTACTTTCATGTCAATTCCTTCAAGTTAATTTTTGTTATGTTGGGGTATGATCTCTATATCTATCATAATGGACTCTTATGTTCATATTATGAGAGACCTTATTTGATCTCTTCAATTCAGTATTTTTAAGTTTTAAGTGGCACCGTTAGGCTGCTGAATTTTTAAGTGGTTCTTCACTCTTCTCGTTTTGGAAGTTCTACTTTCATGTCAATTCCTTCAAGTTCCTTTTTGTTATGTTGTGGTATGATCTCTATATCTATCATACTGGACTCTTATGTTCATATTATGAGATACCCCATTTGATCTCTTCAATTTAGTATTTTGAAGTCTTAAGTGGCGTCGTTAGGCTGCCGAACTTTTATAAGAGAAATCTAATTTTTTTCTTTCTTCCATGTTTTTCATTTCAAATGGTATGCCCTTGACATTTCATTACCATGATCATTTATCCTTCTTATTATGTCCATATACTGTTTTATGGGTCATTTATGAATGTTTGACTTATTTCCCTCTCTTTTTAATGTCTTCTAAAACCTCGTAACATAGCCGTTATGCTGCAGAATTTCCATCTCAAAATGTCTCTCTCTTTTTCTAAAGTTCTTTTATATTATTAAGTGAATACTCAAAGCTCTTTCTTATAAAGGGGTATTCACATATATACCAAAATTTTCTATTTTAAATTATTTTATTTACATACATGAGACCCACCTTCCTTTTCTGTGGGTTTTAAAGTGATGTAAAGATCATGTCTTTAAAGCAGTTTTTAAAACGTTATGATTACGAAATGAAACCCATTTATTTTGTGCTACATGGGTTCTTTATGAAATGTTTGATGATGATATATGTGGATCACATGATAATAAAGGCAAATTTAAGGGTGCGCCCTGATAGCGCTCCAATGCAATGGGTAAAGACTTAATCTCTAGAGATGACTTTTTTTTAACGACGCCTTGGTGAATAACCTTGGTAATTTTTAACGACACCTTGGGGATGGACCTTGGTGAAACGAAACGATTGTCAATATTAAATGTTGTAGCCACATATTCAAGTTATGAAAAAGTTTTATTTTTATAATGATATGCCTCATTATTTCATTTTCATGCCTTAAAGTTCTTTTCATGACCTTATTGATGTATCTCAAGTTCATATGTAAAATGTTTCACTTGTTTCCCTTGCTGGGCCTTCTGCTCACCCTTCCTTTTGATGTATGTCCCCAGGTTATGAGATGCAGTAATGAGCCTAGGGTGAACATGATGAGAATCCTTTCAAGTGTTTAAGAAGAATTTTTTTTGTTTCATGTTTTATGTTCCTTGTTTCCAAGACACTAAACCTTAAAGATCCTCAGTTCCGTGTAATGGAATGAAAGTTATGTTATAAAAAGACGGGATGCTATACTACCTTGCCCAAATTATTGCACAACCATCAATCCAAGATAAGATTAAGAAAGCACAAAGGGATGATGTGGATATACAAAAGAGGGTGAATGTAGTAAAATAAGGGAAGCTGCAAGAGTTCTATATCGATGATGATGGTGTGATTCAGTTTGTAATGTGACTTTGTGTGCCTTTATCACCCGGGATAAAGAAGGAGCTATTGGAAAATTCACATAGCTCAACTTTCTCTATCCATCCTGGTAGTACCAAGATGTACCGTGATCTCTGAGAACACTTCTGGTGGGATAACATGAAGAAAGATATTGTGGAATATATATCAAGGTGCTTGGTATGTCAGCAAGTTAAAACAGAGCAATAAAAGTCCAAATGGATGATGCATCCATTGCCTATACCCATGTGGAAATGAAAAAATGTTACTATGGAATTTGTCACGGGTCTCCCGAAGACGTCGAAGAGAAAAAATGTGATATAGGTTTTGGTTGAACGACTCACCAAGACTTCCCATTTTATCACTATCTGGGAAGATCTCTCACTTGAACAACTTGCGAAGATATATGTGAAGGAAGTGGTGAGACTACACGGTGTTCCACTCTCAATTGTCTCTGACCATGATCCAAGGTTCACATCTAAATTCTAGAGAAGCCTCCAACATGATTTGAGTAATGAATTAAATTTCAGCACGACTTATCACCCCCAAACTGATGGCCAGACCGAAAAAACTATTCTGGCGCTTAAAGATATTCTAAGAGCCTGCTCTCTAGAATTCAAAGGTGGATGGGATCAACATCTCCCATTGGTTGAGTTCTCCTATAACAATAGTTTCCAATCGAGTATTCAAATGGCTTCATATGAATCTCTATATCGAAAGAGATGTTGAACTCCAACCTATTGGGATGAATTTGGAGAAAGAAAGCTACTTGGACCTGATCTTGTTCAAGAGATGACAGAGAAGGTTCAAGTCTTCCAGAAACACATCAAAGCTGCTCAGAGTTGGAAAAAGAGCTATGCCGACAACCGTAGAAGGGAATTGGAATTCAAATTTGGAGATAAATTTTTCTTTCGAATATCTCCATGGAAGAGAGTCATGTGATTTGGGAAGAAAGGGAAGCTAAGCCCAAGGTACATTGGCCCCTTTGAGATCCTTGAATGCCTAGGAGCCATGGCCTATCGACTTGCACTTCCACTGAATATGTCTTAGGTTCATGATGTTTTTCATGTATTACTCTTGAGGAATTACATACCCAATCCCTCACATGTACTAAACTCAGAGGTGGTACAGCTGGAAGATGATCTCTCTTATGAGGAGCAGCCAATAGAGATTATGGATCAGAGAGATAAGGTTCTACGCAACAAGACAAACCATCTTGTTAAAGTGTTGTGGAGGAACCATAAGTTTGAAGAAGCAACTTGGGAACCGGAATAGGTAATGAAGGAGAAGTACCCTCACCTGTTTGTGTAAAATGAAATTTTGGGGGAGAATTTATTTAAGGGCAGAAGAATGTAACGAACCAAAGTTTTTCAATGGAAATTCCCTTCTTATAATTATGTAATAAAATCACATGAAAAAACAACATAATTAACTACTAAGTGTTAAGTGACCTTTAAACATAAGTTTTTCACTTCTGTGTTTGGAATTTTGAAAATATGACATAAACAGTTGTGTTCAAGATGATTTTTGGAGTCTAATAAAACAAAAATAATTTTTGGTGAATAGTAACCTACCCTTATGAATAGTAAAATACCCTTATGAATAGTAATATACCCTAATTACTAGTAAAATTACCTATTATAGTAGTAAAAATAATATTCAAGTGAAAGTATGATGTACCTATATTTTAGAATAAGTAAATTAATGTTTTAAAACTGTTTTTTTAGTAATAAACCAAGATTTTAATTAAATATTAAATTAATCATATTTAGAAAATTATTTTTGAAAAATGTACTTCATTTTTGGATTTTACACATCGAAAAATGGTTGGGGTGAATTTTTGGGATTTTTCTGAAATACTTGAATTTTTTTGATGAATAGTGAAATACCATAATTTACAAAATAAGCTAAATAAACTAATTATAGGGTCATGTGTGATGTTCTACTGGTATAAGACCACTTGGTTCAGAATTAAATTATAAAATTACTATTATTGGTCATGAAAGACTCACTATTCCTTGTCTTAGGGAAAATTAATAAACTAATAAATTTTATATTAAGGAAACCCCTCTCCCCTCCACTATAAATACCACCCTTCACACCCTCATTTTCTCACACCTATCAAGCTTGAATACTTGTCTAAAATCTGCCCAAAAATTTTTCCTAGCCCCTCCCCCATGTCCAAGATCTACTGGTCTCATCAAAAGACCCAGATTAGGCCCCTTAAGGAGGATCTCAAGAGGAGGATTCAAGAGGTAATTTCTCTCCCTCTTCTCCTTTAATCCCCTTCAATTTCAAGTTATTTTATTATTCTATCCCCACCTATATTTGTACAAATGTTATGGTAACTCCAGTAACATAAATATACTGTAATTTTATGATACTAATGGGATATTAAATCATTAAACCTCCTTTCTCATCTTCTTTTTATTTTATTAAAGAGAACGTTGTTCGTGAGGTGTTAATTTATCACCTTTAAGAATGACATGTTTTCTTCTTCCATTTATACCTTCAGATCTGGTTATGAAACCATTTTTATGGTTGATCAAGAATATTTTATATGTATTATGACTTATTTAAAGTTCTGGAACTAACTTATGTACATATTACTAAGTGATAAATAAAAACAAGTTCTTTGTGATCGAAAAACCGCCCAAATTAACCCAAACAATCATCAATTAATTTTTTATCTAATGATTCATCCACATGGTATATAATATAACTCATTATAAGATCATTTTAAATTCTGGAATTTTATTAATAACATGTAATATCAGTTCTGAATGTTTACCCATGTTCTACCTGAACTTCAATTTATGAATACAAGTGAACCACCCAAGAAAAACCATAAAAACGAACATCCCCAAACATTGTTTTTAAACTCTATAAGTCATAAAAAGGAACATAAAATGACATAATGAAACTAGAATTAAACCTATTCTTGTATTAAAGCTTATGGAATTTATAATTAATGAATATAATGTCATTATATAGGACATTAAAGAGAATAAATCATTCAGATACAAGGTAAGGGGAGAATCTCGAACCCAATTCTCTTTCATTGGGTTCTCCCTCTTTCACTACAACATAGTATGGTCACTTATTAAAAATCATTTGTTCATAATTATATTACCGTTTCTGGGATATAAATATTTTTTACTTATGTTTATTTCAAACAAAATGTTTTCCAAAAGAACTCTTCTTTTAAGAACTCAACTTTTACCTCTCATTCATGGTTGATGGTTCTTGTATCAAGTATGTTGTTCCCTCTTTCTTTTGGGAACCCAAAGTTTATGAATGTATTCTTATGAGATGAAAACCATTCCTTATAATGGGTTAGTTATGTTCATTATTGATATAATTTCTATGTGGAATGCATGATAATGATAATATTATGAGTTGATGGGTGCACCCAGAATTATATAGCACAATATGAATGTTTGAATGTGACGGGTGCGCCTGGAATTATACAGTGATCCAATGCATTGGGTAAAGTGATGAATCTCATGAGTAAATTTGAAATTATGTGGACAAGATGCTAGCTTTTTTCACAAGTATGTGTGGGAGTTAACCACTAAGTCATGATGTTTCATTTTTATGCATTGCCACATTTCAAGTCTTATATTTATGCTTCCTCTCAGGTTCATGATCTTTTTACCATGTTATGATTATTCTAACCCCATGATTTATTGTTCTTATCTATCCTATTACTGGGATTTTAGCTCACCCTTTTTTTGATGTATATCCTTAGGTGAAAACATGTACTTAGGAGAGGGAAAGTGCCAATAAGTAGCTAGTGAAGAAGGAATTAAATGACTGTTTATGATTTATGTTGTAAAAGTTATGAATGTACTAGTTTTCCCAAGACACTAAACCATTGGATACTCTATATATAATAATATGATGTTGTTTATCTTTAAAATTATGTAATAGTAATGTAAGAAAAGGTTGGGTTGCTATAATAACACTCTTGGGTGGCTCCCAAGAAAGAACTTCCTCAACCTTCATTGGATCCACTGAAAGTCCAGCCGCTAAGATGGCGTGTCCCGTAAAACAGACCTCTCGAATCTAAAACTGACACTTCAAGATATTATCATAAAGTTAGTGCTCACGAAGTGTGTCCATTACCATCCTCAAGTGTCTCATGTTCCTCCTCAGACTTCGAATACAATAGGATGTCATCAATGAAGACTACTATGAAGTGGTCTAAGAAAGGTTGAAATATCCAGTTCATGTGTTCCATGAACACTATTGGTGTGTTAGTCATTCCAAACGAAATCACCAAGTACTCATAGTGACCATAACAACATCTTAATGCCCTCTTCGGTATGTCCTCATCCTGTACTCGCAACTGGTGATAAACTAATCTTAGCTCAATCTTTGAGAACCACCACACCCCTCTCAATTTATTGAATATTCCATTGATTCTTGGTAGTGGATACTTGTTTTTCAAAGTCACCTGGTTCAAGATCCAGTAATAAACACATAAAAACAAGCTTCCATCTTCTTTCTTGGAAAACAACACTAGGGCTGCCCCGGGGGAAATGCTAGACCTCACGAAGACCTTCTCCTTAAAATCCTCCAACTACATCCTCAACTCTCAAATCTATATAAGAGACATATAATATACTAGTGAAAATATCAGTGTCATCCTGAGATGAAAATCGATGTAGAAATATACCTCTCGGTGGGGAGGCCGACCTGGAACATCCTCAGGAAATACGTCCTTGTACTCCACCACCACTGTAGAAAACTGATATCCCAAAGCATCCACTACCCCCAGAGTTATTCTGGACAAATAGTGAGTAATCGGCTATAATTACATACTCCTAATATTGTCCTGGTCCACCAAGGTTTACTTTTCACATATAAAGGAAAACCACATTCTGTTACCATAGACAAACCACATCCTTCACCTAAAATAATCAATCAGCTCATGAACTCTAGATAGCTAGTCCATACCAAAGATGACATTGTAAAGAATCATTGGTTTAATAAAGAGATTCCCTACAGAACTCTCACCAACAATCATTAGGTCACACTATCGTAATAAGTAAGAAATTGCTGAGTCACCACCCATCGAAGTCTCCAAACACATGGGTCGAGTCAAAAGCTCAACCAGAATCTCTAAGTATTAAACCATAGAAGTAGAAATGGAGGAATGACTAGAACCTATGTCTATCAATATTGTAGCTAATGTATAAAAGATACAGACCATACCTTATATAATCCCTAGAGCCTTAGGGTCAAAGGACACTATATCATGTAGAGGGCCTCATCCCTACCCACCAACTCCCTAAGCCTAGTGTGGACTACTTGGGGGTGGTGGTGGTAATAGTTTGAACCCATGACCACCTCCTACTACCCTGATGACCCCCCTACAACATCCTCCATCCTGAATACCACCATGCTCCAACCTCTATCTTTATCTCGGTGGTCCCTCAACCATTTACCGACCAAATGTATGATGGGTTTTGAAATATCATGCCAAATTTCCCCGAACGTCACAAGAGAAACACCACCTATCCCTTGGCTGATTCGAGCCACCCTGAGAGCCCTACACTACTGACCCTGAGTCCTTGAATTGCCTCATGAATCATCTAACCCACTTAGATCCCTATAAATGCTATTGGTTACCTACTACCGAGGTATCATCTACTAGGTACCCACTTCTACCTCCAACTATTGGTGTCTTCTCTTCCAGAAAACTTTCTACTAACAAGGCTCGCTCAATCTCTCCAGCATATGTGGAAATTCTAAGAGATACCACTGACGCTCTGATGTCCCAAAGAAAGACCTTATTAAAGGTATGAGCACTAAAGAACTAGTCCCATAACATATCTAAGGAGAAACATGAGAGATTAGTAAACCTTGTTGAATAATCCATCAAATTCATACTACCTTTCTGTAGATGCAGAAACTCTTATATTCATATTGATCACAATGTGGATAGATAGAACTCCTATCTAAATAGATGCTCGAAGTTTGTCCAAGGGAGAGATATCTTGTCATGTGACTGAGTCACCAAACCCCACCATCACCCCACATATCCTTGAAGAATACTCACAACAAGGACTTCCATCTGATCAGCAGAAATCCTCACAAGGCGAATAATGTGAGTGACTACCTCTAGCTATTCCTCATCCACATGGGGGTATGGCTCACCTCAAAACCCAGGAGGTCTCTACCTTTGAAATTAGTGTAACACACTCATACAATGCATGCATATATCTATATCCCACAACCAGAGTATGAAAGGAATTAAAGAAAGTAAATAAGGCCAAATACAAGCCCACCACAAAGATTTTGCAACACAGGTCCAACCTACTCCAAAGGTGAGGACTAAATCAAAATTAAGCTCCCAGTAAACTCCTCAGTCTGTCAAGATCTAACTACATTCCACCCACTCCATATCCTCTCAGAACACCATCAAGAGGGTTGTTGTCTACACAAGACATGACACGTGTAGGAAAATCCCATGTAGGGGTGAATATAAAAATACTCAGCAGGACACCCTAATAACACTAAAAATGAATCAACAGGTATATTCAGATAAATAAAAGATATAATGATAAATTTATAATAGAAAAAATCAAATATACTTAGAAAAGACACCATGACATCATGTGGTCATAATCTACTATTAGCCACAGGAATCTGCTCGAAGTAATGCTCGTTCCAGGAGAACTCACTCCATGTGCCACTCTATCATGAAAGACACTTGAAAAAGTGGTATAGATCATTGGGCCCCACCCAAATAGAACTCATTGGTCTAATAAGACTTTGATATAAAAATAGGGGGTTATGCCCAGAACCGCTGTAGGGCACCATGAACCCAATTTGGATCAACCCTCTATGTAGGGGATTGTATGTCAATGATTCCAAAAACCCTACCAATGTATCCTACTATATGGAGGATCAAATCCTTTCTCAAGGTGGTTATTTTGATTACACAAAATCTAACTAGGGAACTAAGGATGATAGAGGATCACACTCCAATCTCACAGAGGGACACCAAAACTCTATATGAGACACGACCTCTAGAGGGGATCACAATCCAATGAGTGGATGTAATGACACACTGTACCCTCAATGTAAAGGACAAAGGGAATGAAATAAACCTATAATGGTCCAAACTAAGAAAAAAAGATCCTCAAGCACTATTTAAGGGAGTACACAACATGTCCCAAAGGTTACATGACATGTCTAGCTATCTCAAGTCTTGTACATGTGAAAGAGCCTCACATAGAATGTAGTATCCATATACACAGTGTGTAGAAGGGTATACACGACATGTATAGAAACATGATACCCTATTTGCATAGCCTATCCATGTCCATGTGGGAGTACATGACGTGTCTATGACCGTGTACTCCAACCCGTGTCTGTATACTCTCCGGAGTACATGCCAAGTCAACCGGGGAGGGTAACATGCCATGTGACTATGCTCACATGCTGTGTAATACTTATCTTCATCCCTAAACACTAGACACCATTGAAGGGTCCCCACACATCGTGTAATTCTATATTACATACCATGTGTATTGGGATCTTCTAAAAACCCCGGTTCTTCCTCCCACTCGCACCTACACCACCGTTGCCTAGAAATATGGATCCAATCACACCAAGATAAATGTATATACGTCGACCGAGAATCAAATTCAATGAGAAATGAACTTTGGCCATAAAATCTAATTAGAAAAATGATATTGTTCATCTAAATCATCTTCTATTCATCTCACTCAATGATGAGGGTTTTCCAAACTGGTCCAATCCCTTCTCCACTACTACCATCACACCTTCATTGAATCATACCAATATTGGATCTTAAATATTGGATCATTTCACCAAGAAACATGTAAAAAATGATCAACTCATTGATAAAGTTTTGAACCATGGTTCAAGAAAAGACCACCCGTGATGAACGAAGGAAAATGGGATAAAACCATGAAACACAAAAATAGTAATGAACCTTGTCTGTGTTCAATTAGCCTCAATTAATTTATGTTAGAATGAAAATAAATAAAAAAAAATAAAAAAAATAATTCTCCCAATAATCCTCACAAATATAATCCCATCCCATAAATTGATCGACCCATAAATCAATCCGTTAATCGATTGATTTGCATTCTTTGCAGAAATCATGAACGGGGAATAAAAAAATTGAAACACACACCCTAACTTGATTTGGTTAGATCACTGATGAAGAATGAGGCATAATCATCTTCATTGGAAAGATCATTCAAATCCGAGGTGTGTTGATCATCAGACCATGATTCCATCATAATTTGAATGAGAGGATTATCCAAGGATATATATATATATATATATCTCCATAGATCCTTCAAAGGCACTCATCAAATTTGAAGGGTTATGCAGCTAACCTTGTGAATTAACTACAAGCATATATTTAAATAGAAAACCAGGTCACAACATCATAAAATAATTTTATTTATTTTATGCCCGTGATAAATTTTCTAAAAATGACCCATACCAACTAATGTTAAGTCACACCTAGGGTAAAACTCGCATTCTAAACTCAACGGTGCCCTCAGATTTATGATATGGGAACCCATTTACAATTTATTCCACTTTTTCTGGAAAACTACATGTGAGTTCTATTTAATATATTTAATATATTTCAAACATTTATTTCAGGAACACTGGATCTTGGAATCACATGCCTTCTTAGTGCATGGACTTGAAAATAATCCATATAATATTTAAAAATAATACAAATAAAATCCGAGACATTACATTTTTGGTTATTGTAGGACATGTACTTTGGGTTTTTATTTGGATACATTTACTGATTCCATTAGGAATATTTTGTTATGGAATATTTTTTTGGGTTATCTTTCTATATATATATGCCAGGTATCTTACTTAAGGTTGAGAAAAATCATCCCCTATTAATGTTGTTTGATGTTCGGGTTCTAGATGCCAGCCTGTGTGGATCGAGAATGCCCTTTGGGTCTTATTGTGGTCTGGATTGGAGCATAGTTGGATGGGTATTTGGGTCATGTCATGAAAAAAACATAGCAATGGTAGTAGAGTAATACATGTTTAAGTTTTATGAAACTTACACTGAAATGAAGAAGATAATAAAAAATATAGCAGTTCCTTGTTTATAGAAATTCAATTTCTTAAAAAAGGTTCACCCTTACATAGTTAGGCTATATAAAGGTAACCAAAACCTTACCCTTACATAAAGGAGATGCATAAGGGTAACCTAGGCATTACCCTTTGATAGAGTGGTCTGCATAAGAGTCATCACAACTTTCCTTTATGTGAAATTAGGGCAGTGTAAAAGTAGTTTTATTTTTAAAAAGTTTATGTAAAGATAACAAGGTGCTTTAGACTTACGTGTATAGGTACTAGAGCCACTGTGTAAAGGTCCTTGAAATTTACCTTTATACAGTTAATGGAAAATAAAGTTTACCTTTATAGAAATGACATGCATAAAGGTATTACCTATATGTGAATCTCCACATAAGGGTTGTTTCCTCCTTACCCATACACAATGGTTCCTAAAGCCATGTGAAGGTAATTAACCACTTACCATTATGAAATCTATCCATGTAAAGGTTATACCCTTACACAATGAGGTTATTCAGAGCTACGTAAAGGTAAAATGGCACCTTACATTTATGTAGTGGTACTAGAAGGTCTACATAAGGGTTATGTGAGACTTGCCCTTTTTCAAGGGATTCAAAATTGGATTACCCTTATGAAAAGTGTCTGTGTAATGGTAAAGGGAGGATACCCTTACACAAGAATGGGTTTCTATGCAAGGGTAAACAGAAAAATTATTAATTTTCTTACCATATAAAATGGTTTATAAAATGTTTACAAATCATTATAAAATGTATTTTGGGATATTTTAATTTATAAAAGATTTAAAAATTAATTATTTATAAATTATTTATAATTATTTAAATAAATATTTATGAAACATTTTATTCCCAATTATTAAAATCAAATATTTAAAATACCTTTTAAAAAATTACATGGCATGAATTATGATATAGAAATAAAAGTGTTTATTTATAAATCATAAGTGAATATTTATAGAGTTATAAATTATAAAATATAGAAAAAATATAAAATGTTTATATTTAAATTGTGAATTGTTCATAATTAATTATCTTTTAATTATTAAAAATAATAGGGGGATTATTCGAATATTATTTAATCCACATAAAAATGTTTTAATGATTGATATGATCAAGGTTTAAATAATAATTAAGTACATGATTTTTAGTTTATGTAAAATGTTGACATAATAGAAATTGAATTTTAAATTGTTTATAATTAATAAAATATCATATATTTGAAATTAAAATGCCATATAATGATAAATATTAAAGTGATAATATTGCAATGAATATAAAATGTTTATATTAAAAAATTATGGAATGTACATAATGTTAGAGATAAAATTTTAAAATGTTGAATTGTTCATAAATGTTTATCTCATGTTTAAATATTTTAATTGTTTATTTATTTAAAGGTTATTCACTCTTTTATTCAAAGTTATAATTTTTTATATAATGAATGTTTGTATTCCAAAATTTATATGATTAATTCATTCTAGGATAGATCCTCGCACTTTCATTCTATAAAGTACTCCAAAATGAATTTAGTTTTTCATATACCTTTACCTCAGTTTGTAATTGATGTTATTGGATTAAATTTAGTAATTGAATATAGTTTGTATATATTAGGTGTTAGAGTTTTGATGAATTATATTATCACTTGAGTAAAGTATCATTAGGTAGGGGGACTATGGTGGGACTACCTACTTACCTGGAGGCCTATTCTTTATCTAGGAAAGTGAATAGGGTTGGCTATATGTCACTCCGGGCTTACTCATATGAATATTTTCAATCTCGTATAACTATATGACTTTACATGAAGTGTTATTGTACATTATACATATGATTCATTTAGATAGGTATAAATATATTTGACCTCAAATTTTTGGTGAGTAACATAAACTTATGGGTTTTATAAATAGTTACACATCAACATGGTTTGAGCACATTGATTTGGTGGTGGGAATAGTATTCCAAAAAAAATAACCAGAAGCATTCATACATAAAATGGAATATCATGTGATAATATGGTGAGATTAAAATCCCCTTCAAATACCAAGTGTTACATTCCTTCTAAAAAAACTTGTTAATACCTTGATCATTCAACTAAGATAGTTCTAACTTCATAGGGTACCCCTGAATTATCTTTTGTGAGGAAATAAAGTGATAAATAACACTGGATCATCCTTGGGTAGCTTATTCCCAATAAGGGTTCCCTTGGATTAAATTTTTTTATTTTTTTCTTGGTGATTGTTTTGGGTTACACGTAGTTGGGAAACCCTTGGGAAGGATACTAGAGGAATAGACTTGAGTTTATCCATATGATAAATTAGACAAAGGGTTTTCCACTCATATATCCAAGAATCATATATGATATTATTGGGATGATTCCCTACCTATATAATTAAGTGATGATAGGAACACCCTAGTGAACTCATTACTTAGTGAAATGTGGATCTTTCCCTACTAATATATATGATATCATAAAGAGGTCATCATTTTAGAGGGATCCCATTTAATAAATGTCCTTATTAAATAGTTAATAATATATAACACTCATATGATAAATTATTCTGTTGTATATAATATCATCATCACCATAATCAAGATAAAATTTGTAATTAATCCTTTAAAAGGAGAAATTTAATTCAAGTAACTATTTACACCAACAACTTAAGAAAAGTTCTTAAACAATATTGGAAATATAAAAAATTTATTAAGAAAAATTTTATGTGTCAAAATAGTTACTTCCTTAGTAACCTAGTATTTTAGTTGTTCAAAAAGTAAATATAGATACATATGGAATCATACCATGATTCATTTATGTTTTCAAAGACATTAGATGAAAAATGACCGAAGTAATCTTAGTCTCCACTCATTTACTCAATATTTTTGGGTAAATAAATGATATTAGTCTCATATAATCAATATGATTGGGTATGTCAAATGATATTTAATATGATTGAATATGTCGATGAATTAGTAAAACTAAAGGTCTATATAAATCTTTATTAGTTATAAAAATCAATTCTATTATTCTGACAAATATATGATATCAATTTTATGTTTAAAAAATGTTATAAAATATAAATAATGTAAAAAGATGAAAATAATTGAACCTTGAAGGTTTCTATTAATCAATGGAGTAATGGAGTTAATGCATTAATAACATGGATACTTCAAGTTTGGATTAACTTGTCATAAGATGTGTATTATATCATTTTTCTCTTGGGAAGAGCCTGAAAACAATTGTTGTTCAAAATAGATATGGTGTTTTTAATACACATGGTTTATGATTTATTAAATTCTATAACATGGTTTAAGGGGAGAATAAAATTTCATATTTAGTTTAGGGGATTTATCCTATTGTAAACTATGGGAATGTTCTGAATATATGATTAAATTTAAAGAATGATTACCTGAATTTCTTAAATTTTTGGGAATATATATGAACTAGGCATATGATTTCAAGGTTCTAAAGTGTTTTATAGATAGTTAAAGTAGGTAAAATTTTAAACCAAAATAATAAAATTTAGTTAAAAATTTCAACAAAGTTTATTTAAGAAACCAATAAAGGTCATTGAAATATAGGTTTGTTAGAAAGGAATAATAATTATTCAATTTGACTAGATTATCCAAGATATACCTGAAGAAATTTAGAAAATTGAATGGACTATCAATGTTAGGTGTCGATGTTATGGAAATTAATTATTTTATTTTAAAGGTATGTGATACTGAATATATATTTTATAAAGTTTTTTTAAATATATAGGAGTTCAAAATGAAAGGAATAATTGATCATGTTGGTAGTTATATCCATGAGATGTAAAGAGAAAGTGTTTGATAACAAAGAGTTTTTATGAACAAGTTTGTGATGATTAATTAAATATACATGGTTTATGATTCATTAATTTTGATAACATGATCAGAGAAGAAGATATGGATAAAAGTGTTTAATCGAAAATAAAGTGTTTATCTAGATATTTGTTAAAATATATAGGAATGTGTTCCTACCGCCCATCAATGGTATATTTTAATAAAGTATTCTTTTCAAATGAAAAATGTTCCAACACATAGAATACCATATTTAATATGGAGATGATAATTTATATTTTAAATATTCCTACTAAAAGGAAATACTTGTCATTTCCTAAAACAAAAGGGTTTGTTTTTCATATAAAGATATTTTGAAAATAATATAGTGTCTAAGAGGCTAGTGGGAGTATGTTTGGACTTAGAGAAGTTAAAATTAATAAATAAAGAATAACACAAATATTAAGATAAAGTGTTTTCCACTTGATATCCTAAAATTTCAAGGATATATGGTGGTAAATAAAAATATAAAGTGTTACATTTAGTTACCATTTAAGAAGTGAATATCACTATTTTCTAAAGGATTATACAAGTCAAAGATAAAATTATTTTACACTCAATATCCTAAAAGAGTTTAGGGTATGTGATAATAAAGGAAAATGTAAAGTGTTACATTTAGTTATCATGAAAAATGATAGAAACTAGTTCTTGAAGGATTATACTGGTCAAAAATAAAAGTGAATTAAACTTGATATCCTAAAAGAGTTCTGGGTATAACAATAAAGAGAAATGTAATATTTATATATTGTTACCATATTAATTTTATTTTCATTTTATCCTAAAAGAGTTTAGGAGGAATGATAAAAAATAATGTAATTAGTTACATTATTTTAAGGAAAATATTTATGTAATAGAGTTCCATGGATAATGATGATGAACTTAAAATGATTTTTATGTAGAAAATAGAAGTTGACATCGTAACATTTGATGTTGTGAAGTTAAAATGTTTTAATATGTTCAAAGATTTGAAAATTTAAGAATATAATTACTATGTATCACCATTATTAAAACTAGCATACTTTATAGACGTTTCCAACTAAAGAGTATATTGGTAGGGTTTTATTAGATGGTCATATAGAGATGTGACATGGAGTACATATGATGTAAAGAGTTAACAAAACACAGAAAGTGAAACAAACATAAGTTTGATCTATCATTTTATCATATATGATATGATAAAATAGTTCTTATGTTGATTTTGTTAAATATTATTAGAGTTTAATAATATTAAAATGTATCATATTAAAGGAAACCTCTATTTTATCATTATTTCATGCTGACTAAATAAATATATATATAGATATAAATATTGTAAAGTGAAATGATAATTGAACTCTTAAAGTATGACTTTGAGTTTATTTATAACTGATGTTCTTAATAGAGTATTATAGGTTATAATGAAATGTTATGGTTAGTATGAGTAAGATTCCTGTATAGAAATACAAAATATACTCATGAGGAATAAGGCAAAGAATAATATTCTTTTTGTGTGTTGGATGACCCACTATGTATACCACATATATTGTTATACAGATGTATACTAAGGGATTATAGATCATATTTGAGTCCCCATTACTTGAGGTTGGTGAGATAACTAGCATGATAACCTTCATAATTTGATACCCTACATACATAAGTTTACATATTGACTTCGCTACTATAGGGTTGGTTTCACAATCTATTGAGAATGTCATCAGTTGAATCTTAACCAAGATGAGATTTTTACTCTCATATAATGAGGATGACATTATAGATCTTGATTGAGATAGATAGTGGGAGTGTGTAGTCACACCTAGATATTATATATATCTATCTAGATAAGGGAAGTGTTATGTGATTGTCTAGAAATATAGATGACATGTGTTGTATTCATTGACTAGTTTAGTCTATGCTCTAAGAGTTGAGAACAATTGATTTTGTTATATAGGATTAACATGATCTGTGTTTGATGGTCACTCGATGTCTTGGATAAAGGGAAAATATGACAATGCAAGTGTTCATATCATGCTAATTGGTTGAAACATGTATATAGATACATGTGTTGGATGGAGATCATGCTAGATCCCTTTATAGTTTGTGGAGAATTTATACTCTGCTAGAGAAAACTATTTTTTTAATATATGGATCCAGAGATTCATATTTTTTTATCAATGACATAAAGTAAAATGAGGAAACCCTTTATGGTTGACTAAATAGGGATTTATTTTTATTCATAAATTTACTCTAAAATTGTTTTATAGTTAATCCAAACTTGTTTTTGATGGGTATTCAAAAGAAATTCCTTGTGATGTGATACAAGGTGATGTTAATGATTGATTTCCAAAAGTTTTTTGAAGATATAAAGGAGTTTTGGATATAGTTTCACAAGTTATTGTATATGATATAATATAAATTGAAATCGAACAATGTATTTTAGGATTTAGTGAAAGTCAGTGATTTATGGTAATATTCCCTAAAGCCTTATATGTATGATATATATAAGTAATATCATATTTCATGCAAATTATATTTTTCATGCCCATAATTTTATGATGGTGAAAATGATAAATAGTTACCATTTATTGATTCTCCCACAAAGGCTATCATTAAAGAACATTTATATAATATGTAATGTATGGGATTTCATTCATATATTAGATACATGAAGTTGTCTGTAATAGTTATTCATGCGTTATAACACATGAATAAATCTAACATCACCCAAGTAGTGTTCTCAGGTGATTATATTTATATCACAGCCCTGTTATTGTTGTGGGGGAATCTGATTATTCTTGTCCAAACCTTATTGAAATCATTTCTATCTTTATTATTCTTCCTTTACATTCCAAGATGCTAGCACATCATGGGTAAAAATAGAATCCTACATGTATGACATGTGATTCAGATTATCTCATGGATATAGCTTAGAGGTGGGATGCTTTTTTTCCCACCTCTGTGATCTTTATCAATCACATTTGGAGATGTTCAAAGGTGAAGGAGATGATACAGTGGATATTCAGTGTAAGGTACACTTATTTATATTATCTTGTCAATAATTTGTTTTATTACAGGTTTTATATTCTTTCATGGGAGATTCTAAAACTTGGTTTTAATAACTTCTTCTTGATTAAATAATTTTTTTTAATCTCTATTGAAACACAAAAATCTCTGATCAAACCAATTACATGACCATAAATATACCCTAGCACCCCTGTATTAGCTAAGTTATTTTAAAACTTGTGTAAGTATGCTAAGAAAGTATGAATTTTTTCATTCAAGGTATCTTACTAACCTTAGGTAACAAGGATTTATAATAAGATTATATTCCTAAGTATATCGATGATTGTATGACATTAAATGAGATATAATTTAGTGGGTCAATCCAAGTAACAAGTGACTACTTATGACCTCATGAATCTATTCTTTATATATCATATACAACTATTTATAAAAAGTAAAATATTATCTTTATACGAATATTTTCATATCATCATAACCCATAATTCTTCATGACGATCATCGATTAGGGACAACTCAAAGTCATAATTTGAGGAGATATTATCATTTGGAAATTCATGTAAAATGAAGTGCAATGGGCATGATAGAATGATAAAAAAATATTGGATTTATTATAATAACATGATATATTTTATAACCATTACAACCAATATCCCACATGTCTTACACTCATAGATTCAATATAACCTTAATTCTATTGATGTGGTAATGGTTTACTTAACATATCTACTACATTATACTATGTATCTACCCAATTGATATTTACATTGCCTCTATCAATGATCTCACATGTGAGATGGAATTTTTGAATCATGTGTTTGGTACTTTGGTGAGACCAAGGTTCCTAAGCCTAAGAAATATCCATTATTTTCACAATATAACACAATTAATCCTTTAATTCTAGGAACCAATCCAAGTTTAGTAATGCAATTATTGATCCAAAAAACTTCCTTTATAACATTATATGTAATGATGTAATATACCTATATTATTGAGTCCTCTATGGTGGATTTATTGGAATTATTCTAACTAATAACTCCACTATTTTGAAAAAAACATGAATCCAAATTGATATCTCAGATCGTATTTTTTGGATTAGTATTTAACATTTGTGTAGTGCTTTATATAAAGTTCATCCTCTCCTACAAAGTCCAAGAACATATATTTAGTTCTTCCTAAGTTATTAAGAATTCTATTTATAGAAATATGGTGACTTTCACTAGGATTGGATTGGTATCTACTATTTATACTCAAATCATAAGAGAGATTGGGTTGAGTACCTAACATGAGATACATGATAGATCCTATAGAGTATTCATAAAGAATCATATCCATCATTTCTAACTCTTTATAAGGATCTTGAATCTTCATAAGATTCATGCAATTCAAAATTGGTAATGATACATTTTTAGAGTTCTCTACGCCAAACCATTTTCTAAATTTACTAATATAAGTGTTTTAACTTAGTTAAAGTAACCTATGTAAAGAACATAACCCTAGTATCCTAGAGTTGGTGGTTTCTTTATTACATTGGAATAAGATAAAAGGAATCAAATATTGAAGAAATAAATAGTTTAGTAGTATTGGTAAAATCAATACATACTTAAATATCATATTACAATTGAAACATAAAATACAACATAGTATTTTCTTTGAGTAAACCATTATTCCCTTTAGCACATCCCTATAAATCAATCATAAAACACTTCCTGGAATCCTAGGAAAGGAAAAAATAATAAAGTGGTGAGATCTAATTCTTAGTAAGGGTATGAGTACAATGGAATATATCATGAATAAATAAGAAACAATAAACATTAAATGGCAAATAAATGAAACACATTCCATTAAATAAATCACTAGAGAATAATATGGTAGGAATAAATGATGATCCAATAATTATATATAAATAATTACATGACCTTGAAACTTAACCATGGATATTCTAACTAATAAAATAATCACATTGAACATAAATAAATAATATAATAAAGATTGAATTCATAATACCAAGAATCATAACAATACCATTAAAACCTCATACTAAGATATCTAACATAAATTTGTAAGACCTTGGCCAAATACCCAAGATAGTTTGTCTCATAATACCTACTAATGCATCAAGGGCATATAGAAATACCCAAACATCAATTACTAAGTCCAATGAATTCCTCATATGGAATGGGTGAAACATAATCAACATAAAAATTCAAATTGAAAAACTATCATATAAAACAAAAATACTTCCCCAAATCAATGAACATAATCATAAACTATTCAAAGTAATATAGAGAATGGTATAAAAACAACACATCCCCAATTAAATTGATCATAAAAAATTTGGAAAAATAAAAAGGATGGTTTCATTACAATATATTCCCAATGGGGTATAATTAAAATATGGGTTGTTTTTATTTATGAATAGGAATATCATAAAAATTTTATCAAAAACATTATTGAAAAAAATATCTTTTTCACTTTGAAAATCACTTTGAAAAAGAAAAAAATTATAGAATATTAAAAAATTTCTTTCAAAATATCCTTGTAAATTTTTAAAGGAATATTAAAATTAATGAGTGGTCATAACGGTGGGTAATTCTGAACATGTTGTATAAGTAAAAAGGCATTCATTCCACACTATTGTAAAAAAGGATTAAAAGCATCTCATTCATAAAATGACAGGAAGATTAATTTCAAACCATTTTATAAAAATTAAAAAATGGTTTAAAATTTCTTTAATAAATAATTTTAATAATGTTAAAAACATTTCTTAAAAAATATTTTTATAAAACATGGATATGGAAGAAAAAATATTTTTGACAAAAGAGAGAAATAAAGTCATATTTTTTAAAAAATATTTTCTCAATAATTTTAAATAAAAATGGAGTAAAATGTTACTATTAATTTACAAGATCATGAATAACCATAGTATAATAAAATTTAATTTTTAATATTTTTTAAAAAGATCCCCCAAGGGATACTTAAACATAAACAACCCCTGAATAGTGATGATATTGTGAAATAAACAATTACCACTTAGGTAACTTTTAAATCATAAGCTCCATTAAAGAAATAACTTCAAATTAAACTTTAAAAACCATTAAAAAAACTATATTCACGATATAAAATATGAATGGGCTGTTATATAAAAAAAATAATGGGTGAATTTGGAAGATGTTTTATGAAATTAAAAGTGAGACAAGAAACCCTTACCTCAGGTATGATTTCCTTCATCAATGTTCAAACCTCATATATAATAAATATATGTTTATTATAAAGCAATTATATAACAATACTAATATATTTCACACCATATAAAATTTACTTATAGTCTTTTGTGACCCATTTATTAACAATTCTTTATTAAAATCATTGTTTTGGGTGATAATTGCTCCATTTTTAGGTATGTTTTAATTTGGTAGTTTTAGTAATTTTACTTTTATCATGGTTAAATCATATATATATTGTTAAAAATGGTTTAAATATCATATATAATGATTATATAAGTATTTATACTAGTCTATAAAAGTTAGTATGAGAAAATGAGTCACACCATTCATGGAGACGATATGGAGTTTGTATGCATGAACGTTGTTTTTATTTTCCCAACAGATGGAATGTAGAAAAGGTAAATAATGTTTCACCTTTTAAGAAGTATTATTATGTTTAATATTTCATTTATATTTATTAAATATATCCTTATTACCATCAATTCCAAAATAAAATAAAAAACATTTCACATCGCTATGTAGAGGCGGCAATCCACACGCACACATGAACGACATTATTGTTTTTCAAAGGATTGGAAGGTAAGAAGGTATATATGATATTATAATTATATAATTATATAAATTTCATAAATATTATATAAATATTCTAAATCCATCATTATATCCATTTGTGAGAGCTGGTTATAGAAAATGAATTATATCGGTTGGCGAGACAGTAGTTCGCTATATACATGATCGATGATTTTGTTTCCCATTTGAAGAAAGAGGATATGGATATAGGTTATTACATTAAAATAATAACATATAAGTATATGGGATATAGTTTTTTTTATTATATTATAATATTTTTAGAATATTTCAAGGAGTTATAATAATAAGTAAAATAAAAATATGTGGTTAAAAACTTTACCTCTTCTTTAGACAACTTCTTTAGGTTTATACCTAAATCCATCCTATATTTGAATTTTGATAAAAAAATGACTCTAGGATGTGGGAAGGTATTTAAATAATATATTTTGTTTGGTATTTTCCAAACCAAAATGATTTTAGTGTGTGAATAGGAGAGTAGAGTGGGTTACCTTTTATGAGTGGGGGTGAGGACACACTTGGAATATCTGAAAAGAAAAAGTGATACCCACATTTTTAAAATGAAATAAGACTCAAAAAAAGTATAAATATATAAAAATGGACAATATAAGGTATAAAAATTTCCAAAAATATAAATTTCACAAGTTTCTAGGTCATTTAAACACTTATATTTTTTACTTTAACCCCTTAGTAAACCCGTTTTAACCTTTACCTCAGTAATTAATTTTTACTATTTTTACTATTCATAATGAAAAATTAAGTTGAAATTTTTATATAAAATTAATTATGACGATTAAAAATATTTAATACATTTTTCCAAATTCCATTCATAAAATTGGAAAATTTTAATTTAAAATTAAACTCGGAGAGGCAATGAAAAACTGTCTTCCAAAGAGAAAAATCTCACATGTATAGAAAGTTTTAATATCAAAAATTAAAATAAATTTGATTATAATGACCTAAATTTTATTTATTATAATATAATGGAAATAATTTTACTTTTTAAACAATCTTAATCAAAATAAATCTTCTAAATTATTTAAAAGGAAATGGTAGTTTCCCATAAAAACCAGTATATTTCACTATTTATTGAAAAATTATTCTTTTCGAAAAATTATTAAAAATACACTCTAAGATAATTTTGACATTATGATTTCAAAAATTAATTTCAATTTTTAAAATTAATTTTCTAAAATTCTGGAAAATTAATTTTAAAGTATGTGCGCAAAGCGCGATGAGACCGCCTTTTAGAGAAATAACGTTTTTCAGAAAACATTTCTGTTTCTTTCAAATGATTATTATTTTATTTATAATTAATAGATAAATAATGAATTTATTTTATAAATATTTAAAACATATAATTTTTTTAATTTAGTTATTACTATTCATACTATCCAATTTAACAGTTAGGTTATAACAATATACTATATTACAATTCATTTAGACTCGAGGTTGCATGTATCACAAGATATAAAAGAGATTAAATTTAAAGAAATATATTTTGTGTGTATTCTATGATTAGTGTTTCATGTCACATATTATATTGAACACAATTTTCCTCTTAAAATCTATGGGTCTTACATTCTAACCCTCTTAAATAAATTATGCCCTTACAATTCTATTTTGGTCATCATAAGTCTAACCTTTTTTTGAAAAACCACATCAGAAAAAGGGTTAATAAAACTTACTATTAATAAGAGATAAAATGAATTATTAAGGTTTTCAAGAATATCACATAACTAGGTTTTCAAGTAGGAGAACATTTTTGGGAAGTGAAGATATGGACATGGAAGAAAAGGGTAATGCCCAAACATTGATAGAGGGTGATAGAGATCATTGAATACAAGAAAGTGAATGATCATGAGAAAGTTAATAACTATAAAAACACAAATATATTATGATTTAAAAGAAAATATTCCCATATTAAATTAAGGTAATAATATAAAATATTTATTTCAAGATCATTTTCCTAGATTTCATGTATTGTTTTACTTTAATGATAGAGAACCCTATAAAATATACTTGATATATTTCTATTTTTATAATCATAATTTCATCATTTGGTTTTGATTTGATAAATTTTAAATTCATTTATTAATCCATTAAATTAATATCCAATATGATTTTTTAATTCCATAAGCACTAAAGTTAACTTTTAACAGATCATTAGATACATAAAAGAGTGAAAAGTCCTTCCGTATGTCCCTAAACATTTACCAAAACCAAAATGGTTAGTACATGTTATCCAAAAAAAAATAATTAATATCTAAACCTAAACAATTACACCAAAAATTCAACTTAATCCATTCCATAATTACTTATCAGTAAAATCATTTAAGTAAAAGAAACAGCATACTGACCATTACATCACGTAGGTTAGTGGTAGCCCCTGCACCCTTATCCCCCTTCAATTGTGGGTTCAATCCCTATAGCCTTTCCGTATGTGATGGGTTTTCACCCGGTATGTGGGTTGTACTTTTTCTAAAACCATATTAATATAGTTCCTATACTGTTTCTAAAAATATGATGAATATCCTAAAAAATATCACTGGTCATCAAATATCATTTCTTGGCCATCAGTACCATTCAACATATTTCTTCATATCCTTAAAGAAAACATGATGAAATATAATCCTTGTATGTTTCATGATTATTATCACCAAAATACCATTGGTAATTTTTTTTACAAAATAATTCTTTAATTCAAATAAAAAATAACTTTAATCATTCCACTTAATCTATATTAATGGCATAAGATTGACCTTGTTCCATTAGCTTATTCTGAGGTATATTCCCTTGATTCTTGGGAAATTCGTTTTCATAGTGCCCCATATACTTATATATAAAGCACTTGACATTTGAGTTTTGTTTATTACCCTTTAATTCAAATTCCTGATGGTCTTTCTCTCTACACTTGAAGAAAAATCCCATTCCATTCAAGAAAGTACCGGGGTGTTTCTTTCCAAAATTATCATATGTTAGAAAATCCTTCTTTCCCTTATTACTATTATACATTTTTTTCTCTTTAATCCTATTATTATCTTACTTCCCTTCAAATTCATAAGAATTTTAGAATTATTTCTCTATCTTGTTAACACATGATATTATGTCCTCATATATTGAGAAAGTTTGGGAGACTAGTTTTCTTCGAAGGATTTTATTAATCGCATTAAATAAATGGTCAATCTTTCTCTTTGGATTATGGATGTAGTACATAAAATTCCTTGCTCTCCTTGTAAAAATATCTTCACACCTAGAAACATTTTCCTCTTCCTTTTGTCTTAGAATCGTGAATTTTCTCTCCATATATGCTCATTACTCATGAGGAAAATATTTTTCCAAGAAGAGTACCTTAAAATCCTTCAAATACAATATTTCTACTTCCTCCTCATCCTTAGTGCTTTAAATAAATAACCACCATTGATCCATATCCTATGAGAGATGATAAATTTCCATGAAAACCTTCCCCCTTTCATTACTTCCTAGTGTGAGAAATATATTCTCTAATTAAATTATCCATTGATCAGCTAAAAATGGATTTGTAGTTTCATTGAATGTTAGAGGTTTATAATGCATGACGTGTTCTAACATTGTTAAACCATGTGGTGGATCATAGTTATTCTTCATATTATAAAGGTTATTACTCATAACTTGAGTCTACTACCCTAATATGGTTATAATTCGATAGTTTGAGTTATTTCTCTAGCTCCAGCATCATTATCTTTACAAAGAGTGAAATCCCTATATAGAGTACATGTATTTATACTATTCTCATTCCTTCTACTAGGATCCATTTATATACAATGTAATATTCTAAATTAGTTCAAAACATTATGAAACATAATGTATAATCCTAAAATTAGTGAAATAATTAACATAAATTGTAAAAATTATTCATATATAATATTATAATCACAAACAGGGTTTATTTGGGAATGTTTTTAAATCATAAAAATACTTTCAAATCCTTTATAATTGTTTGTAAAAAATGTGAATTATCCTAAGCATATCCCATGAGAGTGTCAAACTAGGTGCATATTAAGGTATGTTTTCATGCACTAGGTCAAAATCAATCAAAATAATAATATTACCTTTTTGGATTTATTACCCCTTGGTACAACTGTTCTAGAACTACAAACACTTATAATATTCAGATAGGGATGTATTGCTAATAAAAAACCACATAATATATTCCTTACCAAAACTTTTGGAAGTTATTGTATACTTATCCTAAAATTCTATTATGAGGTTATGTTCCATAAACCGTGTTTTCCTAAATCTAGTTCTTAAGGTTTATATTAAAATTAATTTGGTACCAATTGTAAAGACCCTAACCCTAGTATCCTAGAGTTGTTGGTTACTTTATTATATTGTCATAAGATACAATGAATCACATCTGGAAGGTTCGAATAGTTTTGTAGTCTTGGTAAACTAGGTACATACATGAATATTATATTATAATTGAAAACATAAAATATAATATAGTATTTTATTTGAGTACACTATTATTACGCTTAACATATCCCTACATATCAATCATAAAACACTTCATGGAAACCTGAGGAAAGGAATCATAAGAAATTGGTGAGCTCTAATGCTCAGTAAAGGTATGCATATAAGAAAATACACCATGAATAAATAATTCATAATCAATATATCAAGGTAAATAACAAAAACACATTCTATTAAATCAATTACATGATCATAATATGGAGGGTAATGATCAAATAATTCCTTAAAAATTATCACATGAGATTGAAAATTAAACATGGATATTCTAACTAATCAAATAATCACATAGAACATCAATAAATAATTTCATAATGAGGGAATTAATAGTTCCGGACAACATAAATGTACTGTTATGGCCTTATGCTAAGATATATTACATAAATGGGTATGGCCTCCGCCAAATACCCATGTTATTTTGCCTCAAAAGACCTAACAATGAATCAAGGGGCTATAATGGTCCCCACCTATAACTTACTAAGTCCAATTAATTCCTTATATGAAAAGAGTGAATCACACATAACATAAACATTTGTATTGAAAAACTAGCATATGAAATGTTAATACTTTCCCCAATCAATAAATATAATCATAAAACATTTAGAGTAATATGGAAAATGATATCAAAATAGTACATCCCATATCAAACTAATCATAAAAAAATCTAGATAAATAATAAGGATGGTATCATTACAACATATTCCTAAGGGGTAGTAAGTGAAATATGTGTTTTTTCATAGATGAATAAAAATACAATAAAAATTCCATTAAAAACATTCTTGAGGAAAATATACTTTTCACTTTAAAAATAACTTAAAAAAAATGCAGAATATTAAGAAATTTTTTTGTTTAAAAATATCCTTTTAAACTTGTAAAGGAATATTAAAATTAATGAGTAGTCATGATGGTGGGTAATTCCATATAAAATTTATAAATAATTTCTTTCTCCTTTCAGACTATTTTAAAAAGGTTAAAAAGTTCTTCATTTAGAAAATGACAAGAAGATTCCTTTAAATTTTTTTTGTAAGATTTCAAACATGTGTAAAAATGTCTTTAATAAATCATTTGAATTATTTTAATTTTATTTGAAAATTTTCTTAGAAAACATGTATATAGAACAAAAAAGATTTTTGACTGAAGAGATAAATAAAATTATATTTTATTAAAAAAAATTATCATTAATTTTAAGTAACAAAGAGTGGAAAATTTAACTATTACTTAAAAAGGTAGACTTAAACATAAACAATCCTGAATAATGATAGGATTATGAAATAAAAACTTACCACTTTGGTAAATTTTGAATTATAATCCTCATGAAATAAATATCTTCAAATAAAACTTTAAATAACATTAATATAAATCAATTCATTATATAAATTATCAATGAGGTAGTATATACACCATAAAAAAAGAAATAAGGGATGAATATGGCATACATCTCACAAAAGTAAAAGTGAGATGAGAAACCCTTACCTCAAATATGATTTCTTTCATCCATGTTAAAAACTCATGTATAATAAATATTTATTTATTATGAATACATTATAGAATCATAATCATATATTTCATACCATATATGATTTACTTATAGTCTTTTGTGGCCAGTTTATTAACAATTCTTTGTCAAAATCACTATTTTGGATGATAAATGCTCTTCTTTTCATAGATGTTTTGGTTCAATAGTTTTAGTAATTTTACATTAATAATAGTTAAATAATCTCCATAATGTTAAATATGATTTAAATATCATATATAATAATTATATAATTATTCATACTAGTCTATCAAATTTAGAGATGAGAAAATGTGTTATACTATCCATGGAAATGGTATGCCGTACACACTCTTGAATGCAGTTTATATTTTTCTAATAGATAAAAATTAAAAAATTTAAATAATGTTTCACATTTAAAAAACAATTATTATATAAAATATTTCTTTTATATTCATCAAATATATCCTTATTTCCATCTTTGTCAAAATACAATTAAAAACATTTTACATTGCTATGTGGAGGCGGCAATCCACACGTACGCACTTGTGGAGTTATTGTTTTCCTATGGATTAGAGGGTAAGAATGTATATGTGATATTATAATTATATAATTATATTTATTTCATAAATATCATATAAATATTTTAAATAAATCATTATATCTAGTTGTGAAAGGCGGTGATGGAAAATGAATTACATCGGTTCACGAGGCGGTAGTTCATCGTACACACGATCGAAGGTTTCATTTCCCATTTGATGGAAGAAGATATGAATATAGGTTATTAAATTAATATATGTTATATTTTGTTTTATTTCATAATATTTGGAGAGTATTTTAAGGAGTAAAAAGAACAAATAAAATGAAAATGCATGGTTAAGAACTTTACCACTTCTTCGAAAAACCTCTTTATGTTTATACCTAAATCCTTTATAGATTTTATTTGTGATAAAAAACGTCTTATAGTATGTGGAGAGGGATTTAAGTAATATATTTTGGGATTTATAATCCAAACCAAAATTATTTTGGAGTGTGAATAGGAGAGGAAAGGGGGTGTCCTTTTATAAGTGGGGGAGAGGGCACACTTAGAATTTTTGAAAATAAAAAATGATACCCATGTTTTTCACATTCCAAAAGCCTATAAAATGGATAATTATTGAACCATTGATGATATAAGTTTTAAATATGTCCATAAAATATAAATTTTACTAGTTTCTAGGTAATTTTAACCCTTATATTTTTAGTTTAACCCCCGGTAAACCACTTTTAGCCTTAACCTTGATAATTAATTTTTACTGTTTTTATTATTCATTATGACCAAAAAAATAAGTTTTAATTATTTTATAATATTAATTATTATAATTGAAAATATTTAATCCATTTTTCCAAATTAAATTCATATAATTGGAAAATTTTTATTTAAAATTAAAACCACAGAGGCGATGAAAAAGTGGTTTTCCAAAGAGAAAATTATCATAAGTATGGAAAGTTTTAATATAAAAAATCAAACTTAATTTTATTATAGTGACTTAAATTTTATTTCTTGTAATATATTTTAATTAATTTTAATTTTAAATCAATTTTAAATCAAAATGTAACTTTTAAATGCTTTAAACGAGAAGACAATTTTTAATAAAAAATAGTATTTTTCATTATTCATCAAAAAATTAATATTTTCATAAAATTCCCAAAAATCCACTCGAGGATAATTTTTAAATTATGATCTAAAAAAATAATTTCATTTTTTTAAAATAAATTTTCTAAAATTGGTAAAAATAAAGTTTAGAGTATGCGAGCAAAATCATGATGAGATCACGTTTTATAGAAAATATATTTTTTCAGAAAACATTTCCTTTTTTATTTAAAATGATTCTTATTTTATTTATAATTGATTGATAAAAATTGAATTTATTTTATAAATGTGTTAACTTTATAATTTTAGTAATTTATTCATTCTTATACATATCCTTAAAGTTAATGGCTAGGTTATAAAAATATACAATATTATGGTTCATTTAGACTCAGGGTTTCATGTGTCACAAACTATCAAATATATTAAATTTAAAGAAATATATTTCTTGGGTATTTTAATATCATTATTGTGTGTATCATAAGATATCAAAAAATGTTATTATTTTAAAATCTCATTGTGGTACAACCTATTATATCTATATCTATAGATATTCATACCCAGTGTGTAGGCTACTTCACCCATGTCTTTCATTGAGAAACATTTACCCAGATGCACCTTCATATAATGAAGTGTTGGGATGTAATTTTTTATAATAATTATATCATCTACATATAATATCAAAAATATAACTATAAAACCACTAAACCACTTATATAAATAAGAATTATCCATGTTCTTGATGAAACCAAACCCTTTGATTACACCATGAAAATAGATATTCTAACTCTAAGAAGCTTACTTCAATCCACAAATTGACTGTTGAAACTTTCATACCTTAACAGACTAATTTGTAACTTAACAACCTTAAGTTTATATCATATACATGTTATCTACTTAATTACCATTAAGGAAAGCGGTTTTGATATCTATTTTATATATCTCATAATCAAAATGAGTTATTATGGCTAGCAAATTCTGAATGGACTTTACCATTGCAACAAGCGAAAATGTATCTTCATAGTCAATACCATGAATTTATTTATAACCCTTTTCCACTTTGTTTGATTTATAAGTAGAAAATATACCATCCATGTCAGTTTTATTGTAGAAAAATAACTTACAACCTATGAGTATAACTCCTTCAGGTGTATCTATCAAGTTCTAAAATTGGTTAATGTACATGGAGTACACATCAGATTCCATAGATTTTAACCATTTCTCACAACCAAAACTCTCAATATCCTTTTCGTAGGGTGTATGTTCATCTACTATAAATGTTACTTCATCATTATTATTTATAATAAAAATACATCTATTGGGTTACTAATGAATTTTACCAGACATTCGAGGTTCTTATATATCTTGAGTCAGTTCTTCTCCCATTAATCTTTGCAAAACTGGACCAACTTCCATCTTAAGAACATTTCATATTTATTGGTCTTAAACATCTCCAAGTTTAAATTTCCTCCCACTGACTACTCGATCCATGTGTTTTTTCTCAATGGAAATAATATCTCAAGCCAGAAACACTTTGTGCTTAGTAGGATTATAGAAATAATATCCCTTAGTTTATTTATGATAACCAACAAATAATAATTTTTCTAACTTGGGGACTATCTTATAAGAATAAATCATCATCCGAGTTCTTCACAACCAAATAACCTCATAAAATTGAAAATGTGATGTTTCCCAATCCATATCTCATATAGTGTCTTTGGGACTTCTTTAGATGGAATGTAATTTAGCAAAAATGTAGAAGTCTCCAAAGCATAACCCCAAAATGAAAGAAAAATGTCACACTGACTCATCATCGATCAAAACATGTCTAATAATATATAATTAATTCTTTTAGACACAATATTCTATTATGGTGTTCAAGTATGAGTGATTTGTGGAACAATTACACAATTCCTCAGATGATCAACAAATTCATAGCTCATGTAATCACTATACAGATCTGATTAGAGAATCTGAACAATTTTTCCTAGTTTATTATGTAATTTTTTATGAAAATATTTGAACTTTTAAAAAGTTAAATTCTTTTGTTTCATTATAAAAATTTAACTATACCAATTAGATTCATCAGTAAAATTAATGAAGTACCTAAAACCACTACTTTCTTATGAACTCATTAGTCTATATACATCACTATGCATGAGATCCAATAGCCCATTAGCCCTATCACCTTTTATCCTAAAAGGTTCCTTGTCCATTTTACCATTAAATAATATTTTCCTCTATAAAATGATTCATAATAAAATGAGTCTAATAATACATCTTCATAGAGTCTTTGAATATATTTCTCATTTATATATCCAAGACAACAATACCAAAGGTGGGTGGGATTAAAATCAACACTGAACTTCTTATTCTGAATGTTATAAATAGTATTATCTATATCTATAATATATAAAACATTAATTATATTCAAAAAACCATAAAACATTACATTCTTATAAATAGAATATATTTTGTTCTTAATAATGAATGAAAATCCCATATATTCCAAACAAGATACATAATTCAAATTTCTGTTTATGTTGGGAAAATAATAATAATTTTTTAATTATAGTACTAATACACTGGGTATACATAGATCATAAGTACCGAATTCTAATGATTTTTTTCTCAATTGACGACATAAAGATCTACTTCACCCTTCATTAATTAACTATATTTGAGTTTGTGTTTGTCAGTACAAAAGTGTGACACACACTTGATATCTAATAACCTTGAGTTAGAGTTGGTGGAATTAATCTCTATAGAATTCACATTCAAAATTATTAGATTTTTTATCCCTAAGAACACTTCTCAACCCTATATACCAATATTTTTATATTTTATAGTTCATATCTACAAGTAATATCAAAATGATTATAATTAAGTATGCCATAATATATAACAAGTAAAAAACAGTCGGAAATTATCATGTCTTATTTCTTTTCATCAAGGAATTTTTATGAAATTTCTCCCATAAAAAATGATAAATTCTCACATTATATAAATTTAGTGAGCCAAGATCCCTATTTTACTAAGTAATGAACCAACTTTGGCATGAAACTCATCACTTTAGTTATTTATACAGGGATTTATCTCAATCAAAAAATTGTGATTCTTGGATAGATGAGTGGAAAAATATTTTTCCATACCCATAATATGGATAATAATCAACTATATTCGTCTAGTAACTAAAACCTTGGGGTTTCCCAAAAAAGTGTATCCCAAAGTAAACATAAAAAAAGTTAACACAAGATAATCTAGGTATGCCCTTCTTTGGTATAAAACTACCCAGTTGGATAATCACGAGTCACCCATTACTTTATTACCTCACACACAAGATAATCTAAGATAACCCAACTTTGGTGTTAAACTACCTAGTTGGATGATCAAGGTTTTAAAAAGTGTCACTTTAGAAGGAATCCCACACTTATTATTTTAGGTATTTTCAAGTCTCACTAATTTATTATAAATCATGTACACATTAAATTCATAACTATTACACATTATGTAATCTTTATCTTATTATGTTTTATTAATTTTTTTGTATGTATGATTATATCATTTTAGTTTTGGATTCCTTATTCCAACAACCAAATTATTTTCTTACACCACATTAATGTGTAACTCTTTACAAAACCCACAAGTTTGTGTTACTCACCCAGAAAAAGAATCCAAACATATTCATTCACATCCAAATGCATCATATAAATAAGGCATATAAACACATCATGTAAATTTATAGAGTTATATAAGACTTAAAAACTTAACATGAGTAAGCTCAAAGAAACATTTAAATAACCCCATTCACTTTTCTAGACAAGGCATATTCCCCCAATATTGTAGGTGGGTTGAAAATAAAAAAATAGTAATTAGAAATAGTTTATTAGAGGAGGTTTTATGAAACACCGCTAAAAAAATTGTATTAAAAAAATTAGTGGCTGTTTAAGTGAACCACCTCTATTTTTTTAACATTTAGCAGTGATTTTATTGAAACCTCCACTCAATATTTTAAAAAACCCTAATTTTTACCCCTTTTTACCTCTACACCCTTTCTCCTCGAACCTGTGCTACACCTCACCACCCACCACCCCCTTGCCACCTCTCCCTAAGCCCCCTCCCCTCCCCTTCATTTCTCCATGATCTTGTGCTATCCGTTCCCCTCAATGCCCCTTTCCACTTGCCACCCCTCACCACTCGACACCCCCTCACCATCCCTCACTACCCCTCACTGCCCTTCGACCCCCCTTCTCCCCTCACCCTACCCTTCCCTCTTTTTCTCAAGTAAGAAACACTTCATCCTCTCTTCATCACTGACTTCCCCCTATCCATCCCTCACCACCACTCTCTGCCTCTCCTTGATCCCCCCTTTCTCCTCGAGCCTGTGACACCCCTTCCCCAATCCATCACCGCTCACCGTTTATCACTGCCCCTCACCACCCATCTCTGGTAGGTGGTTTAATATATCTATTTAAGTTCCATAACCATGATTGATTTAATTATTTTAATTATTTTTTTCTTTAATATTAAATTATATTTATTATTGAGGATTAATTGGTGATAGTAATATGGTTATTTTTCTTTGGGTTTAATGTGATAAATTGTGGGGTTTCCTTACAAATGTAGTAAGACAATTTTAAAATAATTATTCCCATAAGGTCCTTAATGAAATATAATTTTCTTATAAAATAAATTCTTTTATTACTATAAATTATTTATGTAGTGTTACTAATATTTAGTTTCATGGTCTTGATTGTTTTTTCCCAAATATCAATATTTTTTTGATTAATATCAATGTTGTAAGTATTTGTTAATATCAATAATTGTTATAGGTTTTTTATTAATTTTATTATTTTTAAGTGTTAACAAAAATAGATTGGATTAATATCAATGTTAATAGGTGTTTTTAGATGTCAATAATTATTTAAGGGGATCTATAAACATTTATTTTTTAATTAATATCAAGATGTGTTTTGAATAATAACATAACTTTTTTATAGGGTGTTTATTAATTTTATTGAAATAGTGGATGCTTTTTTAAATGTTATATAGAGAACTTATATTTATGATTGTATACATAATATCATAAGGGATCATATCAAATTGAAATTTAATATTGAGATAAAATTTGTTTATAAATCCAATCATTTTAAAACATTTATTTGGTGTTATGTTGAATCAAGACCCTACCCTGGTCAATGATGAAGTTGGGTGATATTTAATTTTGAATGTACTTATTTTATTAATCATTTTTATTTTTATATCTGAATGAACAGGGATAATAGTGACCATCCAATACCTATGGATAAAATTTTCATTAATTTAACTTGAAACACACCTTGATATGCAAAAGGTTTGGAAGAATTTTTAAATTTTTCAACTACTAACCGATTAGTGGATGGTAGAATAAAATGTATGTGTCCTGATTTAAAATTAAAGAAATGGTTGAATAGAAAAAAAGTATATGGAAATTTAATATTGAAATAGTTTACTACTTAATATGTATGTTGGATTTGGTATAATGAATCAAATGTTATGAAAAGTAAAAACAATTACAATACTATCAACAAAACACAAAGGAACTCAATAGAGGAGAATTAAGTTCAAAATTTTTTAAATGACACATTTTATTTTATAGAATCATTTTAAAACATTTTAATAAATCAAATGAACCTTAATTTGATCTTGATAAGGATAATATTTCTCAGAACATCAGTGACCAAAAAAATGAGTTTAATGAATTAGTTGAAGATGGACAACAAGAACTGTATGAAGGGTATGCCAGGTATTCAAACTTTTCTTTTTCTAATTAAGTCTTATCATATCAAGTGTATACATGGAATTACTGAAAAATAATTAACATGATTTTATAGTTACTTCATGATGGATTTAATAAAGATAATATTCCTACATCATTCTATGAGATGAAGAAATCATCAACAAACTTGGACTTGATTATACAAAGATTCATGCATGCCTTAATAATTGCATGCTTTACTAGGGAGAAGAGTATGAAAAAGAAGAATACATAAAATTTCATAAAAGTAGATAAAATTCAATGAACAACAATGAGAGTATAAATAAATGAAACCCTATGAATAAATAGAAGAAGAAAATTCTTGCAAAGGTATTATGTTACTTTACTTTGAAACCACGCTTGTTATGATTATTCATGTCATTTAAAACTGCATATGACATGAAGTGGAATGCTCAGGATAATAATGATGGATTGATGAGACATAAAAAATATTCAAAATCATGGAATATGTTTGATTCTCTATATCCATATTTTTCTCCAGATACTAGGAATGTACATTTAGGATTAGATTTTGATGGTTTTAACCCTTTTGGTACTTTAAGTACTAATTATACCATTTGGATAGTTGTTTTGATCCCCTATAATCAACCTCCATAGATGTGTATGCTGTAAAATTATTTCATTATTTCAATGATTATTCCTTGAAATAAAATTCATTGAAATCACATTGATGTATACCTTCAACCTCTAATCAAATAATTGTGAGAATTATGGGATGATGGTGTGGAAACATATGATGCTTCAATGAGACAACTATTTAAAATTCATGATGCTCTAATGTGTAAAATTAGTTAATTTCATGGACTAGGAAATTTATCCAGTTGGAAAACTCATGTAGGGATGTGAACCCTTCACAATTATCATCGGTTTTCCAAAATGATGCAGTTGGACTCATTTTAGGGAAGGAGCATCCAGAACATATACGAGGGATGGGTTCTGGGCATACTACAACTATCTTTGGTAGGGTGATGTTATTTGTTATTTCTACACTTGGTGGGGGTTCAATTTGTTCCATTTATCAGGAATCACAAATAAAAATTGCATGATTGAAAGAAAAAGTGCAAGAATAAGAATCTAATAGGAAAACACAAGATCAACGATGGTTGCAAATGGAAAATACTTTAGTTTTTGTATTTTAGTGGATGAATGATACAATCCCTGAGGAAATTTCCATCCTTATAGCTCATCCCAGCTAGGTAAATTCTAAATTCCATAGATCATTCACACATTTTCATATATTACATAAAAAATATATAAATAAAACTAAAATGAAACTTTTATATAGAAAACACATATTTCGATTCATATTGAGCATATATTGTGCCAGATTAAAGTGTGGTTGATTCCAACATGTCAAAAATGAATTATATATCGTTATCTATAAGTCTGAAAACAATCAAAGTTTTTTTCTCAGTTTTGACTCAGTAAACACTTCTTAAAGGTAAAAAATTCTTTAAAAACAAGTGTTAGTGTTGGGGGGGGGGGAGGGGGGGGTCAAAACTAGGAAAACAACATTATATTTATATGAAATCATGGGACAATTACCATAGATTTTATAATGAAATTTTGGAACCGACTACACGTCATTCTAAATTACAGTTTTCTCAGGATATCCATAAATATGTTTTCAGTGATTTAAAACACTAAAAAGTGTGTATAAGGGTCAAAACCATAGAAAATACATCATATTTATTTTAAATCATGAGAAATTCACCTATGAGTTATTTTTTATGTGTATGCATAAAAAACATGTCAATTTGAAATGTGGTGTGGAAAAAATTACACAGAAAATAATTCTTAAAGGTATAAAGCCTTTAAAAATCGGTGTCGGGAGGTCAAAATTAGGAAATAAATGTTAGATTAACCTAAAATACGGGGAAAATGACCATATATTGAAGTTTGAAACTTAGGAACCAATGACACATCCTTTTGAATTATGTTTTTCCTAAAATGGCTGTAAACATGTTTTTAGTGTTTTAAAATACTAAAACATGATTGGGATAGTAAAAACCATAAAATATGACCTCAGATTGATGTGGAATTATGGGAAACCATTAATGAGTTATTTTTGATGTGTACATGTAGAAAAAACATCAATTAGACATGCGGTGTTGCCAGAATGACTTAGTAAAAACTTCTTAAAGGTACAAAATCCTTTAAAAACAAGTGTCGGGGGGGGGGGAATATGAAAAACGATGTCATATTTCTCTTAAATAAGAGGATAATTACTGTATATTGAATTTTGAAATATAGGAACTAACGACACATAATTTTAAATTACAGGTTTTCCTATATGGGAGTGAACACGTGTTTAGTGTTTTAAAAGAGTAAAACGTGCATGGAATGACCAAAATGATAGAAAAGGACCTCATATTGGCGTGTAATAATGGGAAACCACTATTGAGTTATTTTTTTACATTTAAATGTAGAAAAAACATCAATTTGATGTGTGGTGTGGTCGTAATGACTCAATAAACACTTCTTAAAGGTACAAAAGCCTTTAAAAACAAGTTTCAGAGGGGGGGTCAAAACTAGGAAAATTATTTTGGATGGTCCTAAAATTCAAGGAAAACAACCATAGATTTAATTTTGAAATATACGAATCAATAGAATATCATTCCAAATTATGGTTTCCCTAGGATGGTTGTAAATGTGTTTTTAGTGTTTTAAAACACTAAAACGTGTATTAAATGGTGAGAACCATAGAAAGAAATTTTAGATCGAAATGGAATCATGGAAAAACACCACCAAGTTATATTTGACATGTAGGTATAGAAAAAATTTCAATCCATCATACTGTGTGATCAGAATGACTCAGTAAACACTTTTTAAAGGTACACAATCCTTTAAAAATAAGTGTTGGGGGATCAAAACCAAAAAAATAATGTTGGATTTCCTTAAAATTAGGTGATAATGATTGTAGATTTAATTTTAAAATTTTGGAACCAAAAAAACATCATTATTAATTATGGTTTTCCTGGGATAGCTGTAAACTTGTTTTCAGTGTTTTAAAACACTAAAACATGCATGGGATGGTTAAAACCATAGAAAATGACCTTAAATTGATGTGAAATCATGGGAAAACCACTAATGAGTTATTTTTGTTGTGTATGCACAAAAAACATGTTAATATGACGTGCGATGTGGTTAGATTTACTTGGTAAACACTTCCTAAAGTTGCAAAAGATGTTAAAAACAAGTGTTGGGGGGTCAAAACCAGGAAAACGACATCAGATTGCCCTAAAATTGGGGGAAAATTTCCATAAATTGAATTGTGAAATATAGGAACTGACCAAAAATCATTAAGAATTAAAATTTGTCCAAGATGGCCGTAAACAGGTTTTTAGTGTTTTAAAACACTAAAATGTGTCTTTAATAATTAAAACCATAGAAACAGCCTCATATTGATGTTAAATCATGATAAAACCACTATTGAGTTATTTTTTTATGTGTACACGTAGACAAAACATCGATCTGACAAGCGTTGTGGTTGGAATGACTCAGTAAACACTTCTTAAAGGTACAAAAGCCTTTAAAAACATGTGTTGGGGGTGTCAAACCCTAGAAAATGATATCATATTGCCTTAAAATCAGAGGAAAATGACTACAGACTGAATTTTGAAATTTAGAAACTGGCGAAACATCATTCTGAATTATGATTTTCTTGGTATGGTCATAAATATGTTTTTAGTGTTTTTAAACACTAAAATGTGCATGGAATGGTCAAAAACATAAATAATGGCCTCAGATTGATTTGAAATCATGGTAAAACTACAGTTGAGTTATTTTGGAGGTGTAAGTGTAGACCACACATCAATACAATATGAGATGTGGTATAAATTACTCAATAAACTCTTTTTTAAAGGTATAAAAGCCTTTAAAAACAAGTGTCAAGGGGTCAAAACAAGGAAAACGATGTCATATTTCCCACAAAATTAGGGACAATCACCATAGATTGAATTGTGAAATGCAGGAACTGATGAATAGTAATTCCTAATTATGGTTTTCTTGGGATGATCATAAACATGTTTTTAGTGTTTTAAAACACTAAAACATGAGTGTAATAATAAAAATGATTACAACCAACCTTATATTGATGTAGAATCATGGGAAAACCACCTATGAGTTGTTTTTGAAATATAGAACATGTTTTGAAATCAAAGAAATTAATTTTTTTTATTAATTAAATTTCAATCACATCACAAATCAAGTTAAAAATTAATTAGAATATTTATATATCCCTTTTCAGTTTCAAGTATTGAATCATATCTTAAATAGATTAGTTTTTTTCAATGTTTTTTAAATTATATATTATTTTTTATGTTAAAATTTATTATATTTGATTAATAAAATAAAAAATTTTATTTGTAACATTCTGAATATATTCTGTGTCTTTTCTCTTTCACATTTATTTTCTTAAATGTTCTGGTTTTCATTGTAGGTGGAAGATGCCGACAATAGGTAGGAGGTTGACCGTTCAGATCCAAAAAATTCTTCAGAAGGTAGTCATGATGGTTCTTAGTTTCTGTGGTATGTTAAAATTTTATCAATTATTTTACTTTAATTCTAATTTATTATGTTTAGTTTTAGTTTTAGTTTTGTTTTTGGTTATAGTTAATGAGTTGATGTGGTTAGTTTTGGATGATGAGATGATGTGGAGGTAGACAGGTGTAATGGAGGTCTTGACATTGACCTATATTATGCATGGGTTGTTGTTGGACATATTTTATATGTATATATTTATGAATGGGGTATTGATTAACAGATGTATGGGTTGACTGAGACCGTGATTATGATGATTGTGGATTTTTATATACATGACTATGTATGTATGACATATTTATGATTGGTTTATCATACATTCATGTTTTAGTTTATTTCATGCATGTTTTTTTATATTTATAGTTTTTATTAAACATTTTTAAAAAAAATTACGATTTAGTGGTGGTTTTTAGTAACCACCACTAAAACAAACCACCAATAATATGTTCAGTATAGGTTAGTTTCATTTTATTTATATTTACCCCAAATATATTTTTTTCATAAAAAACCACCTTTAAATAAACAATAAACCACTTCTAAATGCTGAAAAAATGACACATAACAAAACCACCCTGAAATTAAAAAAACCACCACTAAAAGATCAGCGATCATGAAATACATAATGGTTTTAATAACTACCACTATATTATTATGTGGTAGTTTAAACCATAGTAAGTCCATAAAGAAACTGCCACTAATTCCATTTTTTTGATAATGTGACTCTGAGTCCCTCTACCCGGGGATACATTACACAAGAGAGAATTTAATTTATGATATCTATTACACAAAATATGAACAAAATAAATTGAAAAAATATTTTAAATCTCATAACTTCAAAAGAAAATTTAGGTCAAGTTAGGTGAAAAATAAATTTAATGTAGTCATATATAACATGTAATAGAGGGATCCAACTCCAAAAAGTAGTTTAACAGTTAAACATAAAGAAAACACGGCAATCAAATTTCTTACAAAAATTAATAAACATGAATATAAAAGGGATTTAAAAAATAAATAAACATTTTATTGATTTTATAAAAAATGATATAAACATTCATAAACATTCACTACTATAAAATTACTCTTTTACATTGGGATTTTAATGTTGGTTTTTAAAAAACTGTTGTTAAAATCTACTTTTAAGATCAATTTTTGGATTTATTTTACATTGGATTCTAAAAAATTTATGTTAAAAGTATAATTTTAACATTAGTTTCTAAAAAACCGACATAAAAAACATTATAAGTATTTTTAATTCTATTTATTTACAAAAACAACATTAAAAATATGATATAAAATATTTTAACGTTTGTTTTAAAAATAACCGATGTTAAAAATATACAATAATATATATTTGATTTCATTTTTCACTACTTGAATCGGGATTTATTGTAATGGCCCAAGATTTTAGAATATGTTTCTTTTTAAAGAAATTTAATCTCTGGGATAGCATAGAGAGTAGGAAACCATAATATTTTCTTAAAAGAATACTATGTTCAATAACTTATGTTGTGCAGAACATCAAGTTTAAACGAACTCCAAATTATCATTATTTTAACATGAATGTAATAAAATAGATATTAAATTAAAAGACGTGAATAAGATTAATTATATTATTAAATATAAATGGATTTCAAGTTAAATAAAAATTTATTTATTCTTAGGAAATAAACAAATAATTTGTAATAAATTCATTTTATTCTTCAAATATATATTATCTTCAAAAAGATATTTTTATTTATTTCTATGATAAAATAAATAAAATTAATTTTCAAACTTTTATAAAATATTTATTTTCAAAATAAACTTCATTTTTTGAATCACTGCATCAAAATTAGCTAAGGATAATTTTTTTGGGGAAATTTCAAAAGAAGTTGATTTTTGTGTTAAAAAGTGAGAATACCATTTTTATGAAATACCATAACTCTTATGAAATAATTATTATATGATCATGATTTAAAATTTATTGACCCTTGTTCTTTTTTAAAATATATTTAATGAATTACATAATATATAAGGTGTTACAATTTTGAAAGCCATGATTTTAACCTTAAAAAAACCATTTCTACGAGTTATACGCATAAAATATTTAGAATTGATTTTATCATTTTTATAGATTTAATAAAGTAAAATGGATTCCATATTTTGAATTAGGAGGTCCAAATTAGGTTCTAAATTCATTTTCATTTTTAGTCATTAAAAATTTTCCATGGTAAAAATAATATTTTCCATAGTATAGATAAAGTAATGTAGGAGGTTAAAGTTAAAAGGTAAAATATTAAAATAACTAAAAAATACAATAATAAATGGTTTTTTGATATGTTTCTTGACCTTAAACATCCTTTATAAAATTAATCATCATCCAAATTCTTTGTAATTAATAACACCCAAATGTGGTTGGCTTTAAATATAAAATTATCATTATTTAATCACTTAAAACCATACCTCCTCAAGTACAAATACCATCCCTCACCACCAAATTTTTCCTGAAAACTATTTAAGATATTAAAATCTATAAAAAACCCTCTAAAACACACTCTAGACATGTCCATGTTCTATAGGTCTCACCAAAATACCAATTCCAAGTTCTTTAAGGGGTCCTTCAAGGAGGTGATATTCAAGAGGTGGCTTTCTCAAACGACCTCTCTTAATTTCATTTTTCTACTACCTTATCCTAACCTCATTAATAAATAAAATAATAATAAATTTAGTATCATTTATATAATAGAATGTTATTTTTGTTATGTAATATCTTCTATCCAACCCTTTTATTATCTCCTCTTATTCAAATAAATGAAGCCACTGTCCAAATTATATGAGTTAACCATCTTCACGGAGAATGAGTATTTTTTTTCCATTACCAAATTCAAGGATGGTCATAAAAGTATTATTCTAGTTATATAATATTTTAATAGTTATATTATAAACTATTTCCTATTCTGAAACTAATATATAAACATAACATTAAATAAAATGAAACTAGTTCGTGATGGTCGAAAAAACCGCCAAATAAAGTAATTTTTTTATTAATGTTTTATCAAATGAATCATCATCATATCAGAAATAAAAATGATATATGAGACCATTTAAACTTATATATTTATATTAATACCATTTCATTTAAATTTTGTAGTTTAATTTCCATTTTACAAGAACATCCATAATTATACACAAGTAAACGGACCATGAAACCATGAAATGAACACATCTAAAAAAATGAAAATAATGAAATATTACTAATGAATGGGTTGTAAGATGTCATAAAATGATAATATAAGGTATTAGAAATATTAATATTATCTATAAAAAATTAATAAAATTCTTTAAACTATTATACATGATTTTGAAGTATGCAAAAATAAAGGGAAGCGTGAGGTAAGAGATTTCTCAACTTTATTTCCATTAATTGGTTTAAAATTCCACTTCATTGATTTTGTCATGATAATATTATGTTTGAAATGGTATTTTATTACCTTATGTTGTATTTACACTTTTTTTATGTTTATTTATAGTAGATATAAATAATAAATTCATTTGATTAATTATCACTTCAACGATATGATTTTTTTAAGATATTATCTTTTAAAAATTATCTTTTTGAAGTCTTCCTTAAAAATCTATTTTTCTTCCATGTACATGTTTTCTAAACTTGTTTCCAAGAATTTATTTACTATTATAATTTGATTTTTAAATTTTTTTTATCCATGTTTTATTTTTATTAATTTTTTTTGAAAGGTATATTTTATCATTTTCTAAATAAGGTTCTTTGATACTTTTCTAAAAAAATACAAAATAAATGTTTTTTTTAAATTATACATCATGAGAAGATTTTCCCACCATTATAATGCCTTAATACTTTGGATATTTCTTTACAATTTTACTTTTTTATTTTCAATGAAATTTTTTTCTTTTATAATTGCGTAGTATTTTAGAAATAAGTGATTTTCAAATTGAAAAAGGTTATTCTCCTCAAGAAATATTTCAGTAATATATTTAAAGTATTTTCATTTATGTCAATATACTTTGTTGATTATTTTTTTGAGGTTGTAATATAATAATACCATTCATAATATTCATTTTTATGGTTTATGGTTAATTTGACTGGGGAAGTATTGATATTTCATATGACTAGTTCTTCAAATACAGATAGTTATTGATTTTATTAAAAATGTTGATTAGATTGTATTATTTGTTCATTTTGGGAATTAATTAGACTTATTAAGTGATATTAATGACCCACTATATCCTCTTAATTCATTTTTAGGTCTCATGAGACAAACTAGATTGAGTTTTGACCAAGGCCTTAACCATTTATTTTTAGATGTCTTGGACAGGGCCTCAACAGTATGTTTTACATATCTGACATTACGCATTCCATCATTATGAGATTATTTATTGATTTTTATGTGATTATTCAACTAGTATAATATCCATGGTTAAGTTTTCTATCTCATGTTATTATTTATATGGAATTATTTGATCATATTTTATTCCATTCATATTATGCTCAAGTTAATGATTAAATGGATTGTGTTTTAGTTATTTACCTTACTATAATTGTTATTTATTATTTATGAAAGCTTCCACTATATACATACCCTTAACAAGCATCTAAGATGACCCCTTTCTTATGTTTTATTTCTCCCTAGGATTCTAAGAAGATTATTATGATTTATATATAAGGTTAATCTATAAGAATAATGGTGTTTTTAAGTTTTTTGTATATTGTAATTTTTATTTTCAATTGTAATGTAAGGTTAAAATTTGTATCTAGTTTTCCAAAACTACTAAAATATTTGTTCCTTTGGGATGTTATTCCTTGTATCTTATGCCAATATAATAAAGTAATCACTGACTCTAGGCTACAAGGGTCATGGTATTTATAGTTGGTATCAGAGAAAGTTTAGTATAAAACTAGGAAAATAGACTTAATTAAACATATATTTGGGAAACATAACCTTGTAACATACATTGAGAATATTCCCAAAGAAACTTAGTTTATGATTTTGAGATTAGTTATAAATAAATATTCAATTTATCTTAAGTGTTTCACTATTTTTGAAATTATGCATTATTATTCATAACCTAATCTAGTGTATTCCATTATTTAGAAATGGAACCTAACAGATGGGATGTAACCAAATCAATGAATGTATTCCATGTAGGTATTTCCCTCCTAGAAAAAATAATGATGTTGGAGCTAGAGCTACAACTAGATCTAAACAAGTTATAACTATATTGGGATAGATAACTCACGTTATGAGCAATAACCTTACCTGCATGGAGCTTACCGATCCAGAATGTGGTGTAATAATGTTAGAATGATTAATATAAAAAAACTCCATTATTCAATGGGACTAAAAATATATTTATAGCTGATCAATGGATATGTTATTTAGATAATATATTTCTCACATTTGGAAGTAATGAAAGAGAGAATGTTTTCATGGTATTTTATCATCCTTATGAATATGTGGTTCAATGGTGGTCCTTGATTTAAAGCACTAAGAAGGATGATGAAATTACAAACATGGAATCAAAGGATTTTAAGAAACTTTTTTTGGAAAAATATTTTCCTCTTGAAATATGATTAGACATAGAGAGATAATTCTTGATTCGGAGACAAAAGTATGATATGAATGATACTAAGTTTGAAGCTAACTTACAAAATTGGCAAGGAATTCTATGGACTACATACATAACCTAAGGAGTTAGATTGATCATTTATTTGATGGTTTAAATCCATTCCTCATAAGTCAATTGGTCTCCCAAAATTTCTCATCATATGAAGATATATTATCTTGTGATATCAAGACATGTAAACAATTCTATAAGTCTGATGACTTTTACGAAAAATAAGAGAAGAATAGGGTGGAAGAAAAAAGAATGGATAAAGGGAAGAAAATGGTAATTTTCCAACATGAAATACTTGTGGTAGGAAGAAACCTAGTACCTATATAAAATGAAAATGAGTTTGCTTCAAGTGTGGAGAGAAATTCCATAATGCTCATGATTTCAAGGGAAAGTAAGAATCTACCAATGTTCAATGCTTCAATTGTAAAGAGATGAGACACTATAAAAATAGATGTCCCAAGCATCAAGGAAATCTACTGATGAAGAGGATGAGAGAAAAATTTCAAGATTATGCACTAAAAAAATATAAGGTTGAAGTTCCTAATTATGTGGTGGTAGGTACTTTAATCGTCTCCTTAAATTTAGGTAATTCTTTATTTGATTCTGAATCATTGCATTCTTTTCTATCTTCATATTTTTCCATAAAAATTAGACATTTCCCATTTACCTTAAGAAGGGAGTTGTTGGTCAAAATTCATAATAGAAATATCATTTTAATAAAGATTTTTTTCAAGAATTTCTTATTATAGAACATAAACAGGCTCTATTTACTGATTTTATTATCATACATATGGCTGATTTTGATATAATCCTTAGTATGGACTAGATTTAAAAATATAATACAATATTTTTTGAAAATAGAAGGAAATTATGAATCATAATGAAGATATGTAATTTCTTATCTTTATAGGGGAAATTTTTTTATCTAATTCATATCTAGATCCACTTCCAATAGCTCTTCTAAACGAGATTCATGTAAAAGAAGAGTAGATAAAACCTACTTATGAAAAATGTAATCTTTAAATTGAGGATGTACCTATTGTACAATAATATATTGATATATTTCATAAGTAATTACCTAAATATCCACAAGAGTGGAAAGTAGAGTTTTCAATTGATTTAATCTCTAATGAAAGACCTATATCAAAGACTCCCTATAGAATGGAAATTGTTGAGTTAGTGGAATTAAAAAAACAACTAGAGGATTTCAGTGGTAAGGGATTTATATGCCCTAGTGTTTCACCTTAGGGAGACCTTGTTCTTTTTTTAAAAGAAAGATATATCTATGAGGTTGTGCATTTATTATAGGTAAATCAATGCTATGACAATAAAGAACAAGTATCCTCTATCTCACATTGATGGCCAATTCGACCAACTTCATGGTGCTCAATATTTTTCAAAGATTGACCTAAATTCTAGATATCATCAATTGAGAGTAAATAAGAAAGATATTATAATGATTAAATTTTGAATGAGGTATGGAAATTATGAGTTTATTGTAATTCCATTTAGATTGACTAATTAAACCTTTGTTTTTGTGAATATAATGAATAGAGTATTCAAGGAATATCTTGATATTTTTTTTAGAATTTATTAATGATATCTTGGTATACTCAAAGAACTATAAATACCATGATAACCACATTTGAATCATTCTTTAGACTCTTTATGGAAAATAATTATATGGGAAGTTTAGCAAGTGTGAATTGAAGTATGAAGATGTTTCTTTTATTGGCCACATTGTCTCTAAGGTTGTAATTTCAGTTGATCTTTTAAAGAAAAAGGTATTAAAAGAATGTCCTATACCAACAAATATAATAGAGGTACATAGTTTCATTGGTTTGTCAAGTTATTATCGGTTATTTTTTCAAAATATTTCCCAATTACCTAACCTATTAAACAAGATTACTCATAAAGGGGATAGGTTTATTTGGAAAAAGGAATGTGAAAAATGCTTTGAAGAATTGAAGAGGGTATTAGTGAATGATATGATCTTGAATATTCCATCAAAAAATGGTGGATTTGTGATTTTTAGTAATGTATTGAGGAAAGGACTTGGTTGTATCCTTATGGTGAATAATATATTTATTTCCTATGCATCAAGGTAGTTGAAAATCATGAATAGAACTATACAACTCATAATATTGAGTTAGAAGCTATAATTTTTTCTCTGAATATATGGAGACAATTTCTCTATAGTGAAATATGTGAGATATATAAAAATAAAAAGAGTTTTAAATATATATTCACATAGAAAGATCTCAACATGAGGCATATGTGATGGATCGAGTTACTCAAGTAATATTATTTTTCAATACACTACCACATAAGGAAAGGAAATAAATTAACATATTCATTGAGCAGGAAGGATCGTGGATTTATAAAAAAAATATTGATTAAAATAGATCTTATGTTCTTAGATCTAGTATAGATATATATGGTAATTATTAAGGAATGGGAAATATCAATCCTTTTTCAAATGGTTCCTAAACCATATTTATTGGAAAATATAAAAATATCTTAGTTGGATGATGAGAATTTTCAAAATAAAATTAAAGTTGTTAATGATAAAAAATTGGTAGACTTAAAATATGAAGATGATTTTATTAAGTTTGGAAATAGGCTCTATGTTCCCTCTATAATTTATCTAAACATGGAATTATTGAATTATAATCATAACTTAAATTTATATATACACCCTGGTATCACAAATATGTATTGAGATTTGAAGGAACATTTTTGGTCAGATAATGTGAAGCAGGAAATTACAAATTATCTTTCAAAATGTTTGGTTTCCCAACAACTGAAAGGTAAGAGATAATATCCTAGAGTATTCATGCAACCTATAACTATTACTACTTGTAAATGGGAAGAAATTACTATAGAATTTATTATTTCATTACCAAATAATCTAAGAAAGAATGATGCAATATGGGTAATTGTTGACCGACTCACCAAATCTACACATTTCCTCATTATAAGGGAATATTTAGCATTGGAGTACCTTACAAAACTCTATATTAATGAAGTTGTGAAACTTTATGGTGAAACTATTTAAATATTGTCTAATCATGATAAAATACTTACGTAGAAATTTTAGAAAAGCCTTCAGAAGGCTCATGATATCATGATTAATTTGAGAATCACTTATCACCCCCAACTGAAAGGCAGTCAGAAAGGACCATTCAAACTCCATTGGACTTGTTGAGATCCTGATCAGTTTAATTTTAAGGTATGTGGGATCATTATTTACCATTGGTAAAATTGTACTATAATTATAACTTCCATTTAGGTATTCAAATGCTTCTGTATGAAGTGTTATATGGAAGAATATTCCATACACTAACTTGTTGGGATGAAGTTGGTGAAAGGAATCTTTTAGGCCCAAAACTTACTCAAGAAACCATGGAAAAGGTAAATACTATTAAAAATAATATCAAATCATCTCAAATTAACCAAAATTGATATGCCGATAACTAGAGGAAATATTTGGAATTTCAAGTGGGATATCACGTTATCTTGAAGGTATCTCCATAGAAGTATGTTATAAGATTAAGTGAGAAAAGAAAACTGAGTCCTAGGTACATCAAAAATTATGAAATCACATAAATAATTTTAGATATGGATTATTTTTTGGAAATAGAACCTAGCCTCTCTAAAGTACATTATTTGTTCCATATATCTATAGTAAAGAAGTACATCCCAGAATCTATGTGTGTTCTCACTTCTAAAGAGATAGAATTAGAACCCGATCTGACTTACTATAAAGAGGCTATCCTGATTCTAGAATCTTGGAAAAAAGTGTAAAGGAATTTAATGAATCAAATGGTAAAGGTACTTTGGAAAAATCATAAGATAGAACATGTGACATGGGAAAATTAATAAACTATGATGAATAATTACCCAATTCTATTTATTAGGTGACATTATAGAAATTTTGAGGAAGAATTTTTTGAAGGAGGGAAGAATGTAATTCCCCAAGATTTTATGGTATGTTTATTTTTAAATAAATTTAATCTATTTGATAGCTTATAGATCACGTAACTCTAAGATTTTGTTAAAATAACACAATGTTATAGCATATGTTGCATAGAACACCGAGCTTAAACAAACTCTAAAATATCATTATTTTAACATGACTGCTATAAAACATCCATTAAATTGGAGAGCGTGAATACTATTTACTATATTATGAAATATATATGTATTTTATTTTCAATAAAAATTTAACTATGCTTAATAAATAAACAAATTATTTATAGTAAATTCATTTTATTCTTCAAAAATACATTCTCTTAAAAAAGTGATTTTTATTCCTTTCTATGATAAAATAAATAAAATTAATTTTTGAAACTTTTAGAAAATGAATTTTAAAAAATAAACTTCATTTTTTGAACCATCGCATTGAAATTATCTGAGGATATATTTTTTTGGAATTTTTTAAAAAGGTTGATTTTTGGGTTAAAACTGAAATTATTGTTTTTATGAAATACCATAAATATTATGAAATAATTATTATATGATCATGATTTTAAATTTATTAACCATTATTCTTGATAAAAATGTATTTAATGAATGACATAACACATAATGTGTTACATTTATAAACACATGCTTAGAAATTTTGAAAAACATAATTTTAACCATAAAAACTATTTTTTTGAGTTATACACATAAAATATTTAGATTTTTTTTATCAATTTTATAAATTAAATAAAGTAAAATATATTACATATTTTTATTCAGGAGGTCCAAATTAGGTTATAAGGTAATTTTAATTTTTATACATAAAATTTACCGTGGTAAAAAAAGGATTTATTGTAGTATAGGTAAAATAATGGAGCAGGTTAAAGTTAAAAGGTAAAAGCATAAAATACCTAAAGAATACAAAATTAAATGGTTATTTGATGTGTTTATTGGAATTAACCCGTATTTAAAATATTAATCATCCACCAAATTTTTTGGAATTAATTCCACCCAGATGTGGTTGACTTTAAATATAAAATAATCATTATTTAATCACTTTAAACCACCCCTCCTCAAGTATAAATACCATCCCCCACCCCCATTTATCCTCATGAGCATTGAATCTATTCAAATATCTTTAAAACTATATCATAAACATTCTCCCCATGTCCAAGTGCAAATTTTCTCACAAAAATACCAATTCTAAGTTCTTTAATGGATTCTTCAAGGAGGCGATATTCATGAGGTAACTTTCTCAAACCACCTCTCTTAATTTACTTCCTTCTCCTACCTTATCCTCACCTCATTCATCCATAAAATCAAAATAAATCCCTTATAATTTATATAATGGAATTTTATATTTATAATTTAGTATTTTATATCCAACCCTTTTATTATCTCCTCTTATTCAAATAAATGAAACCATTGTCTAAATTATGGCGGTTAACCATCTCTATGTATAATGAGTTTTCATTTTCTATTACCGCCTTCAAGGATGTTCATAAGAGTATTATTATGGTTAAATAATATTTTAATTGGTATATAATAACCTATTTCATGTTTTATAACTAATATATATACAAAATATTAAATAAAATGAAACCAGTTCATGATGGTCGGAAAAACCTCCAAGTAAACTAATCATTTTTTATTTACTTTTTATCAAATGAATCATCCTCATATCAGAAAAAATGATATATGGGACCATTTAAAATTATGGATTTTAATTAATAACATTTCATTTCACTTTTATAATTCTATTTAATTTTGAAAATAACATCTATAATTATACACAATTAAACTGACCATGAAACCATGAAACGAATGCACCCGAAACAATGAAAATAAGGAAATATTATTAATGAAAGGGTGGTAAGATGTTATAAATAGATTATAAAATGCATTATAAATATGAATATATTTTTATAATAAATTAATAATATTATTTAAACCGTTATATAGGAGTTTGAAGTACACAAAACTAAAGGGAAGCATGAGGTAAGGGATTTATTAACTCAATTTCCATTAATTAGGTTAAACTTCTACTTCATTGCATTTTTCATGATAATATTATGTGTGAAATGACTTTTGATAACCATATGTTTTATTTAAACTTTTTTTATGGGGATTTACAGTGGATGCACATAATATATTAATTTTATTAACTCTCACTTCAATGATACGATATTTTAAAGATACTTTCTTTTAAAAAAATTTCTTTTTAAAGTTTTCCTTTAAAATCTATTTTTCTTCCATGTCCATGTTTTCGAAAATTGATTCCAAAAATGTTTTTAATATTCCACTATTATTTTTTAAAGTAATTTTTACTCAGGTTTTACTTTTTATAAAATAGTTTTAAAGGTATATATTTTTTATTTTCTAAATAAGGTCCTTCGAGAATTTTCTGAAAAAACTACCGAAGGAATACTTTTTTAACTTATATGGAATAAATAACTTTTATTGGCATCATAATTCCATAATAAATTTAATATTCATTTAAAATTTTACAAGGTTATTTTAAAATATTTTTTTTCTTTTATAATTGCATAATATTTTAAAAATAAGTGATTTTCAAAGTGAAAAAGTGCATTTTACTCATGAAATATTTCAGTAATTTATTTGACGTATTTTCATCTATGTCAACATATTTTGTTGAATAAGTATGTACTATAATAATAAAATTTACCATATTCCTTTGTATGGTTTATGATCCGTTTGAATGGGGAAGTATTGATATTTTGTATAACTGGTTCTTCTAATATGAGTAGTTATTTATATTGTTAAGGCATGTTTCTTTAGTTGTATTATCTATTCATGTGAGGAATGTATTTAACTTAGTAAGTGATTGGTGGGTATTTCTATATCACCTAGATGCATTGATAGTTCTAATGAGGCAAACCATAATGGGTTTTTTATAAGGTCGTACCCAATTATTTTTAGATGTTTTAGCCAAGGCCTTGATGGTAAGTTTTAGATGTACGACATTATGTGTTACATTATTATGATATTTGTTATTGATTTACATGTGGTTATTTGTTTTTTAGAGTATCAATGGTTATTTTTTATAGATTATGTGATTATTTATATGGAATTATTTGATCATATTTTACTTCGGGCATATTATGCTCAAGTTATTGATTAACGGGAATTATTTTCAGTTATTTACCTTTTCATAATTATTACTGATTATTCATGATAACTTAAACATCATTCATACACTTATTGAGAATCTTATCTCATACCTTTATTATGTTTTATCTTTCCCAAGATTCTAAGAAGTTTACTATGATTGATATGTAGGGTTAAGCTAGAATAATAATGGTGTTCTCAAAGGACTCTCTATGTTATAATTTATATTTTTCAATTGTAATGTAAGGTTAAATTATGTATCTAGTTTTCCAAATCTAAAAAATTATTCAGTCATTTGGGATGCAATTCCTTTTATATTATTCCAATGTAATAAAGTAACCACCACATATATTATACTAGGTTCGGGGTCTTTACAGTTATACCAATAGTCCTATACTAATGGTTTCGAATAACTATTGGTATAGTCTGTTTATGGGAAGGATATACCAATGGTTTCATTAAATAATTATTATAGATAAGACTGTACCATTTAAAAAAAAACCATTTGGTATAGACTAAGAATTTATAAAATGTTTTAAAAACCATTTTTATAGCCTTCAACACAAATCCCAGCCATACGACCTCCCCTTCTCACATATCACTCCCATACAAATTCAACAATATGAGAATCCTTCTATTTTATTCCTCAACCATAGTGATATTACCTTAGTTCATGTTTTGATTAAATTATTATTGAACATCAAATTATTGAGTTCTAAATCCATTATCTATTTTTCCACACATAATTTTCATTTTTTTCTAGGAATAAAACATCAAACTAGATTATTTTTTGTAAGGATTATTCTTGATTCATTGAATGAGGGTTAGTTTTGATTATATTTTTTTTCTATATTTCATAATAAATATTATTATAGGTGATGCATTTTTTTAACTCAATTACTCTCTACTTATATATTAATATAACATAAACATATTATTTTGTGTGATTTATGAGTTAAATTTGTAATTAATTATTGAAATACTTTGTTTTGTGAATATATTAGGGGGTTATGAAACTATTACTGTCTAGTTTTATTTTAATAATAAAAATTATCCATTTCAGGTCTTAAACATGTTTGGACTTAAAATTTAATATATAGGTTTAATATATAAAATAAAATTGTTTTTATTAAAGTTTGAATATGAATGTATTTTTTTACATGAACATCTTTCTTAAATTATATTAATAATGTGAAAAAATGTTTATATAAAAGTGAATTTCCATTATTTTGATATTTATAAAGATATGTTTTTATTATTACTTATGCCCTATGTGGTTTGATTTGAGTAAGTGTTTTTATGACCTATTCTGTAAAAAATGATTACTTAGTTTACTACTAATCTAGTCTAGTTATTGACCAACCTCAAATAATTCCATGTTTGATTTTTTAATTTTGATCTTTAGACCACTATATAAACCATGAGTTGTTTTTGATATACATTTTTGTCTTTTAAACTATAATTCTAACATAGAATAGTTTTTCAGTTATGATATACATATACTTTTTTATTTGGTATTATGTATATTTATTACTCATTGATATAATGGAATTCAATATTATGGTTTTCTATATATATAGTATTTTTTTATCTCATGGGAATGAGTTATGAAATTAAGGATATGGGTGCTAAATATACAGGTTAAATTATTTAAAAATAGTATTTTCCATTATCAAATTGTTGTTTTCATGATAAAATAAGTTTTCACACCCCGACCTAGTATCTACTAAACCCATAATCCTAGATAGTGCACCAAATAGACTTAAGCGTACCTCCCTGTATGCAAAAGGATATTGACTAGTAGTGAGGGTCTGTTGGGTGAAAATGGGGAGACTATACCCTATGGTGATAATAATAATAATGGTAGTAATAAATACACTATAGAAGCATACATCTAAATATAATGAAAACAATATAAATCGAAAAAATAACAAGCTGAAAGTATACATTCTATACATACCATAAAATGTATATTTGTCATGACAGTCATACAAAAACATATAATATTTCCCATGGTATGATCATATATGAATATAAGAAAAATCCAAAATGATCTCTATCCTACATCAAAAGAACCATTTGGTACATTTTCTAAAAATTAATCCATTGATCTGGTGTGCCCATAGAACATCCCAACTCACTAAGGTACAAACCATGGTCCGGATTCATTTACCAGACTCAAATCCATAAAGTCTATGTACAACTTGAGGGAGCCATGCATGGTGTGTGTATGAACTTAGTAGGCCACCACAAACATGTTCCAATATTACATCCATACATATACCAATGTATACAAAACATAAATAAATAGTAACTACTCACACATAAAAAAAATTTCTATTCTTTTTATCAACAACCACAAGAGAGAATTTACCTACTTTGGCCAATGTTAAAGTGGAATGATTCATCCATTTTCTATCATACCAAAAAAACCATCAACTTCCCATCCATTTACATACCAAAAAAAATCATGTGCCAACCATTTGAACATATATAACATGTCATAAAAATTTTATATCGCTTTAGCATGACCATAAATATATCAAAAGTCTATTGGAATTCCATTTATTAAATGATCATTGGATTGATAGCTTGATATCCCAAGGTATGGTGTTATCCATCAATCTATTGACCAAGACCATTGTCCCTTACATCACAGTGAACCTCATCCCCCATTTTATGGTCTCACACCATTACACATGGATTTCTACAGTGAACACATCCTTTGTTCTGATGATCATCACTATACTCTATGCCGCTAAGTCTATGGATTCCTCTACCCATATAGAGTGGTCAAATCCATCCCACTAAGCCTATATTGTGATGTCCTGATATGGGTTCCACTAAGAGGTTCCCCAATCCGGTGGGTCACTAGGCCTCAAGTGTGCCTCCCTATACTCCATAGGATGCTGATTTGTAGTGAGGGCCTAGGGTGTGTCCATGGGGTGACTATTCCCTCATGTAAGAGTGGATAAATTGGGAAATCACTACTGGAAATTCAGTCTTTCCCAACGGTTCTGAACCATTGGGAAAGGCTGCAGAACCGTTGGTATATGTTATACTAACGGTTCTGCAAACCTTAGGGAAGTAAGCCGTTGGGAAAGATTTTCCCAATTGTTTACTGTGAACTGTTGGTATAGAGTGGGGGAAAGCTAACCTATCCCAACGGTTCGGCCAAACTGTTGGGATAGTTTTTCCCAACGGTTTGGCATGAACCGTTTGGAAATACAAAGGTTTCTCCTCTTTCTCAATGGTTTCTAAACCATTGGGAAAGGCTTTTTACCAATGGTTCAATGAACCATTGGTAAAAAAAGCATCAGAGATTCTATGTCAATGGTTTGAAACTGTTGGCATAGACTATGCTATGGAAATTGCACCGCAACCTGTAATTTGCACAGTAGGTCTGCAATTTGGACAGCAGGCCTCATTTTGTGTATTCCCTCCCATTTTCAATCCAATTAATGTACCTGAAATAAACTAACACACACATATAAAATTATTGTACCTGCAATAACCAACTAACACATACATATAGAGAACAAATTCATACACATTTAACATATAATGCATCCTAGAAGTACACACATCCATAATTAAATTAGAATTCATAAAGTAATTATAAACATACATAATTCATTTAGAATTCAATTTAAAATTTAGATGACAATTATATGTGGAATCTAGAAGTCAATTCATAATTTGATCGGTTTTTTGTATACCATATATTTTTACCTGAAATAATGTCCATTTTAAACAAAATACAAACACCTGGAGTGATATCGGACACACCGTGACTCAGATTGAGGCGGGTTTTACTCGTACACATCACATATGACCCATGGATCATTGTGATAAAGTATCGACACAATCCGAATGCGTTTGGTCGGTTTTCCGTATGCCAGTTGATGTTTTTCAATTAAAATGACGTCCTTTTAAAACAAAAGGCAGACACTTTGAGTGGTACTAGCCACACCACATCTCAGATTGAGGCGAGCTGGATTCGTACACAACACATATTATCCATGGATCGTTTTCCTAATGTTTCAATGGAAACTGAATGCGTTTGGTTGGTTTTCCATATGTACTTAAAATGTTGTCCATTTTAAATAAAAGAGAGCTACTTAGAGTGATTCTGGCCACACCGTGCCTCCGATTAAGGTGGGGTTGACTCTTACACGTCACATATGACCCAAGGATCATTTTTCTAAAGTATCAACACAATCCAACTGCGTTTGGTCAGTTTTCCATATGCCAGTTGATGTTTTTCTCTTAAAATGACGTCCTTTTGAAACAAAAGACATACACTTTGAGTGGTGGTGGCCACACCATGCCTCAGATTGAGGCGAGGTTGACTTGTACACGTCACATATGACCCATGAATTTTTGTGCTAAAGTATTGACACAATTCGAATGCATTTGGTCGGTTTTCCGTATTCCATTTGATATTTTTCAATTAAAATGACGTCCTTTTGAAATAAAAGGCAGACACTTTTAGTGGTGCCAGCCACACCTCGTCTCATATTGAGGTAGGGTAGATTCGTACACATCACATATGACCCATGAATCATTATCCTAATGTTTAAATAGAAACCAATTGCGTTTGGTTGGTTTTCCATATGTACTTAAAATGTTGTCCATTTTGAACAAAAGAGAACCACTTAGAGTGATTCCGGCCACACCGTGCCTCCGATTAAGGCGGGGTTGACTCGTACACATCACATATGACCCATGTATCATTGTGTTAAATTATCGACACAATCTGAATGCGTTTGGTCAGTTTTCTGTATGCCAGTTGATGTTTTTCACTTAAAATGACTTCCTTTGGAAACAAAAGACAGACACATTGAGTGATGTTGTCCACACCGCACCTCAGATTGAGGGAGGGTTGACTCATACACATTACCTATGACCCATGGATCGTTATGCTAAAGTATCGACACAATCCGAATGCATTTGGTGGGTTTTCCGTATGCCAGTTGATGTTTTTCAATTAAAATGACATCCTTTTGAAACAAAAGGCAGACACTTTGAGTGGTGCCGGCCACACCGCATCTCATATTAAGGCGGGTTTGATTCTTACACATCATATGTGACCCATGAATCGTTCTCCTAAAGTTTCAATTGAAACCGAAGGCGTTTGGTCATTTTTTCGTATGTACTTAAAATGTTGTCCATTTTAAACAAAAGAGATCCACTTAGAGTGATTCCGGCCACACCGTGCCACAAATTAAGGTGGGGTTGACTTGTACACGTCACATATGACCCATGGATCTTTTTTCTAAAGTATTGACACGATCCGAATGCTTTTGGTCAGTTTTCTGTATGCCAGTTGATGTTTTTCACTTAAAATGACGTCCTTTTGAAACAAAAGATAGACACTTTGAGTGGTGGAGGCCAAACCGTGCCTAGGATTAAGGCGGAGTTGACTCTTACACATCACATATGACTCATGGATCATTTTGATAAATTATCGACACAATACGAATGCGTTTGGTTGGTTTTCCATATGCCAGTTGATGTTTTTCAATTAAAAGGACGTCCTTTTGAAACAAAAGGCAAAACATTTGAGTGGTGGCGGCCACACTGCGCCTCATATTGAGGCAGGGTGGACTCTTACACGTACCATATGACCCATGGATCATTGTGCTAAAGTATCGGAAAAATCCGAATGCGTTTGGTCGGTTTTCCGTATTCCAGTTGATGTTTTTCAATTAAAATGACGTCCTTTTGAAACAGAAGACAAACAATTTGAGTGGTGATGGCCACACCACATCTCCGATTGAGGCGGGGTTGATTCGTACACGTCCCATATGACCCATGAATCATTCTCCTAAAGTTTCAACAAAAACCGAATGTGTTTGGTCAGTTTTCCGTATGTACTTAAAATGTCAAAAGACAGGCACTTTGAGTTGTGGCGGCAACACAGTGCCTCAGATTAAGATAGGGTTGACTTTTACACATCACATATGACCCATGGATTGTTGTGCTAAAGTATAGACACAATCCGAATTCATTTGGTCGGTTTTCCGTATGTTAGTTTATGTTTTTCAATTAAAATGACGTCATTTTGAAACAAAAGGCAGACACTTTGAGGGGTGCCGGCCACACCGCATATCAGATTTAGGCGAGGTTGATTCTTACACATCACATATGACCCATGAATCGTTCTCCTAAAGTTTCAACAGAAACTGAATGCGTTTGGTCAGTTTTCCGTATGTACTTAAAATGTTGTCCATTTTAAACAAAAGAGAGCTACTTAGAGTGATTTTGGCCACACCATGCTTCCGATTAAGGAGGATTTGACTCTTACACGTCACATATGACCCATGGATTGTTGTGATAAAGTATCGACACAATCCGAATGCGTTTGGTCAGTTTTCTGTATGCCAGTTGATGTTTTTCACTTAAAATGACGTCCTTTTGAAACAAAAGACAGACACTTTGAGTTGTGGAGGCCACACCGCACCTCGAATTAAGGAAGGGTTGACTCGTACACATCACATATGACCCATGGATCGTTGTGCTAAAGTATCTACACAATCTGAATGCGTTTGGTCGGTTTTCTGTATACTAGTTGATGTTTTTCAATTAAAATGACGTCCTTTTGAAATAAAAGGCAGACACTTTGAGTGGTGGCGGCCACACCACACCTCGGATTGAGGCAAGGTTGACTCGTACACATAACATATGACCCATGTATTTTTGTGATAAAGTATCGACACAATACGAATGCGTTTGGTTGGTTTTCCTTATGCCAGTTGATGTTTTTTCAATTAAAATGACGTCCTTTTGAAACAAAGGGTAGATACTTTGAGCGGTGGCGGCCACACTGCACCTTAGATTGAGGCGTTGTTGAATCGTACACGTCACATATGACCCATGGATCATTTTTCTAAACTATCAACACAATACGAATGCATTTGGTCGGTTTTCCATATGCCAGTTCATGTTTTTCAATTAAAATTGCATCCTTTTGAAACAGAAGACAAACACTTTGAGGGGTTCTGACCACACCATGTCTCAGATTGAGGCGAGGTGGATTCGTACACATCACATATGACCCATGAATCTTTATCCTAAAGTTTCAATGAAAACCGAATGCGTTTGGTCAGTTTTCCGTATGTACATAAGATGTTGTCCATTTTGAACAAAAGACAGACACTTTGAGTGGTGGCAGCCACACCAAACCTCATATTAAGGCAGGGTTGACTCGTACATGTCACATATGACCCATGTATCGTTGTGCTAAAGTATAGACACAATCTGAATGCGTTTGGTCGGTTTTCCGTATGCCAGTTGATGTTTTTCACTTAAAATGACGTCCTTTTGAAACAAAGGACATACACTTTGAGTGATGCCGGACACACTGCATCTTAGATTGAGGCAGGGTTGACTCGTACACATCACATATGACCCATGAATCGTTCTCCTAAAGTTTCAATGAAAACTGAATGTGTTTGGTCGGTTTTCCGTATGCCAGTTGATGTTTTTAAATTAAAATGACGTCCTTTTGAAATAGAAGACAAACAATTTGAGTGCTTCCGGCCACACTGCATCTCAGATTGAGGAAGGGTTGATTCATACACGTCACATATGACTCATGGATCGTTCTCCTAAAGTTTCAACAGAAACCGAATGCGTTTGGTCAGTTTTCCGTATGTACTTAAAATGTTGTCCATTTTATGAGAATCCTCATGTGTCTATTAGTGGAATGGTATTTACTTAAAATCTTGTAGACATTCATATAAAATATTTTTATATCATTCTTAGTATGGATTAGATTTTAGTTTATCATGCTATGAAAAATTTCAGAGCTAACAATGTCATGCCTAATGAATACATCTCTTTTATAACATACCAAGAATCTATGGTATTGATTAGATGTGTAAATGTGATTTACATTGATTATAATGATGAAAATAAATAAAATATATATTATATATTTTCTAGTATTAAATGAAATCAAGGAGGGTGGGGGGGATGTCCGGCGGGGCTGTCTGGTGGGTTGTCCGGTGGGTGTCCGGGGGGCTATCCGGGGACCAAGGAGGAGGGTGGGGGGGCTGTCTGGGGGGTTGTTTGGGGTCCAAGGAGGAGGGTGGGGGGGGGGGCTGTTTGGGGGGCTGTCCGGGGTCCAGGGAGGAGGGGGGGGGGGGCTGTTCGGGGGGCTGTCCGGGGGTGTTCGGGGGGTTGTCCAGGGTCCAAGGAAGAGGGTGGGGGGGGGGCTCTCTGGGGGGCTGTACGGGGGGCTATCTAGGGTCGAGGGAGGAGGGTAGGGGGGATGTACGGGGGGCTGTTTGGGGGGTTGTCCGGGGGATGTCCGGGGGGTGTTTGGGGGGTTGTCCGAGGTCCAAGGAAGAGGGTGGTGGGGGGACTGTCTGGGGGGCTATCTGGGGGGCAGTCCGGGGGGAAGTCTGGGGTCCGGGGAGGAGGGTGGGGGGGATGTCTGGGGGGCTATTTGGGGGGATGTCTGAGGGATGTCCGAGGGGTGTTCGGGGGGTTTTCTGGGGTCCATGGAAGAGGGTGGGGGGGGGGGGCTGTTTGGGGGGCTGTCTGGGGGGCTATCCGGGGGGCTGTCTGGGGTCCAATGAGGATGGTGGTGGGTTATACAGGGTCCAGGAAGGAGGGGGTTCCCAAACACACAACCACTAAAATACAACAACATCCATAAAAACAGATAATATATAAAAATAACTCAACTCCAATACTATACTATGAGTCTAGATAAAACCAACAACTAGAATAGATTAAATATCAAATCTCAGTAATATTAGTCAAAAATGTAATGGATCAATTTGTCCCACATCACCATCACCACCATCACCATCATCATCACCCTTATCCTCGTCCCCATCATCCTCCTCACCCTCCTCAGTGCCCTCCTCCTCGCCCTCTCCCTCCTCCTCTCCCTCGCCACCCACCTCGCCCTCCTCCTATCCCTCCTCTTCCGCATCAGACTCCTCACCATCATCATCGTCAAGCTGGACATCATCCTGACCACCACTAGAACTTCCACCTGGTGCACCATATATATAAAATATCGATGACATATATTCATCAAAAGCTGGGATGGCCTCTGCTGGAAGTGTTGGACGTAGAACTTCAATAAATTTCATAAACGCACTGTTTTCCCTAGCAGACCATTCTGCTGTCTCTGTGGCCCTTTTCCCGTCCTATTCTGCCTATGCCCCAACTTGCTGCAGCTCGGTGGCACTACATCTCGTACCTGAGGAGGTCCAATACCTCGTCAGGGATATCCTAGGTCGCTAGCAAACTCTGCCAGAATGCTCCTCTCCCAACACCTGATGTAAGTGATCTGTTGGACCAAAATTGTCTGGTTCTTAGGCATCAAGGGCCTTTAAAACAGCTTGTTACAAATATAAATATACCATTAAGTTACAAAATAGATATTAAAATATAAATTTAACAGATTAAAACTTAGAATCTGTTGCTGAGTCGCTTTGTTGACGACACTTCCATCCTTTTTCCGTCTACTCGAGCAAAACAATTTTGCTCGAGGCACACGTCCTTCAATATTTTGTATTTTCCTCTAAAATGACATTGAAAACTAAAGTTATATGAAAACTTTAGCAAACTATTAAATAATTGAGGAAACAAAATAAAGTGTAAGTCGTAAAGAAAACTTATAAACAATTGTCATACCTACTTCCTCTCATGATCAGGCATCGTAGTGCGTCCCAGTGTGTAGAGGTATTTTTTTGCATCAATGTTCTTTTTATTTTTTCCAGATGATTCCTAAATAAAATTCGAAAATGAAACAGATAGTATTAATGAAAAACATGAAAGTTATTATTTAAATACCTCAAATGTTATTAATACCTTAAACTGGGTACTCGTCCAATGAGTAATCATCTGACGATGCTGCTCTATAGGACAATCATCTACCATTGGTACCACCTCTAACTCAGTTCCAACTCTAGAAACCCAGCCAATATACAACTCATGCTTTTAGGCTCTTCAAATCTTGCCTAAATCCTTTAGACGTTCTGGTCATGCACCCTCACCATTGGGAAAATTAAATCGAAGCTGAAATGAAAATAATAATTCATATAAATACAAAAATAATTCCTGGAATTAAATAGAATAGATTTTTTTACCCATATCTCTACCCAATCTCTATCCTTGACCTCATGTGGAAAATATCTCCATGATAGCGGGCTGATGGGAATGATGTCAGAGTATTTGGAAAGCATCGCCAAAAAACTCTGGCATTGCTGCCCTGTTTTCTCAACCATTTAGTTGTCTTCATTATAATCCACCATAACCTGTGTGCGGCAGTTCCACACCGAACACATGCGTGTACGCCCCCGTCCACGCCTCCTATCAATAGATGTATCTACCATGAAATAAAAACAAATATTTTATCAAAACATGTTATAATGAAAATAAATATTGCTATAAAAATTTGTTAGGGTTCTATAAATATACCTGTTCCAGTCTTATCGCTAAGCGCTGCTGGATCCATAGAAACTGATGGAACACCCTATGGTAGAACAGGAGTCAAAGACGATGGAATATAGATGCTCGAAGAGACATAAGTAGAAGGAAAAGAAGATGAGACAGCTGTCTGACCGGATGCTGACTGGGGAGTGGGAATCATCATGGGATGTGAAAATAATGGGCCAGAAGATGAAGAAGGTAGCAAAAACATGGGAGGCCTAAATATCCCGTTTGTCTCTAATGACACACCGGGATCAGAATGAGGGAAGGATGACATGTCAGTGGGAGGGGCAGGGTCTAGTCGGGTACGCGGAGCTGCTCGTCCACCTCTGGTACGAACCCTCCTCGTACCACCAGCCTGAGTACTAGGACCAGTACTAGGCTCCTTGTTGAATAACTGTCGACGTATAGGTGGATACTACAAAAATTTTTACAAAAAAATTAATCACATGACATTATATATTCTTTAAATATATCAATTTAAAATAAAGTACTCACTAAAGGCACTAATGATGGAATTCCCAACTCCGTCATTCGACGATTGTTCTCCATCATTTTTTTCCTTCGTCTCTCTTCAATTGGCTTCATTTCCTGCTTTTGAAAACAAATATGTAATTAATTAGAAAAAGGAAACTAATGTGTAACCCAAAAAACTAAATATATGATGGAATATGGGGATTCATTGGTAATTTAGCTATCAATTGTTTTATAAGAGATTTAATGGATTTAATAAAACATACAAGTTGTAATGTTCACCAAGTTAGAAATATTGTTTGACTATGTTTAGATAAAATTCAATTCCAAAATACAAAATGCAATTCAAATAAAGCTGCAACCAATAAACATTGAAAATTCACATAATGGTCAAGTCAGCTATCAATTGTTTTAGAAGAGCTTTAATGGATTTAATAAATCATACAAGTTGTAATGTTCACCAAATTAGAAATATTGTTTGACTATGTTTGAATACAGTTCAATTCCAAATTATAAAATGCAATTCAAATAAAACAACAACCAATAAACATTGAAAATTCACATAACGGTCAAGTCAGCTATCAATTGTTTTAGAAGAGCTTGAATGGATTTAATAAATCAAACAAGTTTTAATGGTCACCAAGTTAGAAATATTGTTTTACTATGTTTGAATACAGTTCAATTCCAAATTAGAAAATGCAATTCAAATAAAACTGCAACCAATAAACATTGAAAATTCACATAACGGTCAAGTCAGCTAAAATATATTTGTGATCAATACTAAACCAATGTGAATATTACCAACCTTAACAACCCAAATCGAGGTAAACCAAAATAATTGAGAACATGGATGAATGATTCTATATTTTTTCAACCACAACTTCAGGTTCACAATAAACTATGACAATTGAGCTATTGGAGTAATCAAAAGAAATAAATGGATTGGTTCCAATGGCACTAGGGACAGTGTCAATTCCATCATCACCATCATCAAAAATATGTCTTGGAATTAATTCAACAATGACACCAAATTCAGGTCGAAGTTGGTATTTGAAAAAAAAACTTGTTTAGCCATTGATGCCAACACACATGGTTCTTCGGTAGCAAGAGTGCGAGTCATATTAATTACTCAAAATCCACAATCATTAATAAATGTGCCATGTCTCATCATCGAATCAAACCAATGACATTTCATTATTGTGACTCGTCCATGAGAGTAATAATCCAATATTATTATCTTCTCAACAACTACATAATAACCCACATTTTTAAATCACGGTCTACTATCTGATGCACTAGCATAACAATCTATTGTGGAAGTAACCATAACACCATCATGTTGTGTTCTCATGTTCTTTGCTCATTCAGTGACAATAAATTTGTACCCATTGATAACAATTGATTCACAGTCACGAACCATGGTATTAGGACCAAAAACCAAAGCTCTTATTTCCTCAGTGACAGAGTCAACAGAAAAACTCAATACCTGCAATATAAATGACTATAAAACTTAAATATTGATATAATTATTTTAAACATTAATTTTTTTACCTTAAATTTTAACCAAGAATAAAACTCTTTGTTATGAAATGCCTCTATCCTTCTCAAAGATAAAGAACAATGCTTCCTATTTATCATTGTTTTATGTTGCCTATAGATAAAAAAATATTAATAGTTTAATAGATATATATGTAAGATATACATAATCAATTTATTTACCTGATATAGTCATCGAACAAATCATAGTTGAACAAAACTGTGCGATGTGCCATCTCCCGCTCTTCATGGCTTAATGTCTTCAATGTATATGATCCAGGAATTCCTCATATTTGAGGAAGTGATGGAAAACTGGGTTCAATTTTCTCATACTATTCTTCTTCATTTCTCATTGGTCTGTTCAATCTTGTAGTAAGATCAGAAAAATACATCGAGCAGAAATCCATACATTCTTGAGCCAAGTAATTGTTCACGATAGAACCTTCGGGATGATTTCTGTTTCGAACATAAGACTTTAATGTGAACATATTTCTTTCAGTTGGATACATCCAATGAAAAAAACAGGTCCTCTGAGAAGTATTTCAGTGGGAATATGGACATTCAGATGCAGCATGCATGTGAAAAATGATGGAGGAAATATTTTCTCCAACTCACAAAAAATTAATGGGGCATCTGTCAACATTTTCTGCAAGAAATACTTGGACAACTTCTTAGCACAAAGATCTCTAAACAAATGGAACAACCGAATAACATCCACTCTTACATTATTGGACAAAAGATGATGAATTTCTATTGGAAGCAACTCATGCAGTAGAACGTGATAATCATGAGTCTTCAAAGATTTTAGCTTCAACTCTCTTCTATTGACCCATTTAGATATGTTGCTTGAATAGACATCAGGATCTCTAATAGTCTCTAATACTTCCAGAAATTGTTTTTTTCATAGGTGTCATCACATAAGAAGCACATGGAATTTACCATTTTTTTTCACTGATACGCACAGGATGTAATTCTGGTCTGATGCCCCAATCCACCAAGTCACACCGAGATCGTAAATCATCTTTTGTCTTCCCCTTGACATTTAGAAGAACCAAAAACAACATTTCACATATATTCTTTTCAATATGCATTACGTCTAAGAAATGATGTAACAAATTGGTTGACCAATAAGGCAAATCAAAAAAGATACTTCTCTTCCTCCAATTGTAACAAGTTTCAGTGGAAACATTATTTCTCTTTCCAGATTCCATTTGACCCTTCCCGAATGATAAACTGAAATCTTTCAATTCATTAAGCACGTCAGTTCCAGACATACGCTATGGTGGATCATCAGTCTCTATGGTATTATCAAATCTTCGACGATTCATTCTATATGGATGATCCTTTAGCAAGAATCTTCGATGTCCTATAAAACTGAAACTACAACAATGTTTTAGTCATCTAGATCATGTATTCTTCATACAAATTGGACATGACAATTTTCCCTTCGTGCTCCATCCAAAAATCATTGCATATGTTGGAAAATCCTTGATCGTCCACATAAGCGCATCACACATCTGAAATATCTCTTTCAAACATGCATCGTATGTGCGCACACCCACATCCCAAATAAGTTTCAACTCTTTTATTAAAGGTTGCATGTAGACATCAATATCAATGCCGGGATCAGAAGGACCAAATATGAGTATACTCATGAAAGTGAAAGGTTTTTTCATAAGCAACCATGGAGGAAGATTATAAATGTGTATAAAAATTGGCCATGTACTGTGCAAAGTAAGCATCTGCCCAAACGGATTAAAACCATCGCATGAAAGACCCAACCTCACATTACGCACGTCAGCTGCAAAATCAGGATGTCAAGCATCAAATCTCTGCCATGAAAATCCATCTGTAGGATGAACCAACTCATCATTAGTCTTCTTTATCTCAGTATCGTGCCATGTCATTTTTATTGATATGTCATCAGACATAAAAATATTCTGGAGTTTGGGGATCAATGGAAAGTGCCAAATTACTTTCTGTGGAATACGGGATGGTGTTCCATTAGATTTTGACTTCCAGCGGGATGTGCCACATTTTATACAAGCATTTCGTTCAACGGTTTCCTCCCAGAATAAACTGCAATATTTCGGGCAAGCATGAATTTTGTTTCTTGAAAATCCAAGTTCCTAAACTAACTTCCATGACATATAGTGGTTTGAGGGAATATCTGCATCATCTGGAAGTAAATCCTTCAAGATTTTAAGAATGTAATCAATTAATATATTAGAAATCCCATACATAGTTTTCCCATCAAACAATCGGATTAAAAATTCTAGCTTTTTCATTTTATCACATTGTCGATATACTAGAGTCATGGCAGCATCATTCAAATTTTTCACCCTATCAATATCATCATTTTCACTAGATGCATCAGCTATCCTCATATCGAAGTCTTCTTGAGTCGAAATCCTTTCTTTTTCATGATGACGAATAAATAGAAACTGATCATCTAACAAATTCTCCATTCCAGTCTTTTCTTTTCGATGATCACCAATTTGAGATTTCATTTTCTCCCCATTGTGATACCACAAAAAGTAGTTTTCTTGAAAACCATTTTTGGTTATGTGGTAGCTGACTTCTTCACGGCTCAACCAAGGTCTACCAACAGAATTGGAACATGGGCAGTGTATGCGGCCACTATCTGAAGCATTGTAAAATGAAAAATCTATAAAGCTCTCAAAATTGTTTTGAAAATCGCTTGAGATCCGATCGGTTTCATACATCCAACTTATTTTCATTCTGTAAAAATAATTTATATAAGTCATTTTGTCATAAACAACTCAATAGGATTGAACTTTAATAGAAAATACATTTAAGTAAATGATAAAGGAAGAAGTTTCTTGTTGATGTTGTGAACTATTAAAATAATGTAAAGAACAAGTACTCATAAATTAAATTAAAATGTATTTATATTAATTTTCATTAGGTCTATAAGAGGCACATGTCTCAGGTCCCATCATGTGTTATAGGCATCCCAAATCATTCACTCATGTTCAATAACTCATTATTGGCACCTCTATGGCCATACCTTTCATTACCCAATTACTTCCCAAAGTCAAGCGCACCCCATGGGTGAATAAATTTTAGGATTCTACACTAATAGGTTGTTCATGGCTTGTAAAAATATTTAATTTCATTAAGTATAGACAAAAACATTTATTTTTAAATTTGAGATTAATAATAAAGTATGTCAATGATAACAACATTACTGAATTAAACTTGTGACTTATCTAACATTTTTATGGATGCCTACACATGCCAGAATGGGTATTGAAAAGCACCCCACCCTCATAAAAGTGAGTATTGGACAAGAAGGACACATAATATACATCATACAATGAGAACCATATTTAATTGACCCTAAAGTTATATTAGTATAGTCATCTTGGGGGAAATGGAATATATGATCCTGATTAACTGATGAATTCAAAAGCTCGTATTTCATATGTTGGACACTATCTAAGTTAAGAAATCATGTGAGGATGGGTTTACATCATTAAATTTCTTACATGCTACTGAAAATTAAGGCTTGAATTAATGACTTGAGTTCACTGATTAAATGAGGGTAGAGGTTGCATACGCTGTGTAAACAAAATGATTAAATAAGGGTAGAGGTTGCATACACTGTGCATGGTGGGGGAGTCTCAACCGATTTAGAAACTAAAATAAATTCCCATCATAGGAAACAATAAGAAACATCACCATCAAAAGAAACTCCAAATAAAAAAGGACTAAAAACATCCAACATTTCAAGAATTCACCACTATTCAAGGTTTATCCACATGTTTAGCAGAAATTATATGTCTTAATCATGAACCACCTCTACAGATCCCAGTTTTCACCAATAAACATAAGGTAAATATCTCAAAATATCTTTAAAACAACTCATTAATAGTCTCAAAACGTAAATATAATCTTGAACCAACCATGGAATCTCTTTCACAACACATTATCACACACCAATTATCTCATGTGTTACTAAATACCAAACATAGTCACATAGTGTACTGTAACAAATTACATTACACAAGCATTATTAAAAAAAATTCATTTTAATAAAACACTTTCCTCAAGGAATTTTAAAGAAAACATTCATTAAAACTTTTCTAAAAATTATTAAACACATATAAATAAAATTCCAAGTAACAATTAATTACAAGATGGAAAAAAGCATAAAAACACATTCTTAGAAAATCTAGAATACAACGACAATGAATTTAAGATGCTTCTTCTTCGATGGAGGGTTAAGGATTTAATTAATTAAATGGATTAGAATGGATAAAGTCTATATTAAATCAAAACACAAAAAAATGATATACACATCAAAATCAAAACTTAAAACTAAAATATGAGATGAATAACAATAAAAACAAGGTATCACTTAAATATTTTATGTGTATGAAGAATAGAATACCTGATTTGAGACAATTTGGATGTAGTATGACAGGTTCAGATGGGGGAAGTCACGAGAGCAGGGGAGCCCTGGACAGGATTAGGGTTCTGTCACGAATGGGGGAGAGAGCGGCCGATTGAGTATTTGGGGGAAAGATTTTCCAACAGTTTTTAAAAACCTTTGGGAAAGGGGTTTCCAAGAGATCCTTTACCAACAGTTCTACAAGAACCATTGGTAAATGGTGTCTTGGACACCCCCTTTCCCAACGGTTATAGATAACCGTTGGGAAAGGGTGCCTTCTTTACCAACGGTTTGTTTAAACTGTTGGTAAAGAAGCATTGGGAAAACATGAATTTTAAGTAGTGAATATATATAAAATAGATGTATAAACAATAAAGGAAGAATTTTAATGAACAACTCAGCATAAGCAGACATAAAAAACTAAGAAATAGATAATAATTATCAAAATCCAGAAACTAAATCAAATAAAAAATGATAATGTTATGTCATGTCTCTAAAAAATGGAAAACATGTATACATGGATATAGGTAATAAATTCTATATAAAATAATAAAAAATAATCCAAAAACTATCCAGAATCCCAAGAAATGGCTTGATTATCTCCTATTAAGATCCATCCTAAAGTTAGAAACCAAGTCAGGTGTCCAAGGTGGGAAACTTACCCTTTTCCATAATTATGATCATATAATCTTCCTAGGTACCAATGATACCTCAAATAGGGTGTAATATATATCTTAGTAGGAAACCACCAATTAATTCTATACAAATCTAGTTTGTGAATATAATCTGAATAGTGTACAATATATATATAATAGTAAATCAATACCAAATAAATAACTCATACCTACTTCTGCGTCAGCTAGTAATGTATTTGAACATGATATCATGTAATTAATTCATTTAAGTTTAGTTTATATATATGTGTTAAGTAAATTTTCCAATAGCACTAAAATAGAACATAGTAATAATGAACAAGGATCCAAGGTGTAACCAAGGAGTCCTTGACCTCCGGGGTTGGCCAAATCCTAGTAATAACTCATCCTATTTGGAAATAAAGGGGTTTTAGTGTAATCCAAGGGGCTTGCCCAAGGTATTCTGTAATAAAAGTGTCTAACTGAGTCCATGGAGCTCATCCATAGTAATCAAAGGCTAAGCATAACCAGGCCCAATGGGGGGAATCCATGTCACCACATGTCCAAAGACATCAAGATGGATCCAAGGAGTGTATCCAAGGCATCCTAATATCCATAAAGATAGTGAAGAGATCATACGACCTCATTAAGATTATCCTCTAGTATATAAGGACCATGTTCCAAAGTGTATATCTCCCTTGGAAACCAACTCTTTGAATCATAAGTTCATCCTCTGAGTGATCAAAGCATTCCCTTGGGAATCCAAGGCTAGCTCAAGTCTGACCAGTCCTATAAAGTTAAAAAGGTCCACATGAAATAAGCACCTTATACTTATTCCATTTAATTTATTCCATGCAATAATCATTATTCTTATTTATTTAATAGGTTCATTTCTTTACCTTTCACTAAACATGGAAAGGTGGGATAAGGACATGAACCCAATAAACAATTCAATTATATTAGAAATTACTAGGTTTATACGATTCCTTTAATTTATGAAGACAAGGAAATTTAGGGATACACAACCAATGTAAAATTCAACTATAATTAACTTTACATTTATTAATTTATTAGGTTCATTACATTAACTTTTATACAAGGTGAAAAGGTTATATAGGACATACAACCAATACAATTAATTGTAAAGGTCTAGTACAAGTGATATCTATAAATACACTTTCCAATTATCATCTTAAATGTTCATTAATTATTTTAAAACACTTACCTTATCAAGGTCAAGTAATAAAAAACATGAATGTTGGTACATGTAGTCATAAAAAATCCAGTAAAGTCATAATAAGGGAATAAATCTACTAGGGGTAGATGGTGTTGAGGTCACAACCTCCAAAGTTATGAAGAACATATATAAAAAAGGATCTAGAATATGAGCATAATGATTATAATTAAGGCACATGAATTTAATGGGAAATGCCCAGTGAAACCGGCATTCGTACAACAATGGGAATTTATAAATGAAGATAATTTTAGGGAAAAGTCATAGAACACTTTTCTTAAGACTGTAACACTCTCCTCATCCAGTATTAGCCCTTATTTTGGATTAAATCATAAGAAAACTGAATAATGGATGAATTCATTGAAAATATGGCATATGAGCCTTCACTAAAATAACCCATTTGAGAGAAAAACATAAGAAAAAAAGTGCATGATGAATTACGATCTTACCGATGCACATCTCATGAGATGAATTGAAGTAAAAATAGAGTTTTTATTAGAAATTTATCCAAGAAACTAGGTTTAGGATTGAGAGTATCTTCCAATGGAGGTAGGTTTTTTTCAAAAGAGAAATAAAAGGAGGGGGATTCTGCCTAAAATGAGGCTCTGGATCCTTATTTTTAAAAATTTCCTTGGGAATTTACACAGCATGTAAATTATTTACATTTCATGTAAATATTGGGGTCTTCCCCCTAGAAAAAACATTTTACACATTATGAACTGGCTTGTCCCAGTCATTACACATCATGTATTGATTACAAGTCATGTAAACTAAATACACATCATGTAATTGGCATGTATATAGCCTAAAACTCTCTATCCCCTTCCTTTCTAAAAAAACCCAACCGGACTATGGACCTAGATTTAGGGTCTAATCCAAAAATAGAACTTAACAAGAGTTTTAACTTTGAAATAAAAGGATCTATACCAAAATGAAAAAATAGGTTCTTACATTCTCACCCCTTAAAAAAATTCATCCCTAAATTTATCTTCTAATGGTGGTATAACAATTTCTAAGAACAAATTTGGACACTAATCACATACTTCAGACTCCCAATCTGAAGTATCATCCTGTATAAGGCTGTGCTACCATAACACCCATACTAAAGAGACATAACAGACTCAAAGATCCTTCATGATCCAATTGATGATTCATATAGGATACTCCTAAAAATAATAATCAATATCTATCTCAACATCCTTAGGATCAAAAGTATGAGATGGGTCAGTATGATAATGGTAAAGTTGGGAAATGTTTAAGACATCATGAATGGAATGCTACCTATGAGGTAATAGAAACTGATAGGATACCAGACTTACTCTATCCAACATCTCAAAAGGCCCAAAAAATCAAGGTGGCATCTTCCATTGCCTATGTATCCTTATATGCCCAAGCCTAGGTGATACCTAAAGGAAAACATGATCCCCAACCTTGAAATCTAGAGGTCATCAATGATGATAAACATATTATTTCTATATATACTAAGTGGAATAAATATACATACTGATCAACTAAAACTTCTATGAAGGGTCCTACACAAGACATAGACCTAGTAAAACTGTGTCTTCTACCTCTAACTTGAACAAGGGTGAACAATATGGCTTACCATACAAGACTCATATAAAGCCATCTAAATCATCACATGATAGCTATTATTGCAGGTGAAATCAATGAGAGAGATATTATTCTCCAAAGAACCACTAAAAACAAGTACACATGATTGAAGCATGTCCTCCAAAACCTTTATAATCTATTCTGACTAGAAATCAGTCTAAGGGTAAATTATTTTCACATATTTTTTAAAAAAAGATGTTAAATTCCACCTTAAGATAATATTTTAAACTAAAAAGGTAAAATAGTACTTATAACATCATTTTTCTTGGAAATTGATGTTAAAATTATACTTTTAAGGTTAATTTTCAAAATAAATAGTGTTAAAAGTTAGACTTCAAATTTTTCAAAATGAGCACATTATTGATTTTAAAATTTTCATGTTGTGCACTTGTGACTTTTGTCTTCTAGATTATAAATGCATGAAATGATTCAAAATTCTTTCTCTTTTCAAATAAATACATCCACCCAATCATTTCACAAGAAATTTTTAACTTCTATCACTTTTTAATTTTCAATGGACTCTTATTTCACTATTCCATCAATTTAAAGTGTTAATATATCATTATTATAGTTATTTTGTCAATTTATTTGCATTATATATATTTATAGAAAATTTTACTTTGTTTTTGATGAGGATAATTCTTCCAATTATGATTAAGTTTTCATATGAGATCTTAAAGGTAAAACATTAACTCATGTTTCTTTTATCTGGATGCAACAATGTTCTACTTGTTATATTATTCTTCAATCAAAGATATGTTACATACTTTTTTCCAAAATTTCTCCTTTAGAGAAGTAAAACTTATAACAGTTATAAATTTTGATCCATAAGTCAATTTCAGATCCAAATACAATCAAATCAATGACTATGAACTAATGCTTCTTTAAAATGTGTTTTTATGTTTTTAAAATTATTTATGATAAAAACTAACATTAAATTTTTGTAGAATATTTTAACATCATTTTTTCTTATAAACGACAATAAAAGTTGTTTTCCCTGCCAAAAATGATTTTCAATCCTACATTTTATACTATTCCACACCATTTTTATATAACTGATTTCAAAAGTTAATATAAAACTTCATCTATAATAACATCGTTTAAAAATTGATTTAATAATCCAAAAAAAAACCCGTTGTTAAACTTCATTTTTATACCAATTATTTCATAAATAAATTCTAATTATAATCATTTTATAAATTATCAAGAATATAAATTTTTTTCATTTTAATACGAACACATTTTTATTTTTTATTATATGAAATTTCTATGAAATTTCATGAATTATAACATTTTATAATTCAATTTCTATTATATATATATTTTTTTTAAATATAAATATCGCAAATTTTTTTATTTATAAACACTTTATAAATCACCCCTTATGATTTCTAAATGAAATTTTTATTTTTAAACCATAAGAATTCCATACAAATTGGAAAAAGTATTTCAAATATTTACATTTATTATTTTAGTAATAAAATATTTTAGAAACATTTATTTAATTAGTTATAAATTATTTATAATTAATAAATTTTTATGTACAAACTAATTATAAAATAAAATATCCCAAAATAATTTTTATTATATTTCATAAAAATTTTATAAACCATTCAAAATTTTAAATGTCATCATTTTTTTAATAATATTTATGTTTAACTTTATATAGAATCTCCATTCATCATAGGTATAAAATCCAACTACCCTTATGTAGATAGTCTATATAAGGGTACATCATTATAACCCTTATAGAATGTATACTACATAAGGGTGCTAAAGCATTTACCTTTACATGAACCCTTCATGTAAAGGTAAACATTGTATTACCCTTACCTAAGAACACTCACAAAAAGGTAAGTTATAGATTACCTTTACATAAAACCCTTCATGTAAAGGTAAGCCTAATATTATCTTTATGTGAGCCTCTTGAGTAAATTTCAACATTATATTACATTTATATGAGATGAGAAATATATTGCATCTATGTAAAAGTATTTTATATCTAACTGTATGTAGAACCATTCTAGGGAGTCATATATGAGTAATTAGAATATGACCTTTACTTAACCCCATATACGTAAAGGAAAAAAATTATTACCTTTACGTAAGCTATGTAAAGGTAACCATTTATACAAAGTGTTTTACGATACACTATTCATTGCTACAAACCATTGTTCTTCGAAAAATATTGATTTAAACTTGTTTAAATCTTGAATAACCCTTGATTTGATTCCACTAATGAGTTTTAATTGATAATATAACAATAATTCATAGTATAAAAAAACTCAAAAATAGGAAGATATATCTTCAAGAAATTAAACGTGCAAATTACCTAAAAAATAGAGGTGAATAGAGTACCTAGTATTCACGTGTTATTTTAAAAGCTTCCATTTTGTTCAAATGATGATTCATGTATTATGTATATCACTAAAGAAGAATAAAAATGATTCCTATCTCTGAGGGAACTCACCAGTTGAAGGATTATTGATCTTATCAATAGGATAACTAAAAACTAAAGGGGTTCTTAAGCCTTTGTTGAGAAATGATAAAAACTTTGAGAAGAATAGAGTTTCTATAGAAATATTTTCATGAAATTAATGATCATATCACTATAGGTAGAAGCAAACACACTCAATAAAGATAATAATTTTCCTTTATAAGTGATGATCGAGGCCCCTAATTCATAATTCATCATATGAGTTACTTCCCATCGAGTGTAATTCATTGAACTAATTTTAATAAGTAAATGAAAAGCTTCTAAATTAACCAACCTTTGGTTTAAAATAGGTGAAAACCATTTTTGGAGAGAAATATCCAATTGTTTCATCGCATGCAACCTATTTCATGTCCATCTCAGGAATATCTAATTATATATATATATTATATTATATTAACACATGCATCATACACATGAAAATATAAATGAATCATATGAATGTATTAATGTACACTATATATATGAAAGATCAAATCATATATATAAATATATACCTAATGCATCATATGCATATTAATCTCATGTATGTACAATTTAGTGAAAATATAACATTAATAAATGGGAATTATTGCACCAAATACAAAAATTCATTTGTCTCATGTGACCTAATAATACATCTAGGGTCTATATAATTCTATAATCCACCAATCACTTACACATGTCCAATGTTTTTTTATATATTGAATGATCAATACAATACATGATCAAATTTCTTTAATAATTAATAAATATCTATATTGGAATTATTAAAAAATGATATATCAATACTTTCCCTAGTTAATAAATGGAATAACATGATCGTAAGTCATCCAGTGAAATAAAGTGGATTTTATTATAAAATAATATCCCTAATTATAATAAAAATATTTAAATAAAAATTAAATATATTAAAAATAATTTTAAAAGAAAATTAAAATTTTACTTGGAGAAAGAAGAAGAAATAACCTTTACATTTTTGACACCCCTTTAAGAATACATATTTTAAAATAAAGGGAATAATTTTTTTAGAAAAAAAAAAAGGAAACTTGGAAAAGAAATTTCTTAAATAAAATCTAAAAATATGTTAACATAAATGCATTTGTACAAAAAAAATAAAAAATATTTCTTTTACGTTTTCTAAAGAAAGTCATAATTAATTGAAAATGTAGCCACAAACCAATTTTAAATATCATTTTAAAAAATATTATCAGAATAATTTTTAAAACATTATTTCAAAATGTAAATATTGGAAAATATATTTTTTAAAAGAAATAAAGGCTAAGTCCAAAAATGCAGAGTGGAAGATAAAATATACGAACAAGAATAATATTTTAAAATATCTTTATTGAAACTCACATCATTAAAATAGTTATACAAACATATTTTGAAAAAATTAAGGATAATTATAAGGGTCACATTAAATAATACATATTTATATTTAAAAATAATAAATAAGAACATTTTTGAGAAGATGAATATGGATATGGAGGAGAAATATTCCTGAAAAAAAAGAAGTAAAATTGGAAAAGAAACCCTTAGGACTTTAGTAACTTTTGAATCAAAATACCTTGAAGGAAATAACATTAAATAAAAGTTTAAATAACATGAATAAATATATTTATGGTATAATATTTCAAAGGTTAATTATATACACCATGTAAATTAAAATTAGTGTACAATACAAAAAATGTCTCAAAGAAGAGAATTTTAGTCGAATAACATTGTCCTTAACTCTTGAAAATAATAAAAGTGATTCAAAATTATTTATAATAAACATAACTATATTAATAAATAATTTCATAACCTCATTCATATATATTACCTTTTATACTCTTAAATTATACCCATTCATTACACATTAATTAGATAGTTATTGTTTATTTTCATCATCAGATGTTAGTAACCTCAATTTCTTTCATACGTGTTCTGTAATAGCGACGTCAAAACCCATTATTTTTTATAAATTTAATAATTTAAATATTATTCTAGATATAATAATATTATTATTTCAATTATTTATGAATTAACATTTTCATTCCATGGAATTCATGGGTTTGTTAATGAATATGGAATCCATGACGAGCTTGTTTTGGGTAATTTATTGATATCAAAATATTAAATTATTATCATCATAAATTTTTAGGTAATAATTTAATAACCATAACCATGATAAATATTTCTCATTAATATCATATATATCCATTAAATATAATTTATAACCATCAATTTAAGGTTGTGATGAAAACTAAACACGTCATTCGTGGAGGTAGTGGTATGCATGCACACACAAGAAACATTTTCATTTTCTAATGAATGGGAGGGGATGAATGTAGACAATGATATTATATTTAAATAATATTAATAATGTTATAAATATCATATTTATTCAGTAAATAAATCTTTTAACCACTCATGTTAGGTTTTGAAGAGAAATGAAATACATTGCTACATAGAGACGGTAGTTCGCATTTAAGCATAAATGAAGATTCAATTTTTCATAGAAAGAGAGGAAGTTATAAAATGGTTTATCATTAATTAATATTAAATATGTTATAAATTTCATATTTATTCATTAAATACCCTTTTATAACTATCAATGTAAGGTGGTTATGAAAAATGAAATGTGTTGCTTCGTAGAGGCGGTAGTCCGCATGTACGCATGAATGATGTTATCATTTTTCTATGGAAGTGAGAAGGGTATATAATTTTTATATCATTAAAATAAAAAAATTTAACTATAATAATAATAATAATAATTTGATTGTATTATAATGTGTGAATTATATTTGGAGTAGATATATAGATAAGAAAAAAAATTAAGAAATGATTTGTACCCATGTTGAGAATTTGAATCTTCTCTTGGAGGACCTCTTAGAAATGGAGGATTTATAGATTTTACACGTATCAAGGGGATTAAAAACAGGGAATATGGATATATGGGATGTAAAATGGGTATATTTTTAATATTAATTAAATTTTTTAGAGTGTATATAAAGGGGTGGTGGAATCCTCCTTTTATAAGTGAGGGGAGTGACATTTTTGTAATAATATAAAATGACAAGTAACTATTCAAAGAATCTAAGTCTAAAATTTGATAATAATGTTGGTGTTATAAGGTTTTGGTAGATAAATCTTCTCTCTACCCAATTGGAGATAATTCTTGAGGAATATTATACTTTTCTCCTTATTTTTAACTTTTTCCAAAATTTACTTTTACTGCGGTAACTCATTTTTTAACATCGATAATTTATTTTAATGACCAAAAATAAAATTGACCATATTAACTTATCGAAAAATTATAATGTAAAATATTAAAATCATTTTATCAAATAAAAATTTCAAGGGTGATAAGAATTAAATTTAATATTAGTGATCATAACATATAAAAATCATTTTCATAAAAAGTATATTTTAAGCATAAAAATTATTTTTGGGATAAAATTATCAATGTTGTTGATTTTAATAACATTAATTAGGTTACTAAAAAATAAGATCTATATGGATGTTAAAAAAAATCCAAAACTGAAATATTCTATGTGAATATTTAATTGAAAGAAAATATCAAAAATATTTTTTATTAGAATAAAATATTACTTGAGTTTCAAAATGTTAAACATAGGTTTTATAAATTCAATATAGTATATTTAGATTAACTATTTTAATATCTAAATACATTTTATTGGCATAAATAATTTATAAGCTTTAATTCATACTTATATCATGATTAATTCATAAATTCTACAATATTGGATGAACAAGTATTATAAATGAAATTTATTTTTATTTTAAAATATATTTCATAATAATGTTATCTATATTTACACTCACAAAATTAATGATTGAATTATGGTGGTTATATATGCTACATATAATTTTATATTAATATAATATATCATGGCTTCTTTTATGCTGGTGTTGTTCATGACGAAAACTATTAAACATGGTATCTATTTAAAGAAAAATTAATGATAAAATCTTGGGGCCTTACATTCCCCCCCCTCAAATAAATTTTATCCTCACAATATCATTAACTAATGAAATAGATAAGGGTATATATAAGATATAGAATATTGAAGATATAATTTCTAATGAGATATCAATTTCACTATTTTAAGAAGAACTATAAAACTCAATTTTTTTTATAATAGGAATATATTTATATTTTAATCATTTTTTTCAAATATAACCCATTAGTTATCTATAAGTATTATGAGTTTATAGAGACATGTATTTCATAACTTCATTTTTACGATCCTATTTCCAACTAAACTTGAAAAAATGGTTATCATGATAATATAGTATAAAAATAAACCATAATATTAATAAGATATATTGATCCTAAGATGTTTTCTACATTGAATTTTTTTTATTATCCTATGGCACTTTATGTAAAATCTTGTTTTCTTTAAGTTATGTTCTCTTATACATATTATCCTAGTTAGAAAAATTGCTTTCCCAAAATTATCATATACTTTATAAAAATATTCTAAAACTAAAAATCATTGAAATCTATACTATCAAAATCTAACTTACTCTTTATTGATAAAAGCACATATTAATTTATATATACCTTAACTTATGAATATATATGTCTTAATCTATGCTATCCATGATCATATCCTATTAGGTTATCTTACCTAAATATATTCATATGCCTCATAATGGTTCATAAAGAGCATGTGAATTATCCAAATCATATCCCTTAAGAGTGTCAAACTAGGTATGATTTTAGGAATCTTTATTATACACTGAGTGGAGATCGAGTTAATACCCAACCATACTTTTTCAGGGTTATTATTCTTAGGTGTATCTTTTCTAGAGCTTATATCCAATTGGTTGCAGCTATACATGGATTCTATAGCTAGGATACCTCACACTATATACTTTACCAACATTTTAGGTTGTTTTTCTATACTTAAACTTATCCCTAGGGTTTCTAATAACCTATTTTACTCTTAATTTATAATAAAAATTAAATAAATATGTTTCTTACTAGATCTTAAACCCAAAAATTCATGGAAACCTATTCTCCTAGAATGAAACATGATCCATATCCCCCAATAACATAATATAAAATTTTAATAAACATATACCTTAATCATGTATACTCTTGAAATATATTAGTATTTTAAAAAAACATAAATTAACTTGACATCAAATTATATACCAACACTAAGGGTTACCTATATCTTTATCATATAATCTTATTAACCTCTAAATCTATCTAAACCTTTTTCTAATAACAACTGTGATACCCCGCACCCACACTTCCATAATTCAGTGTGGGTAGACATATTATTTTACGTATCTGCATTGAAACCAACTATTGTGAACCTGTCATGACCCGACCCAATGGGGCTCGAGCTGTGAATCCCTAAGCCCACCTCTAATAGGCCAGGGGATGGATACTAGCACTGAGTAGGCTATCACACACATGGGAGGCATTAGCCTAAGGTACTTGTACACACACACAAATATACACCTCTATGAAACAGTGCAGAGATATATATAAAAACTGAAAAGAAATGCATGCATACATCTAACCCAAATCCAGAGTAAAAAAAAAGTACAAAAGGGAAAATACATGGCCCACAAAAATAAAACTACAAAAGAGTCTAACCTGCTTGGAAGTATGGGATCACTGACAAAAGAACCCACCAAAAATCTCCTCAGTACAGCTACGGTAAACACCCCAGTCAGTCAAGCTCACCAAGCTTCGCCTACTTTGGGTCCTCCTAAGACTCCATCAAAAGGCATGTGGTCTACACAAGACACAAAACATGTGCAGTCAAACCCCATATAGGGGTGAGTATAAATATAATCAGTAGGCACCCCAAAAACCCCAAAATATAAGAGATCAATGGAAAGGCAATGGTCATGTCATCCCATCTAGAGGGAACCCAAATGAGAGAGAAAATCCATCTCGATACCATCCTCAAAAAAACATGAATAGTTAGACCGACTCAGGTATATGCCCATACATATACCGTGAACATTTAGATATACTCGTTTCAGGCACCAAGCCTCATGAGGTTCTGACCTCATTACCAGCGGTAGATTCGACTCGAGGATCGAAGGAATAAACATAACAAGGATAAAACACTCCATGAGCTCTGTCAACCCAAAAGACACACATCCAAGAAATACACTCCACCGATTTACATCGCCATCCCAGATAGACCATCTGAGCAAACACGCTTGTCAGATATCTTCACTGATAATGTCACACTGAAACAAAAGAACACCAAACTCCTTGGATATGGGATCACTCATAGGGTCATCTAGGGGATACTAGAACCCAACAGTGTCAAATGAAGATCTCATAGATAGGGGATCACTTCTAGGATCCACTGAGGGATACCACAACCCGATCTGACATTCAACAGATCATATCACTCAGATAAAGGATCATACCCTATGTAAAGGTGGTCATGAAGATGCCAAAAACTCCATTTGGTATAACTTGAAATGTTGGGGATAAAACTGATGATACCACAAACCCTACTTAAACCAAACACTAAGTAGGGTATCACATTACCAACAATACCACAATACTACAGAGAACCACATGCTAAGCAGGGGATCGTATAATTGACGATACCACAACCCTACTATTACGGACAACTGCATAGGGGATCATATTCCTGATGATGCATTAAACCCTATTAGTTTTTCCTGCCAGATAGGGGATCACCGCTTGTGGATAAGTGGTTATAGCGATACTAAGAACCCAATCTAGGGAAGCGAAGCTAGAGGAACCTTATCAAGACTCACTAAAGGGATACCGCAACTCTACCTAAAATTCATCCTATAGATGGGATCACAAACCTAAAATGGGGTTGTAATGCGACATGAACCCTCATAGGAAGAAACCAAGGGAGTTCACTCAACCTCTTTTGGTACAAACATCGCTAACCCAAGAGATACACAACATTGCACACTGCGTACCTCTGAGGTCCAAACTGAGGCTACCATCGTGTTCTATGCCTAAAAATAAACAGGATAAGCTATTTACTTTCCTGAAATGGACAATCAGTGAAAAGTTACTATTCAATATAACAAGTATAAGTGGGTCCCACACCTCATTTCCAAAACTCATCAAGTGGATTTCACCATTTCGATCCCCTCGAAAAAATGCATGAGATCGTTTGCTCGTTCGTCCAAAACGGACACCAGACGGAAAAGTCACGTTTCTACGTAAACGAACAAAACCTGCCTCATGGGGCCCACACCCTAATATTGGTACCAGTTATCAAAAACTATCCTGAAAAGTACGCCTTACTATCAGGATCACAATGCCACTGAAAACACATCAATCAGACGCTCCATGTAGACTTTACGATGGGTCAAAGCTGAATAATAATAAAATATTATTATTATTTCAACGTTTCATATCCCTGGGCCACAAACCAAACTCATAAAATTATAGAAGAGATCTCAAAAAAGTATATCTCAATGAAAAGAACACATCACTAAAAATGGATCACAAATCAGTCTTTTGGTTTGAGTGTTACGTGGGTTTAAAGAACCCCCAAACAATTCTAGCTGGACCACCGCCTATCTTACTGGAAACCACCATACTGAAGCCACAAGCCGCTGCGCCAGAGTTTAAATACACCATGTTAGAGCTGGAAACCACCGTGCTTCCACCACACTATCTCCTCCCTCCCCAGATTCTTCCATGGCCACCACCGAAATCCGAGCTTGCCGCCAGAAAACTTCTAGGAACCACTGGGAGCACCCCAGTGCTCCAAATTCAGATCCGAAACATGTTTCAGAAAGATTGGAACCCGAACTACACAACCATTATGATGATTTGAAAAAGAACAACATATAAAAAGGATCCAAGATTTTAATACTCAAACCACCTACTATTTGGAGGAACATTGATGCTTTGCACGCTCTGCCGCTGCTGCTGCACTATCCGGGAGCGTCCTCCTTTCAAGATTCGAGACCGACGGTGCTTCATTTTGACTATTCGGCCTCAGATTCATCATTTAATCATCAAATAATAGAGTATTCCCCCTTCCGTGCACCGAACGTGAGGGGGGTGGGGGAGATTGATATTTATTATTATTATTTTTCTATTAAAAACTTCATTTTAACTTCCCACCAACAAGCCTCTAACCCGGCACCCAGCGCCAACTAAAATTATGTCACACCTAGGGTAAACACGACATTATGGAGTCAACCGTGATATCAAAATTTTGATCCGAGACTTCGTTTAGGATTTATTAAAGCCGACAACCATAAATAAATTATTCGTTTATTTAAAAAAAATCCACTGGTCACCTTTTTCTACAGTAGGCCCGCGCTCGCAAAGGTTACACCCCTCCTAGGGTAAAAGACACACTCCAGATGAAATCGTGCCCTCGGATTTCTGATCCAAGATACAATTTAGTAGAAAACTAATCTATTCAAAATTCATAGTATAAAAAAACTTAATATTTTTATAAAATTAATTATGGGCACACCGGGCCTCAGAATGGCACGACGTCTTCGAGACTAGTTTTGGAATTATTTATAGGAATATTCCAATGTATGACAGGGAAAAACCCTAGTCTCTAAATAACCAAACAAATAAATTAATTATTATAAGAGTAATAACAAATATCTAGTTAATTATGTAGTAAGAACCTTTTAGTTTTAGAGATTTAGTGAGTTAGGAAAAACATTTAACTAAAAAAACCCGCATCTTTTCCATCCAGTGATCATTTTTTCCATTATACAAAGAATTATATATTCTAAAACAAAACTTCCATATCTCCCACAAAATTCTCCACACACAATACCCTTCTAGACATATTTATTACTCTTCTTCTTAACCAGGGGAAATGGAAACATAATAAGGGTGATCTCAAACTCTTAGTAAGGGGAAGTATATATCAGAAGCTAACATGAAATAAACAAGGAAAGAGTAACATAATAGGAATAAATAAATTGACTAATGTCATATAATTGATCACAAGATCATGAAATAAATTTATGGATGACATAATAATAAAAATATTCACATGGATAATAATAACTAATTTCATGGTGATGGAATGCATAATTCTGACCATCTTAATCTTACCATCAATGCCTCATCCAAAAAATCATTCTTATAATCATGATTTTAGGGAAGGAATTATTATTACCATAATTATCGTAACCAATCCATTATTCCTATCATCATTACTGAAACTAATCCATTATTATTTCAATCATGACTGTAACCAAGACATTATTCTTATCACCATGACTACAACCAAGACATTATTCTTACTATAATGACCACAACCAATAAATTATTCTTACCATTATGATTGAAACCACGAAATTATTATTACCATCATGAACACAACCAATACATTATTTTTTCAACCATGACCATAGCGAAAAAATTATTAATAAATGGTCAGTATTACACCAAATACCCAAAATTATATATCTCAAGAGACCGACTGATGCATTGAGAAGTTATAAATTTTTTGGACTCACACATTACATACACATGTCCAATGCTTTCCTAATATATCTAATGATTAATACAATAAATAATCAACTTTCATTAGTAGCAATAAAAATCTGTATTGGAATAATGAATATATGAGATTTCAATAATTTCCCTAGAAAATAAATGGAATAACATGATATAATCAACCCAAAAAAATAAAGTGAATGATATCAGTATATAGTATCTCCAGTGATCCTAAGAAGCTAAAATGATGTTTATATAGATGAAAAACACTTTTAAAATAGAATTAAAAATTTAATTGGAGAAAGAAGATGAAATACCCTTTAATTTTTGAAACCCTTTCATGAAAAATATTTATAAAACAATGAAAATGGAAATTTATTTTAAAAAACATGAAAAATTCGATGGGAATCTTCATAAAGAAAACTTACAAAGATGGTGGAAAAAATTAATTTTTATAGAAAACATTAAAAAGTGATTCCTTTCATGTTTTATAATGAAATTCAAAGATAATAAAAATTGATATCACAAATCACTTTTAAATATCATTTTTAAGAAGATGACTAGATAAATTTTTTAAAAAATTATTTCAATAGGGAAATATCAAAAGATAGAATTTTTAAAAGAAATAAGGCTGAGTCTATAAATGTGTATTGAAAGATAAAAAAGGAGAACACTAATAATTTTTCAATATATCTTTATTGAAACCAATATGGTTAATATAGTAATATGGATTCCTTTTTAAAAGTGATAAATAGAAGTATTAGGGTCATAAGAAACAATAAATATTTGGATATTAATATAATAAATTAGAACATTAGTTGGTAGAATAATATGGATATGGAGGAGAAAGATTCCCAAATAAAAATAAGTGAGATTGGAAGAGAAACCCTTACGTATTAGAAATTTTTTGAATCAAAATATGTTGAAAGAGAAAAATTCAAATATAAATTTAAATATAATTAATAAATATATTTATGTTGAAATATTTTAAAGGGGTAGATTATACACCATGTAAATGAAAATAGTTCATAATAAAAAAATGTCTCAAATAAGGGAATTTGAGATGAAGAACCCTTACCTTAACTCTCAATATTTATGAAAGAACTTTAACCTCCTGTATAATAAACATAACCATATCAATAAATTATTTAATAACCTTATTCATATCTACTAAATTTTATACTCTTTAATTATAACCATTGATTATACCTTAATTAGGTAGTTATGGTTTATTTTCATCGTTAGATATTAGAAACCTCAATTGTTTCATATGTGTTTCAAAATGGCTATATAAGACCCCATTATTTGATAAAAATTTAATTATTAATATATTAATTAAGAATTTATAATCTTTTTTATTCAATTATTTATGAAGTACCATTTTAATTCCATGGAAGTCATGGGTATGGTTTGTGAAAATGGAATCCATAAAGAGCATGTTTTGGGCAATTTACTGATATCAATGAATTAATTTATAATGATAATAAATTTTTGTGTCTACCTTTAAAAACCATATTCATGATGTATATCACTAATTAATATCATATATATTCATTAAATATATTTTAGAACCATATATGTATGGTAGTGATGAAAAAAACACGTCGTTCATGGAGACATAGTCCGCACATCCACACAAGTAAAATTTTCATTTTCTAATGAATGAGAGGGGAGGAAGGTCAATAATGATTTATATTTATAGAATAAAAAATCTAGAACCAGTGCCAGGTCGTGCTACTCATGGAGTCTCTCATCCCACCCACTGCGTCGGTGTCTTTTGGGAGTCCCCCCCACTATTCCGGTTTCTCCAACATCGGGGGATGGCTCGGCTCACTCCCTCCTACCCTCTTTCAAGGATGTCCTTCTGCATCCTCTGCTGGATCTGGTTTAGGGTGCTTCACTAGCTGTTCCTAGGGTTGCGTCTTCCTTCTCAGAGAATGTGCATCCCGTACTCGCGGTCTCGACAGATTCCTTTACGGCGACGTCAAAGAACCTTCAGAGGACGCTGGTTATGAGGTTCGGTGCCGACAAGCTTCCCCTCACGTTCTTCTAGGATTGCGTTAGGCATTAGGGCTTAGATCAGCAGGCTAAGGTTTCGTTTTTGGATTGGAAAACATTCTGTATTGTGCTGGCTTCCAGGGAGAATTTTGTTTATGCTTGGTGCAACAGCCCGCGCTCCGTGGGGCGTTGGAGATTCTCGCTTGGCCGTTGGTTGATGGATGTTCATTTAGGGTTTGAAAGCTCCTCAACGGCGGTTTGGATCTCCCTTATAGGGCTTCCTCTTCCCATCATGTATGAACCCTTCTTGAAGGAAATTGGGGATTCACTGGGGTCTTTTCTGTGCGTGGATTTCCGGACGATCGGCCGGGCAGAGGCTTCGGTCGTGAGAATGTGCGTTGAATTGGATATTTCGCCGCCTCTTCAGGATCATGTTGTTCTCAGGATCGAAGGCTTGAAGTACCGTTGTCAACCTCTGATTTATCCTATTTTCCCCAGGTTCTTCTCTTGCTACCATATCTCTAGTCACACCCTACAGGTCTTCCGCACAACTCGCCAGGAGAGTCAAGAGTTTCCAAGGCCTTCCCCTCCCCTTTATCGCTCACGGCCTCTTTCAGGACCTGTGGGAGGCGACCCTGAGGATGTTGTTGTCTGCCATTTCCCTCTTTCCTCGGAGGCCTCCCCTCCCATGCTTCCTGCAACCTCTATTGGGATTTCTCTCATCCGCTCCAGTAAAGGTTTGGGTGGGATCTCTGTGTCTCCAGTTATTAGGTCTTTTCCGGTAGGGGTGATTTTCAGTAGCTCATTTCGGTTTGGTCCCCTTATTTTTGAGGATTGGATCCCTTTACACCTTTGTTTCTTAAAGTTCCCTCTGTTGGAACCTGGCCCATGCGATTAGGTAGCTCTACTAGTTGTGTCTTCTTCTTCCACGCACCCGCGCTCGCCTCCAAAGTTGTTGAAGCTGGATCAGGTTGCACATGAGGAGTAGAACTTTGCCTCTCCTAATGTCTCTTGTAGGAAGGTTTCCAGTGGTTCGTTATCCCCTATAGCAGTCTTCTCAGAGGTGCATAGTGGTGTTTGCACCCGTTCCCAATCCAAAGTTGGTGTTTTTGGTTGTTCGTTTGCATCTCAGCATGCTAGGGACCATGAGTGTGGGACCAAAGCTAGACGTGCTCGTTGAGATGTTTAGAGTATTGGTATGGAATGCCCATGTCCTTGGGGCTCGGGCAAATTTAGATTTCATTATTAATGATCTTCGGAATAATTCTGTCTCTATGGTCATTATTTTGGAACCAAAACAGGTCTCCTGCAGAATCTCAGAGTTTTCTTAGAGGCTTAAGGTTCATGGGTTCTTGCATAGGGACCCTCCCAAATACCATATCTGGTTGTTTTGGAAGGACCATATTGCTGTTGATCTTCTGTTTGCGTCAGACCAGGCAATGACCACTAAAATTTCTGTTGGATCCCAAGAGTTATTCTTTTCTTTCATCTACAAAAAGTGAAATCCCCAGGAAAGGGAGGATCTGTGGAGTGATCTTGATGTCATGTATTCCAATGATTCTCTATAGGTTGTCAGGGGCGATTTCAGCACTGTGGAATGTCCAGAGAAGAAAAAAGGGGGAGGCACTTTTCCCAGGAGCGCTAGTCAAGCCTTTTCCTCCTTCTTGGCTAGAGACGACCTTATGGATATTGTCTATGAAGGATGTGGCTTCACATGGTGCAATAATCAATGATTTGGGAGATGTACGTGGTTCCGACTTGATTGAGTTCTAATGAATGAGGCCGCTATTTCTTTGTTCCTAGACTCTAAACCCACTCATCAGGTTCGGCATCATTCTGATCACTCTCCGTTGAGTTTATCTTTGGGCACAAGGGTGTTGAATGAGGACCATGTTACTTTCTAGAAAACATTTCTGGAGTAGCCAAGCTTCTTTGACATGGTTAGGGAAGCGTGGGACTCTTATCACCAGGGGAATCTGAGGATTTTTTTTCATAACAAGTTAAGATGGCTTAAGCATCTCCTTTTCACCTGGAAGAGGAATCTCCCTGCTAGTGACTGAGATCTACGTGACATCAGTAAGGAGGTGGAACATTTGGAGACTTTCTTGGAGCAGGACTGGGATGAGTCTTGGTTTAATGAGCTTAGGATTAAAAAATACCATCTTACTGATCACTTTCTAAGACAGGAGCGGCTGTCCAGGGAGGGGCAAAAGGTAAATGGCTTCGTGAGGGGGATCAGAACTATGGGTTTTTCCATGCATGCATCAGAGAGCGTCATCGTGTGCAGAGGACCAATATCCACAGGGAGGATGGATCTTTCTCAAATGACCGTGATGAAGTTGGGACTATGGCCAATTAAGCAATTCACTCCCTTTGGGAAACTCCCAATCCAAGTATGATTGGGGGGTATCTGAGAAGTAATGATGATCTTTTTGAGGGAATTCCAAGCTATGTTTCAGAAGACACTGATTCATGTTTGAGGAAGATCCCGGATGAAGCTGAAGTGCATAAGGTGATTTTTAGTCTGAACCCATATAGTTCACTTGGACCTGATGGATTCCTTGGCTCTTTTTACAGGGCGACATGGGACATTGTTAAAGGGGACCTTGTGAGAGAAATGTAGGATTTTTTCCAAGGAGGGAATCTTCCACGCATTTCCTGTGCTACCAAGTTGGTTTTTATTCCTATGGTTATTCATCCTCAATCCATTGATTACTATCGCCCCATTAGTATATGAAACTTTCCATACAAGGCTCTGGCTAGTATCCTCAACAAGAGATTGTCTACACATTTGAACTCTTGGATTGCTCCAGAACAGCACAGTTTTATCAAAGGGTGATCAATCCAGAGGGCGATTGGGGTGGTCCAAGAGATGATTAGCGGCATTAACAATAAGTCCTTTGGGGGGAATTTGGCGTTTCAGCTAGATATGAGCAAGGCTTATGATAGGGTGGAATTGGGATTTGTTATCAGAGTTTTGGCTTGTATGGGTTTCTCTAACTGGTCCAAAGACAACCTTTTCCATTGCTTCAGTTCAGCTTGGATCTCCACTTCGTTTATGGGAAAGCAGTTTGGTTTCTTCAAAGCGTGTTGTGGCCTCAGGCAAGGGGACCCCCTCTCTCCTACTCTTTTCATCCTATCCCAAAATGCCCTAAGATGCTACATTAACTAAGGCATTTGCATGGGTAAAATTATTCCTTATCGAACCAGGTATGGCTCAGGGGGGATATCGCACCTTATGTTCTTAGATGATACTATTATTTTCATTAATGATAGTAGGAGATCCATGTAGGGGCTTAGTAGACATCTTAGAGATTACTGCAGGTGGAGTGGTCAGGTGGTGAACCGGGAGAAAAGTCTATACTTTACTTCCAGAAGAATGTCATAAAGAAGGGTCAGGGACCTCGATTCCTTTTTGAGTATGAGTAGAGGATCCTTTACCATGGAAAATCTCGGGGCCCCCATTATCCCCTCTCCCCTTAGGATTCAGCACTTTGACAGCCTCATTACCAAACTGACGGGGCATATCTTTAATTGGAAAAACAGATTCTTATCTTTTGGAGGTCGTATTACTTTGATGAACAATGTTCTTGTGTCTATTACCATGCGCATACTTTCCACCATGAAGGTCCCCAAGAGTGTGATTGATAATTTGGAGAAAATTATGGTGTCTTTTATATTGGATGCACATATGGAAGAAAGGCATCACTGGGCTTCTGGGAAACGCATGGCTAAGCCTCTCTCTGAAGGGGGCATCAATATGAGAAGTGTCTCTTTGACCATGTAAGGTCTTCATGCTAAGCTTGCGTAGGAGGCCATCGAAGGAAGAACGTTGTGGGGCAGGACAATGCAAGATACTTATGGCCGGAGTTTGAGCGATCATCGGGCGTGCCATTATAAGACATGGAAGTTGATCCAACCTTATTCGGAGGCCGTTGAACAACATTCTCGCGGGCTGGTCGGGTGAGCTCTCTATCAAGGACTTTGCTCGAATGATGAGAGTCGAGTCAAATAATGACCCATGGGGGAAGGTTCTTTGGTGTAAGGAGATCCCATCCAAGTATAACTTCCTATTATGGCGTGTTCAGAAAAAATCCCTACCAACTGATGATAACCTTCAGCACATAGGAGTGAACCTGGCCTCCAAGTGCTGGTGCTGTAGGAATTCAGGGTTGGAATCGATTGATCACATTTTTTTATAGAAAGTGGGACAAAGGTATATGGAATGCCTTCGGGTCCTTCTGTGGCTGGGCTGACAGCGGTGGGGAGCCTGTAGAGTTCTACTCTTCATGGTTCCGCGGTACTGGTGTGCAGGGGCCTGAGGGAAAATCCAGAGCTATCATTCTCATCGCGGGCTGCTGGACCCTTTGGCAGGCCAGGAACGATGCTCTCCATAAAGGTTTTAAAGGCCCTAAGGTTATAATTTCTTTCCGGATGAGAAATACCTTTCAGGATCTTATCAGGTTGTGCCCAGATTACTTCAAGGCCCCGTCTGTTCAACCGTTCTGCTCGAACCTGATCGCTGGCTTCCGGAACATCAGTATGGGTCAGGGCCGATGGGTCTGCTGGCATCCCCCAGTCCAGGTTCTTAATCTGAATACAGATGGTTATTTCCTTATGGGGGGGGGATGCATAGGGGAGGTGTTTTTCGGGACTATATGGGGTCGGTGCTGGCTGCTTTTGCAACTTCCTATGGTAGTGGTGACACATTAAAGGCGGATACTAAAGCTCTGGCTACAGGTTTGGAGATGTGCGCTCAAAGGGTGATTTCGTTGATAGTGGTGGAAACCGATTCTATGATCCTTTTTAAAGAATTGGGGGGGGGGGTGAAGGTAGTGTTCCCTGGAGCATTGCTTATATCATCAGGAAATGTCAGCAACTCATTGGTTCTCATATAGAGCTCACTAACACTTGGCGGGAGGGAACTATGGTGGCAGATTTTCTAGAATCTATTTCATATCCTCATCGAAGTATGTCTTTTCTTAGTCTTGGTTCTTTTCCTAGCGTGGGGTTGAAGTTTGTTTTTAATGATGCTCTGGGCCTGCATTACTTTAGACCTCCGTAATGTTTTTTCTTGTCCTGAGGTATTTTTGCCTTTCTAAAATCAATAAAAATGTTAATTGTCAGTCATAGAATACTAATTATTTCATAAATATCATATTTATTCAATAAATAAATCCATATAAGCATCCATGTGAGGTGGTTATGAAAAATGAAATATAGCGCTCTATGGAGGCAATAATTGGCACACACATATGAACATCATTTTCATTTTTCATAGAATAAAAGGATGATAGAAAATGGTTTATCTTTTAATAATATTATAAATATTATAAATATCATATTTATTCATAAATATAATTTTATAACCATACATTTAAGGTAGTTATGAAAAAACAAATGTGTTGCTTCGTAGAGGTAGTTTTCCAAATGTACACACGAATGATGTTCTCATTTATTTGAGGAAGTGGGAAGGGTAGATAATGGTTATACCATTAAAATAATAATAGTTTAGTATAATAATATTACTTATTTCATTATATTATATTTTTTGAATTATATTTATAGAATAATGGTGATAATAAAAAAATTTAAGAGGTGATTTGTACTGATGTTGATAATTTGAACCTTCTCATAGAAGACCTTTTAGAAATAGAGGATTTTATGATTTTACATAGATCAAGGGGATGGAAAATGTGGAATATGGATATAGTGTAAGTAAAATGGGAATATGTCAATATTAATTATAATTTTTAGATTATATGTAAATTGGTGGTGGAAGTATCCTTTTAAAAGTGAGGGAGTGTCATTTTTGTAATAATATAGAAGGAAAAGTCACTATTCAAGGCATGTGAGTCTAAAATTTGATAATAATAGAGGTTTTTATGAAAATTTGGTTGATAAAAACCTTCACCAAACATTTTTAGATAAGTTTTGAGGAATTTTATACATTTTATCCTTAGTTTTAACATTTTCCATAATTTACTTTTACCATGGAAACTCATTTTTTAATCTCTGTAATTTATCTTAATGACCAAAATTTAAATTAGCCTTATTACCTAATTTTAATATTGTGATTTAATATATAAAAATAATTTCATCAAATAAAATTTTTAAGGGTGATAAATTAATTTTAATATTTGTGCACATAACACTCAAAAACTGTATTTTAGAAAAAAGTGTACTTTCAAGAATAAAAATTATGTTTAAGATGAAATTATCAATATTGAGGATTTTAATACCATTAATTAGTTTATTTATATTAAAATAATAATTATTTTTCTTTAAATTCCAAAAAAATCCAAAATCCAAAATTATAATATTTAATTTAAAAAGGATAAAAATGGGTTTTATTTGAGTAAAATATTACCCGAGTTCCAAAATGTTAACACAGGTTTTATATATTCAAAATAGTATAATTATATGAATAATTTTACTTCATAATTTTTTATTGTTAAAAAAGATTTATAATATTTCAATTCATACTTATTTCATGAAAACGTTATGAATTCTATAGTATTAGTGAAAACTATATTTTTCACTATTTACCTAAAAAACCATTTAAAAAACCACAAAAATTCATCCTAAGATAATATTTTCTTGATGAATACAAGAATTTAATTCATTTTTTAAATTCAAATTCTAACATTTAGGAATTTAACTATTATGTGGAAACATTAAATATAATGATTTTTTTGTAGAAAAATATATTTTTAAAATATTAAATGTTTTTATTCTAATTTCTTATGAATTAAAAATTAAAATAGTATTAAAATATTATTAATATCAGTGACATATTTTACTATAATTTAACTATAATATATTTATTTTCTTAAAATAAAAATATATAGCACATAAAAAATAAATTTTTAGAATACATTTTAAGCATAAAATGGTCTTATTTATTATTTTACTACACTAATTGAATTATATTAATGAATTAACATTAAAAGTGACCTTTATTTTTATTTATATATATAGTTCATTATTATGTGACATATATTTATATCCTCTAAATTAATGACTACATTATAGTCGTTATATCTACTACTTATAATTTTATCTTAATGAAATATATTGCGGTTTGTTTTAGTTTAGTGTTGAGTGTAATAAATTCTATTGAATATTGTATTTATTAAATGAAAAATTGATACTAAAATATAAGGTTTTTACATTATCTACATTTAATTAAATCTAATCCTCACAAATTTAATTATCAATCACTAATTAAATATCTAAGAGTATTTATAAGATAGAAAGGACTCAAAATATAATTTATAGCGAGTTATCAATTTCACTATCTTAGGATATACTAAAAAGCTCAGATTTTATTTTATAATTGGAATATATTAAGATTCTAACCATTTTCCCCAAATATTCATCATTAGTTTTCTATATGTCTTAGAAATTTATAGATACACACCTCTAACAAATTCATTTTGATGATCCTATTTCCAACCAAACACTAAAAGAAATTTTTTTTATCTTAATAATATCTTATAAAGATAAACCATCATATGAATAAGATAAATCAATCCTAATATATATTATTATATGAACCTTTTTTATTATCCTATGGTACTTTTGGTCTAATATTTTTTTCTTTAAGTTAGGTTCCCTTATACTTCTTAACCTAATCCAAAAAATAACTATACCAAAATTATCATAAACTCTTATAATATTATATACCATAAAATAATTGAAACCTACGATCTAAAAATTAAACTTTCCCTTTATCCATAAAGTCACATATTAGTTAATATATACCTTAACTTATGAATCTATATGTTTTAATCCATGTTATCCAAAATCATCTCTTATTAGGTTCTCTAACTTGAATATATTCATATCCCTCATATTGATTCATAAAGATTATGTGAATTAACCAAAACATATTCTATGGGAGTGTCAATCAAGGTGTTCATTTAGAAATCTTTATTGTAAACCTAGTGATGATCAAGTTAATACACAACTGACCATTTTCAGGGTTATTACCCTTAAGTGAATCTATACTTGATTCTATATCAATTTATCTGTATCTAGACAAATATGCTATTTATAAGAAACCTAAAACTCTATACTTTACCAAAATTTTAGGATATTTTCCTATACTTATACTTCTCCTTATATTTTATAATAATGTATTATAAACAACATTTTAAAAAAAAAATTAATTGATATCTTTTATATTATATCCTAAACCCAAAAATTCCGGAAAAAATATGGTCTTAAAATTGAACTTAATCCTCATCCTGAAGAAACATAAAATCACATGATAATAAATACATACCTTAATCATGCATACTACAAAAAGATATTATTATTTTCCCAAAATAATATGAATTTACATGACATAAAATAACATATTAAGACTAGAGGTTACCTATAACTTGATCATGTAATCTTCTTAAACTCTAAAGTTATCTAAATCCTGATTTTATACCAACTGTGATTTTCTCAACCCACACTCTCAGAATCCAATGTGAATAAATATATTCCTTTACATATCATCTTTTAAGACAACTTTAGGAAACCAAACATAAACATTCATTATTAAAATATCAAAAAAAAAAAATATTGAGTCACTTACATAATAAGGAAGTGACACCATAGACCCATGATATCAAAATTTGGTGTGAATAAACACATTATTTATGTACCGACTTTGAAATGAACCAAATTAGACCAATTTTAACCATCAATAACTACAATATCATTAATAAATGTGAAGTAAATTACATTCACAAGACCTTGGTTTAGAGTTTTATAGAGTTATGAAAAAATTTCACCTAAAAAATATCATATATTTATCATGAAATGGAAATTATTTCCACTAAATAGGGAAATAATTAATCTATAATAAGCCTAAATTATCTCAAATAAATTCTCCTCATATGATACTCTTCTGGATATAACATGTGTAATACTTTTCTTCATAACCTTGGGAAATGGTAACATAATAAATATGAGATCAAAATATTAGTAAGGTAAAACATATAATAGAACCTATCAAAAAATGAATAATATGGAAAGAATAAATTCTAATAAAATAGTACCATATATGTGAACACATGATCTTGAAATAAGTCCTTGAATGATATAATAATATAAAAAATAAAATGGATAACAATAAATAAATTCATGGTGATGGAAAGAATAATGTTGGAAATATTTTACCATCATTTCATTAACCAAAACATTATTATTTATGTCAAGGAAACAACCAATACATCATTATTTCCACCATGTTCACAACCAAGACATCATGCTTTTATTGGGTAAACATACACTAAATTCCCAAACCTGTTTTCTAATGAGATCAAATGATGTATCGAGGGGATATATAATACCGAGCCACACTCATAATTTATTTAAGTCTAATGAATTAATTATGTGGATTATATGAATATAAATTCAATGCACAATAAAATTTCCTTGGTGTAAGATCCTATGTCTACACTGTTTGAGAAGTCCAAAGGAATTTTGAATTTTCAATTTGCTGGTGGGACAGTTTTAAAAAAATATTTGGAATATAATTCCAAGAATTTTAATACTTTAAAGTGTTGTTTTTTGGATATCATTTGGGTCCTAGGAGGTGTCTTGGGATCCCATATAAGTCCCATGAGCTTTGGACTTCAAAAAATTAGTTTCGAGAGAAATAACCTAGGGTACATGGTTAGTGAACTGTTAGTGATAACCATGTATTCCAATCATGTAAACTATTTTATATAGGCACACATATTGTGAAACCATTTGGAATTATCTTGGAAAATCATGTGTATGCAAGTGTATTATAGACACTTCATAGGGTTGGTGCATGGTTTGGGTAATCCTATACCATAACTGTGTGAGGTGTGGGTTATTTGGATAGTGAGTTCAAACGGTTGGTACATGGTTTTACAAACCTTGTGACCAAACCATGCACACCATTTCCCCTCTATTATTATAAGTTTATTCCCCTTTTTTCCTCATTCATGTAGGAGCTCCCCCATGCATGCCCTCCTCTTCCACCCTTCTTCTATGGAAGATCTCCTTGATTCTTCATTTGTTTCACAAATCATCACTTGCGATTAAGATCCATCGATAAGTCTAACTATAATATGGATTAATTTAATATTTTATTTTTCTTTCAACTTTAATCACATTGTTTATGTGTATCATGACCTATTTACAAGGCATTTACCAAGTTTTTCATTTCTTCTTGATTTTGGTCGGACTAATAGTCGATACTAGATGTGTGAAGCTTACTAAGCATGAGGTAGGTGGTCTATATGATTTTACATAAAAGTATTAAAATTTATAAAATGTTTCATTATTCTAAAGTCCAATAATTCTAGGCATTTCCCTAAAATTTATATTTCCTTTAATCAGTTTTCTAAATCCCAACCTAGATGTAGTCCAGTCCTCCCTTACACTATGGGAGGGCAAAAAACTCAACTAGAACCACCCATTAGGGTGATTTTAGATTAATATTAGGAAAAAATTAATTTTTATGAAACTAAAACACCTTATAAGGTGTTTTTGGTTTGGAACTTAGTGAATCCCCAATTTACTATTCCCCTAAGTAATAAACCCACCCCTTAGGGTGTTGTTTGGATTTTACTTCCATGAAGACCATACCTAAAGTGGAAGAAAAACACCCTATTTGGGTGTGTTTGATCTAGGAATTAAGAAAACCCCAAGTTTTTTGGATCCAACCACCCATTAGGGTGTTCTAGGAATGTCACTTAAATAATGGAATTATTAGATTGACTATGGGAGTGTCATGGGTTAATTACACATTTTTAAGAACTTAAGGTGTCATGAATAAATTAAAGATCCAAAATTGATCTCTTATTATATAATTATAAAAATAAATAGACTAATTTACTTATCAATTGATATAAGTACCTTATGTGTCACATCCTGACCAAACACTACTTTTTTGTTTTATTTATTTTTGGGACCTTTTTATTTTTATTTTATTCCAGGTGTTTTCCCCTGAAATTATACATTTTGTAAGGGTAGAGGGTGGTGTATGGTTTGTTCATGGTTAGTAGAAACCATTAAAAATCCCTTAATAAACCATGCATCCCAAATATAGATATTGTCTAGCCCAAAAATCTTGGCACATGAGTGTACATCCTTTCCCAGGAGGCCATTCAACCTAAGGTAGAGGCACTATATCCCTACATGGTTAGGAAAATGGTTTGTGAAACTATGTGTCCCAAACCATGCAACTCCTTCTTGCTGGTATAAAATAACCCACATGGTTGGTGAATGATCTAGAAAACCAAGCATCCAAACCATGAGTCATACCTAGGTTCTTATAAAAAAAATGGAGTTTCATGATTTCCCCTTCCTATTTTACAAAAAAATGAACAAAATACCTCCCACCTTCCCATTTTCATTCAACATAGTCTCTAGGGGGATTCTCCTAACACGCTAACCCCTTCCCATAGCCTCCATTTCATAACTGATTTCTCTACCGATACATGGTGAGATCATCTAAGGTGATCATTTATTATCCTACATTCTATTATTCATTCATTTTATTGTTACTTTTTCCCTAACCCTTACAATGAATGTGCCATGGTTAAACCCTTACATGATCTGGCTTTTCTTTTTGGATGTTTTTTGGTTCCTAGGGTTTATGGGGTTTTATTGAGGACCATTCAAGGCATGACCATTGAAGGTAAATAATTATTCATCTATTTTGTGTAGGTTTTATTCTATTATTCTTCTTTAGACCAATTTTAATTAGTGATTTTGTGAATTTTGGGTTTCTAATATTTTTATAGTGCACCTTGGACCACCTTAAGGTATATTTGGTCTGCCGTTGGTAAAGACAACACTGTTTTTGGTTGGTTACTCTATGTATGAACTTTTAATTTGAAAAATATTATTTCTTTATGTTTTTATTAGATTTTGTCATTATATAATGAAGTTATTATATTATAGAATTTTTTTGTATTCATTTAATTGAGTTTTTATTTGTTTTAAATGTTTTCCCTTAATTTTTTACATGTTTTTTTTATGAAATTATGTTTTAAATATTTTTCCAAAGTGTTAAACATTATAAATGTTCAAATATGTTCCAAATTATTTATAACTTATAAATTGTAAATTAAAAAAGGAATTTTGGTCTTTGACCATTTTTCTACCAAGGTTTTATGGTATGTTTAGTTTTTTAAGGATCTTTCAAAGGATCTCAAAATCCAATAAATTGTTAAATGTGACTTACACACACACACACACACATAGGTTCCCTATTTACACATCTTCACTCCAAGATATGGGAACATCTACATTGGGAAAAGGGGTATATATTTATATTTCATGGTGTATATGTGTTTAAGTGTGAGTGTGGTTTTGTAACTTGAAAGTTTTAGGAAACTGTTGTTTTCCTAAAGTAAAATGTTTCCTTTCTAAAATGATGTGGCCCAGTTGGCGCTTTGAAATGTTTTATGGAAATTAAAACTCTTACTAATTCATGAACCATGAAATGGAAATGTTGTGTGTGTTCCAAATGTGTGGAATGTGATGTAATCCCAATAAAAGATATTATACCTTGTTTAAGTAACTTGAAAGGGGGGTGCACTTGAGAAGGGAGTTCAGAGGTGAGAAAGTGAATAAGTTATTTGTATATAGGATGTGATATTTATATATATAATAGATTGGTAAAATTCACCACCAATTATACATCATAATAATACTTTGGTTGTTAAGTGGGATACCTAGGTACACATTCCCCACTATTTTAGATTATACACTGACTAGTGGTCCTGAGTTAGATGACTTGACTACTCTTGGGATATGCCCCTCGGTTGAATCAGTGTGGGTGTCACCAAATGTTAGGGAAGTGTTATTTGTGTCCTAAAATAGTGGATTCTGATTATATACATGCTTATGGATATGTACTAGGCCTTATCATCTAGCTATTAAGATCCCATAGAACCTATTATACATGTACACTATTTTCCTTGGTTTTACAGAATTTTTATAAAATGATTTCAATGTTATAATTCTGTACTAAAACTCTTGTTTGAATTTAGTTCATTATTTTAAAGTATTTATTTTAAATCCTTCTATTATTTGGAACTATTTGAAAATGGAAAATGGAAAATGGTTTTTAAGAAGTTCTAGCTTGTTATTTTCTTTGAAAATAATTAAAAACCCTATTTTATATATGTTTATATTTTAAAATAGAATTAAATATATTTCTTTTTAAAGGTAAGGAAAAGGTAATTGTTTCTCTTTTGGAATACCCAAAGATCATATTGGTACCCACACCTATATATCTATTTTTTTTGTGATAGGTTGATCTTGGATTGTGTCGCTCATGGAGTGAGCCTGGTTTCGTGGTTGGTGGTGACCTATAAAGTCCCATGGAGGTATGCCTGGTTGTGTGTTTCTTTTTTACTGCTAGTGTTAGTTTTTAATATATTTTTAAATTTATTTATATGTAAATTTATGGATTAAATTTTTCCCAATTGAGTTTGTTTGATGACTGACACTAGTTTCCATCCTAAGAGGATTGGTAACGCCTCTCTAGCCTTGTTGTGGGCCAACTCAAGTCCTAGTTTAGGGTCGACCCAAGTTGGTTCATGAAAAAAATGGTATTAGAGCCAGATTTTCCCTTATTATTTGGGGTTTTACAGCAGTGTAGAGATAATATTATTTAAACTTAAGTGTCCAGTCATAGATATGTACTTGATCAGAACCTATTTAGAAAGAGACTATAATTTTCAGGGTGGTTCAGGATGTTTGTGTCTCAAATATGAGATTATTTCTCTAATGTTTCTGAGGTTTTTGGGTCTTTATTTGAGTGTTTATGGTTGGTATTGTGGATTTATAGGGTTTTTTGACAATCTAAAATGATTGGAGTGGATTATTATAGGGATTTAGAGGGTGAAAAAATACCGTGTATGGTCTAGAAAAGTATGAACAGACTATATGGCTGCCTCTATTGACCTCTAGTTATCTTCACATGGTTGGCACATGATTTTCAAAACCATGAATCCAAACTATTTACAATTGTTGTTTCTTTATTTTTTATTTAATTTTTATGATTTGGGTGTTGTGTTACTAATTTTCATCCTTATTCTTAGTTTAAGTTGAATTTTTAGGTGTTTCACTTGAGTTTAAAATAATGTTTGGTTTATCAATGTTGGATTTTCAAAATAAAAAATTTGATTCATTTGAAAAATTAAGTGGAAATTATTTTGTATTTTGAAAATTTTAGTGAAATTATGAAATAAAATTGAGTTGGGAATTTATATATGTTTTGTTTTAAGGAAAAAAGGGTAGATTTAAAAACTTATTAACACTGTCTGAAAAATAAATTGATATGGACTCACCATTTTTTTGACCTTTAGTTCTTTTTATGATAGTTAACATATGTGTATGTGTGTGGTAAGGGAATTCCTCTATGTATGCATTGATGTTCATTGCAGAAATTGCTATGCGTACATATATGAAGCTTCATAGGATACCATTAGTGAGTTTTTAATTTTAAAATTTGGATTTAGTTTTCCAAAGTGGGTTTTAAAAAGGAAAATATTTATGTTTGGTGAGTAGGTATTCTTGGGTGTTTTCTATTGTATTTTGGGGATTTCATTTTGGGAATCTTTGGTTTGGTTATGTTGGTAGAGTTTTTGAAGTGGCATTTTGATATTCGGGTGGTTGATTCGTGATTGAGATGTGGAGTTTTGGTTTATTATGTGTTTGATTTGGATTGTTATTCATGTTTTTCAAGTATTCCCCCACTAAGATTTGAGGAATTTCAAAAAGGATCTATGGGTGTATCTTCCACCACATGTTTTCTAGTTGTTAAGTCCCATATCTATAATTTGGTTCATTTGTTATAGACATTGATATGGGTGGATCTCAACTAACTGCTCAATATTAGGAATTCATTGAGAAGTTTCGAGAGTTGAACTATCCTCATTTTATTGAACAGTAGTAGACAAGGAATACTAAATAATGACTATGAATCATTGAGGGGATATTTATTAAGCTTTAGATTACTAAGTCTTTTAGCTCATGTTTTCAACTTTTATACTAGAAGGCCTAAGCTAGAATAGTGGAAGTCAATTTTTTAGACCGAACCACAAAAGGCCATTCATGATAAAGATTCAAAGATTTGTTCATCTAGCTATATTTCTTTGAGGTTGTAAAGGTACTAAAAGCTATATAATTATACTATTTTAATTAATGTGATTTAATGGTATTGGTGTTTGTTAAGTGTTTTTCCAATCTAGTTTTATATCTTCTAGATCTTTCTTGAGATGAATTCTTGAAGGCTTGATTATTTAATAGGGGGATCTGATTTGAACTTCATCTGGTAGCGCCTTTGTTCCCTAACATAAGAAGAAGTGGTGATGTAGGCTATTCCAGATGAAGCTAGTTTCTCCAGAGATCCAAATGTTGTTGCCATATTTTCTATACATGGGAGTAGTGGAGGTGGGTCTAGTAAAGGTAAAGGGAATAAAGCTATGTCTAGCCTATTGGGATGTGGTATGATAATTCTGATGTGTTTTTTCTTTCCATATTCATCCACGATTAAGCTATGAGTGTGCCATAAATGTAGGAAGTCGGGCCACACTAAATCTTTATTCCTCAAAGAACCAAATACCTACCATACCTATGGATGTATAGTTCATTTGAAATGGTTTTTCCAAGGTGTTACTAGGAAGTAATGTGTATCCAGATGCACTTCTTCAAAGTATCCCCCAACCCAGTTCTAGAAGCTTGGTGATGATGTGGGAACTATTTAATGCTTCTTTTGTTGTAATTTTTTTGTATTTTTCTTGTTGTGTTTGACAACTGTTCTTTTTTGAGGGATATAGGATGACATTATATATATTTTGGGAGTTTTTTTAATAGAAATACCTCTCTTGGGAAATTATGAATCTTTAAGTTATGGAATGGTTTTTTTTCTTATTCCATTCCTTGTCTCACATGGATTTGGTTTTATTAGGGCTTATAATTTTTCTTAAACTTGGTAAATTAGTGTTCAACCAGAGTCCTAGCACGGTAGGGAGGCCACTATAGAGGTATCTCATGGTGAACCTAGTTCTCAAGCTCCCCTGATGGGGAAAATTATTGTTTCCTCCTCACCTGACCTTGAACATAGTATTTTAGATGGCTAGGATAATGGGTTGTGTGATAGATTATAATGGAGATCTTAAAATAACCACGATGATTTACTATAGTGAATTCTATGTTAGGGTTTTGGGTGTTTCTTATTGAGTGGTGTTTGGAAGGGTGAGTCTCATTCATTTGATTCCTTTTTTGTTGGTTTGAGTTTCTTCATCTCATGAGATGTTTTATTAGATGTTTGGTTTGAAGACTGAGGATGATATTTTTAGCCTCTTTTGGTATCTAATAGTTTTGAGTTTTAGAAGAAAAAAAGAGTTTTGGTTTTTAGTCTTTGAATTTTCAAGACCTGCCTTGAGTGGTTGTTCATAATCTTATTATGGATTGATCAATTGGCCTCCTTTGGGACTTTATGGGGGAAAAAGTGTCATGGTGGGGATAATTTTCACATCTTTACCTGACACTACCCTATTAATTATTTATTTTTGATTCATTTTTATTTTCAACTCCTCCAGTGTGTTTTTACCATGAAATTGAAAATTTTGGAAGGTCAGAGGGTGGCTTATAGTTGGTGCATGGTTATTATAAACTGCATTCCTTTCCTCAACAAACCATGAAACCCAAATAGAGGCACTTAGTATCCCACATAGTTAGGAACACGAGAATGTGACCCTTATCCGAAGGCTCTACATCCTAAGGAAGAAGAAATAGTGCCCTGCATGATTGGGAACATGATTTTTGAAACCATACAACGCCCTGTTGTTGGGACATAAGCACCCACATGATTCGTTCATGTTCTATCAGGCTATGCAACAAAACCATAAAGCCTACCCAAATTCTTAAAGAAATGGAATTTTATGATTTATCCCTCCACCTTTTCCTCAAAAATCATTTGAATCCCTTCCCTCTCCATTTTTATTCGACCAAACCCTAAGGGGATTCTCCTCGCACGCTACCCCCTTCCCATAACCTTTTTTTCTTTGCTAATTTCTCTAATGATTCTTAGAGCGATAATTTCAGGTGAGAATTTCTCCTCCTCCATTCCCTTATTCTTCTATTTTAATTTCACATTTTATCCTCCCCATTGTGATAAAGATGCAATGGAAAAACCCTAACCCTATTCAAGGGTTCTTTTTGGTCAGTTTTTTCTTCCTAGGATTTATGGGGTTTGATTTAGGACCATTATAGCTATGAATGTTGAATGAGATGAATTCTATATCAGTTTTTGGTAGGTTTTCTTCGATTATTCTTATTTGGACCAATTTTAATTAGGGATTTTGTGAGTTTTGGTTTCTCATATTTTTCTAGTGTTCCTTAGACCTCCTTGAGATAAATTTGTTCTACCATTGGTGAAGACGACACCGTTTGAGGTAGATTACTATATATCTGAGCCTTTAATTTGAAAACTATTATTTCTTAGTCATTTTATTGGATATTTTCATTAAATTAAGAAGTAATTATATTATATAAAATGGTTTTGATGCTTGTAATTGGGGCTTAAATTTTTTTACTTGTTTCCCCTAAGATTTGACATCTGTTTTTTTTATTAAAGAATGTTTTCAATCTTGTTTTGGAGTTCTAACATTCTAAATATTGAAATGTGTTCCAAATGATTTATAATAAGTGAATTGAAAATTACCAAATGTATTTTGGTCTTTTGACCATTTTTATACCAAGGAATGATGGAATGTTTGGTTTCTTAAGGATATTTAAAAGGATTTTTGAAATACATTTAATTATTAAATGTGACTTAAAAAAAAACACACACACACACACACACACAGAGAGAGATATATATATATATATATGTTCCCTCTTTGCACATATTCACTCATGGTGGTGGGAACATGTACATAGGGTAAAGGGATATATATATATATATATTTGAAAATGTATATGTGCATAAGTGTGAAGTGTGGTTTTGGAACTTGAAAGCTCTGAGAAAATGTTGTTTTCCAAAATAAAAGTGTTTACTTTCCAAAATGACGTGGCCTTGTTAGAACTTTGAAATGTTTTATGGAAATGAAAACCCCTCTTAAGTCATTCTCCCTAAAATAGAAATTTTGTGTGTGTACTAAATGTGCGGAATGTGATATAATCCTAGAAAGGTATCTTGTTCCTTATTTATGTAACTTGAAAGGGAGATATTCTTGAGAAGGGAGTTTTAAGGTGAAAAAGTGAATGAGTTATTTGTGTAAATGATGTGCAATGTATGTATATGAATTAATGGAAAAATAAACTCTAATTATATATACTGGTAAACCTTAGATATTTAAGAGGGATACCTAGGTAAATTTTCCATACTAGTTTTGATTATTCACTAACTAGTGGCCCTGAGTTAGTTAACCTGGCTACTCTTGGGATATGCCTCTAGGTTGAACCAGTGAGGGTGTCACCAAGTGTTATGGAAATTTTATTAGTGTCTAGTGAAAATAGAGATTTATCATATAAATATTTATGGATCTTTTCAAGGATGTGTTATCTAGATCATAAGATCCTATAGTACATGTTTTACTATACACTACTTCCCTAAGTTTTGTAGTATTTTTATAAATTTTTTTCCCCATTATATTTTTTTACTGAAAATATTATTTGGCATTGATTCCTTATTATAAAGGATTTATTGGAAAGCCTTAAATTATTTGGAACTGTTTAAAAATGGTAAAGGTAAAGTGGATTTTAAGAAATATGAGATTTATATTTTCTTCAAAGAGAATGGAAAACCCTATTTTATATATGTATATATCAAACAAGCATTGAATAGATTTCTATTTAAAGGTAAGGAATAGGGAATTGTTTCTCATTTGGAATCCCTACTGAGAATCATGATGGTCACACCTGTATATATATATTTTATAGTGATATGTTGAGATTGGCTTATGTCACTCATTAAAAAAACCTGGTTTCATGGTTGGTGGTAACCCGTGAGTTTAAATAGAGACATGTATGATTGTATGTTTCTTTTCATCATCCAATGTTCATTTATTTTATTTTATTTTCTAAATTTATTTATCCATTTATTTATTGGATAAATCATTCCTAACTGAGTTATTCTTGATGTATGACACTAGTTTTCGGATTGGGAGGATCGATAACACCTCCTGGGGTTTATTATAGGCCAACTTGGGGGCCAGTTCGAGGTTGACCTGGGTTATTTCATGGAATTATGGGTAACCTTGGGAGATACCTCCATGGTTGTGGTAAATTTTAATAAAATACTTGATATGATTACCTTATGTTTTTCTATGAATTATACCATTAATTACTTGGATTCCCTTTTTTAAATACATTATAACTTATGAATTATTTTTATAGGAACCTTGGAGTATATAAATTAAGGTAGCGGTGTTGGAAAGTTGTGACACCCTTAATTAAATAAGATAACTACAAAATGGGAAATATAACAAATTAATTTCTAATGAAAGGATTGGAGTGTGTTTCAAAATGAACAACCTTGATCCACATTGAATGTTTATTTTAATTAAACTCATTTCTTCCCTAGGGGATTGTATTCCTTGTATCCTTGCATATATAATGAATATAGTTATATAATGGAAATGGTTATGGTTTAAAAGTGTGACATTCCATGGATAAGACTTGGATTCTAGTTTCACTTCCAAGTGAGGACCCAATAGATTTCACATGATTAATTGGTGTGGATTCTAATGGGTTATTCCACCTTGGATCTAGTTAATGTCTTATATTCATGAATGCCTCATCCTTTCCCCAATGAATCACCTGAAAACTCTATAAAAATTATAATGCATGGGATAAACTCCCATATTCATCTTTATTTACTCATATATAGAAAACCTTGAATTATATCATTGGATCCCAATCCATCTACTCTTGATATTACATTGGACATACTCCTCAGTCTAAAATAGAGATTTTTTTTGAAAATAAAATGCTCAGGGTTCATCCCTTGGATTTTACTCCAAATCTAAACACCGTGGATCGATCAAAATGGGTTAGACCACTAGTTTTATACAAATAATTCCTTAGAATATTCCTTGGATTTTATTGGTTATGATACATGGGATTTACCAAACTCATTCTATGGATTCAACTTGATGCTTGTTCTTGGATTCCAAGGATTATAGACATGGTTCCTAGGAATATTTTATTATTCATATGATTAAATAAAGTCCAGATTAAGCCAATTTAGATGGTATTCCCTAGTTCACCTCCAATGTACAATTTTCCTTATTTATATACTACACACTGTTAAGTTTTATACTCAAAAAATGGAATTCATCAAACACCATTTGTGGTGGACTAATGAGTTTTAATCACATCCTATTTGGGCCTCCATTTTTTATCAATGTAGATCTCATGGTTATTGGTTAGGAACATGAACTGTGCCTATTTATTGTTACTTGTTTGGGGATAGGAATTGGCATGTGAGATATTGATCAAGCCTGTACTCAGACTTCCAACATGAGTCTTGTCTTTCTACTTATTTATTCATCTATTCCTATACTTGTTATGGCTACTATATGTATTTTTTGGATAGTTTTGTATAATAATAGGTTGTATAGATATTTATTTTTTAGTATTTTGGTTATAAGTTGATTTTTTATGAGGATGCTGTTTATTTCATTTTTTATACCTCAACTGTATCTTGTACTAAACCATAGGGTATTTTCTTCCCACTATAACTACTTTAGAACCTTTCTTATAGTTTAGAGACACTAGAATATGGGGAGGCATGCTTGAGGATATGTGTCCCTTTGGATTGGTTACTTGTATCTGAACTAGGTCAGGGATGTCACAAAGTGGCATCACATATTTTTTTACTTTTTATTAAAATTTTGGGATGGTAGATATGAGAATATGAGTGTTTCAAAACTTGATAAATAACTCATGTCTATGACTAAGAACCCACACATGGGGGAAAGATCAAGTTTCTATGGATGAGACTGTTGTTCATGCTGTTCATTATTAAAACTGATTATTATTTCACCTTGAGTGACTATTTATCATTTTTCCACTAGTTATTGATTTATGGTATTTATCTCTTAGGCCACTATGGTAAGATATAAGGAATTTTCATGCATCATTTTAGAAAAAAGGATTCACATGTCATTAGCATGATTGATTTGTTTCTTTTATTCCTTACTTGTGTGGTTATAATCCTTTTTATAGTTATGGTAGAGGGTTGGTTAAATAAAGTGTATGATTTAACCAAAATAGTTTTTCCTACATATATTGATAAGGGAATAATATTAAAATAGATAAAATACAATAAATAAATGAATTAGACTTCAAATAATTAATTATTTAACCTTAAAGGAATATTTAAATATCAAGGAAATTGAATTTGTTTTTAACAAAACTAATTTATTTATTATAGATTCATATTAAATGGGATTACAATTGCAACTTATAGAGTATTTTCCTCCATAACTTGAGAATAGATACCTTCATTACTAAATCCTTAAATTCATGATTCGATTCTTGTAGTCTGACCTTATTAGTATATTCCTGTATAAGAAACTCTTTAAATGTTAAATTAATTAGAAGTTTTCTTGTTTCTTTTTATAAATCCAAGTAATTAATTATCACTACTATAAAATAGGTCTTTAATAGCACTATAAATGGACTTTATCATCACTAGATTAGCACTAAATATTGTAGAGAGATTAAAATCCCAATTCTTTTATCAGTGCTAAAAAATCTCTAATAAAGGACCCCTTTATTAGTTCTTTTAATTTTTTTGATAAATGGGTCCTTTATCGATGCTTATAAAAACATTGATAAAGGGGAATACTGAAGTGTGCTATAACAACACATTACAACACCAATGTAGTGTTCTATAACAGAACACCACAACACCAAAAAAATCAATAAATATACAAAATAAATTTGGAATATATAATTAAATTAAGAGAAAACAATCTAGGATCATTTTCTCAGTTTTGGCGATGTGATGTGCATTTTAAACTAAAACAATACTTATATATTTAAAAAAATGAACATGAAGTCATACGGATCACAACATGGATCATATTGAGGTACATATAATTTTTAAACATCTCAAATGACTTATGGATAATTTTCCAAAACTATCAAAACAATATGAGTGCGTTTTCTTGGTTTTGAGTACATCACTTGTCTTTTTTAATAAATGTCATTTTAAATAGAAAACACACACTTTGATTCACAATGGTCACATAGTGTGTTGGTTTTATGTGATACTAATTCCAACATATCAAAAATGACTTGTGATTAAATGTCTTAAATTATAAACACAATCCGAGTGTGTTTTCTTAGTTTTCAGTGAGTGACCCTTTTTGAACTAAAATATTGATTTTAAACTAATAACAGACACATTGAGTCATAATGGACAAATCTTGTATCAGATTGAGGTGTAGCTAATTCATACATATAAAAAATTAGTTATGGATAATTTTCTTAAAGTTTCAAAACAATCTGAATGTGGTTTCTCATATTTGAATAGGTGAGTTTTCCTTTTTTACTAAAATTGATGTCAATTTTAAGTAAAAAGATGAACTTAGAGTCATATCAGTCACACCATCCATCTTATTGATGTGTTTCTAGTTAATACACATCTCAAATTACTTATGGATCATTTTCCTAAAGTATCAAAACAATCTGAATGTATTTACTTGGTTTTGAGTATGTTACTTGTCTTTTTTACTAAAATGTCATTTTAAACTAGAAACACACACATTGAATCATACCACTAACACCATCTATCAGTTTTATGTGAGACTAATTAATACATGTCAAAAATTACTTATGAATCAATTTAATAAATTATCAAGAAAATATGAGTGCATTTTATTGGTTTTCAGTGAATGAAATTTTTTGAGATAAACTGTCGATTTTAAACTAATAACAGACCCATTGAGTCATATCTGGCACATTATGTTTCAGACTAAGGTGAGGATGATTTATATACATAAAAAATGACTTAAGGATCATTTAACTAAATTATCAAAACAATATGAATCTGTTTGATCAGTTTTGAGTGGGTCAGTTGTCTTTTTTATTAAAATTTACGTCATTTTTATAAAAAAAGATGCACTTGGAGTCATACCAATCACACCATGCATTTAATTGAGGTATGACTGATTAATACACATCTAAAATGACTTATTGATAATTTTCATAAAGTATAAAAACAATATGTATGTTTTATTGGTTTTGAGTATGTCACTTGTCCTTTTTATTAAAATTGATGTCAAATTTAAATAAAAAGATGAATTTGGAGTCATATCAGTCACACCGTACATCAAATTGAGGTAAATATTATTCCTACATGTGTCAAATGACTTATGGATCATTTTCTTAAATTATAAAATTAATCTGAATTCATTTTCTCAGTTTTGAGTACGTCACTTCTTTTATTGTACTAAAATATCATTTTAAACTGTAAACATGAACTTTGACCTATACTGATCACATCACACATCAGTTTGATGTGAGAATGATTCATACACGTCACAAATTACATATGAATCGATTTATTAAATTATTAAGAAAATATGAGTTCATTTTCTTTGTTTTTATTTAGTGATATTTTTGAACTAAACTATCGATTTTAAAATGATAACGGGAACATTGATTCATAGCGGTCACACTGTCCATATAATTGAGGTGCAACTAAATAATAGACATTTCAAATGACTTAGGGATTATTTCCCTAAAGTATAAAAATTAGAATATGTTTTATTGATTTTGAGCATGTCAATTTTCCTATACTAAAATTAATGTCAATCTTAAATAAAAAGAATCACTTGGAGTCATAATGGTCACACCATGTGTTAGATTGAAGTGCGAATGATTCCTATTTGTCACAAAGTCTTAAAACAATACTAAATTCTAATCTAACCACATTTACATTGTATTTCTCTTTCAAATTTCCAAAACTGCATATTGACTCGATGTTTTTAGCTGAAAAACCTTTCTCATTGTTGAAATTTAGAAGAGTAGAGGCTTTTAACAATGAGAAATGTTTTTTAGCTAATAACATCGAATTAATATGTAGTGTTGGAAGTTAGAAAAAGAAAAGAAATGAATATAGAAAATGTGGTTATATTGGATGAAAGAATAATTTTATCTCTGTTGTGGCTTGTTGTAGATAGTTTAAAGTAAAGTATGAATTCCAAAAATATCTATGAAAAAAACTAAATAATTATTAGATAAAAATGATAAGGAAATAAACTTAAAAATATTAGATAAAATGATGAAAAAATTAATTAAATATATAGCATGAATTCACCTTTTCCCAATGGTTTCATGCATTCTTGATGCGTTTACTTGTTTTCATTATCTCAGTTGCTGGCTCGAAGTCCAATCCATCACGAGCATGATAAGCTTCAAAAAAACCACCCCAACTCAAGAAAAAGAATCCACTTATACAAAAAATTATTATACAAGTAATACTAAAAATAAATATAATAAAAATAAATATAAACAATACATTAATTCTATGGATAATGATTTTACTATGCAAACATTGTTGACTATAGGGATATGCTAACATTAAAGCATTAATGATGATAAAAAATGCAAATAGATATTTAAAAACAATCAATCAATGAGAAAATAAGATACATTGGATTGAATCTTTGAATCATCCGAGTGAAAAAAATATATCATATTAGGTTCATAAAATATTCATTTTTTATAATAAATAAATAGATGCACATAAGATATTCATTATTAATGGTTAATGACTTCTATTTGTGAAAATTACCTTTATGGTAATTAGATATTCCTAAGGGTGAAACGAAAAGGCAATGTTAAAGAATGATCTATTTTTCGATGGATTAAAGTGAATCATACAAAGTATTTATTAGAAGTGTGATGAAATAAATGGAGTGATTTTTAAAAAGTATTAATGAGTGGGTAATCATTTCAAATATAGATATATTTTTATTAGCTGTAAGAAATATAATAAATATTGAAATCAATGAATAAAATGTCATTGGTGATCAAAAAGTTTTGGTGAAAACTGGAAGGAGTAATACTCTACAAAGAACTCCATTTTTCCCAACTAGATCCTAAATCACTTGGAGAGACTGACAAGGATGATAATTGGATCAAATCTATGCATGGAGAGCTTGATCCGAATAAGAACAATGTGACATTAAGAGCTTGATCTGAATAAGAATATTGAAGAATTCTTATGGATAATGTTTTTGCATATATTGTTCCAAAAAATATCCATTAGTTAAAAAATACATAAGTTTTTATCTTATTTTTTTTCCTAATTCTGTAAAAATATTCACATAAAATGTCACGGTAATGTATTATAATGAAACATTTTTTATAATGTAATTGATATGGTCACATCTATGGGGCATCATATTACCACTAGAAGGACATAAAAAATGGATTTAAATTTATGTTATTAAAGCATAAAATTAAATATAATTAATAATCCATAGTGAACATAGTATATAATTAAATTATTAAATCCAAACTAATAAAGTTTACTTGAAGTGGGATTCAAAAGGTGTAATTATTTTATCCATGAAAAATAATTTTTATTTAAATAGAATAGATTTTATTAAAACTTATTTATTTAATTTATTTCAATAAATGTAAATATTTTATTTTATCAAAATAAGTTAAATCTATTGGTATACGATTTATTCTTGAATGATTTAAAATATTCTTTAAAATTTAAATAATAGAAAACTATTCATGTTAAATAAGTTACTCTTCAAATAAAATATCAAATTTATAATTTTTTTGATCAATCATAAAGGATTGAGAATAATAAATTATATCTACAATGTACTCTTCTTATACACTACTCAACAAAATAACACTTTTTTTCTTAAAACACCATGATGTTGAGGTTTTTCATAGAAAATGACTCATTGCAATTGTTTATTTTTTTTACTATATTTAATCAACCAAAATCAAAATATCTATTATATTTTATCTCAAAATTTGTATTTCCTACATAATATAGTCTAAGGATTATATAACATTAAGCCTCTTTGATTTTTATTTTTATATCATTTAGGTCATATTATTTATATTAAAATAGAAATATTTCAAAAATAAAAACTCAAAACATTTTTTTTCAATAAGTAGTATAATAAAAAAGACAAAAAATCAAACATATATAAATTTTTTTCTCACCTGATTTTATAGATTCCTTAGAATAATTTTATTATTTCATTTTATAAGTAACCCCTAAATCTATCCCAATCCTCATGATATATTTCACAATAATCCTAAATAGATCCCTTAATTTTACACCATATTTCAGTGCTCATTATCCTAGGAAAAAATTTCAAAAAAAATAAATATATAGTTGTTCCCATGTGTCAGATATTTCATCATCCATTTTTTGGAAACAAATTCTAGAATTAATTTTCAAATAGAAGGGGATAACCTTATATTTCAGTTCCTCCTCACTCAACCATCTCAGTGATAATTACTAGATGACATAATATAAGACCCCAATGATGCAAGATATTTCAACATCTAAGTGATTTAAAATGTAATATTCCAAACCAATAACAACAACGACCGCTATATGGATGAATTTTTCAAAAGATAAAGATTTAAAAGAGGTATATTTCATGGAATATAGGTATTGGGATCCTATTACAGCTCACAACAACATGAACCAACATTGGGTTTGATATATTTCAAGTCACATAGTACCAATGTTGTCCCAAGGAGCCCCAAATGATATCGGGGAAGACAATAGTTCAATATATCTGAAAAATAATGAATTTTGGGTTGTTTTATTATAGGAAATTGAAACTATAATTTTTGGGATACACAGATGTTGGATTAGAAGGTTTATTGAATAATCGAGGGAAATTAGAGATATCGAAAACCTGGATTTCATTTGAGCCCTGGTTGCAATCAACCTTTAAATTGCTTGAGACTTGAATTCAATTCTTAGAATACCTGGAGCCTTGATTCTAGCAAATATTTGATCTTGGATTCAACAATGAGGATCACTGACAATAGGTCACTTCTATAGAGAGATTTGGATATTGCTAACTGGTTCGCGATGGTTGGGGTTCTTAAAAATAGATCGTGACACTTTTATAAACACTTCAAAAAAGCACCGATAAAGATACCTTTTATCAGCGCTAAGTTAATACATGCTAATAAAATGAATCATTATTAGTGCTAATAAAGTGATGATAAATACATAAAATACTTTCTTAAAAAAATAATACTTTTTTAAAAAATTGTAATTATTATATATAAATATAATACATATAATAATACTTTTTATTAAATAATAATTTTATAATTCATTGAATATATAATTATTTATAAATAATTATATAAATATATTTCAAAAAATAATATTTATATCATTATATATATATAAACATAGTAAATATATTCATTATTTAAATAAATTTATTATAATTTTATAATTATTTATCTATAATTATGTAAATACTTTTTAAATAAATATTATTTATTTATTTATAATTATAAATGTATAAAAATAGTAAATATAAATTTATAAATATATTTATTTATAAATATTTTTTTACAAATGTATTTTGAACATTATTAATGAATATTTAATCTTAAGTTCATGCATGTTAAAAATTAGTAAAATTGATTAATTAAAAATGAGTACAATATTGAAAATTTGGATAAGTATGATTAATATAAATGATTTAAAAAATGGATATATATTGAAATAAAGATGAATACATATTGAAACTATTAAAACATAGTAAATAAATATATATAAAATAAATAATATAAATTGATTAAATTAAAAAAATATTTTTGTGTGTGCTTATGTATATGAAAATGCATTAATTGTGTATATTTGAAATTCATATAATATATTTGATCTATTTTATCAATTTAAAAATCAAACTACATTCAATTATGTCCATTACTCGATGCTATTAGTGAGTATTTTTAATTCATATTAATTTTTAATTTCAAACCATTATTCTCTAAATATATTACTATTTATTGAAAATCATAAACAATATTTTGTATTATATAAATCATATTTATATACATTAATATATATATATATATTTTATATATACTATTTATTAACATTATCAATAATCATCTAATTAATAAAATATTTAATATTTTTCTCAAATTATTTATTTTTATTTTTCATTTATCTATATATTTAATACATAGTATTTATTAGTATTTATAATTTATATATAGTATAATCGATTTATTCATTTTTATGAATAATTATTTAATTAATTAAATTTTTAATATTTTTTTAATAAACTAATTTTTATTTAATTATTTCATTTTATTTATTCAAATATTTATCAATGTTAAAAAAGTGTTGATAAAGGATTCTTTATGAGTGCTAAAAATATAGCGCTGATAAAGGGTACCCCTTATCAGTGCTAAAAATAAAGCGCCGATAGAGGTTCCCTTAATTAGTGCAAAAAAAAATCACTAATAAAAGGTTAAATTTATCAGTGATTTCTTTAGCACAAATAAAGATTCCATTTATCAACACTTTTTTCTAGAACTGGTAAATACTAGTGCTATTAAACACCCATTTTGTAGTAGTTTATGGATGTCTATTAAATAATGTACCAATTAAAACTTATAAAAGCTCAAAACTCTATAACTTGGGAATGGAAACCTATGTAACTGAATCCTTATATACCCAAATTGACCCATGTAGGTTGGTCTTAGTATACTATTCCTATCAGATAAACCCACTAAAGGTGTGTTAAAATCTTTAATAAATTTACTATTATTTGGTTCCACTAAAATGATATTCCCATTGAAATTTATTGAGCATTGGCACCATAAACTGGGAATGGATACCCACATAACTGAACCTAAGTTAGTATGAATTGACCCTTATAGGTCAACAACATTCTTACATACCTTGGTACTAAATCCCTTGGGGTTATATTTATCTAAAATGGGATGGTTATTTAATGTTTTCTTATACACTCATACAATGTTTTATTGAGTCATACTTAATTGACCCCCTTATTATAATAAAATACCTTTTGAGTATTTTTGGGCCTTATTGAAACGAGGTGTCAATTAATTAAAATTCCATTTACAACCTAAATAGAATTTACCTATATATATTGTGACTAAAATTTTCTTTAACTGATCCAAGTATTAAGAACTTATGGATAAGTAATGGCTGAAAGGAAATTATGAGATAATTTTTCTAGAATTCATTGTAGTGTCCGCTAAATTAATTTCCAAGTATAGTTTTGAAAATGTTTTCCTTTATATCTAGTAATTTTCATTTCATTTTTATGAGCCTCGTTAATGTTTATGTAAAATTTGAGTTAGTGTAATTACTTAAATAAAACCTTTTAGTCATATTGATAACAAGGACCCTAGTGTCAGGTTAGTTTGACAGTTTCTTTGGATGGGAACATGGACTTTCCTGTGGATCTTAGTTGGATTAATCTATTACATTGGACACAGAGGTTAGGAAGGAAAGAATATTGACCTTTTAGAAATGATCCTTGTTTTATATGTGGTTCCTCTTGTAAGTTAGAGATTATCCTAGTTGTGGTAGATCCCTTGGAGATAAGGTGCTTAAATAAATGATTGCATTGAGTTATCAAGCATGAGAAGTGCTATCCATCTTTCATTTTGGCTTGGTTTGGAATCTTAGTTTGTGAAATGATGCCCCAGGTAGGAGGGTGGTTGTGAAGTAAATTTATCCTGTTAGAAAATGTGAGTATCATGTATGCAAAATTTTAAGTTACTAACATGACAAGGGAATACCTAATCATTTAGTTAATTATGTGTATATAATTTTAGAAATTTATGGCTCAATAAGTCATCATCTTGTTAATAGTCATGTGGGATTACTGACCATAGGGTTATTTTTTGTGTATGATATCACATACATATAATGCACGGTGATTTTGGTCATGTGATTTAATTGAAATGGGTTTGCCTATTGCATTTAATTAATATCAATGAAGTATGTGTTTCCACATGCAGTTCCTATTAAGTTAAGAAATGAAAAAACGTGATATGTGTGGTTCTTTGGTAATCATTTAAGTATCAAAGATGTTCAGGCAATGAGATCACATAACACCTTAAGTTTTTTATTTTCCTGTATTCTTGGAAAAGGATCATGAGTTCTTAAAGGATATATTCATAGGTAACTTATAAAGTAGAGTGACTTGGACATTAATAGTTTCATCATGAGGGATGTAGCCCTGAGCACTTAATAGAAAATATAAGTTATCCTAGTGCTGGAGATGACCGTGAAAATGGATTGGGTTATATAACACCACCGATCTAAGTTAGAGTCCTGGAATTAGTGCATAATACTAATGAAGAGCATGAGTATGGATCAGAAGAGAAATACACATGTATTTTTAGTGAGACATGTTTGGGTTAGTGCTTTGAGAAGTGGTAAAAGATGAGCTAGATAATGTAGGATAATCCATTATTCTTATTAAGTCATGAATATTTTCAACCATGGATTCCATAGTATTTCCCTTGGTGACTTTTCCATGGTCCATGTGTAAAATATGGTTTCATTTCAAAGGGATGTTCAGAGATGAGAAGTCTCTACCGCGTTTAGCCATCATGTTTAGGAAAAAACAGAGTGTAAGTCACGAAAGTTAGGAATAGTTTAGTGATATAATAGAATGGATTCTACTAAGGTGAGTAGAATAATGATGATCTTGGGATGTGAGCCTCATGTGAGTGAGATATAGTATATGAGAGATAAATCATGGGATTATCATTGTGGCATCATGATGCTGCTGAATAGGTGGTGGCGAAAACATCTAGATTACTTAATATATGATAAGTTTGGGATAAAATTTAATTTTTGTTGAAGTTTAATGCCAACTATGAATCCGAGATAACTTAGGCTGAACTAAGATATATTAGTTCATGTGTATTTTTGAGGCTCGTGTTAGATCATGATGATGACTTTTTGGAAGCTGGTGATCAATTGTGAGTTTGTTGTGATAAATAGCCACACTAATACAAGTGTATCCCCCCTTACTGAAGGGTAAATTAAATTTTTATTAATTTTCTGAAGGGAAACTTTATTTTTTCTAATGTTACTAAAGGGAAACATGAAATTTTCTTAAGTTACTAAAGGTAAACATGAATATTTCTTAATTTATTGAAGGGAAACCTAATGATTTATTAGGTTATTGAAGGGTAATTTGAAATTTTATTAAGTCACTAAAGGGAAAATTAAAATTTTATTTATTTATTATAGGTTAACTCATTTTGAGATTATAATAAGTTAGTTTCACTGAGGGATGGGTATGACCCTCAGGGAGTATGATTATAAGATCATGGGATGCCTCTAGGGGTAAATGAATTGTGATATGGTAATGATGATGCACCGATTAGTGTAACCAGGTGTTTAAAAAATTATTCATATATAGGTGGTAAAACTATAATTACCACATGTAATTGGATATAGTTGGTTGGAAATTATATTAGGAACATCCTTGATAAGGTAATATACATTTTTTGGTTGTTGTCCATGATTTTCAAGGAATATCTAGCATGTTCAGTTTGTGCATGGGTGGTGAAGGCACATCCATTTGGATTTAGAATAGAAAATAAAGAGTTGGTACCAATTTGATAGTGATATTATGTGTAATGGGGTATGTTATGTTTAGAAACATGGAAATTGGGATGATGAACCATTTAGAACATGTTTTGATAAGAAATTTTGACGACAGGAGGCATGAAGGTTCAGAGTTAGCCTTGTAAGATAATCTATAAGGTTAGGATCACCATGGGATGGTTAATCCAATAAAAATAAGATGTAGGTGTCTCAGGTTAGATGATATCCATAGAGTATTATCTCAATGTTCAATGAGGAACATGATCACCAACTTAGGTTTGATTTGTCTTTTGTCTTGTGCTTAGTGTTTCACTTTGGGAGAACATCAAGTGATAAAAAATGGAATAAATCCATTTGAATGGAAGTTGATAATTGGTGTAGGTTGAGTGATGTTTATTTATTTTTACCAGGGATTCTTAGAGAAAATAAGTGCTAAGGTGGGGAGGTTGTATGATCCCATTTCCATATCAGTTGATAATTACAAAGGAATTATGAATTTTCTATCAGGTGGACATGTTGTTTTAAAAACCGATATTTGGAAGCTAATTCTTAGAGTTGGAGTACCTTAAAATATTGTGTTTGGATAAGGTTTATAGATCTTGAGGTGTCTCAGGATCCTAGATAAGTCTTGTAAGGTTTGGGATTTAAAACATCAATTTTAGTAGAAATAACTTTGGGTTCACAGTTAGTAATAACTATACACCTCAACCGTGTGGCCTATTTTATATAGGTGCACAAATTTTGAAACTATAATTCATGAAACTAGAAACCATGTCAATTTCTATAGTTAATTTCAAACATTTCACATGATTGACATGTATTTCTGGAAACTATGAAACATTACTATGCGAGGTGGGGGTGATTCAGATAGCGAGTTCACACATTTGGTGCATGGTTTTCCAAAATGTACAATAAAACCATATGAATCGTTAAAAGAGGAAAAACTACCATTTTTATATCTAATTATATAAGTTTATATCCCATTTTACTCCCCATTTGGAAAGGTATTCCCCCACACATTCACTCCACTTCCTCCCTTTTTCCATGGGATATCTCCCTTGTTCTTTATCCATTTCACCCACCATCACTTGTGATCAAGATCCCTTTGTAAGAATATCTATCCTCTAGAATTCTTTATTATCTCCATTTTATTTTAATTTCCCTCACATTTTTATGTGGTTTATTCCATATTTCTAGGAAATTTTCTCAGTTTCTAATTTCCTCTCGATTTAGGATGAATTAGAGGCCAATACTGGATGAGTGAAGCTTTATAATCTTGATGTAGGTGGTACATATGATTTTATCTAAAATTAATTCCATTTATAAAATGTTTCACTCTTCCTCAAACCATTAATTCTAATAATTTACCTAAATTTTTTAATTCTGTTAATTTATCACCTAAATCCTGATTTGGATATAATAAAATCACCTCTTACACTATTTTAGGGTGGTAATATCAAATCAAACCACCCCTAAGGGTGATTTTATCTTAATACCCATGAAAACCTTACTTTTTATGAAACCAAAACACCACAAAATTATTTTTTTGGCTTGAAACTTAGAAAATACTCAATTTACTCTTCCCCTAAGTAATGAAACCACACTTTAGGGAGTGTTTGTCTTTGACTTCCTTGAATGCCACACCTAATGTGTAACCAAAAAACAACCTTAGGTTGTGTTTGGTTTGGAAATTTTGAAAATATCTAATTATATTTGGATCCAACCACCCCTTATGATGTGTTGGGAATGTTATTTAAATAATAGAACTATTAGATGGACCATGGTAGTGTCGTGGGTTACTTAAACATTTTTAAGAACTTAGGGTGTCATGAATAAATGCTACATCCTAAGTTCATCTCTTTTAGTATACTTCTAAAAAGAAATAGAATAATTTAATTATCAAATGATATAAGTAACTTATTGTAAAAATTTTGAGGAACCTCCAAGTTTGTGGTTTAATTTTAATAAAATCCTTGATATTATTACCATACTTGAACCTATGAATTATACAAATAATTACTTGGATTATATTTTTGAAATGACTTAGAACATATGAATTATTTATATGGTCACTTTTGAGTATGTAAATTAAGGTAGAAGTGTTTTAAAGTTGTAAAATATTTAATTAAACAAGATAAATATGAAAGGGGAAACCTAATGGGTTAATGTGTAATGAAATGTTTGGGTTGAGTTTTAAAATTAATGAACTAGTGCAACATTGTATGTTTATTTTAAATAAAACTTCTGCTTTCCAAGGGAATTATATGACTTTTATCCTTGATTATATAATGAAACCGGTTATATGATAAAAATGGTTATGGTTTAAAAGTGAGACATTCCATGGATAAGATTTAGATTCCAGTTTTGAATTCCAAGTGAGAACCCAATGGATATCACATGATTAGTTGATATGAATTCTGAGGGGTAATTCCACCTTGGATCTATTTAATGTCTTATATTCATGAATGCCTTGAACTTGATTTTATGACTCACCTAGAAAATCTATAAAAATTAAAATTCTTAGAAATAGCTCTTCCTAGATTCGTCTTGATGACATCAAACATGGAACTCCTTGAATTATCTCCCTAGATTCCAATCCATCCACTCTAAAGATTAATTTATAATTACTCCTTGGGATTGGTTAGAGATTGTTTTGAAATAATAATGTTGGGGGTTCATCAATTGGATTATAATACAAATATAAATAGTGCGGATTAATCACAATGGGTTGGATTTCTAGTTCTATACATATAATTTCTTAGAGTATTCCTTGGATTTTATTGGTTCTAATATGTGGGACTGCCTAAACCCATTCTGTGGATTCAACTTTAAGTTTTTTCTTCGATTATAGGAATTATATACATATGTCCTCTGACTATTTTATTATTCCTATGATCAGAGATAGTCTGGCTTAGGCCTAAGTAGGTGGTATTCCCTGGCTCACCTCTACTTTATAGTTTTCCTTATTTTTATACTACACACTATTATGTTTTATACATATGGTATGGAATGAATTAGAAGCCATTATTGGTGTACTAAATAATTTTACTCACACCATGTTTGGGCCTCCACTTGGTACCCATGTTGTTCACATAGTTGCTGGTTATGACCTTGGACCATGCCTTTTTGCTGTTACTTGTCTGGGGCAAGGACTTAGCATATGAGATATGGATCGAGCCTATACTCAGACTGACTACATGAGTCAAGTATTTCTATTTATTTATTTATTCATATACTCCTATACTTATGATACCTTCAATACATACTTTTGTTTGATAGTTTAGTATAATAATGGGTTGTATAGATATTTATTATTTTGATTATAAGTTGATTATTATATGCCTATCATTTATTTCATTTAATTTATTTCATTTTATTTATTCCTAAACTATAAATAGTAATGAATCATAGGGTATAGTTTACCCACTATAACATCATCATAAACTCACTTATAGTTGGCAACCTTTGGCATACGCAGAGGTGAGATTGAGGAAAAGTGGCCCTCTGACTTAGTTACTTATGAGTGAACCAGGATGGGGATGTCCCACTTAGTAACAAATAAACTTCCATATTTAGATAAAAATTATAGAATATAAATAAATTCCAATTAAATATTTGAACATAATCCATAAATAAAAATAATGAGGATGATTAAACAATACATACTCAACTTTCTTAGGTAATCAATAAACATATTTATTGGAATAACAAGAATACTGATTGTCAATATTTCCCCAATCAATAAGTGGAATAAATTTAAATGTCTGAATAATAAAACAAACACCATACAGAGTAATGGGTATATAATTAAATCAATAATTTCACCAATAAATAAATAGATGGTTATCTAGGTGAATATTCTTTAAAGAAATTTAAAAATAGGGTATTCACAAAGGAAAGGTGTTGGAAGAAAAATATTTCCTTTATATAGTGCATGATTAAGAAATACAAAAGTTGAAATTTATTTCTTTGATTTTAATCCCGAAAATTAAAATAGTGTGAGAGGACTTATAAAATAATCCATATCTAATATATATACCACAAAAAGGAAACAAGTGATGAATATAAATCATATCTTAATGAAGAAAAATTGAGATGTAAACACCCTTACGATAATTATATTTTAAGAATAAAAACAACATACCATAAAATTAAAATATAATGAAATAAAATATATTTATTATACTTTAAAGGGATAGTGTAGTGAATACATAATATAAAATTAATTATGGTACACAATATCAATCATGTCTCATGGAATTGAAAAAAGAGACAAATAACACTTACACATTTAGAAACATTCAAATAAACACCCATTGAAGGATATAATTTCAAATGAAACCATAAATACCATGGATAATGAGAGGATAATGATACAAATAATTAAAGGGGTAGTAGATAAAACATAAGAAATAAAGCATGTTGTAGAATAAGAAATATGTCTCAAGGGGTGAAAATTGAGACAAAAAAACTTACAATAATGGAAACATAAGAATCAAAAGAACATAAGAGGGTTACCATGAAATGAACATTAAAATATCATGAAATTAAATATTTAAATTATAATTAAAGTATATTAGGGTGGTTAATAAACCATATAAAAGGACTTATGGTGTGTAATATCAGACATGTCTCATAGAATTGAAAAGAGTGACAAATAACCCTTACAATATCATAATCCTTTGAATTGAAATTATATGGAAGATAAAACACGATATTGAGTTGTAAATACCTTATATTGCATAAAATATTATTATAAAAGATATTCATGTCCAATATATACATCAAAAAATTTAAATAAGTGGTGAATACACATCATATCTTAATGAAGCAAAATAGAGATTCCAAAAACCTTACCTTAATTACTATTTATTAAAAATACACTCCAGCCACATGTATAACCAAAATAAATATCTTAATAACCTATTTAAGAACCTTATTAAAATATACTTTCCTTTAAAAAATTTATTTATAACCATTTGTTACAAATATATTATTTAGTTTTAGTTTATTTTCATCATCAGGTGATAGAAACTCTGATTGCTTGGTTTGTACTAGTTCAATAATGTCAAGGTTCATTATTGTTTATTAAAAACAATTTAATCACTCCTAGATTATCCAAGATTCTATAATAATAATGTTTCAATTATTTATTATATCCTATATTATTTTTTTAAAGATAAAGGTATGGTTTGTGAAAATAGAAATTGCAAAGGAATAGTTTTGATATTTTTAATGATCGAAAGGTGATATATTAATAAATACATTAAATATAAATTCCAAATTTATAGTATCATAATTTTTTTAAATAAATTATTATTACATGATATTATAATTATATGAAATTCCTTATTAATTTAAAATATAAATATTATAACATGGTTCACGTAGGTGGTAAAAACAACCCAAACATGAGCTTGTCATAATGATTTATTGAGTAAGGAATTGTTTTTATGTAATAATAATATTTATTTTATATAATTTTAAACATTACATAAATATTATATATATTCAATAAATCCATTCTTATAAAAATCCATGATGGGTGATGATGTAAAATTTAATTCATCATTCGTGGAGGTGGAAGTCCACTCGTACACAAGATTAACATTTCCATTTCACAATGAATGGGATGGAATGAAGGTATATGATAAATTTCCATTTAAGAATCATATTTATGAAATATTAAATATTTTAATTAATTAAATCCATCATTTTACCATCCCTAAGATATGGTGATGAAAAACAAACCACATTTCTTTATGGAGGTAGTAGCCCACACATACACACGATCAATGTTGTTTTGTTTTCCTTAGTGGATGGAAATTATAGTATAATGGTTACTAAGATAATATATTAACAATTAATTATATTAAAAGTAATTATTTAATTATATTATGGTGTTTATAAATTTTTTGGAAGAGAAATATGAAGAAGAAAAGACTAAGGAGTAAGAAATACTCATGTTGAAAACTTGAGACATCTCTTAGAGATCTCTTTGTAAATAGAGCCCTTAGGGAAACTTATTGAGGCCATTTGATTTTTAAAATTAGATATTATTCTAATAGTAGAAAAATTTAAGAGTTTTAGTAGTAATTTTTAACTAATAGGTGTAATATGAAGTGGTGGAGTTGTCCCCCTTTTAAGAGAAGGGTAATATTGGAAGTACCCATTGCATTTCAATAATGGTATGTTAATATTTATGGTTTAAATTCTCCAAAAGTTAAAAAAATGAATTTCAGAGTGATAAAAGGTCAATAAATCCTCTACCATTCAATTTAACTTGTGTTTTAAACATGTCTCAAGATTTTACTATTATAATTTCCACCTTTAGCATTTTCAGTTTTTATTATGGTAATTTATTTTAACCTGATTAATTTATATTTAATTACTAAAAACAAAATATTAATTATTAAATAATTTGGTCCTAATTATTATAAATTTTAGAACCATTTAATTAATTAACATGTAGTTTGTTTTAGCCTTGTAGTTTAATGTCATGTGGAAATGACATATATGAGGTCACTTAGGCACCAGGTATTGAGTTTGGTTTTTTGGAAGGAATCCCACATATCCTTCTTATATGAAGAATCAGAGTCATCGTAGTTTAATTGTGATTTTGAGACATAACCTGAGGTGGATGCCCTTGTATTGGGGTAGTCATATCATTCCACTGAATTGGTCTTACACAGTGAAGTTTCCCCAGCTGTGGAGATTCATGATGCAAATGAAATGATCGTTAAAAATACCTAATCCCGCATGATCCATTCTAGGAGTGAGAAATAAAGGATAAAAAGAAAATAGTTTCATTTTATATGGATTTGGGAATAATGTACTAGGTCAGTACTTATGGTGTGTTTGATATGAAACTCGAACTTAGGAAGGAATCCTAAATATCCTATTTTTATAGAAATTAGAGTCCTTATATTTTGATAACTTCTCAACCCATGGATAGATGAGGACGAATAGTGAACCCATAGGAGAGTTTGGATCCATTGAGATAGGGTTTCTAAGACATGGTGGGGTTCAAACCAAGGTGGATTCCCATTAGATATTAGAACTTAAGAAGGTTTCCTATATATTCTATTTATGTAAGGAATTAGAGTCCTCATAGTTTAATTTGTGGTATGCCCAAATATTTCTACTAGATAAGGTTGTCATATCTCGAGGTGTCTTCCTAACATGTACTGATTATCTTCCTGACATGTCAAAAGTGTCTTCCAGACATGTATAAGGATGTCTATACATGTATTGGTTTCCTAGAAGACATGTACAAAGATGATCACATGATCCAGTTTAATTTTCTAGAGGATAACACATAATCTGGATGGAATGTTTGGAAGAATTTGCAAGTCTTGAGTGATATGTCCGGAGGACTTCGCAAGACCTAGGTGACATTGCCTTTGGGAGTCTCATGACTTGGTTGACATGTCTGGAGTACATCTCATGATTCAGGTGACATGTTCTGAGGAATTATCAAGACTTGGGTGACATGCCTTAGGGTGTCATAAAACTTAGGTGACATGTCCTTAGGGTGTCTCATGACTTGGTTAACATGTCCATAGTACGTCGCAAGACTTGGTGTTGTCGAATGATCTAGATAGGTTATGTGGAGAAAATGATTCCTTCATATTAAAATTATTATAACCATATTTTTGTAAGTATTTTATCTTCTTCCAATAATTTTTTCATATGTTTCTAAAGGTTTTTTAAGCATTAGATTTTTTAGGTTTAATATGACCTAGTCGACATGAGGAAAATCCTTCAAAAAATATATCAGGTCCACTAGATGTACTTCACGCGATCTATAAAGTGATCATGAAAAAATATATTCATGCCTTGTGATCTCTTAGCTTGTTCCCTGGATTTTACCTGGTGGAATATTTTTTCAATTGCATGAATTTCAACTCTGAGAAGTCTGCTCTTATACACTCCTGTGGGTGTATTCACCTTAATTTGTGTTTTTTATCTATTTTTTTGTACCGAGAGGGAGGAATTTATTGGAATTTCCTACCTAGTTATATTCCACCTTTCATGGATCATATCTCATAGATATGATATGGAGTCAGTGGAGGGAGTATCTCATCACGCGCTTCGCATGATCCTACCATGGGTTGTCCAAGGCGCTGCGTGATAAGTTGAAACTGTGAGAACGCTCCATCATAAAAACACTTATTGGACCCATGGATTATCAAAAGAAATTATTATAATTTTTTCCATGTAAAAGACCTTTTCACCATTGAGCTAACATATATGATAGTCTTCACAAGATCAATATGCATACCGAAAGGCTTTCACATGAAAAAAAGGATTGTCTAGAGTTCTTCATGAGACTAAGATGGATTGTTAGAGGCATTTCAAGTGATAATGATGGCTTTTAAAGGGCCTCTCATGAGATCAAGAAGGCCTATCAAGGGCCTCTCATGTAATCAAACTAGATTTTAAAATGAGGTACTCAACCCCTTCACATGAAAATAACATATCTCACATTCATGAGTGGCTTCTATGTTTTTCAACCTTTTATCCACAATTTTACAAGACCTATGACCTCTACCCATTGGTTGTCTATTAGGGTACTGTATGATCAATAAAGGATCTCATGGTAGTGTGTGATCACTATCACAAACTATCAATCTTCTTGTCTATAGATCTAATGGGGCATCACATGATTGGGTGGATGTTTTCAAGGTCCCTCATATGATAATGGTTACATGAAAACATGTTCTCTTTTGATAAGGCCAACTTGTTGCTATAAGGATCTGTGAGGTCTTACAAATCACATAAGTACGCCACATAAATAGAAACATAACTCTCTATCTTATTAGGCTTCCATCCTTTTATGATTTTTTATATGGGGTTTTGGATGATCATCAGGAGTATATTGGAGGAAAAGTGGAATGATTAGTGGATATTATTTGGAATCCTTCACATAAACAGAAATTCTTGTATGAAAAAATATTCAGGAATAAAATAAATTTTTGTGGGGCCTCGAATAACCATAAACAGATCATGCTTAACACATGATCCATTCACATGAACTTTACAGGGTTATGCGATCACGTTTCCTCATGGAGGTTATGAAATCAATTTGATTTATCCACCTTATCTTGTTTTTTTAGAGAAAATAATTCCCATACTTTGGGTATTAATTCAATTCTATAATTACCAATGATCATTTGGTAGGAATGAACAAATTCCTCCTCAAGAGTGAGGTTTATAGGGATAAGGACTTATTCCGAGGAGAGTAAATGACTGTATAAGTCCTTGTAGATTTTTATGATTAGTGAATTGGGTGATGTTTGGGCTTCTAGATGACCTTTGTTATTCTGTGAAGAATCCTATAAATAGGAGAGAAAGGGGAGGACCATTTCACCAATGAATTTAAACTCTAGAGATCTTACAATTCTACTAATCATGTGAGTCACTTGAAAGACCTTGCTGCAAGATCAATTTCACAAGACCTCTTCACAAGAACCAATCACAAGACTATTTAATGAGATTGTTTCTTGAAATCCAATCACATGATTGCGATGTGTGAATGATTTTTCTATGAAATTTTTCAAACTAATCAAAATTTTTTTATCAATAATTGGATTAAACATTGACCTATATCATTGACTTCATGGCTATGTTATTGGATTAACATGATCCACTATCTCGATCACCCGGTCACTTGATCATTATGTTGTTCATGTGACCATCTCAAGGTCACCTGATCACAAGTCTTATGACATATCATCTGATTATGAGATACTACATGAGTTATGAAAGACCTATGTGGGTCATGTAGTTCATGGAAACTGTATTAGGTCATATGATTATGAATCCATTCATGGTTTAAGCGATTCTCATGTTGCTGTCAGAGTCATGTACCTCTTTTTATAGGGTTTTTTCTCATTAGAAATGTTCTTATTTTTATATATATGCCATCTAGTTCTCAAAAATCTTCCAAAATGGCCATCCAGAGGGCCATGATTTTTGGGAATTACAATTATGACCCTTGACATCATGTGTGTTCTAACAATGAGGCTTTGAAGGATATCCTCTCACTTGAACTTCAGATATATCCTTTTACTCCAACTTCCCTGGTATGTATTCCGTCCACTATATGATGCTGTTATTCCTTCACCCAATTACAATATTCTTTATTGATGGATATCATCTTCTATTCATTTTATTCAAACAAATATTTTCAAAGATAGTCAATTGGTTGTAGCATGGTCACAAGGGTTTTTCTATATGTTGGATAACTCCCCTTAGGGTCCATATGGTTGATATTTTTCCCACCGTTCATTCACTCAGATATTTTCAATAATACTTATCTCTTATTTAAATAACCCAGGAAGTGGTTGGAGCTTGAAATGGGGCTTATGACTTGGTGATAAATTCTCTGATGAATGGCATGGCCGTTCTGGGTTAAGTAGAGATACTCAGAGTTCAGTGAATAGCTACATACTATTAACTTTATTGGGAACTATGGGTTTCTCAGTTCCTCATGTATCATCAATAAAAACTTCTTAAAGATATTATTAGTCAGTGGTCTTATATAAATAATTCATTATATCTATCCCATGGAGAATTATGAATCATCCTTTGGGATATCTATCAAATAGATTAAATATCTCATCTTGGGGAGATTTAGGGCGAGTTCCTTCCTACCACAGATATTTGGAATGACCCTACACAAACTCAAACCTTGAAAAGGTACATGCTAACCATCATGAAGGATAATTTTAGGAAGGAATTGAATCTATGATCACTTGTTTCCTTTAGGTAATGTATCAACATCTTTCTTTGCTATAGAGTAACTAAGCCAACTACAATACACCCTCATCATTTCCCTTCCCAACATGTCTGTGACATCATGAAATCTTATTAGTAAATACATAAGGCTAGGGAGTATGCCTCATGGGGATACTAGGTGAGAATATAGGTATAACCAAGCCTTATGGTAGAATGGTTTTTAGCCATTTTTCTAAATGGATGGATTTTCCCAACCAAGGATGCATGCTCGAGAATTCAAGTGGGAACACTAGTGATGAAATCTCAATTATTATAGGGGAGGCCTTTTAATATAGCTATAATGACTCTTGACCACTTCTACCAAATCCTAATCCATATCCAACAAGAAAAAATCTATTATAGGATTGGAAGCACTTTCCAATTATCATTCGGTTGGATAGAATAAAACTTACACTATTATAAATAACATAATATACTGGGATCCCTGATGCCATATTTTTTCATAGGATATTGAATATTTCTGGTGTTGAGGTGATTCCTCTTGGCCCTAATGAATTCATTATAATGGTGAGCCAACCCAATCATTTCAACATCATTCCCTATCCTGTACTAATTGGGCCAATTATTGATAAAGAAAGTGGATCTCTTGAGGAAGGCTCATATAAAATATATCTTTCAGATGGGGTTATTAGGGACCATTTAGAAGAGATGATTATTTATGATCCATATAACCCTTATAATTTTACTTTCCTATTTGGTTTCATTCAAAGTGTTTATCCTCTCATTTCATTCGATGAGATCCCATGCTTATTCTCTAGTTTTGGCTTATATTGTCACATGAAGAAACAAAAATTGAGATTATTTTTATGAATTTTGGAATCCTTATCTCCCTATATTATGATTATTCCAAAGATTGGGTGGAAGCCTACCCAAGTGGTGTTATGAATAGATTGGTCCATTAGGTGGAAAGACCCTTTCCTCTAAACCCCATAACTATAATAGTAATGGAGTTGATTCAATACTTGGATGAGTATTCAAGGACTCATCCTCAATGTAGTGATGAACATCCCATTCGTTGGATGGAATTTGTTAAGGAAGTTGGCCGTTCAATATCAGCAACGAACGATTCATAATTTAAGGGAAGATCTCATGAAACTTCTTCTCTTGCCTCTTCATCAGTTCAACTGATCCTTCTTCCTTCTGATATTCCCACTCCAACAGTTTCATAAGAAAAAGAACGAAATAGTCTATTATGATAATATATTCAAACATTGATCATTTAGACCCACTTGGAGATATTTCATGACCCATAGGAACACCTTCACTAACTCTTTTCTGATTTAGGGGTAGGTGGCTATGACTGCCATCGATTATTTGATACCATGCTACAAATTATCCTGAGTTTGAAACAATTGTTTAATAGTGAGAAGGAATTTCATAGTTTTGATGATAAAGGTTCTTTGGCCCAGTCAATAAGGGAAGCATCAGAGGAACTTGAGTATAAATGCCACAAAACCACTCATCTACATTCTCAAATGCACCCCTTGAATGCAGAAATAGTTTAATAAAAAGCATGTGTAGATGACGCCAGAGCCCATATTCAAGCACTTTCATCTTTATTAAAAACTATCCAGAAAGGAACTGAAGATTTATCTTCTTTTATTGATGCTCTTTATCCTAATAAAAATATAAGGGAGGTGGAGCGAATGTCACTTTAGCATTCCATTGATACCTCTAGACAAATTTTAGCTGATTTGGAAAATGAGACCAACTAGATTTTATTATGATCCATACATGGGTGTATATATTCTCTATTTTCTTGAAAACTTTATGTGAGACTCCAAAATGTAAATATTCTTATTTTTTATGCACTTCATCAATGAATAAATTTTATGAACATTACATATCACTATCTATATTTCCATTATTCATGATGTGTATGAAATTTCATTTATCTAATGTCACATGAATCATCAATGATACCCATACTTTGTATACTAAGTAAAACCAAATTCCTGATATGAATGCTTAAATCACAATATATTTTTCTTAATAAATACCTGTGAATTAAAACTGACATGAGATTCCACATTGATGCACCTGCTCTATTTTTCTTGATATCACCTAATTTAAAATGATAATTTGGGTAAAATATATGTTCAAGAGGGAGAATAATCTAATATTTTCCTAAAATAGTGGAATTATCGAGCATAGATTGATTTTTTCTAGGGAAAAATAATAATTCCTACAATATTTGCATATTTTTATTTATATTTCTCTGACATTTTCCTAAGCTTCATATAGGGGAAATCTTATCAGGGATAGACTTTGATTTTTCTCAAGCTTCCCTATTACGTGTTTTTGTTTAGAATGGTTTTGTTCCTTTTCCCATTCTATGAGTGCTCAATATTTCCTAGATCATAAAAAGTGCATATTGATTGATAAGAGTCTCAACATTTTCCCAGGGTTACCTTTTTAGGTTTACAACTTAGTGAGCATTGTGTCTCTTTCAGTTAGCTATTTTAAGGTCTTGAAAACTAGTCCATTTCCATGATTTAGTTTATTGTCTTTCAGATCAGAACTTATGTTGATGTAGTCTAGGGTCTCCTAGATTGGACATTCTTTATTTGGTAATATACCATTTTTAATGTAATGTCATTCATACATGTTAATGTAAACTAGTAATAACTTCTACTCTATAGTTTAACATCATACAGTAAGGAAATGTTTTGTGTAGTTTAACATCATACGATAAGGACACCTTTTGTGTCATTTAATGTCAAGTGGTAAGGATATAAAAATGCTATGAAATTTAAAGTATTTTTTTCCAGGACATGATTGTTAAATATTGAATGGTTTAGAGAAGATGGGGATGAACGAAAAAACCTTAAGGTTTTGATTTTTCCATGATGTTGCTGGGGATCATGAGTATTAGAGTTACTCTCCCATAAAAAAGAGATGCCTCTAGTTGGTAGGTTAGAATCCATTATTCATAATCCAATAGATATTAAATGCATGGTCAAGTAGACATGTCCTCTATATTTCCCAAGGGCCATGAATTATTTTGGAGATGGTAATGGTGGATGATAAAATACTAGGGAAGCTAAGACCAACAGGATAGTTGGAATATGAGTCATGTAATTCACGTTCCCATGAGTTTAAACTGATGAGTATTTAAGGAGGAATATATACTGGGGATGAACCAAAACACCTTAAGGTGTTGATTTTCCATGGTATCTCTAGGGATCATGAGTATTGGAGTTCATTTACTTTTAGGAGGAGACGCCTCTATTTGGTAGGTTAGAAACACTTATGAATGACATGATAGGGATTACATGCATGGTCAAGTTGAGGTGTCCATACTATCTTCTAAGGGATATGAGATATTTATGAAAACTAAAACATCTAGACAAAGAATATGGGGTATATAGAAAAGGTCTATCCAAGAAGGGTTATGTAACCCTAGGGAAATTTATCTCTAGATTGGGAGGATTGGGCCCTATTCCATGTGACGTGGCTCATAAAAAGGTTTTGGAATGGAATTTCAAATTCTTCCATTGAGAAAGGGTACAATACATGGTAACGTAACATCAAGGATGTCAGATCCACTTAAATAGTATGGCTATGGGGATTGTAAATCATGGTCTTTGAATATCTAAGTTAACTAGAGGTGGGAAAAAGTGGGCAAAAGTCAACCATTTATAATTGAGTGATATTATAATGTTTCACATGGTCAGGAAATAACTACTGAATTTAAGGGTGGGAGTCATCCTCGGATTAAGGGTCCTTTTAGATGAATTGGTCCCTGTTACCAGTTTGATATAGGGAGGAACCAATAAAAAGGAAGCCCAAAATACATGTGGTTCTAGAATAAGGGCATCAACTCAAGGAACTAGGTGGGTTCTATTAGAATTCAAAGGTAAAAAAGTGGTTCTTGAAAAGTGTATTATTCAAGAAGGGTAAGAGAACCCTAAAGGTTGTGTCGTCACTTAGTGAACACATTATCATAACAAGGAGATGTAATAAATCATTAATCTAACTCTTTCTAGGATATGGGGGTCCCATAAGAATGGTTTGGATTTTACTAGGGGCTATATGGATTTTTCATTTATGTTATAAATTTTTTCTAAACTATAGATATAAAGAGTTTAGAGAGATAAGACTTTAGTTTTACTTAGGAATCCCTTTGAGGATTTTCATCTTGATAAGTTTTATGTATCTTTCCATGCCAGTTTTAGGATATTACTATTTAGACCATTAAAGGATGAAGTTTATGGTTGTACAAATTTGACCAAAGTGCATGCAGTTTAAATTTGTGATTCACATAGAACTGCTTTGAGGGGAATAATACACAACAACCTAATTAAGATAACCATGTTCAAGAGTACTAACACATCCTTTTTGAGTAGGAGATTAAAATATTGTAAATCATGGATTTAGGTTCTTAAGACATGTGTAATGATATGGGAAACTCATACCGGGGATGACCCTAAACACCCTAAGGTGTTGAGTTCTTCCATGATGATGATATACTCACAAGGATCAAAAATCTCTTCCTATAGGGACAATATATCTATGGTCGGTAGGAAAAATCCCTTAAGAATCTCTATCATGGTCAAATAGAAATATCTATTTTCCATTACAAGGTCCATGAAAGTTTTTTGGAAACCCGAGGTGCTCAAGACATGAATTGTGATTTATGGGTTGAGGTTCTTGGAAGATAATGAAAACATACCATAATCTGGTTAACTGGGGTTAGGTTATTATTGAACATTAATAAGGAATAATAATGGGTGATGACCGAAACATTTTAACATCATGTAGTGGGGACATATCTATCATGTAGTTTAACATCATTAGATAATGAAATTTTCCTTCTAGTTTAATTTAATGCAGTAAGGATGTTTTGCTTGCAGTTTAACATCATATGGTAAGGACATGGGAACCAACATGAAATTGTGAAAGGTACCCTTGGGGAAAATTTATAGTGGTCAAAGTAATTTATATGTTTGGAACACCTTTTATCCATCCACATGCTTCTAACCATATTTTGGAACCCTTATTTCATATATTTATCTCAATCCCAAGTAATCCATACATAGATCTGACTCATGCATATGGAAAATAAGATTGTTTGACTCAACCATCTTTAAAAATATGTATATGATGATTTTATGATCTATTAAATGTATAGAACTTCTATCATGATGTTTAACATCATGATACTAGGACATGGTCCCAAATCTAAAGTGTGTATCGGTTGTGCTAGCCAGAGTAGCTTTCCAGGTTCTCTAAGCTCACATGATCCAAGTTCAACATGAGAAATAAGGGATAACTGGGTATCCAATTGAGATGTGTGAAAGTGGGTCTCAGATGGATCACTACATAGGTCCCACCCATATGTAGTTACAATTGTTTTTTTATCATTGATATTATTAGTAGACCTAGGATTATAGATTCAGGTGTCACAATGTATCCCGTAATAGTAGGAATCAAGAAACACATAGTTCTTGATTGGGAAAATCTCCATGAATGTCTAACCCATACCTATAGGGGGGAATTATTCCCATTGATTTTCAAGGATAAACCATGTATTTGGAAATCTATGCATCAATATGTATCCTGTGATGAATGTAATCAAGACACACCATAGTTATTGAATGAGAAACTCTCCATATAGGTTTGACCCATACATGGAGGGGGAATTTTTTCCACTAGTTATTTTAGTTGGACCCATAATTAGAAATTTGAGCATCACTATATATCCTGTGATGATATGAATCAATCCATAAATAGTTTTTGAACTAGAAACTCTCTATGCAGGTCTGAACCATACATAGATGGGGGAATTTTTTCCATTGATTATTATGAATAGACCTCAGATTGGATATCTGAACATCACTACATATCTTGTGATGATTGGAATCAAGCCTCATGTACTTCATGAACATGAAACTCTCTATGCAGGCATGACCTATACATAGGGGAGGGAATTTTCCTACTGATTGTTGATACTAGACTCATGATTGGAATTCAAAGTGTTACTATACATCTTATTATAACAGGAATAAGACCACATGTAGTTCTTGATTGGGAAACTCTCCACCTAGGTGTGACCCATACACAGATGGGTGCATTGTTCTCATTGATTATTATGGTTGGAACTAGGATTAAAAATCTCAGTTTCACTAAATATCCCATGATGATAGAAATCAAGACACATGTAGTGCTTTAATGGAGGTGTGGTGTAAGAACAACACCAAGGACAATGGTCCCCTCAGTCAAGGTCCATAGTAATGCACAATTTTATGTCCCACAAGAGACCTCAACCATGAAGTTTAACACCATAAAAAAGGGAATTAGGGTGTGAATTTTATTGTATTTTATCCATAAATAGGCTAAACTTGATGTGAACTGATATGACTCAATCATGTGAAGAGCCCTTACCAAAATTCCTAATCCCATGTGATCCATGCTTGGTGTGAGAAAAAAATAATGAAAAGGGTTTCTATAACCATACATGGACAATTAGAAGTAGGTATAAGGGATTCATGTATCATAGGGTGGCTAGTACAAGATATATTATTGAGGCATATGTATGTATATCATTGTAATGAGAACCAATCCATAAATAGTTCAGGAAAACCATGAAATTTAACATCATGTAGTATGGATGTCATCCATGCAGTTTAACATCATGTGGTAAGGATGAAGGTTACCCGATGTGAAAAAGAAGGATTGAAGCCCTATAAATACTATACAAGAATTTGGGAAATCATATCATGAGAGGAATCTTTTATTTTTGATATGTGGATTCTTGATATGGTTTCCCAAGGCATCCCACACTTGATGAACATGGTAAGTCTATGTGTTTATGTCATGTGCTGAAGACGTTGTCACAAAGTCTGATATCTTGTGACTAGGATAGATATATTTTCCCTAGACCTAGGATTTGGGATATTGGAATCACTGTGTATCCTATGATGATAGGAATAAATTCACTCATAGTTCTTGAATAGAGATATTACCTATGTGGATCAGACTCACACATTGGGATGGGGGCACTTCATTTCAATTTTTCATAGATCTTGCTCATGTGCAGAGGGCTATTTGTTGAGTGATGTTTTCTATGCAGTTTAACATCATGTGGTAAGAAAGAATGTAATATTATAGTTTTAGTTCATATAACGAGGAACAATCATGATATTAACATCTTGAAACCAGCATGTGTGATTCTTGATGACAATTTAGAAAAGTACTTTTTGAGAAAATTCACATTGGTGGGGGGGGTGTGAAACATTCATCATTCATTGTGACCAATGAGTATACTTCATTGGAATTATCCATATATATTATTTAAGGCCATTCTCATTTGGGTTACAACTTTGGAGGTTTTTTTATTTGTATCATTGGAGTTTTGATAACCAACATCAGTTCTCCTTGAAGGAATGAATATGGCTGATCATTTTTATAGAAGTATCACGAAATCTGATTCTAATGGAATTTGAGGATGTGAAGTGTACACAACATCTTATCATTGTGACATTATAAATCATCCATCCATTTTTTTTTATTTCTCATGGTATGATATTTTTTCATAGATAGTTATTTGAATTGAGGATAATTATACTTCAATGTGAAACATTGACTTAGTTTTGTATATCAATGAATATAGAGTTTCTTGTGTAGCAGTACGTGTGGTGGTATGGTAGGGCTATAAATAATGAAGAAGATTTATTTTCCAAGAAATATTATCCTTATTCACCATTTTTGGAGTATATTTGACATATTATTATTTAAGGCCTCTATTTTTCAATTCTCTATAACATGGTAGTAGGAATAATGGTTGGAATTGATGTTGTAATCTTGGTAAAATTTCTTAAACTCAGTAGAATAGAAGTTAGTGTCATTGTTCATCAATATAATGGGAGGGACTTCGAGTCTAGGGATGATAATATACTTCATGAAGTTAATGATATTCTTCATCCCAAATTCCTTGAGGGGCTATTTACTTAGCCCATTTATAAAAGAATTCAGTAATAGTAAGTATGTACTTAAACATCTTAGCTGTGGCTAGTGGATATGGCCCACAAGCATACATTCCATATATAGTGAATGACTAGGAATATTTAACTATATATAGAAATTCTAGGTGTTTATGGATGATGTTTTATTGAATCTATCATGCATGACATTTCCTGTATAGTCCAGTATCATTGAAATCTAGTAGCAACCAATCCTCCTAATTTTATGAGAGATCCTAGTCCTAGATTGAGGGGTTCTATATGAACCTCTATAGAACTCTTCCATTATTTCAAGAATATCTCTTTATTCTATTAATATGAGGATGATTCCATAAAATCCCCTTTTTAGAGGGCCTTTTTATCATTTGACCCATCCCAAAGCATGAATTTTACTATTCGGTGTTGAGTATACTCCCTTTCAGTTTCAAAAAAAATGGAAGAGTACCATTTAGAGGTAATCAAATATGGTATCTATCTATCTAGGGGTGGATATTGGTTTGTCTTGATCTGGGGAATCATTGAACTGATTTATTTCCTCCATGTCATAGACGATGCCTAACAATACCATGATGTGGAAGATCAATTCATCCTAACCAAGGCCAAATAGGACTATATTTTCATTATCTAGTGCATCATAATGATCATTTTACAATCATGGGACATGATGAAACATTGGTTTAAAAGGGAACTCTACTATTATCCCTTTGAAATAAATAGTGAGATGGTTTAATTATTCCTTATTGATGAAATATTCACCACTAATTTGTTTTTTCACTAGCTTTGAATCCCCTTTTATGTCTAGGTTGGTTATCTATTGCTACAGGACTGGTACTAATATAGAAATGAGGGATTTATACTCCTCTTCATTATTAGCGTATCCTTTGGATAATGAGAAACTGAAGAGAAAATTTTCTTTATCTAGAAAAAAAAAATACAATACCTAAACCAACCCAATTGATCTTAAGGTTTTCCATCCACTTTCTTAGAGTACTTAGAGGGGCACTATAAAAATACATCTCCCATGTTATAGGATTTTCATAGGCATAAAAAACCTATTTTCTAGAAGTTTTGTGTCAACTGTTGTGGTTTATGGGGTTGGATGTGCCACAAAAAAAAATCATCTAGGGCCTTCCCTTTCACTTCCTTCAATGACGCTAATTGGATGTCATAATGTTATAGAATAAATATTCATTGGGGTAAATTTATATTCAAAATAGGGTTTCCATGGATGTACTTAAGCCATTCAATATGAGAGATTAAGTGGACGTCATGCTGTTGCAATTAATACCTCAAATTTTTTAGTTCAAAGATGAGTGAAAGGCAGTTTTTCTTGACATTAGAATAATGGGTATCAGTACGTATAATTGTTAGACTAAGGTAGTAGATATGGTCCTAATTCCCCACATCATTCTTCTATTCTAGGATATCATCGAGTGATCATTCCATTGAATCCAAATATAAGATGAGAAGATTTACTTCCACCAATGGAATCAAGACGGATGGGTGCAGAAAGTACCACTTGAGAATTTCAAAGGATTTTTTGTAGTTAGTATACCATCATTAGGAGACTCCCTTATTCATTAATTTAGTGAATTAGAGAAGTTTTCTCTTTAGGCTATCTATGAAATTATGAAAATAAGTGAGGCCCCCTTAGATCCCACTTAGTTCATTGAGGTTCTATGTGGGGAAATTTCTAGGATTGCACTAGTATTTCTTGATTCGACTATGATTACATGGTAGCATAGTACAAATACAAGGAATTTCCTTACTATTACCCTGAAATCAAACTTTATAAAGCTCATCTTCAAAATATACTACTGTAACTTTTTGAATATTTCTTGAAGGTCCATGAAGTTATCACATCACCATCGAGATTTGATAACCAAGTCACTGACATAACATTATGCTATTCATTCTAAGATGGTCTTAAAGATATGATTTATGGGATGTCGGTAGGTAGAGCCATGTTAATTAATATAAAGGACCTGACCTGATAGAAAAAGGTCCCCTAGGATTATTTTAAGGTATTAGATTCCACTTTTTCAAGGTTCATATTTATTTGATTGTACCCTGAATAACTGTCTAGGAAGGAAAGCTATTGGAATCAAATAGTTAAATTGATCAAGAGTTTTGTGATTGAAAATAAGAAATTGTCCTTTGGGAAGTGTTGATTAAGGTCTCTAAAATCAATGAAAACCATAATCTTCTCATTATTTTTATTTATAGGGATGATGTTGGTGAGCCATCTTGGGTAGTTCACTTCTCAAAAAAAATTGGATTTGATCAAATTTTCAAATTCCAAATCTACATTAGCAGCATGATAGGGGTGCATCATCTTGGATGCCTATGTGAAATCTCAATGGACATCAAGTAATCTTAGATAATGCATGTCCACATCAGGGTTTATCCTGGGAATTTCCTTATATTTCTATGAGAACAAAAATTAATGTTTCTTTAGAAATCCAATGTATATATCCTTCTCCTTGAGAGGCAGGTTGACACTAATCAATACAAGTTGCATGTCTTCCTCTATTCATAGATTCATCTAACTAATATCATCGACGGTGGTTGAGACACCTTCCTCAAATGTACATATCCTTATCCTCAAGATTCATGGTATAACTAATCAAAGTAGGATGTAGGTCCTTCTCTATTCCAATATTCACTACTTGTGCTCATCAATGGTGGTGGAGATGCCTTTCTCAAATGTGGGTGGGGAATTCCTATGTTAATCATCTTCTTCTTCCACTTCTGAGTTCATGGAGAAATCTTTATATATGGTAGGTAATATGAGGGAGTATCTCTCATTTTCAAGGCAAGAGAGGCAATGCGAAGAGTCATTTTCATTCCAAGCTGCAAGAGTGACTACAAATAGATTTTGAAACTAATTATTTTATATTATGTTGTCACTGAGGAAAAGAGGATCTTGGACATCTAGGATTAAGTATACATCCTCAATTATGTCTATGGGTAGCACATAATTTCCATAGGGCATACTCCAGGGATTCTCATGGGAATTCCCCAATCCATTTGGGGGTTGTAACCAACATATTTTCATCCACCATTGGTTTTTTATTTCCTATTTATAGAATTATACCTCAACATATATGGATTCGTAAGACTCAAAGGGAGTGATTTCACCACATAGTATTCCAACCTTCCCATCTATTGGGTATTTCAATCACTAATGAAATTTGGAAGGTACCGACACGTTTCTATGAAGCCAAGGTTTTTGAAGAAGAACATTATATGTGATTTCTTATTGCATAACCATAAAATCAGTATTATACATGAGGTCCCAAAACTAATCCATGATATTAATCTTATAAAGAGTTCTTTTCTCACTCTTATCATTCCCTTTAATGGTTATCTTTGTAGGAGATAAATTCCCTTAAATATATCCCAATCGTCAAAGTGTATGAATCAGGATGATTTTGATCCTAGAACCATTCTCAATTAGAGATATTTGGATGTCATCATCATAATGATTTACCAAAACTTATAGGGGTATAATATTTTCCTAGATGACCTCTTACAGATCCTGTTCTATGAATTATATAGCGAAATGGAATTCTAATTGAATATTTTCTACTCAAGAAACCTCAATTGCAGTGAAATCTATCTCAAATTACTATGGTTTTGGAGGGACTTGATCAGTGAATCATTGATTTATTTCTAAATATAGTGATCAATAGGATTGAGAGTTTGGATGGGTCCACTAACAACTATTTTAGAATGTTTTTATTTTGTTCCAAATGTCAGTACTTCCCAAGGTGGGGTTGCTACCTATTATGTGGCTCAAGAGATAAGGTATTTGAGGTGAATAAGTATGGTTTTTGTACAGAGTTTGAGGGAGTATCTCTTTATACTGGCGTAGGCCATACCAATATCCCCCTTTATCTTGGATGATCAGACAGTCACACCCTCTCTAGATAGTCATGTAATATGAAAAGGCTTGGATGACCACTAGAGGTATGCAAGACCCCTCCATGTTGATTTTAGTATTACTGGAGATCTATCTCTTGGGTCTTGATAGCTTATATGTTCTCTACAAAGATGTAACAGAAATATTGGGTTTGACCAGCCAGAATTGTCCCCCATATCCTCATCTCTTTCACCTTTAGCCTCCATCTCCCTATTCAGGTATAAGGGAATCATACTCAGAGGCATATTAATCATCATATAATGGTTCTATTAATTGTACTACATTAATAGAACCAAAGATGATATATTCATTTGATGAGGGTTCCATTTTGTGGTGTGGTGCTCATTATTTAGATGTAATAGGAACGAAGTATATAAGCAACATAGAATGCATGTGAGATGAGTATGAATCTTCCTCTACTATATTTTCTTATGTTTAATGGTTATGTACACCTCTGGGAGGTGTATGTGATGTCACCTACCTAGATGATGGGATCATTATCGATATCTGAAGCTATTATTTCAAGGTGGAATTATCTTTTCCAACTTTATTTAGAGTCATCAAGTTATCAAAATTAATCCCATGCCTATCAAGAACTTCTTTCCAGCTGCCCCTTCTTCTAGTTGGGTGATAGTTACACAAGTCACTTGTGATGGGGAATTTTCCAACATCACCTGTCTAGAATCAACCATGCTTTGGAGGATGTGTTTGAAGATGAACCAATCATAAATGGTATGACCCAACCTTTAATGGAAAGGGAAGTAGTCTAGATGATCAGTGAGATTGACCACATTTAGTTTCTTAGGCTATGGAAACTTGAGTAGATTATTTTCCATGAATGTAAAAAAAACAAACAAGAACCTGCTCATTTCAGTAGGAGTACAATTTTTTCATAAATTTCTCAAATTGTGGGTGACCCTGATCCCCTTTTACTTTTGGTCAAGGGATATTTTTTTTATTTATGCCACTTGATAGGAGGTGATGGATGATTCTAGTCCTATATTGGTGCTTTAATTGGAACCTCCATTGGTTTGAGGGTAAGAACAATAGTATATGTCTTACCAAGAGTTTTCTCCTATGATGAGGGCATGTGAAGATATTTTTATTGGGTCCGCTAAATGGAATATTCTAAGAGTTATACCATTTATGAAAACACATGGAATCCACCAAGATAATTCATCACGATCAAAGATGTTTTTATCTCATAATGAATATCTTAAGCATAGAGTTATAACAATTTCTATTGTGAGAGTGGGATGTTGAGTGAATAGGTTATAACTTTCCATCTAGTGATGAAGTCAGAAAACATATCATTTTCATGGTTCATTCTATTTTTTGAGGTTGGAAATTTTCATTTCTCTTAGTTTAGAGTTGAACTGATAAAGAAATTTTTGAAAAAGGTCTTCCCATCCTATAATGGATCATGCTGTAAGGCTATTATACCAAACAAAGGCTAGCCCTATTAAAGTATGTACAAAATATCTCATCTTGGTCACCTCCTACTGATCTCTAGGGCCCATCATTGGGAAGCATTTGGACAAGAATTTAATGAGATGTTGTTCAAGATATCTCACACTGAAAAAGGTTGATAAGGTTATATTGATGAAATTAGGTGGGGAAAATTTTTTATCCACCCATTCAGGATACAATTTATTTTTGGGGTTGATGGGTGCATGCCACCCCTCCATGGCTTCCATTCGGGAAGAAGGATATTTAATGTCATTGAGAAGTTCTTGAGGCACTACTATTTGGGATACCTCCCATATATAGAAGGTAATAAAATAATGATGAGGTGGCCCTATTTTCATCTCACATTGATTTTTGATCCATGCTAGGAAATGATCACCCTGACGGGGGAGAGGATGTCACTATAATGGAGGAAAGTCACAATCATCTTCAACTTTATCATTTATATATACTAGATACTTAGATATAGAGATAGAATTATGCTCAGATGATTCTCTTTCTAGAAGATAAAATCTTTCAGGATGGGTGGGAGGTGGGATATTCATCTTTATATGAAGATGGTAACCATTAGGAATGTTACCCCTGAGTAGCTCCTTGTTAAGTTGTCTGAGATTTTGCATCTTATCCTCATACTGTGCCAACCATTCCTACATGGAAGGAATTTTAGTTCTTCTATATGGTAATGTTATCTAGCCACACAATTCCCTTTTTCCATTGTAGTATTCCACCAAAGTGGTGGAAGCTCATTATTTTACGGTTTTGGGTTTTGGATTCTCCTCTAATTGCTCAAACATGCAGCCTTAGTTGGTGCATCTAGATTACCCTCTTCTTGAGGTATGTTTTATATATTACATAACTTTATGTTTTCATCCTAATTGACATCATCTATTGTGATGATTATGAATACATTCACTGAGGTCTATCATGCAATGGTAGTCATCCCATTACTCTCAACACAATAGGGTGATTCTACACCAGTTTCATCAGGGTCATTTATCTAAACCTTGGTCATATTGATCATTTTCAGCTTATGTCCCCTATGGGGATTAATTTACTTTTACATATATTCCTCCCATATTGGTATGAAAATTGTGACCATGAGGGAGTTTCCAGTCTTGTTTTCCAACCAGGACCCAAATAGAAGATGTTTTACATGTATCAGGAGGAATGGATGAGATTCTAACCATCTATATTTACCTAAAAACCTAGAGAAGAATGATTCCCTCTAAGGGGATGATAATGATAAAAATTCCTCCATCCCTATGGGATGGAGACTATTCAGGTCCTCCATTAGGACTTTTTGATCCTACTATTAAGGATTTGATGATTTTGGTTAAGGATTTGATGAATAATAATATGGGAACTAAGATATAAATGACCCCATCCCTACGGACTTGGGTTGATCTAGACCAATACTGATTTCTCCAAGACCCTATAGGGGTGAGATAACCTGGTGTTGAATATTGGGGTAAAAATGCTCCCAGCTATGTTGGATGGGGTTGGTTTGCAGTTGCCACCAATATTTCTTGGATCTTATAAGGGATTAATGATTCGAGGGGTGGAGGTGGTGGTAAATACTCCCCTAGATCTATGGACTGGGATCAATCCTAGATAGATGCTATGGTAGCTACTATTTCAAACCATTCAATTTGAAAAAATTGTTATCATGTATAATCTAGGAGGAATGGTAGCCTATGATTGTAGTTATCGTTTATGGGAAGTTATCAGGTTGTACACAACTTCTACTTACATGTTTGAAATATCTTCCCATTTCTTTTAGGTGTCCAATTTAAAGGCCTGTTGGTAGACCACTCCATCCGTTTATGATGCATTTGCATATTTAAATTGGGGATGTATTTTGTTTTATTGACCAACTAACTCGCATGTTACCCAGTCCCCTAATTTCTTTAAATTATATGACATTATAGAATTCCATATCTTTGGATTTATACTATCATAGGGGCATGGTGAAGTGAAGAGTTATGTACTTTTCCCATACTTTGATATATATACCTAATGATACTTTGGCAATCATTTTCTGAAGAGTCATGGTGCAATGGTGAAAAGTGTATTGAATATTTACATTGTGATTTTCTAGTTTTGGGTCCCCATCCACATAGAAAGATGCTAGTTACATTGGAAAATAGAGTATATTTTTGGTTTGAAGGTGACCCTTATATCCTGAATAGGGGAGGTGTCTATCCTTTACTCATTGATGAGTTTACAATATATTTTGGCATATGTAAGGCATGAATTCCTTCTATAGCTTATCTGGGATCTCATAGTTAGATGTGGAGAGGGGAAAAACATGGTTGGAAGGTTCTTTCTTACTAAATCTCTCCATATATTCATGTCACACTCTTCTTTATCATACTTAAATGCCTCCACCCGATCAGACCATTGAGGTTTCCTCTCTAGGTCTCCTAGTGACCATGGTGTAGTGTTGTTGATAGATGATGGGGAACTATATATTATTGACCATGGTGTTTTCATCATATCTCAATATAATGGTGTCTGAGTTATGATCACCTCTCTATATAGAGGTGTTTAAGAAAGGGGAGGAATTCCTTGTTTGAGGGAGATATTTGCATGGGGAGGTTGACCATGACGAATTTCAGGAGTAGAGTCCCTATGATCCATATCCATACTACCACAAGGAGTAATATTGAGGTAATGATCACCTTCTACTTTAATTCAAGAGTCTATGGACCCTTTAGGTGTTGTAGATATGAATTAAACAATCTCAAGTACAATGAAACTGAGTAGGATAGGTATATGAGCCTAATTTTAAGATGTAGACATAAAATGTTGACCTGAATTTTGGGGTTGAAAAGGGATACGATCCTTCTACATGAAGACCACCAAAATATGTGGGTAACCATATGTTACTGTAGGAATATGAAATTTATGATGAGAATATGCCAGATATTCCAATGATATTTCGTATTATTGGAAGAAATATGAGCCTACCTATGGGTGGTTGCTAGAATATGCCAGTTAACCCTGGATGAAGTAGGTATATGATCCTAGTTAAAATATTCATTCCCAATTAGAATATTCATACATACCTATGACACGAGAGAAGTTATATGAGCCTCCTACTATATATCCTTTAAAGGATAGGTGTGTATTCATTCATTGGTGGAAGTAGGTATTTGAGACTAGAATCTGTGAGCCGTTGGAGTATGCCAAGTAACTTCACTAATAAGAATATGTACCTATGTTGAATAATGTGCTACTCTTACTTGGTGATATATAGTTGTAATGGGGATATGATACCGGTCTTTTGGTTTTGAATATGTAGTTGGTCATTTTTTATAGGAATTTGAGCTTTTCCCGAGGCATGTGCCACTCTCACCTAGTGATCCCTGGTCGAAATGGTGATTTGAGCCCGATCCTATTACTCTAGATTATGCTTCAAGTATTTTCCAATAGGAATGTACACTTTTTTAGGCATGTTACACTCTCATTTGGTGATCCCAGGTTGGAATGGGAATATAATCTCAGTTTGACGTCTCATCCTTCTCTGGAATGTGATGATAATCCTCTTAGATAAAAGAAAGAATGTGAATTTTCTCCATAGTATCCACCTATTCATACTAATCAGGTTGGTGTGTTGATATGGCTATTAGGATAGGAGAATTTTCCTATCCCTATATCTATACCCGTGTGTTAAAATGTCAGTGAAGTTATTAAAAAACATCTAAAATGTATTAACACTGTAGAAAAGTGTGCGTAGGAATATAAGACTTCACATTTTCAGTCTCCAATATATACTGACAAATATATTATATTTAAGTGAGGATATAATCCCAATCCTATCCTCCTTGTTCTATTGGAATATTCTGATAGTCTTCATGCATGGGGGTATGGGTATGTGGATCCCCCATGCTTGATGTAAGAACACACGTACATACTTGATATGGGGGGGGGGCAGGTATATGAGCTTGCTCATTGGCTACTGCCAGAATATGCTAGCATGCTTCATCAACAAGAGTAGTGACATGAGTCTAATCCAATTTATATATATTTTTCCATGCCCTATGTGACTTACTTGGTACCTGTTCACAAGTATTCAGGGTGTAAATATTCTTGGTGGTGCCCTCAGTAAGTGTCTAAGGGGCACCAGTGAGATGAAGCAAGTGATGGTAGTTTGTAGGATCTGTCCTTGGGGTTCCTTAACCAGAATAGATCCATAGTCAACTCCCTGATCAAACTTACTCATATATATAAGGTTCTGATTATCGTTCTCCTTGGATAAGCTTCTAAACTGATTAGAAGTGGAAACGACTACCACTAGATTCACTACATCTTTCCCCAAAGGAGGTGGACTTGTCGGTTTCTGCATATAATGACCCTTGCTCATATCCTCAAGGGTTGGGATCATACAATGTTGGTGGTATTACCAAACTACTACATTCACCACATGATTCTGAAGGTGTTGGGTGGGTGAGGTCATTCGGAATCCCGCATAGGTTTCAACTGTAGCTGATATTCTAGAACAATTTCTAGATGAAGACATGATCTCAGGTTCAGGTGTTGTTTGTGAGAGAAATATCTAGTCATAAAGACAAAAAGGAACGAGATCAAAAATAGGTAAATATTTTCAAGTATGATACATGCACAATAAAATACTCATAGGTAACAAAATTTTCCTTTCTAATTCCCAGTTTGGCCATTTTTCTCGCATGGAATTGACATAATGAGAATCGACTTATTTCATAGGAACCCTGGTTATGTTTGATTTTAAAACAGTCATAAATTTTGTGTGTGTAGGATATGAAAAAAAATGTCCCAACATATGATAAACACATTGATTCATTATCTAAGAGATTCATGTTTGGTTCACCATTGTTTTCTCAGAAAATGCATGGTGACCTGGGTTTAGAAGATAAGGTGACCAATGCCATAATTATTCAGTTATTCAATCATTACATTATTTTACTATGGGTATACCATTTTTGTTATCTTTTTAGGGTTTATTTTGGGGGTGAAAATATTGTTTCACAATCACCTACACCCAGTTCACCATGTTCATTTCTTATAAACTGCAGGAGGATATGACATCCACAACAAGGTACATACCTGATTTCTAATGGATTGCAGTATTTTGGGTTTTTAAACCCAAAGTCACTAAGGCACTCACATTGGTTGAGAGGATGGGATGTTGGGATCATCACACCATTTTGGGGGGAGTTATTTCCTATTACGGGACTCTTTTATAGATTTATGATATGTTCATGAATATATTCTTAATAATGACATGGAACTGTTCACCCAATCAAAATGATTGGGTGTTGAGTTCTTCTATGTGTAAGGGAGCTTCCATTAATTAGACCATATGTATATATCTAAGGTTATTGATTAGTTTCCCATTATTTATAAGAAATTAGTAGCTGCTTAGATTTTTAAGGTATATAATTAGGATATATGGAGTTTACTACCATCCCGGTAAAGAAATTTATATTTTGAGGATGATATTGAACATTTACCACATGTCCTACAAATCCTGTTTATAAATAGAATTAGAACCCACATAGTTGGTTTCAGTCGTGCAGTTTAATTTTATGTAGAAAGGACATATTTTAGGGAACTTAGAAAGTAGGTATTGAGCTCAGGACTTAAGAAGGAATCCTATATATCCTACCTACAATAGGAATTAGATTTATCATAGTTCATAGGTTCTTTTAAGACTTACCCTGATGTGGATTCCCTTGTATGGGGAATATCATATCATGAAACAGAATGGTACTTACACACTAAGGTTTCTATGGATATATAGATTCATGATTTGAATGATATGATTGTTGCAAATACCTAATCCTACATGATCCATGCTCAGTGTGAGAAACAACAGATAACAGGTGACCAATTTCATCACATATGGATTTGGTACTTAGGTACTGGGGAAAACCTTATAGGGTGCTTGATATGGAACTCATGCCATAAGAATGAATCCTACATATCTTGTTTGGTCAAGAATTATATTCCTTATAGTTTTATAGCTTCTCAATCCTTAGATGGAAGAAGAATAATAGTGAACTTATAGGGGAGTTTCGATCCCACAAGTTAGGGTGTCTGAGACATGGAGTTACCCACACCGAGGTGGATGTCCATTGGAACCTGGGGATTAGAAATGTGTCCTAATTATTATATTTATGGAAGAAATAATATTCCACATAGATTAATTTGGTGTATCCCCAAATTTGTATACTCAACAAGGTTATCTTATCCTATGGTTTCTGTATGACATGTCCTAATTATCTTCATGACATGCCTAGGGTGTCTGTCTAACAAGTTTGAGGATATTTGAACATGTCCTAGCTACCTAGAGGACATGTACAAAGGCAATCACGTGATCCAACTAACTTGTCTAGAGGATATCAGATGATCTGTTTGGAATTTCTAGAGGACATTTCAAGTATTGGGTGATATGTCCGAAGGATTTCTCCTTACTTGGGAAACATTACCTTAGGGCGTGGACTTTGCAAGATTTGGTTGACATGTCTTGAGTACTTCAAAAGACTTGGGTGAAATGTCCTTAGGGCATCACATGACTTGGGTGATATGTCCTTAGGGAGTCTCATGACTTTCTTAACATGTCCAAAGGACCTCGCAAGACTTTGGTTACATGTCTTGGTGTTATCTCATGATCTGGATAGGTCATGGGGATAACATGATTCCTTTTCATGAAAATTATCATTTTAATATTTTCATAAGTATTCCATATTTTTCTAATCTTTTTCCATATGTGATTCAAGTTCTTTCAAGAATTAGCTTTTTTAGGTTTCACGTGACCCAGCCAATATGAGGATACTTCTTCACATAATTTGTATGGTGCAACAGAATTCCTTCATGTGATATATTGAGTGACCATGTGAAAACATATTCTTTCCATGTGATATCTTAGGCTGTTCTCTGGATTCTACATGGTGGAAGACTCTTGTGATCACGTGACTTTATAATATGATAATTTTGCTACTGTACACTCCCATGGGTGTATTTTACCTATGTGTGTTTTCATCCTTTTTTATAGATAGGGATGAATTTACAGGCCTCGCCTCCCCAGTTATATGCCTCCTTTCATGGTGAATATATTGAAGATATGTCTTGGTGTTATCTCATGATCTGGATAGGTTATGGGGAGAACACGATTCCTCTTCATGAAAATTAGCATATTCATATTTTTCATAAGTATTCCATATTTTTCTAATCATTTTCCATTTGTGATTCAAGTTATTTCAAGTATTATCTTTTTTAGGTTTCACATGACCCAGTCAGCATGAGGATACTTCTTCACATAATTTGTATGGTGCACCAGAATTCCTTCATGTGATATATTGAGTGACGATGTGAAAACATATTCGTTCCATGTTATATCTTAGGTTGTTCTTAGGATTATTCCTGGTGGAAGACTCTTGTGATCATGTGACTTTCCAATATGAGAATTATGCTATTGTACACTCCCATGGGTGTATTTTCCCTATGTGTGTTTTTTATCCTTTTTTTTACAGATAGGGGTAAATTTATAGGCCTCACCTCCCTATTTATATGCCTCTTTTCATGGTGAATATATTGAAGATATGATCTAGAGTTGGTGTAGGTAGTATCACATCACATGATTCACATGATCCTTATAGAGACCCGAAGCTTGACGTACATGGACATTACATTACTTTTACAATGTACTTAATACATAACAAAAACAGACACCAAAGGACCCTAATAGTTTAGTGCCTTTGGAAACTCGTAACGTAATCTTCTAATCTTGGTGAAAGATCTTGAACATCTCCCATAAAGATCTTTGACTTTTTGTTTCCTTAACCTAAAAATTTCTTTTAATCCTAGGGGAAAAAACATAAAAAGGGTGAGATCAAATGCTCATTAAGGGTAAGCATGGATAAAATAAAACATACCATATACATTTGAACTTAAAAACATGAACATAATGTTTAAACATAAAAATCTTGAGCAACGACATAAAACATGGAAGTACATAAGGCATAGATCATAATGGAACATAAATCATGATAAAATAGAATGGGAATAAAACATGTAAGTTTGGCATCCATTAAGCACATGTAATGATTTCCATAGTAGCCAAGGCATTGCTTCCAAGACCATCTTAGTGGACAAAGTCCCTTTCTGAATCGAGTTCACTCCTTATTCTAGTCCTGTAATACTGAAGCAGATTAACTTACCGTTCCATCCATGTCTATCTCATGAGATATAAATCTTTACCCAATGCATTGGAGGGAGATATAGGTCCCACACATCTCATAATGAAATCATTCTTACTTGTGCCACAATATAAACATAAATCATTCATCATAACCCAAGAATAAAATGGGTTTCATAATCATTATTCCATCATAATGTAATGCATACAAAAAAAATTGGATATCATTTCATCATTATAAAAGTGAAACCATGTAAATCATAGAGACATTATACTTGAAACATACACATGTGAAATAATGTCATCTTAGATGAAAATGGTTTTGATAAAACACTTGAAATGAATTTTTGAGGAAAATATCCTTTTTTTTCAAAATCATTTTCTTTTCACAAAATGTCATGCAATTTTAAAAGAAAAGGATTTTGTTGAAAATAGTCATGAAATATTTTTGAGGAAGCTTTATGAAAATAAGTCTTTATAAAACTTTAAAAATCCTTTCATGTCGTATAGGTTAAAAAAACATTCTTCTCGTACTCTCGTCGGAAAAGTAAAAAAGTACCTTGTAGGGTAAATAAAAGAAAGATTTATTTCATAACATGGGGTAAAAGTTAAATGGGTAAAAATGACTTTAAAAATACATGAATACACTTTTATAAAACATGGACATGGATGATAGCAATAACCCTAGTAAATACTTATGAATAAGCAATCTCGGATAAAAATGAGATTTGCACAATTATCCCTTACCTTAGATCCGATATGCTTCGTACATATCTGAAACTCCTGTATAATAATTTAAATAATGTCATTGACTTATTACAGAATCATATTAATTGTTATGATATCATATATAGTTCACTTGTGACTTTATATTACCCGTTCTTTTGTAAATTCGATGTAAAAGCAGCGTTTTGGGTAAAATCGTTTCATTTATCGTACGTGTTTCGACTTGTTGTTCTTAATATTATTACTTATATCATGATTTACTTAATTAAAAAATGTAAAACATGATTTATATGTAATATATATTCATCATATACACATATATATATTATAGATCGATAAAAGGAATGAAATACACCGTTCATGGAGACGGTAGGCTGTACGTACGCATGAACGCTGTTTTTGTTTCCTTATTGAATTGAATGAAACTAAATAGATGACATAAATATATATATATACATAAATAAAGTAGAATAATTATTTCATATATTTAATTATTATTCATTATATAAACTTTATGATCATTCATGTATGGTTAACATGGATAATGAATCTCATCGCGTCGTGGAGACGGTAGTCCGTACGTACGTACGAGCGATGATATCATTCCCATAATTGTTGAATAGAATTGGAGTGGATGGAATAATATATCATAATCATTATGATGTTATAATAACAATATATATTTATTCTTTACACCATTATACCCATCCATGTAAGGTGTTGGTGGAAAAACAGATTTCACCACGGCGTGTAGACGATATTCAGTACGTACGCACGCGTGGTGATTTTGTTTTCCGTAGGATGGATAGATGGTGAAATAGGGCTGTTTCATACTTATAATAACATATAAGTATATTATTTATACTTATGTTATTACTTCATAATGAAACAACTAAAGAAGAAGAAGTGGAAGAAGAAATAAAGTTGAATGAATCGGTAACAGACATTACCTCTTCTTTGAAGCGCCTCTTTGAGACCTCCTCCTAGGGCACTAAAATTGGTCTCTGAAGAATACCAGAACCTCTAGGATGTTTCAAGGTAATTGGAGAAGAGAATTTGGAAGGGGTTGGCCTAGCTTGAAGGCTCAAAGTGGTGTGAGGAAGAGAGGGAGGAGGTGCCCTTTTATAAGGTAGGAGAGGGGCACCTTTGGAAAAACTAAAAATATTATTTTATTATAAAGTCATATTCGGTTTTTAATATCTCAAAATTGAGTTATTTAGAAGATAAGGTGGATATGGGTCGAAATAATCTCATCCAATAGAAGTTATACAAGTTTATGTTTCTATTTTAACCTTATCATTTAGATTTATCCTTAAATTAAATAATTTTACTTTTACCTGTCTTCTTGTTTCCTACACTATAAGGTTAATAAACTTACTATAAAAAGACAAAAGAACCCCATGTTTTTTTATTATTAATATATATAACATTATCTAAGTAATTTGGCCGAACCATAGATTTTTAGGAATAAAATAACAATTAATAATATAATATTTGTTTTAAAAACTATTTTATGTCTATTTTGACACTATTTGGTAATTGATTTTTGTGAAAATCATAACAGAATTATTAGTTCAAAAAAAGTTAATTAAATCAAAACTAACATGTCATAGTAACCTATAAAATCAGTGAAATCCATAAAAAGTCTCAAATTATATTTATTTGGTTATTTATGACATTAATTATGTCAATATTTCATTAATAAGATAATTACTGCATCTTCATTGTGACATAAATAAATTAACTTATTTAATGTCTAAAAATTATAAATAAAATACCATTATGTAGGAAATATTTTTAGATTTATAATGAATATTTATAGTCGAATTTATATTATGTATAACCCTATATTAAAAATTATTTACTTATTATAATTTGATTTTAACTATTTTAACCCTTCTTTAAATAAATTAATATTACATGTCCTAATCTAATCCAAGTGGGCCTAAATGGTCATATTTTATTCCTAAGGTTGTTTTTGGTCGAATTACACTTATCCAATATAATTAGGACATGTTTTAGGGTAATAATAATATCATTTTTACCATTAATTATCCTATTTACTTTTAACTGTGGTAAATAAAAGTAAAAAGTTACTATTCACCAAAAAATATTTTCATCTCATTGAACAACATTTTAGTCCTTGATATTAACCGTGTCTCTAGGATTTTCGAAATTCCACTCACAAAAGTGGTAAAATTAAGTTTTATGAAAAATTCAGTTTTTTAACTACCAATTAGTGGTTTCACTATTAATCAAAAAATGAAAGTTTTCAGAAAAATACCAAAAATTAGGCCTAAGATATATTTGATATTATGAATTCAAAAATGATTTATATTTTACCAAATTCAAAACATATCAGTTGCATTAATTAATTTAAAAATTAATTCCCGTCATCAAAACAAATAGCGTGTTTTTAAGAGATAATAACTATCAAAAGATTGGCACTTGTTTATGTCTGGTTTAAATGTGAAATTACATCCAATGAACAAAATTGTATTAAATGGTAAAAATATATTCTAAATATACTCTTAAACCACTCAAATTAATAATTTATCACTATTAATTATTTCGATTAAAAAAGTTGTTTTTAATTAAAATTTAGTAATTTTCACTATTCATCAGAATATGAAAGTTATCCGAAAAGTACCAAAATTACACCCTAAGCTAATTTCGATATTCCGAATCAAAAATTGAAGTCCATTTTTAATGATAAAATTTATAAAATTTTAAAAAGTGGGTATTACTATTCATAACGGCTAGCTCATAATAATATTATAATAATATCTCGTTTAGTGAAACTCGGTATTGCATACTACACACGCTATCGAGGAAGGTCTTTATTGCATGTAATGAAAGCCAAGTCATGGATGCGTGTTGTGTAAGCTCCTTTTGGTGTAGCGTACAAAACAAGACATTAATGAAATTAAAAAGAATATTTTTCATAAAATCTCGGGGTGTTACATTCTACCCCCCTTAAAATGAATTTCGCCCTCAAAATTCGTCGGGGTTATAAATGGTTTACTACTCAAAAGTTTCTTTAATAGAAACCCACATCGTAAAAAGAATTACCAAAACATTGATTTAAAAACTAAATTATGAAATGTAATAGTTACCCAAATTAACTCATCACTGGGTTTTCACGTAGGAGAACATAGGTGAAAATATGGATATGGAAGAAAAATCTAACCATCATGTTCTGATAGAGAGTGGTAGAGAACATGGCTATGAAAAAGCCAACAATCACAAAGCCATAAATTTGTGATGATATAGGGTACCATCTGATTCATTGGATATAAGGGCACTAGGACAACATTTTTGGTTTTCAGGACCATTTCCCTAAAGTTGAAGAATTTGAATTAGAATAAATACTTACTTTATTTTGGTATAATCTCACTATTGTTTGTGCCTTGAACAATTTACACTTCATATCTTAAAGAAATGAAGTTTAATTTGTTATTCATGAAGTATTAGAATATCATGTGATATAATGATGGGTCATTCCATCTGTCTCAAACAAAATGTTAGCAAAAGTTATTAAATATACACAAGTCGATCTATAGTGAGATTAATCATATATGGTTCCTAAAATAGACTTATACTTCATATATCATACTGCTTAATATAATAAAACTAGTTTCTACTAAACAGGGACTTCCTGTAGGCCAGTGATAGGCGATAAAGGCCAGTCGTACTTCGGTTGTGGGTTCAATTCCCACAGCCTTGTCCGACGCAATGGGTTGTCGCCCATCCTGCAGGTTGTCCTTTTTCTAAAACTACATTACTATAACATCCCATCAATAGTATCAAAAAAAGTTATATCCTTAAACAATACTATCTTATGTCTAACATAATCCATTCCAATCTTTATCTAAAATACTTCGGTCCAAGCTCATAGTATAAAGAAAATGATTACTTGAAATGTCATCAACCAAGCATGTGAATACCATCATTTATCCCCCATATATCTTGTTGGTCACATTCCAATCATGTGAATACCTTAATCATGTATTTTATTGAAAAATGAATACCCATTAAACCTTAGTGAAAACATGAATGATTTCAAAAGTTAACTCTTTCCACATACCAAAATCCAAAAATTCTATATACTCAAACCATGATATAACCTTCTCCTTATATCAGTCATGAGCTCATGAATACTATCAAACATTTAATTTTCTCCTTATCCCTTCATTATGCGCATATCATCTACTTTCCAAAAATACTGGTACCATTCAACAGACACTTTCAAAACTTAAGGAAAGACAACAATGTAACAATCCTTAGATATATCTTTATTCCATAGTACCATGAGATTACTTATACAAAATTACACTTGATAAACATGTAATCATTCCCCTACATTCTTAAACCATTGACCGAGCTTCAACAATTATTTCTTCTCACATATCATTTTTAGTCTCATCATCATCATCAACATAAATATTACCCATACGACCATACTGATTCTCTTCATGAGACTTTACCTTAGGGCATTGGTTTGCATAATGCCCGTAAATTCCACATTTAAAACATTTAACCATTGTTGATGTCATAGCAATACCATTATCCTCATCCATGGTGTTAACTGAACCTTTTCCTTTGCACTTACTGGATTTGTGTCCTTCTTTTCCACACCCAAAGCATCTTCCAGTTCCTTTGAAACATTCTCCTCGATGCCTCTTCCCACATGATTTACATAGGGGAAATTGAACTTTCTTTCCTATATGATCATCATGAAACTCCATCTTTCTCTTATTAGCCGAGTCAGGAAACTTACCAAATTTGAGTTTATTGGTCATATTATGAGATTGCTGATTCGACATAATAATGATGTTTGGACTTCCAAATACCATTTCATTTGGTTTCTCATGAAGAATATCATTCCATTGTCTATCATATCCTCCATTATCATGAATCTTCCAGTTTCTAGTCATTTTCTAAAACCCAAAATGAATAGTTTGAGAGGTAAAAATCATGCTAGGGAAAACAACATAGTAAAGGGGGAGTACCCTCAATATATAACATCTTAGGTTAAATTCTAAGATCGTTACTGTAGTTCTAGGAATATATCCTATACATATACTTATCCTTAGGGACATCCCTAGACATACCTTAGAAATATCTCTAAGGATCTCAATAATGTTTTCACATCCTAGTTTCCAAAGGTTGACTAAACCTTTCCTCTGATACCAACTGTAGAGACCCAAATCTTGACGTACATGGACATTACATTACTTTTGCAGAATACTTAATACATAACAAAAATAGACACCAAAGGACTGTAATAGTTTAGTGCCTTTGGAAACTCAGAACGTAATCTTCTAATCTTGGTGAAAGATCTTCAACATCTCCCATAAAGATCTTCAACTTTTTTGTTTCCTTACCCTAAAACTTTCTTTTAATCCTGGGGAAAAGTAAAACATAAAATGGGTGAGCTGAAATGCTCAGTAAGGGTAAGCATGGATAAAATAAAACATACCATATACATTTGAACTTAAAAACATGAACATAATGTTTAAACATCAAAATCTTGAGCAACGACAAAAAACATGGAAGTACATAAGGAATAGATCATAATGAAACATAAATCATGATAAAATAACATAGGAATAAAACATGTAATTGTGGAATCCATTAAGCACATGTAATGATTTCCATAATAGCCAAGGCATTGCTGCCAAGACCATCTTAGTGGACAAAGTCCCTTTCTGAATCGAGTTCACTCCTCGTTCCAGTCCTGTAATACTGAACCAGATTAACTTACCGTTCTATCCATGTATATCTCATGAGATATAAATATTTTTACCCAATGCATTGTAGGGAGATATAGGTCCCACCCATCTCATAATGAAATAATTCTTACTTGTGCCACAACATAAACATAAATCATTAATCATAACCCAAGAATAAAATGGGTTTCATAAACATCATTCCATCATAACGTAATCCATACAAAAAAATTGGATATCATTTCATCATTAGAAAACTGAAACCATTTAAATCATAGAGACATTATACTTGAAACATAAACATGTGAAATTATGTCATCTTAGATGAAAATGGTTTTGATAAAACACTTGAAATGAATTCTTGAGGAAAATATCCTTTTTTCTTCAAAATCATTTTCTTTTCACAAATTGTCATGAAATTTTAAAAGAAAAGGATTTTGTTGAAAATATTCATGAAATATTTTGGAGGAAGCTTCATGAAAATAAGGCTTTATAAAACCGTAAAAACCCTTTCATGCCATATACGTTAAAAAAAACATTCTTCCGTACTTTCGTTAGAAAAGTCAAAAAGTAACTTGTAGGGTAAATAAAAGAAAGATTCCTTCCATACCATGGGGTAAAAGTCAAATGGGTAAAAAGGACTTTAAACATACATGAACACACTTTTATAAAACATGGACATGGATGATAACAATAACCCAAGTAAATACTTACGAATAAGAAATCTTAGATAAAAATGAGATTTGCACAATTATCCATTACCTTAGGTCCGATATGCTTCGTACGTATTCGAACCTCCTGTATAATGATTTAAATAATGTCATTTACTTATTAAAGAATCATATTAATTGTTATGATATCATATATAGTTCACTTATGACTTTATATTACCCGTTCTTTTGTAAATTCGATGTAAAAGCAGCGTTTTGGGTAAAATCGTTTCATTTATCGTACGTGTTTCGACTTGTTGTTCTTAATATTATTACTTATATCCTGATTTACTTAATTCCAGAATGTAAAACATGATTTATATGTAATATATATTCAGAATATACATATATATATATATATTATAGATCGATAAAAGGAATGAAATACACCGTTCATGGAGACGGTAGGCCGTAAGTACGCATGAACGCTATTTTCGTTTCCTTATTAAATTGAATGAAACTAAATAGATGACATACATATTTCTATATACATAAATCCAGTAGAATTATTATTTCATATATTTCATTATTATTCATTATATAAACTTTATGATCATTCATGTATGGTTAACATGGAGAATGAATCTCATCGCGTCGTGGAGACGGTAGTCCGTACGTACGCACGAGCGATGATATCATTCCCATAATTATTGAATAGAATTGGAGTGGATGGTATAATATATAAAAATCAGTATGATTTTATAATAACCATATATATTTATTCTTTACACCATTATACCCATCCATGTAAGGTGTTGGTGAAAAAACAGATTTCACCACGTTGTGGAGACGGTAATCCGTACGTACGCACACGTGGTGATTTTGTTTTCCGTAGGATGGATAGATGGTGAAATAGGGTTGTTTCATACATATAATAACATATCAGTATATTATTTATACTGATGTTATTACTTCATAATGAAACAACTAAAGAAGAATAAGAGGAAGAATAAATAAAGTTGAAAGAATCGGTAACGGACATTACCTCTTCTTTGAAGCGCCTCTTTGAGACCTCCTATTAGGGAACTAAAATTGGTCTTTGAAGAAGACCAGAACCTCTAGGATGTTTCTAGGGAAGTGGAGAAGAGAATTTTTCAGGGGTTGGCCGAGCTTGAAGGCTCAAAGTTGTGTGAGGAAGAGAGGGAGGAGGTTCCCTTTTATAAGGGAGGAGAGGGGCACCTTTGGAAAAACAAAAAATATTATTTTATTATAAAGTAATATTCGGTTTTTAAAAGCTCCAAATTGAGTTATTTCGAAGCTAAGGTGGGGATGGTCCGAAATAATTTCATCCAATAGAATTTAGACAAGTTTAGGTTTATATTTTAACCTTATCATTTATATTTAACCTTAAGTTAAATAATTTTAATTTTACCGTGTCTTCTTGTTTTCTTACACTTTAAGGTTAATAAACTTACTATAACAAGCCAAAAGAACCACAAGTTGTTTATTATTAATATATATAACCTTAGATAAGTCATTTGGCCGAACCCTAGATTTTTAGGAATAAAATAACAATTAATAATATAATATTTTTTTTAATAACTATTTTATGTCAATTTTGACACTATTTGGTAATTGATTTTTGTGAAAACAATAACAGAATTATTAGTTCAAAAAAAGTTAATTAAATCAAAACTAACATGTCATATTAATATAGAAAATTAGTTAAATTCATAAAATGCCCCAAATTACATTTATTTGGGTATTTATAACATCAATTATGTCAATATCTCATTAATAAGATAATTACTGCATCATCTTTGTGTCATAAATATATTAAATTATTTAATGTCTCAAAATTATAAATAAAATACCATTATGTAGGAAATCTTTTTAGATTTCTAATTAATATTTATAGTATAATTTAGCTTATGTATAACCCTAAATTAAAAATTATTTACTTATTAAACATTGATTTTAACTATTTTAACCCTTCTTTAAATAAATTAATATTAAATGTCCTAATCTAATCCAAGTGGGCCTAAGTGGTCATATTTTATTCCTAAGGTTGTTTTTGGTCGAATTACACTTATCCAATAGAATTAGGACATTTTTTAGGGTAATAATAATATCATTTTTACCCTTAATTATCCTATTTACTTTTAACCGTGGTAAATAAAAGTAAAAAGTTACTATTCACCAAAAAATATTTTCATCTCATTGAACCACATTTTAGTCCTTGATATTAACATTTTTTCTCGGATTTTCGAAATTCCACTCACAGAAGCGGTAAAATTACGTTTTATGAAAAATTCAGTTTTTTAACTACCACTTAGTGGTTTCACTATTCATCAAAAATTGAAAGTTTCCAGAAAAATACCAAAAATTAGGCCTAAGATATATTTGATATTATGAATTCAAAAATGATGTCTATTTTACCAAATTCAAAACATATCATTTTCATTAATTAATTTAAAAATTAATTCTCGTCATCAAAACAAATAGCATGTTTTTAAGAGATAATAACTATCAAAAGATTGGCACTTGTTTATGTCTGGTTTAAATGTGAAATTACATCAAATGACCAACATTGTATTAAATGGTAAAAATATATTCTAAATATACTTTAAAACCACTCAAATTAATAATTTATCATTATTAATTATTTTTATTAAAAAAATTGTTTTTAATTAAAATTTCGTAATTTTCACTATTCATCAGAATATGAAAGTTATCTGAAAAGTACCAAAATTTTACGCTAAGCTAATTTCGATATTCTGAATCCAAAAATGAAGTCCATTTTGAAAGATAAAATTTATAAAATTTCAAAAAGTGGGTATTACTATTCATAACGGCTAGTTCATAACAATATTATAATAATATCTCGTTTAGTGAAACTCGATATTGCATACTACACATGCTATCGAGGAAGGTCTTTATTGCGTGTAATGAAAGCCAAGTCAGGGATGCGTGTTGTGCAATCTCCTTTTGGTGTAGCATACAACACAATACATTAATGAAATTAGAAAGAATATTTTTCATAAAATCTCGGGGTGTTACAATCCTACCGTGGGTCATCCAAGACATCACATGATAAGAAATGAATGCAATAATTCTCTTTCATCACCATACTTATTGGACCCATGGATTATCAAAATGAATTATCATAATCATGTTTCCATTTCAAATGAACTTTACATCATTGATTTGACATATCTGAAAGTCTTTGAGAGATAAAGGTTCATGTATAAAATATTTTTCGGGATCAAAGAAGGCTTGTCTAAATTCCTTCATGAGATTAAGATGGCTTGTTAGAGGGATTTTAAGTGACCATGAAAGATTTTCAGGGGCCTCTCTGGTGATCAAGAAGGATTTTTAGGGGCCTATCATAAGATCAAACTGACTTGTCAAATGAGTTGCTTAATCCCTCCACACGAAAACAACATATCTTCCCTTTGTGAGAGGCTTATGTGTTTTCAACCATTTATCCACTATTTTCCAAGACCTCTAACCTATTCCCATTTATTTTCTTTATGGACATCATATGATCAATAAAGGATCTCATGATGGAGTGTGGGAATTATTATGGAAAATATATCCAATTATCTGTAGAGATGATGGGGCATCACATGATCTAGTCTAAATTTTATAGGTCCCTCACATGATGAAGGTGACATGGCAACATTTTCTCCTGTGAAAAGGTTGAATTGTCTCTAGATGGATATGTGAGGTCTTGCAAATCACATAAGTACATGATATGAATACTAAAATAACTATCCATCGTATGAGGATTATTAATTTTTCAAACATTATTTTATAATGTGGTTTATATGATTGTTAGGTGTCTATTTATTGAAAAGTGAAATGATTACAGGAACTTATCTGGAAACATTTGCACGACTATCAATTATTCTTTGAACACATTCATAGCCTTCACATGAAAATTATCATATCAACATTTCTGGAGGACTTTGCATGAATTGGGTGATATATACTTAAGTAATCACATGACAAGGTTGAAATGTATAAAGGAATTTCTAGGACCTCAGTGAAATGTCTGGAGGACTTCACAAGACATGGGTGGAATGTTCTTAGGGAGTTTCAAGACTTGAGTGACACGTCCTTAGGGAATCACATGACTTGGTTAACATGTATGGAGGAATTTTCAATACTTGGGTGAAATGTGTTGGTGTTGCTGCTTGATATGGTTAGGTTATGAGGAGCACATGATTCTTTATCATGAAAAATAACATATCCTTCTTCACACAAGTCTTTCATATTTTTCTAGTCCTTTTTTCATAGGTGACTTAATGATTTTCAAGCCTTAAATTGTTTAGATTTCACGTGAGCCAGCCAACATACAAAATATCCTTCACATAATCTGGATGGTTAGATGTAATTTCTTCATGTGATATATAGAGTGATGCTGTGAAATACATATTCATGCCACATGATATCTTAGGTCATTCCTATAATTTTACCTGGTGGAAGTCTCTTGCAATTTCATGATTTCCACTTTAAGAAGTCTATTTTCTATGATACCATGGGGGTAGTCACCTTCATGTGTATCTATTGTCCATTTTTTGTGCCAATAGGTAGGAATTTATTGGCCTCACCACCCTAGTTATATTCCACCTTTCATGGCGCACATATTACTGATATGACCTGGAGTCGATGGAGGGAGTATCACATTACTAACTTCGCATGATCCTTCCACAGGTCATCCAAGGTGTCACATGATAAGTAGTGACCGCAAGAATGATATATCATATATATAATTATTTGAAATGTGACTTATCAAAGGTACTTCTCATTATCTTGTTTCTATTTAAAATGACCTTTAAACTATTGATCCAACATGTCTTATAGTATTCGTGGGATCAAGACGCATGAGGAAAGGGTTTCACGTGATCGAAGTAGACTTGTCTGGAGTCCTTCATGATACTAAGAAGGATTGTTAGAGGTCTTTCATGATATCACTTTGACTTTTCAAGGGCCTCTCATGAGATCAAGGAGGCTTGTCAGGGGCTTCTCATGATATCAATATGGTTTTTCAAATGAAGAACCTAACCCCCTCACATGAAAAAATGTATCTTCCCTTCATGATTGGATTCCACCATTTTCAACCTTTTATCCTTTATTTTACAAGAACTATAACCTATTCCCATTGTTTTTCCATCCATGCATCATATGACCAATAAGGGATATCATAAAGGTGTGTGATCATTGTCACGGACAATCCATCCTCTTATCTACAGAGCTGATGGGGAATCACATGATCAAGTGGATGTGTCTAAGGTTCTTTTCATGATAAAGGTGACATTCCAACATTTTCTTGCATTAAAATGTTTACTTTTAACTAGGGGATGTATGAGGTTTTGAAAATTTTATAAGTATATCACATGAATACCAACACAACTCTCCATCACATGAAGCTTCCAACTTTTTCATCCTTTATATTATAAGGGGTTTTAGATGATCATCAAACATCTATTAATTTAAAAGTATCATGATCATAGGAGCTATTCTATTAGCCTTAGCATGACTATAAATTTTCTATGGACACCATTAAAAGAAAAATATGGTTTTCTAGAGGCTCATCGTATGACCATAAGTAGATCATGCACAACACATGATCTATTCACATGAACTTCCTATGGTTATGTGATTGTGTGTCCTTATATAAGTTATGTGATTTGAATTATTTTTACACATTCCTTTCCTTTTTTTTGTGGAGAAAATAATATCCATGTTTTGGGTATTTCATTAGTTATAGAATTTCATGTGCCCATTTGGAAGGAATTAACAAAGCTGTAGAGATCCATTTATGGATTGAAGCAGGCATCACAATCATGTAATGTTTATTTTGATGAGGCCATAATAGAATTTTGTTTTATTAATAATGAAAGTGAACCATGTATCAATAATAAGGTTTGTGGGAGTTGTATCATTTTATTAGTATAATATGTTGATAAAATATTGTTAATGGGAAATTAAGTGCAATCCCTATAGTATGTGAGGAATTGGTTAAATGAATTCTTCTATATGAAAGAATTATGTGAAGCAGCCAATATTCTAGGGATCAAGATCTATTGAGATAGATCTCAAAGGCTGATTTGGATAAGTCAAAGTAAATATATTGATGAGGTTCTTAAAAGGTATAATATAGAACAATCAAAGAGATTATTATTATTATTAGTGTCACATAGAATTAATCTCTCCAAGAAAATGTTTCCACAAACAATTGTGGAGAATGAAAAAATGAGTATAATTCCTTATGCTTTAGTAGCAAGATCTATCATATATTCCCTACTATGTAGTAGGTTTAATATTTCCTTTTATTTAATCAAGATTGTAATATATCAATACAATCCATTAGATATGAATTGGGTAGCTATAAAAACTATCCTAAAGTACTTGAGACATAAAAAGGATATGTTCTTGGTGTGTGGAGGAGATGAGGATCTATTCATGAGGGGATACATTGATTATAGCTTCCAAATAAATCATGATGATCTAAAATAATAGTTAGGCTATGTATTTTTCCTAAATAATGGTACAATGAGATGGAGAATATCAAAAAAGTCAGTGTTCATTGATTCTATAGTAGAATATTCCTATATAGTGGTGTTCAATGTAGATAATAAAGTAGTTTGGATACAAAAATTTGTTTCCAATTTTGGTGTTGTACCTAACAATGTAGAATCTTTTATAGTATACAATGATAATACCATGGAAGCATATATGTCCAAGGATCATGGATCATACCAAAGGAAAAATAATATAATTTAGAAGTTATATGTCTTGAGATATTTTACTCAGATAGGTGAATTCATATTTAATATAGTATCCATGAATGATAATGTGTCTGATCCACTAATTAAAACCATATCTAAGAAGAATTTTGATGCTCATGTGAGAGCTACTGAGTTTATAATTGTTAGTAGTTGGCTCTAGTAAAATTCAGAGTGTTGTTAGTGGGTTCCCTAGACCCAAATACATTATATACTTTGATTACCATTACATGTATAATGTTTTATATAAACATTTTTTTCTTCTTACCATAATAATTTTGATACTTTTTCATCCACTATTAATATGGTAATGTCCTTATAGTATCTGTAGTATCAAAAGGTTATAGAAGTTCCCAACTATAATGATAACCTTGAAATACTATGACAATATTATTAAAAATATGATATATAGTCTAGATACATCAAATTGATGGGACATAGATGATGTTCGACTATTAGGTTTTAAGGGATCTCAAGCACTAATACTTCTTCTCATCAAGTTAGTACTTTGTGAACTTGAGTAGATGAGATCACGAGTGCTGACCCGCCAATACATTCACCATATTTTTCAAGTTTCATTGTTTGTTCCTATCTATAAACACATGAATTTTTCTATTGAATTGAGCTCATTATAAATTTTCACCACTTGATCATGCACTCTGATGTATGGAAAAAACATGATAATGAATTTTTGGTAAGGTACCTTGTGTTGGGAGTGTCTTTGGTGGTATGACATTGGTTGAATGATCAAGATAATTTTTTTAACATATGAGTTAAGGAAGAGATATCTCAGGGGACTAGGTTGAAAAGGATGGTAGTACCTTCATTAAGTCTATAGCCATAGTACAAGAAGGTAAGTCTGTCCAATAAGGTCACAAAATATGTAAATCATCAAAATCATGGTGAAACAAGTGTGAATACTACTTTATAGGATATCATGAGACAAAGATATTATATTATAGAAAGTATGTTCATAAGTGGTAGTTATATGTATGAAATTCATTATCTCCTTAGGGGCCATGATGGGTTACTAGAATCCACTCTTAGTTTGTGATTTGGAATCAATGCTATTGAGATAAGGATCTAGAGGGTCACACACTAAGTGTATCAACAAGTTCCACCTATTTAGATGAATAGGAGTTTAGGATGAAGTGGGTCCCACATGTGGGTCCAATGAATGAATGAGTGTGAGAGAGAACAAGTAAGATAATTCAATTATATTATTAAATTTTAGAATAATTATGATTGAAATTATTTCTCAAGGTATTAACAAGTTGTTTGATCATAAAAGTGAATATGAGAAAATATAGTTTTTTGAATGAACATAACACTTTTAAGGTTCTTTAAATTATTCGGGGAGTATACGAGCTATGTTTATGGTTTATATTTTATCACATAGAATTTTAAAATGTTACAAGTGAGTAATAAAATATTTGTGATATTTATGAAATGTTTAATTAAGTCATATATGTGTGTAAGGGTCTAAAACGAGTGTTATTAGTTTCCATGGACCAATGTAAAATTTTGAAAAGTGTAACCTAAAAATATAAGTGAATTTTAGACTCTAGAAAAGGTATATAAACAATTTGAATGAATTTGAGATCTGTACCCTCATATCTACCATGTTTATATTGAGAAGCCAAATGAATAATGAGGTTGGGTCGATTCCGTCTTCTCGATCTAGTCCACGTTCTTCACGCAATCAAAGGGATGACATAAAACTCTTAAATTTCCCATGATAGAATTTTGGAATCAAAAACCAATGATCTTGGAGATTTGGTGAAGGTGTGGATAATCTATATAATTCCTAGCTTAGTACCTTTGATCCCTGACATGATGATGGTGAGTTAATCAAATCACTGATTTAAAATGAACAAGATACCAGTTATGGTTTCATTTGACTTTATTTTTTATGAATAAATTGAATTACATGTGTCCCTATGAGAAATATGGGAATGTTTTTTAGTGAATATAGTTTTTAAGATGAATATGAAACAAAAATTTTAAATTTCTTATTTTTCATGCTTCTGCTGTTCCTCATGTTCCTTCACATACATGTCAGGACTCATGTACTTTGATGTACTAACCAGAAACATGAATTTATATATTAACGTGAATTAGGGTACATTTGATGCATTAGGAATGTTATGTTGTTACTGAATAAGTCATGAAAGTATTTATATATACCATATATATGAAAGTTAATATCTTGACCCTTTAATGAAAATGAAACCATCGAACTAAATTTTATGGCCATGGTGTGCGTACGATCTTGTTTTTGGATGTCAAAGATAGATATATCAAATATATAGTTTGAGGACACAAGTACGCAATTTTATTTGGTGAGATATTTTGAAAAAGATATTATATTACATTTTGTGTGTCTCTATGTGGTTTTGAATGTTGTGGCATTAAATTTTTCCTATTGGGTTCCCTTATATGTTTATATATACTAAAATTGGACTTGAGGTGGACTCACATAATTACACTGAGAGATAATCTTATAGGGTCACACACTTAGTGTTTCAATTGAACTCAATTAAATTATATTTTAATTTAATTATCATAACAAAATTTTCTCTAAAATAAAGAATAATATTTATTTGAGATTTATTGATTTAAATATTTCTTCAAAATATTTATGTTTGAGTTGAATATTAAAATAAACATTTATTTTAAAAACATTAAATATTATAAATATTAATATATTTACTGAATGAATAATATTTTTTATTTTAGGTTTGGAAAATATCGAGGAAACATGGATCGAGTTAATGGGTCCATTAAGAATGATATATTAAATATAATCTAAATAAATATTAATATATTTATTTATCCACAAGACATGAGTGCTCCAATAAAACTATAATAATAAAATTATTATTAGACGTTGGGTTCTCGAAGTGTAATACATTGAGATTATAAAAGATAAAAATCATCTTCAATAGAGTATATGACATAAAACACCATGATTAGAAGAGAATGTAAAACACCAATACTTTATGATTTATTTATTTTTCAATAAATTTATTCTCTTTGATATCTTACAATGCACATAATTCTAGGTTTAAACGAAATGCAACACTCTATTAAAATATTATTATTTAAACATGACCATTATAATATATCAGTTAAGTTGGAGAGTATGAATAATACTAGATAAATTATTAAAATTATATTTCTTACACATGTATAAAATAAATTAAATTGTTATATATTTATTATAATTAAATTAATAATCATTTGAAAGAGAAAGACATGTTTTCAGAAATATGTTTTTCTTTAAAAGACAGTTTAGTAACACTTTGCACACATAATTTAAAATTTATTTTTTCAGAAATTTAAGAAAATTTATTTGATAAAATATTTTTTTTTAATTTAAATTAAAAAATTATCATTGTTTTAATTTGATTTATATTTCTAAAAATATTAATTTCTTGATGGATAGTGAAATGTATTGATTTTTACTGCAAAAAACCTTTTCATTTAAATTATTTAACGAGTTAAATTATACTTTTAATTGGTTTTAATATAAAATTATTTCAATTAATTTAAATTTTAACAAATTTAGTTCATTTGAATCAATTTCTTATTGAAATCTGATATAAAAACTTTTTAAAAATTTGAAAGGTTTTCTTTGGGAGAACCGTTTTTTTGATGTGTATGTGGGTTTAATTTTAAATTGAATTCTACAATTTATGTGAAATGAGTTTTTAAAAATGGATTCATTTTTTTGAATCATAATTATTAATCTTATTTAATAAGGTCAACTTGATTTTTTATAATAATGAACTGTAAAAACTATAAAAACTAATTATCGTGGTAAAGATAAAAATGAATTTATTGGGGAGTTAAACTAAGAAGATGAGGGTTAAAAATGATGTGAAATTTTATAATAATGATTAGATGAAAATATTTAGACCTTATAACCTATAAGGGTATATAATTTCCCATTTTGGAGGCTTTTGTAATGAGAATAATGTGGGTATCACTTTATCCTTTCAAAAAAATTCATACGTGTCCTCTCCCCACTTATAAAAGGCCACCCCTATCCGCCCCTATTCACACATAAAAACCATTTGGTTCATCCAATACCTACAAAAAAATATTATTAATTCCAATCCAACATCCTAGATTCATTTTTTTATTAATTCCTCCCAATAATGATTTAGATATAGACCCAAAGAGTCTCCCAGAAGAAGAGGTAAAGTTTTTAACTATGAGTTTTCATTTTAATTCTTCTTATAAATCCTTCTTATATTCTTAATATATGATAATATAATAAAACTAAAATCTCCAATATACTGAGATATTTAATTTAATATAATTACCAATATCCAACTCCACTTCCATCAAATGGAAAATGAAACCATCGATCATGTGTATGGAGGACTACTACCTCGTGAACAGATGTATTTCATTTTCCTTCATCACCTTTCAAGGATGTATATAATGATGGCTTTAACTTATATATGTGATATTTATTACATTAATATAAGTTTTTAACAATAAAATCACATATAAAATTATTACTTTCCATTCCATGGTGGATACGATAACGTCACTCAGGTGTATGACAGACTATCGCCTCGTGAATCGATGTGATTATTTTTTTCACTTACTAAAATACCTATATAAATATAATATCACATCAAACTTCTCACCTTTCAATCTTTTGGAAAATAATAATGTTGGTCATGTGTACGTGTGGACTATCGCCTCCACATAGCGAGACAAAATATTTGTCATTTTATTTTTACATGGACAATAATAAAGATGTATTTGATTTATATAAATAATATATTTGAAACAATAATTAAATTTTAATGGTGAATTAATATTTATTTCCCTTGTTTTCCATCAATTAGGAAAAAATGGATACAACATTCTTATATACATATGATCTACCGTCTCCATGAATGGTGTAGTATAGTTTCTATCTATAAATTTTATGGATTAATATAAATTCATATTAAATTTATATATATGAAATTTATATTATGGTTAACATTTTTTATATTATGGAACCATGATCAAAGTAAAAAGGACAAACAATTACAAATCAAAACATAAATGGATAACAAAGATTCTATTACTAGAAAGAGTGATTTTAATAAATAGTTGTTAATGAAAAAGAGATAAAATACCATAAGTAAATTATATATGGTCTGATATATATTATTATATTTATATTATATATTTATAATAAACCTATATTTATTTTACATGAGGTGTAGACACATATTATTGAAGTTAAACTAGAGTTAAGGGTTTCTCATCTCATTTTTACTTCTGTGAGACATATGCCATATTCATCACTTATTCCATTGCGTGGTGTATATGATTATCCTTTTTGATATTTTATATCATAAATCTATTTCTATTAATGTTATTTAAATTTTCATTTTATGTTATTTCTTTCATAGGGATTATGATTCCAAATTTACCAAAGTGGTAAGGGTTTATTTCATAATCTCATTATTATTAAATATTTTTTATGTGTAAGTCCCCCTTAGGAGTATCATTTGATATTTATATCTGAAAATCAATATAATTTATTCTCATTTATTTATTCATGAAAATTTTAAAGTAATTGTAACATTTTTCATATCTTTGGTACCTAATATGATTATGAATTTATGAAAAATTACTTTATTTCTCTATTCAGTCAATAATCATTTTTTATTTCATAACCATGTTTTAAAAAAATTTCAAAAAAGTTTTTTAAAATTTTCCATATGATTTAGTAAATAAATTTTTACCAATGTTTAGATTTTTACAAAATGTTTTGAAAGGAATCTTCATATCAGTTTCCAAATAAGTCCCATTTATATTTTATCAAAAATATAAAAGGAATATTTATTTTAACATGTATAGAAAGTAAGAAATTTATACTTTCATAACCAATAAATGTTTTAAATCTAAATATATATGTTTAAAATGTTATTTTGAAGGAAAATTCTTCTAAAAATATGTTTTTAACTTTAAGTTTAAAAATATTTTCAAATAAAAATATTACTTTTATTGTGAATGATTTTAATTATATTTTTATAGTATTACTATCCATCAAAAACATCAAACATTTATTTAAATTTCCATATTTATTATGCTTATTTTTCATGATATATTCCACTCTACTCATACCCTTATTGAGAATCTGATCTCACCCCTTTCTTATTTTTTAATTTCACTTGGATACTAAGAAGTGTTTTATGATTGATAGGCTGGGATATGCTATTTTGAAATATGTCATTCTCAACAAAAACACTTTCTGTATTTTATATTTTTAATTATAATGTGAATTTAAAGCATTTATCTTGTTTACCAAGACTAATAAAACATCTGGTCCTTCAGGATGCGATTCCTGGGATCTTATGGGAATGTAATAAAGTAACTGTCGACTCTAGGCTACTAGGGTCATGTTATTTATAGTTGGTATCAAAGATTTTTTAGTAGAAACATTGATATCTAGATTTAGTAAAACATATATTAGAGAAAATAATACTAATATTTAATTTTAGGACAAGTATATAATATCATCCTAAATTTTTTGAGAGGAAGATATTATATTATTTATCTAGAAATAAATCCTTGCCTGAATACTATAAATAGATGTAGTTCTAGTATAGATATTCCTAGGGGTAATAACTCAAAAAGGAACATTGGTATTAAATTGATGATTAAATGGCTCATGCTCATGAGACTTACTATGAAACTGGTTTGACACTTTAGAGGGATATGATTTAAATAATTCACATTTTTTACAAACCATTATAAGTTATTTGATTTTTTTATGATTTTAAAAAATTTCCAAATAAATAATGATTATGATTATGAGATTATCCATGCATAAATTTTTCAATTTATGTTAAGTGTTTCATTATTTTTGGTATTATACATTATATTTAAAAATTATATGATCTAATCTCATGTATTCCATTGTTTAGAAATGAAACCCAGTAGAAGGAATGGAAATACTTTTAAATCACATACACCATGTATGGATTTACCTCCTGGTTAAGATAATGAAGCTGGAGTTACAAATAGAACTAATAAAATTATATCCATTTTGGGGAAAATTAATTAGGTTATGAGAAATCACTTTTCCTTTATAGATCATCCTATTAATCTACTATGCAGTGGGAAAATGTTATACCAATTTATGCATCAATAACCTCAATCATTCAATGGGACTACAAATCTATTTTTAGCAGATCAATGGATAAGTTCCCTAGAGAAGATATATTTTTTTATTTGGGGAGCAATGAAAGGGAGGAAGTTATCATGGTAATTTATCATCTCTTAGGATATTCAGATTAATGGTGGTCATTGATTAATGAAACTAAAGATGGAGAAGAAATAGAAATCATGGAATGAAAAGAGTTAAAGGTTCTCTTCTTGGAAAATTATTTTCCTCATGGGTAATGAGTATGTATGGAGAGACAATTAATGAGTCTAAAATAAAATGAGAATAAAAATGATGCTAAGTATGAAGCCAAATTTACAAGGTTAGAAAGACATGCTACAGACTACATATATAACACAAAGATAATAATTGACCATTTATTTTATGGGTTTAATACAATTCATTTAAGTTCACTAATATAATAAAATTTCTCATCATGTGAGGTCTTAGTATCATTTAGTATAAAGACAAAGAAATAATTATACAAGTATTATGGATTTTAAGGGAAGATAGATAAGAAGAGGATGGTGTAGATAAAAATAGATAAAGGGAATAATGGAAAAAAATATTTCCCCCCATGTGACAGTTGTGGAAAGAAGCACTATGACATTTTCTTAAAGGGAATGTGAGTTTTCTACAGGTGTAGAGAGAAAGGCCACAATTCTCATGATTTCAAGGGAATGAAATAATCTACCAATGTGTAATATTTTAACTATAAGGATATGGGGAACTATTCAAATGAATTCCCATGTCATCAAGGGAATATACATCAAAATAAGTTTAGGGATCAAGTTAAGGCTTATGCTATTACTAAAAATGAAGTGTATTGATTAATGTGCTTATGTTTAGGTTCAATAATTATATTATAGGAGTATTTTATCATTGATATTATGGTTATAAGATTTATAAAATAACTAAGGATTGTACTATGGTAATTTTTATTTAAGGATTTGAAAGCATATGTATAATGGTACAGATGACAAGGAAATTTTTTTTATTGAAAAGCTAAAATTCATGGAAAACACATAATTGGGGGAGGATAACCATTAATATGTGATCGATGTTGATATAATAATAATAAATAGGTTTTTATTAAGTTATTGGTAACCATTTTATCTTATCTTACCTTTGATGTTGAGGTAATCATGTGTTATTACAATTTGAGAACATTATAGGAATTATAATAACGATGTTTCTGAAAAAGGACTACCTGCATGCTGGGGGACTTGTAATGTTCCATTACTCACTTTCAGGATTTTCTTATATATATGTCATCTCCCTCTTTATTTAGGTGTTTTTTTGGACTCCTGATTAAGTAGAGTGTTTTCTGAGGGAAATGACCTAAATTTAGGGGATGGATGTTTTTCTAAATTAATGATGTTGGGGTATAAATATGTTAAAGGATTTGCATGGTTATTCCCGAGTTCAAATAACACCGGTGTTGATTTGGGATTTTATACATAATCTAGTGTTTATTTTATCCTTAGGAAGATCCCACACCATATAATGATTATACATATTGAATTATTTTACACCATATAAAATGTTCACATCATATATTGGTCATAGAGCTGATAATGTAAACCAGTACAAGGGGCGAAAGGTTTACATGTCATGAATTGGGTTAACATCCTGTAATGTGAAAAGAATTGAATTGATTTAGGGAATGAAGGGTTTACATGTCATGAAACATTAAAAATCATGATATGATCAAATCCATATATTTAATCTCAAGTTACTCATTTTTTAGTGTTTTTGGGTTATGTGGATTACACAACATAAAATGAGGGTTTATTCCATGTAATTCTCATGTTTTTTGTTTTTAGGGAACTGTAAAAATATTTTTTTTATTTCATTTGTCCATAGGTATCATCCCTCTCAACCTAGTAGATCTCAGAGGTTATTTTGGGGATCACCACTCCTTTAATATTTCTCTATTTAGTGATTGATCACCATTATAGTTGTATTGTATTTTATGGACGAGTAATCTTTCTGATTATTTATTGTTATTGATTGAGGTATCACCACTATGTTGCAATGTTGGATCCATTTATCTCTGATGATAATCTTCTTGATCCTTTCAAGATCTTTTTCATGATATTCCTCCGATGGCCAACCCTTGTGTTGTGGTTGTGGTGTGGCGTGCGAGTTTCCTTAAGGTATTTAATTATCTAACCTCTACACCAATCAGTTTTCATGTTGAATTTATTATGAGATGTGAATATTTATTCTAGGAACTCCATTGTTTTCTTTGTATTTTTTCCTTATTGGTGGATCCATTTTTGTGTGTGTGCAATCCAAGTTTGAGGTTGGTGGTTCCATCTCTAGCATATATTGGATGAATTATATTACTCTAGTTTTGATAAATGTTTTTATAAATGAAATATAATGAATGATCGATCGATTTGTGTGTGTGTGAAAATAGTTTTTTGGAAAAATATGGTTTAACCCATGTTTTGATAAAATAAAAGGTCTTTTTAAATCATTTTGAATTTTTTTTTTGAAATGGTTTTATAAGAATGGTTTTGATGAAATAGTTTGGAAAATAGAGCACATGGGAAGCCTTGGGTACTTAGGTGGAAGGTTTAGTAAAATGCTTCATCCATTAATCTCGGGGTTTACTCATGGGGTTTTCCTATACTCCCTAGGACAATTGATATATGGAATTGATATACCTTTTGGGGGTTTCACTTTTTTTAGTTTTTTTCTTCTCTCTAGATTCAATGCATATATCTAGATAATTTGTGTATGTGATTGTCTATGTTTATGTACGAGGGTCCTAACTATTGTCACATGTAGTGATAATTGGCGTGATACTACCTATACTTTTTCTTGAACTATTTTACTTTTTACTACCATTGATTTGAAAGGATATGTGATACATGATTTTACTTCTTTAATGTATATATAATTTTTAAAACTATTTTACCTGGATTTTTTTAGAAATGTGGAAAAGGTGGAAAAATATTTTTCTATGCTTCTGATATAAAAACTATCTAACTATTAATCATGCCTTGTTTTTATTTAATGTTTATAATTTTCAAATTATTATACCTAGGTGTTTTATAAAAATCCTTGGTGAGATCCTTCTAAGCCTATTAGATCACACCCGCTGTACCCCTTAGACGGTGCATAAACCATTGTATGTATTTCAATGGAGGGAAAGGAATGGTGCCACTGTGAGGTAGTGAGATTTCTATCATATATTTTTGGGTAGATAGTGGTGAGATAGTGGGATTTACCCCATAATATCACATGGATTTTCTATTTTGGTTATAGTTTTCCATTACTTTTAGACATTTCTCTTAAATATTGTTTAGTTACTTTTTAGTAGTATCACTTTTGATACTTCGTTTTTGTTTTGAAATATATATATATATTTCGTTTTCTGCTATTTATTTCCATCATGTATATGTGTATGTCATGTTTTTTACTTAAAGTTTTGTGGAATCATTCCCTCTAGTTTTTTTGATTCCCTGGTGATAGTCTCCAGCCTATAGGGATCAAGAACACCCTTAGGCTTTGTGGAAATTTGGGTTAGGTACCAATTAAAAAGGCTATCTAGTTTGGGTTCTTATAGTTTTTTATAAGAGCTGGGATGTCTTCAAGATTAGTTGTCTTGGGAAATTTGGTAGACACAAGATATGATTTTTGGGACTTGATAGGTAGGTTATGGTGAGTGCCATGCCAGCTCATTCTACGATGAGAATCAAGTTACCATATGATGTTGGGATATGTGTCTCCTATTTTGATTTATTGATCTTAATATCTATTTTATTATGTTTTTGGTTTCAACGAGGACTATTCTATTATCTGATCATTTCTTCTATTCATCTTCCATGGGTTCCCAAATAGGGTGAAATAAATGACCCTTAATGGAATATACCTATAGATCAAAATCTTGTTAAGGATATCATGAAGATAGTTCGTAAAATTGATCAAAATATTCCAAAAGTCTAGAACGTATTTTTTGAGTAAAATCTAGGAGCTTCTGGAGAAAGGTATCGATCACATGAGTTCTTATATGATAATCCACCATCATTTAAGGGTTAAAAATTACCTCAAGAGGTGGAGGGTTGGTTGGAAAAGATCAACTAGATCTTTTAATTATTGGATACACCTAAGAGTATCAAGGAGAAGTGTGTGATGTTCATACTTGAGGATCCTAACATGTGATAGTGGGATTACATGGTATAAGAGGATAGATATGTGGTATTGGATTTGAAGGGTTTCAATACTATATTCTTCCGACAATTTTATCTAGAGTTATTAATAATGGAAAAGTCTCTAGAGTTCCACTCTTTGCTATATGAAGAGTGGTTAGTGTTATCATACACCAATAAGTTTCTGGGGCTAGTTTTTTTTCTCCATAGGTAGTGAAGAATGACCAGGTGAAGGCTTAGAAGTACCTATAGGGTTTGCAACCGGATATAAGATTGCAGGTATTAATACTGAAGCTTTATACTTATATGGAGATAATAGATATGGAAATGATAGAAGATATGAATATGGAAGGAAATGTTGGTTATTCTACCCCATCTCTTTGACGTAGTGGAATATTTATTGGTGTGAAAACGAAAAAGAGGAAATGTCAAGATCATTACAAGGGTGGTGGAGGTAGTTCTCAATGGCATGCCTCCTACGAACCTTTAGTTATAGTGAGTAGTGTGCCCCTTAATTTCTACTAGCGTGACAAGGTCGAACACACCTAGATTTTTTATTCTGAACCTACAAATATGTGTAACATTTTTGGATGTTATGTAAATCAACAAATTTTTTTTAGGTTATGTCTACACCTCATTATGGTCAAAGATTGTCAGTTCCAAATCCTACTATAGTGTATTTAGATGCCTTAAAGACTATAGGTCTCTATCGATAGACCTTAGAAGTAAAGCACCTTCACAAAGTAGATGAGTTTCTAGTGGAGTTAGATACATACCTAATTATAGTGATATGTACTATCTTTATTGAATATTAGGTAGTAATTTATTTATATGATAAATGTGATTCCCACTCATTTATATCTTCATGTATTGTTGATATTATTAAACATCCAATGTAGATAATGTACTTTGTTATGGAGTTAGTGAAACCTCTTAGAAAAATGAAAGAAGAAGGGTTTTAGTGTCCATCTTGTTCGCTATCGATAGATGATGAAGATTTAGTATGGGATTTTCTCATTCTCAATAAGGATATTTTTGACATCATCATCAGGATGTATTGTCTTATCTATCATAGTGGTCAGATTGATTTTTATCAATATAGTGTCTCATTTATTGTGGATGATTAGAGATTATGGGTGTTTCAGGGATATTGGTATATGTGGTCATGTCATGCATGACCTTCCCTCCCAGATCTCAGGAGTTTTTCATCAAATGTAACAGTTGATCTCAATGAAGTTTATTCTATTTTTTACATTCCCACTATTGTTTGGGACTTTCCTAATGTTTTCACATATGATTTATCTGGTATTCCTCTAGATAGGGAGGTAGATTTTACAATTGACCTGGTTCCAAGTACCCAAAAATTTAGATTCCCTCTTATCATATGGCATCAGATGTGCTGAAAGGGCTCGAGATTCAGTTAGATGATCAGAGGGAAAAAGGTTTTGTCCTCCCTAGTGTTTTGACTTTTGTAGCCCCTATTCACTTTTCCTATAAGTAATATTATTCAATCTAATTGTGTGTGGACTATCGAAATTTGAACTAAGTAATGTTTAAGAAAAATCATCCTTTATCTCATGTGTATGAATTGTTTGATAAGTTAAAGGTAGAAAGGTTGTTTTAAAAGATTGATCTTTAAATAGGTTATCATCAACAAAGAGTTCATAAGTCTAATATACCCAAGATGGATCTCAAGAGTAGGTATGACCAATACAAATATCTTGTGATTCCATTTGGTTTGAATAACTCTACAATAGTTTTTATGGATTTAATGAATCAGATATTCCATGAATATCTCAAAACCTTTGTGGTAGTTTTCATGGATGATATTTTAGTTTATTCAAGATCTGGGAAAGTACATGAGCACCATTTGAGTTTTTTTGTGAAAGTTATGAGGATTCACCATTTGTATTGTAAGATTTTGAAATTCAGTTTCTGGATCTAAGAAGTAATGTTCTTGGGGAATGTGATTTATGAGCATAACTTATCAGTTAATCATGAGAAAGTAAAGGATGTTTTGTCTTGGGAAGATCCATATAATGTTTTTGAGATTTAAATATTCCATAGGATTTATAACTATCATTGATTATTAATGAATTATTTCTAAAAGTTGAAATCTACTTTGATTGATCTTACTAGAAAAGTGGTGAAATTCACATGGGATGCAAAGTGTGAGTCTTATTTCAATGAGAGGAAATTAATTATGAAACCAAATCCTATTCTAATCTTAGAAGATCCTGGTAAGGGCTATGTGGTTTTATATGATTATTTTGGTAAAGGTTTGGTTTGTGTTCTTATATATGATGATTATGTGGTAGCTTACGACTCTCTACATATTCAACAACATGAAAAGAATTACCCACTCATGATTTTGAGCTTTCCGCAGTTATGCATGCACTTATGTATTGGAGGAACTACCTTTTGGGGGATAGGTTCATATTTATTTTTGACCATAAGAGTCTAAGGTATATAGTTTCTCATAAATAATTGAATCTTAGATAGATGTGGTAGGTGGAATACATTCAAAAATTGAAATTCTAAATTGCCTATACCCTAAGGAAGTGGGATTTAATTACATGAACTCACACCAAGAACGTACCATCACATGCTATTATGGAATCAAAGGAGGAGTGGAATGTTATGAGGATTTTCACTTAGTTACACATATATTCTTGGTAGGATGTTTCAAGTATGGTTCTAAATAATATTCTATTATCATCATATCTCCTTGAGTCTATTATTCTGATTCAGTAGCAAGATGAAAAGTTTAGAGGAATTCAAGAAACCATTTATAGAGTAGAGATAATTTCTGGTTGGTCTCTCTCTTTAGATGGTATTATACCTTTTGTGGATGATATTGTTTTTCCAAAATCTTTTAGGAGTTATTTTTTGGTTTATTATCATGGTTCTTCATGATCCAATTCATTTGAGCACTGTGAATATGTATTATAAAATCAGACAAAGATTCTGGTGTCTGAGTATGAAGTGTGATATTATAGATTATGTGTATAATTGTTACAACTACAAATGGAAAAAGGTAGAGCATATTAAGCCTTATGATTTTCTTTATCCTCCTTTGATGCTAGTTTAAAAATGGGATTATGAATAAACTTTGTGATTTTTTGTTTTTAACAAAGTATTTTTTTGTTGACATGTATCCTTTTCATAAAAGAAAGTTTTTTATTCAGGATTATACCTAGTATATCATAATGACTTTTCATAAGAAATCTAAAAGTTTATGAATCAAAACAAAAAGAGAAAGAAAAGTTTTATCTTTAAGATTTTTTTTTCAGACACAGGTTTCTAAACTCAGGGTTTCAGACTAAAAAGATCTATACACCGAAGCATTCAGAAAGATGAAGTTGTTGATCAGATGCATTATCAAATTCAGATCCATCTATATAAAGATTCATCAGACTCAGTGTTGTTTAGAAAGTCCAAAGTTTCCATGTGAATAAATATGATGTTACTAAAGAATATGTTCTAAGAAATTGAAGTAAGAAGTTATAACGTTTTTATAATTTCTAACCTTACTCAGACAATGATTTGTTGGCCATGAAATTATCACAAATAACCAAAACTATCATGATAAAATCTTTGGAATAAATGGATTATTCCTAAGGATTATATCTTTTCTGTAAACTAAAACATAGAACATCTGATCCAGAAGTACCAGACACATAAGTTTTTCAGAATTGTGAATGTGTAAAGATGAATAATTTTGAATAATTTAAAAGTTTATGAATGGATTCATCATTATATGCATAAAATTGTAATTATAATTCCATCATAATGATAATTCCATCATTATATGTATTTTAAATATACTGAATATGAGGAGGAATATTAATATAATATGAAACATACACCAATTCCTCAAATAAATTCCTCACACCAAAAACACATTAGATGCAGAACATGAGAGTGATCATAGTTATTGATTACAATCCATCAATGGAATATCTGTTATAAAAATAAGTAAATATTATAAAATATTTGTGTTCTCTTGAGAAGAAAAAAAGGGAGGGTTCAAGTTTTCAATCGAATAATATTGTGACACAAATAATTCATCTTCTGAGTAATCTCATCGTAATGAGCTGAGGAAGAAAATCATATTGTAATGAGTAGTGAAACATAGAAAAATCGTAATGATTTGAAGACAGTAAAATCATAATGAGATAATAAATAAAGGAAGATTGTAATGAGTAGAAAAAGTTGAATCTAAGGAAGTTAATTGTAATGAGTTGATGATAGTAAGATCATTTGAGAATACCGATCTTGGAGAAATCTTGAGAAGGTTTGAAGAAGTCAAAGTTAAAGTTTAAATGCATGAGATTTTTAGAGTTTTAAAATTTGGGTAAGTGGGAAAAGTTTTTTAGTTTCCTATTTTTACTTTTCTAAGTCCCCTATAAATAGAATCCCACTTAATTTTAATTTTTTAAATTTTTACAAGTTCAAAAAAGGTGATTATTGCTAGGTTTTTATTTATAGATTGAGATATTAGAAGAAGGTAAAACTATTGAAAGTTTTGTTTATTGAACTAAGGAAGATATTATTTATCATTTTAGAAGAGTTTGAGTTTTTTAGATTTAGACTGAGTTCATTATGATGAGTCCATCAGACTAAATTCATCAGACTGAGGATGTTCAGATTGAGTTTTGGAGAGTTTCTAAGAAGAGAAAGTTTGGTTATACAGAAACAACATAAAGTTTCTCAAGGAACATATTGAGAAAGGGATTATCATATTGTGTATATCAGATTAAATTAATCAAACTAGGTTCATCAAAATTAATTCTATAGGACTTAGGGTCATCATACTCTGGAACATTTGTGGTGAAAATTGAACAAAATATTTATTCTTTTGTTTTGTTTCAAATGTTTGTTAAGAAATTTTTTAAACTGAGGGGAGTTAGTATATTCATACATATTGGGAGATATAAGGTGTGCAATAGTATTTGGTATAAGTTTTATTTAAATATTCTTCATAGTTAATTTCAGTAGACCCGAAGGAGTGGATATGGAAAGGATGAAGGTTCTCACACTAAGGCCAAACCTTGTAAATATTTTGTTATTTACTTTATTTCCTAATTTTTCATTCATGAGTATTTATAAAAATATGACAAGGAAATGAATCTTAATAGGTTTCAACGTTTAAGTTTCTAAAAGTGTTGAAACTCATAAAAAGTGAACAATTAATTCAATCATGCCTTCTTAGTAGTTTTTAGATCCTTTGTAACTTCAATTGATATCAGATCCAAGGGTCCCTTATTGAATATTTATCATGGATAATCTAAATTCTATAAAAAGAATAATAATTACTATATTGGATGGAAAAATTATTATGGAAGGAAAAATAGGATGATTTCTTATCTTCTATATCTTAGTATAGAAGTTGTTGATGCTGATAAAATAGGGTTTCCATCTATTGAGAAGGATGCCCCAATCACTTTTTCTGATAAGATAAATACGTAAGTTTATGAAAAAGAAAAATATTCTATCCTATGTTTTTATTAAAAAAAATTTATCAGAAGGTGATGGGTCCCAAAACATCAAAGAATATGTGGGATAAGTTGAAAATTATTTTTGAAGGGAAAACTAAATGTAAGGAAATGAAGCTAAAAATATGTCACAGTAAGTATGAATATATATGAAATAGATATGAATAAAATATTTATGAATACTTCACCAGAGTAAAGGATTTTATTTACAACATCAGAGGATTCAGTGATATCCCAAGGGATTCTAAAATTTTGGAGAAACTTATGAGAAAATTTATGAATAAGTTTGATTCTAAAATTTCTTCTTTAGAAGATAAGTATGATTTATCTCATGATGAATTTCTTAAATTTATTATTTCTTATGAAAATAGAAAATCCCCAATGTCCAAATATATGATGAAAGATAAAATGGATTTTGAATCCCTGAGAAAAATAAAAATAAAATATATTGAATATGTTGATCCTTGTGACTATGAAGATAAAAAGTATGATGAGTTGAATGGAAAAATTATGTCTCTTATATTGAAAAAATATCAAAGAGGAAGAGGAAATTATGTAGCTAAACTTCCTCTTAAATGTTTTGAGTGTAGTGGAATTAGACAATTTGCTATAAATTTTCCCAAGAAGAAAGTTAGAGAATATTAAAATGATTCTGATGAAAAAAATTGATGGAATAAGAATAAAAAAAGTTATAAAGAAGAAAATTAATCCAAAAAATATTAAAAGAAGTCCACTGGAGGAAAAAAGGAGTTTTCTAAGAAATAAAGATGAATCAGACTCAAATGACAACAATTATTTTGAATATGAATGTTAAAAAAAATTAGAACCTTTATTAAAAAAGTTGGGAAAACAAGATATTCTTGAGATAATGAAGATGGTGGTGAAGAATCATATAGAAAATGTCAAATTAAAACATAACTTATTTCATTTATTGAGATAAACATAACTCTCAAGATTGAAATATGATAAATGAGGAAATATTGGGAAGAAATTATTGAAGTAAGAAAAGATGTTATCAAAGAGGAAGAATACATTTAGGTGATCTTATGTTACAAACTAATAATTGATGAACAAGGAAATATGATTAATGATCTTAATAAGAATTTGGAAGATAAGGAATAAGAAGTTAAAAAGTTTCAATCAACACTTCTTGAGTCCAAAATTACATTCAGAAAGATGAATAAAACTTCAACAAGACTTAGAAATTAAAATATGAGACTTATAAAGTTTCTAATAGAGATCAAATTAAGAATTATGTGAAATAATCACCCACAAAAAACAATTTTTCAAGATTGGGTGGAAAAAATGTGTGAGAAACCAATTTCTTCTACAAAATATGAAAACTCACTTATAAAGAAAGATGGTCTATATCTATAGATTGTTAAAGTTGGAAGAAGTTATCAACCTCAACAGAGTTTATATAGAGAAAGATCTTACTTCAATAAGAAATCAATATTTGATGTGTATTTAAAGTTTTTTTTGAATCTATGGGAACATGTATGATTATTGTTGGCATATATTTTCACTTTTTGAAAGAAGGATTAAACAGAGTGAAATAAATAGTGGAAAAAGAATGAGTAACTTTCCTAACCCATAGGAATTTGGAAAAGAAAAATCCCAAGATGTTCGAAAACTTCCAACAAAAATTCAATTTAAATGTCTGGAAGAAAGTTGTGGAATATGTGATGAGGATGGAAATCATTCCAGAAGATATATGAAACTCCTTACAGAACAAGTTTCTTATGGTAGAAAGTAAAATAAAGTAATAAATATCTTGAATCATGTTTATAAACATGATGTTGGAGTAGTTACTTTGAGAAATGATAGTTCCTTGAGAAATAGAGGAATAAGAACTGCTGAGATATAACCTCAAAAACTAAAAAACAAAAGAAGTTATATTTTATGATGGACTCAAACATAACTTAATAAGTGTGAGTCAAATTTGTGATAATGGAAAAAATTTATATTCACAAAAGACTCTTATATCATCAAAAGTATCGAAGATGGAAAAGTACTTACTAGGGGAGAAAGAACTAGAAAAAATCTTTTTTAGATTGGAGAACTTAACAATTCATGTTATCAATGTTATAAAGATGAGAGTAAGTTGTAGCATCGAATACTTGGACACCATGGGTAGAAAAGTATAAAAAAATTATCTAAAGTTGATGCTGTATGAAATTATCTGAAATTGATAAGAAAATAATAAGATGTTTCTGTAACTTTTCAAAAATAAAAGTTGACTAATAAAAGTTATAACAAAGTTGATACTCAGTCTACCAAAACTCTTGAACTTATTCACTCAGACTTATGTAGGCCAATAAGACATGAATAAAAAAAGAATATTTCTAATTTATAACTTTTATTAATGATTTCACTCAGATGAATGATATAATGTTTATGAAGCACAAGTCTTAGGCTATTGAAATGTTTATATTATTAAAAAAAGACATTGAAAAAGAAATGGTGGTTTATATAAAGAATCCAAAAACAAATAATGGAATAGATTTCACATCCAATACTTTTGAAACTTATCTAAGAAATAATGGAATAAAACATTGGTATAGTGCTCCATACATCCCCTAAAAAATGGAGTAATGGAAAGGAAGAATAGAAGTTTGGTGGAAATGGAAAGAATCACATTACCAGAATACAATCTTTCAAAGTTATATTAGAGATAATCTCTTAATATTTATTTATATGTTCAAAATAAAAGTTTTTTGAGACTATAATCCAACATGACTCTCGATGAAATGTGGTATAATAAAAAATTTCATTGAATTACTTCAATGTCTTTAGAAGTCCCTATTTTATAAAAAAAAATCTGTATTTGGGAATGTTTGATGAGAATGCTGAAGAATGAAATTTTATGGTTTATAAACCCAAATGAAGAAGTTACAAATGTTGGAAAAATGTTTACAAAACTTTATTGACTCATATAATTTGAAAGTTATTGAAAATAAAAATTCCTTGAAAAAAGTTGTTTGGAATACTAAGGAGGATAAACTGAAGGTTTCCAATGAAAGTGAGAATGAAACAAATAAAACTTATCAAGATTAAAACGAATCTTGGGAAGAGGAAGTTTTAGCAGGGAAATAGGATTTAAAATTTCCTACCTTACAAAAAATGTTAAGATTTAAAATATTATGGGAAATCATAAGGATATAGTTTATACTATAAGAAAGTTGATATTAGAATTTCAGAATTCACTAATCTCAAAAGTTGAACTAGAATCAATTTCAAAATCTATTCAACAAAAACAATGGGTGAATTCCATGAATAAAGAGTTGGATCATATAGAGAAAAGTAAAACATGGGAACTTGTTCCATGTCCTAGAGGTAAAAATTTTATTAGAACAAAGTGGGTTTATAGAAAAAAGTTTAATTAAAATTTAGAAGTTTAAAGAAACAAAGAAAGAATTGTTTTTAAAGGTTATGCACAGGTGGAAGGTGTTTATTTTTATGAAACCTTTTCCCCCGTTGCAAGGTTAGAAACTATTCAAATGCTTCTGCATGTGGATATTCACTATAATTACAAAGTATATTAGATGGATGTAAATTAATCATTTCTAAATGGATAAATTTAAGAATAAGCTTACATTGAACAACCTTATGGGTTTATTCTTAATGAGATTAAAAACAAAGTTTGTAAACTGAAGAAAACTTTGTATGGTATAAAATAGGATCCATGTTCTTAGTATTGAAAACATGGAAATTGTTTGATAATGTAGAGTTTTTCTAAAGGAAAAGTTGATGAAAACTTATATGTGAATTATTTTTTACTATGGAACTCTAATTTTAATTATGTATGTGAATGATATAATTTTTTATGGGGATAAAGAAAAGGTTTTCAAATAATTTTCTATGGAAATGAAGAATAATTTTGAAATTTAAATATTGGTAGAATTAACTTTCTTCATTGGATTAAAAGTTTAACTAAATGAAAAGTAAATTTTCCTAACTGAAGAAAAGTATGTCTGGGAATTGTTAAAGAATTTTGGGATGAAAGAATACAAAGAAGTTACTACTCCTATATTTGTTAGAAAAACGTTGAGTAAATATGAGTCCAACAAAAGTGTGAATCAGAAAGTATTTTGGAATCTGATAGTAAGTCTACTATGCCTCACAACCTCAAAGATTGATATAGTTTATGATATGAATTTATTTACCAGGTATCAAAGTAATCTGAAAGAATCACTTATTTTGAAATTTAAATATTGGTAGAATTAACTTTCTTCATTGGATTAAAAGTTTAACTAAATGAAAAGTACATTTTCCTAACTGAAGAGAAGTATGTCTGGGAATTGTTAAAGAATTTTGGGATGAAAGAATAAAAATAAGTTACTACTCCTATATTTGTTAGAAAAAAGTTGAGTAAATATGAGTCCAACAAAAGTGTGAATCAGAAAGTATTTTGGAATCTGATAGTAAGTCTACTATGCCTCACAGCCTCAAAGACTGATATAGTTTATGATATGAATTTATTTACCAGGTATCAAAGTAATCTGAAAGAATCACTTATATTAGTTGCAAAGATAATTCTGAGATATTTCAAAGGAACAAATTCACATGGGTTGTTATAAAAAAGGAATTGTTAGAAAAAGTTTCATGGTTATACTGATGCTGATTGGATTGGATATTGTAATGGTAGAAAATCAAAATATAGACGAACATTTTTCTTGGGTAAATGTTTTTTTATTTGTTATAGTAAGAAAAAAATTTCAGTAAAATTGATAAAAGTGGAATCATAATATGTTTTGGTTACTTAGTCTTGCACTCAGATGTTGCGGATGAAAGTTCAGCTGGAATAATTGAAAGTAAAAGTTTCCAAACTATTGAAAATACTTTTTGATAATAAAAGTGAAATTGATATTTGTAAAAATCCTTTGCAACATTCAATATCAAAACAAATTGATATAATGTTTCACTTTATAAAATATAAGGTTTCTTCTAGAGATGTTTTCCTTTAATATATCTCTATAAAGTATCAAATTTCTGATATCTTTACAAAGGCAATACCAAAATAAAGTTTTTTTTGAGTTGAGGATAAAACTTCATGTTAAGCCTCCTCCAATGACTTCCTAAATTTCATAAGGAAGTCCCCAACCATTATTTCGATTATGTTGACAACGGGGGAGAGAAATTAACAACATTATACATTGTAAGATTTTTTTAACTATCTTTCTTTAATGAATCTGAAGTAGTGGTTTTCATAAAATTGGGGTGAGAAAAGGAAAACTGAAAGAAAAAATAAAAATCGAGGGGGAGTTTATCTTTACATGGCTAGGAAATTTTCATTCCACTAAGTGATGGAATCCCATAAAAAACATTTATTTATCTATTAATATGGTGTCATGACACTCTCTTTTGAGAAAGGCTATGTTTTTATAAAAGTAAAAAAACATGAGTTGTTTACAAAAGTTTGGTTTTTTTGAAAAAATTTCTAAGATTTGAAAAAGTTATAAACAAATTTTTTCAAAAAACCTAAAGGGGGTTATTGAAGAACCTTTATGATTTTTTTTCAAAAGGTTTTTTTAACAACTAACCATTTTTTAAAAAGAATTTTTTTGTTCTTCTAGATTGGACCCAGTCCATTGTAATGAGTTTCATAAGAAATTTGAATGTTTCTAAATCCAAACGAAAAGTTAATGAAAAGTTTTATCTTTAAGAAAGTTTTTTTTTCTGACACAGGTTTCTAGCCTGAGCAACACCATATGAAGATATAGTAAAAAAGATAAAGTTATTGATCAAATTCATTATTGGATTCAGATCCAACGACATGAAAATTAATTAGACCCAGTGTTTGTTATAATATTAGAAGTTACTATGTGAATAAATAGTATGTTACTAAAGAGGATGTTTTAAGAAATTGAATTTAAGAGTTATAATGTTTTCATACTTTTTAACCTAAATCATTCAATAGTCTTATGGTCATGAATTTCTTAAAAATTGTGAAAACTATTCGGATAAAAGATTTTGAAGAAATGGGGAAATCATAAATATTTTTTTGGTTCTAGAAACCTGGACACAGAGGCTCAGATTCATAATTACTATACATGGAAATTTTTTAGAAGTCCAAATTTGTAAATTTGAAGATGTTTGATGAATTCAAAAGTTATGGAATGGAGTCATAATTGGATGAAATACATCATAATGATAATTCAACCGTAATGATAATTCCATCGTTATGAGGAATTTAACCAGACTAAATCTGAGGAGGAAGATCAATTGAACAAGGAACATGCACCGATTCTTCAAATTAATGCCTCAAATTGATAACACATCAGATGCAGATCATCATAGTGGTTAGATTTACTAATGATGATCTATAAAAGGGAGAATAGTTATAAAAATAAGTGAAAATTCTAAATGAGTTGCATTTACTTGAGAAGAAACAAAGGGAGAGTTCAATATTTCAATAAAATAATATTATAAAACCAATAAGTCATCTACTAAGGAAGTTCATCATAATCAGTTGAGGAAGAATATAAGATCATAATGAGTAGTGAAATATAGAAAAATCATAATGAGATGAAGATAGTTATATCATAATGAAATGAAATGGAAAGGAAGATCATTATAAGAAGAGGAAGATGAAGCTGAGGAAGTTCATTGTAATGAGATGAAGATAACAAGATCATTTGAGAATAAAAATCTTGGAGAAATATAGTGAAGGTTTGAAGAAGTCAAAGTTGAAGTTTAAACGTGATTTATTTTTAGAGGTTTGGAATTTGGGAAATAGAATTTTTTTTTCAGTTTACCACTTTTAGTTTTATGAGTAGCCTATAATTTGAAGAACACTTCATTATAATTTCATAACTTTTTATGAGTGTGGAAAAGGCAGAGCGCTACATATTTCTTACCATATTTTTCTTTTAGAACTGAGATCATAGAATAAGGAAAAACTATAGAAATTTTTGTTTACTATACTGTGTAATATATTATTGAGAATTTGATTAGTATTTGAGTTTTGTAGATTGAGAATGAGTTCATCATACTGAATCCATCAGAGTAAATTCATCAGACTGAGGATGTTTGGATATAGTTTTGAGTGTTTTTTGAGAATGATTTTTTTTATTATTGAGATAGAACAAAAATTTATCTTAATTCACATATTGAGAAAGGGATCATAGTATTGAGTCGATTGGATTGAGTCAATTAGACTGGGTTCATGAGACTAAAGGCCATCAGACTCAGGGTCATCAAACCAATGAACTTTTTTGAAGTAAATTGAACAAAAAATTTATATGTTTTCTTTGGATCAAGTGTTTTATAAGAAACTTTGTAAAAAGTAATGAGTTCATATAATCACAACTATCAGGATATATAAGGTTCCTAATAGGATTTGGAATAGGTTGTAATCACTTCTTCTTCATAGTGAATTTCCATAGACCAGTGGGAGTGGCTATGAAAAGGATGAAGGTTCTAACATTGTGCTTGAACATTATAATTCTTATCTTCTTTACTTTATTTAATACTTTTTCATGCATTTATATTTACTAAAATATGATAAGGAAATGAATCTTAATAGGTTTCAAGGTTTAATTTTATAAAATTCTGAAAACTCATAAAAATTGAACGACTAATTCAACAACACCTTATCAGTTATTTTTTCAATAATTTGTATCTTTAAATGAGGTATACAGGGAATTTTTTTTTGGATTACCATGAACTTCCCAAGGGATTAATTCTCTCTAGGAGGTGATTGATCAGTTGAAAAAGTCAGATCATTTCATTCTGTTTAAGGACACCACTAAAGTTGAATATTTTGGTAAGGTATATGTGAAAGAGATCATGAGTTTACATGGGGTTAATTTTATCATTTTTTTAGATAGGGATTCATGGTTTACTATGGGGGCATAGAGGATTGTCCAAGAATTAGTAGGGACTCAAGTCAAGTTGAGTACAACTTACCATCAACTGACAAATTTCAAGATAGAGCGTGTTATTCATATCCTAGAGGATATGCACCTTTCCTACATATTGGATTTTTATGGATTATAGGATACCTATCTAGGACTAGTTGAGTATTATTATAATAAAAGTTTTTAGTCATCAATCACAATGGCTCTATCGAAGATCTACATGGTTGCCTATGTAGATCACCTCCTTTTTGGGAAGAGGTGGGGGAGTCCTCTTTGTTGCGACCATGTCTTGTTCATCAGATTTTATTAAGGATTCAAGATATACATCACCATCTTGTTATATATCAAAGTTAAAAAAATACTAAATGGTTCATTTGCATAATTCTTCAGATTTTTCCATAGGTGACTGATTCTTATTGAAAGTTTCTCCTTAGTTGGGTCACCATCAGATTAGAAAATATGGAAAGTTGGATATGAGATATGTTTGACCATTTTAGGTCATTGAGTGACTTGGGAAGGTTGATTAATAGTTGTAATTTTTTTTTGATTGTAAATCATGATATTTTCCTCATATAATAGATCATGAAATACCAAATTTATCCCTCTCACATTCTAAGTTGGGACGAAATTGAGTTAGAGACAAATTTTCTGGTTATGGAATAACCAGTAGAGATTGTTGAATCTTAGGTGATTTTTTTTCATGAGAATTTTATTCTATTGGTCAATGTATTATAAATACAAGAATCATATTATCACGAGGCTTAGGTGCATGAATCATTTATGGAGGAGCAGTGGATTGACATATTTTCCATACAACATTCTTCTACATGACTTCCCGAAAAAAAATTCTTATTTTGGGGAGTCTGTAATATCCTGTTACCCACTTTCAGTTATTTATAATCACTCTTTCATTTCCCTCATTATTTGGGTGTGTTTTGGGACTCTTTATTATGTGGAGAGTTTGATGTGGAAAATGACATAAAGTTCAAGGATGTATTCCTATTTAAATTAATAGAGTTTGGGTATAAACATGTTAAAGGATTTACAAGGTTCTTCTTGATTTTGGAGAACACCAATGTTAGTATGGGAGTTCAAGTAGAATATAGAGTTATTTGTATCTTTTGAATTATTACACATCATTTAATGATTAAAAATTATTAAAGTTGTACACATTGTGTAAGTTTTTCATGTTGTTTATTGGTTTCCAGGCTGATGCCATGAAATGATATAAGTCATGAATAGTTTACACATCGTGAATTGGGTTCACTTTGTGTAATGTGAAAAGGTATGAATTGAGTCATGGAATTAAGTATTAACACACCATGAAAATATTAAATTTCATGAAATATTAAAAATATGGATTTTTAATTTGGGGAAACACATTTTTTATATTTTTTACATTTAGTGGATGACATGATGTGAAATGGGGTTTCATGTTGTGTAATTATCATGGTTGGTATTTTTAAGGCACCGTACAAATTTTTTTATTTAATTAATCCACAGGTCTCATCACTCTTAAACTAAGAGCTGTCCTAAGTGATTTTTGACAACTCCTCTACTAGATTGATTCATTCAATTATTGGTACTGATTGAGGTTTCTGTGCATTTCTCCGGATGACTAATCATCCATCTTCTTCATTGCGATTAACCATTGTAGCACTGCTGTGTTCCGTTGTTGGATCTATTGATCTGAAATGATAATATTATTGATCCTTTCAAGATCTATAACATGATATTCTTCTGGATGCTAACCCTTGTGTTTTTTTGTGTTTCATATGGGTTTCTTTGAGGTATGTTGTGATCTATCCATTTCATCGACCATTTGGACTATTGAATTGGTTCTGATATCTGAGGATTGATTGTTGGACCTCCATTGTAGTCATTTAATTTTTTTTATTATTGGTGGATCCCATTTTGGGAATGTGCAACACAAGTTTTAGGTAGGTTCTTACAATTTTTGAATGAACCATATTACTCTAGTTTTAAGAAATTGTTTTATAAATGAAATTCCATGAATGATTGATTGATTTGTGTGTGTGTGTAGAAATAGATTTTTTAGAAAATATGGTTTAACCCTTATTTTGGTAAAATAAAAATTATTTTCAAATCATTATGAAATAAATTTCTAAAATGGTTTTCAAATCATGGTTTTGATGAAATGTTCTGGAAAATAGAGCACATGTGATGCCTTGAGTACTTAGGTGGAAGGTGTAGTAATATACCTCATCCATTCGTCAGGGGGTTCACACATGGGGTGTTTCTATTATTCCTTGGCCCGTTGATCTAGTGACTTGATAGACCTATAGGGGGGTTCAATTTATGGTGTGTTCTTCTGCTCTCTAGATTCAATGCATATATTTAGAGGTTTGATGTGTGTGATTGTTTATGATTTGGTATGAGTGTCATTGCTAGCATGACCAATAGTGATCCTTGGCATGATGTCACATGTGATTTCACTTTCACTATTTTATTTTGTACTAGCATGAATTTGATATGATATTTGATATGTTATTTTATTTGATATGAATACTTTGTTGTATATGAAATGATTTGAACTATTTTACCTGGATCATTTTGGAAAAGTGAAAATGTTGAAATTAAATGTTTTACCATGATTTTGATATAAAAACTATCTAACTATTTATCATGAATTATTTTTATTTAATGCTGAGAATGTTAAAATTATTATACAAATAATTATTATGGAACACTTGGGTGGGATCCTACTGAGCATGTTAGATCACACCCTACCCACCCCTTCAGTGGTGCATATATCTTTTTATGTCTTTCAATGAAAGGAATGTTAAGGTGATACAATGAGGTGGGGAGGTTTCTATTACCTATGTCTAGATATCTATTGGTGAGATGGTGGGAGTTTCCCCATAATATCAAATAGAGTAGCTATTTTGGTTATAGTTTTCCTTTACTATTGGAATTTTCCCTTGGAGATTTTATGGTTACTTTTAGTTGTATTGCTTCTTCTATTTCCTTGTTGTTATGACATATATAATTGTTTCTTCTTCCACCATTTAATTCCATCATGTATTTATATATGTCACATTGTCTAATTCAGTTTGGGTGAAAATTTTCCCTCCAGGTTTTTCATGTCCGAGTGATAGTTGCCAACTTGTGGAGATTGATAACGCCATTCAAGAATGTGGAAATTTGTGTTGGGAACCAGTTTAAGAGGGTACTCAGGTCAGTTTCATCACTTGAAAACCCATAATATCCAGTAAGGTAATGGGTATTGAAAACAAAACCAAAGGGTGAAAAGTGTGCTATGCTTACTATTGGCCTATGTGATGTTCTAGTTAATATGTCATTTCTTTTACTTAAAAATTTGATGGATAAATATTATTTTTAATTTAGTGGTGTCACTGTTGAGGTTTAGAGGTTAATGTGTTATATTGGATAACTTTTTCAAACCATCTTGGTTTTGGAAAATATCCATAGATAGAGGGAATTACTTATCATTCTTTTATAGATCATACTATCTATTAAAATTTAATTTTAGTGCTTCAAGCATAAAAATTAATTTTTGGATATTCAATTATTTGAGTAGGATATGGAGAATAAATTGATTAAAGTATAACCAAAGGATGAAATTGTTATTATGAAATAGAAAAATATCAAGTAAGTATATTTCCTTATAATATTAAATAGTAAAATCATAACTCAACTCTAGGAAAAGGATCTTGAAACAAAAATTACATCATATTAACTCCATATCTGTTGAATATAACAGTATTTTCTATCATTATAGATTTATGGTTTATAGGTCCTTAATATTCCATTAATAATTCACTTTTTGTTGTGATTAATGATCTCTATCACTCTCTATAATTATCTACTATTTTCATCAATGTCCATTTCTTCACTTCCCACCAATGTTATCCTACTTAGAAACCTAGTTATTTGTTATTATTGATGACCTTTGTAGTTAATTTTCTATCTTATCAAGAGATTATTTTATTAACCCATTTTATGATTTGTGTTTCCAGTAAAGGCATTTTCAAATTTCAAACCCTTAATTTTTGAGATCAAGATTAAATTGTGAGGCTATAATTTATTTAAGGGGGTGGAATGTAACATCCTAATATTTTAAAAGATAAACATCATATTCGATAGCATATATGACACACACAAAAATCTTCAAAGTGAATCTAACACACTAATAATTTATTATATATGTATTCTTATATAAACCGAATCTCCTAGATAGCTCAAGATGCTCAAAATTCCATGTTTAAATGAAACTCAACACTCTATTAAAATATTATTATTTAAATATGACCATTATAAACTATCCATTATGTTAGTGAGTATCAATATGAATAACTAAATTTTGAAATTTATATGGTTTAAATAGGTATAAAATAAATTTAATTGTTATATATTGATTTGAAATAATTAAAGAATCATTTTAAAGAAAAAGCAATGTTTTATGAAAAATTGTATTTCTCTGAAAGGCAGTTTAGTCACACTTTGCATACACAATACATATTTTTTAAAAAAATTTAAAAAAATTATCTTATAAAATAAACTTCATTTTTTAAATATACATATCAAAATAAACGTTGGTTTTTTTTTTGATTTTTCTAAAATGATAAATCATTTGACGAATAGTGAAAAATAATGATTTTTATTAAAATTTGCCTTTTCATTTAAATTATTTACATGGTTAAATTATATTACAATTTAACTATTTTTTATTGTATTAATTTCATATTTAATTTTGATATAAAAACATTTTAATCTTTTCAATGATTTTCTTTGGAAAATCCATTTTTTTGATGCGTAAGTGGATTTAATTTCAAAGTAAATTCTGCCACTTCTATGAAATGAATTTTGGTAAAATGGATTCTATATTTAGAGTCATTATAATTAATATTTACTAATAATTTGAAATTATTTTTTTACCATAATGAATAGTAAAAACAGTAAAAATTAATTATCATGGTTAAGATAAAAATGGGTTTACTGGGTGATTAAACTAAGAAGATAAAGATTAAATATGATGTAAAACATGTCCAAAATCCATTTTATATACATATTTAGTACTTATCATATTTAAGTGTTGATAATTTCTAATTTTTGGATTTTTTAATCAGAAAAATGTGGGTATCCCTTTGTCCTTTGAAAAATTTCATGTGTGTCCTCTTCCCTACTTATAAAAGGCCACCCACTCTCCTCACCTCTTCACGCATCAAAAATAATTTGGTTCAAACAAGACCATATCAAATATATTTCTTAATTATAGTACCATGTTCTACAAGAATTAGTTTTATTATTATGATCCCGTAATAAGGATTTAGGTGTAAACCTAAAGAGGCACCTCGAAGAAGAGGTAAAGTTTTTAACCATGCATTTTCATTATACATATTCTTATAAATACTTATAATATTTATTAATATCTTATAATATAATTAAACTAATATAAAAATATAATTATATTTTATTATGTTAATTTAATGACCTATATCCATCTCTACCTCCAGCAAATGGGAAATAAAACTGTTGATTGTGTGTAAGGCGGGCTATCGCCTCGTAAACCGATGTAATTAATTTTCCATCACCACCATTAAAGGATGGGAATAATGAATTATAAAACTTATTTATATTATATTAATGAAATTATTATAATTTTTTAATTATTATATCACTTATACCTTCTTAACTTTCATTCCATGGGGGATATGATAACATCACTTGTATATTCGACAGACTACAGCCTCGTGAAGCAATGTGATTCATTTTTCTCTTATATTATACATGGAAGATAGTAAGGATACATTTAATAAATATATGTGATATTTATGACCTATAAATACATATATAAATATTACATCACATATAACTTCTTACATTCTAATATATTGGAAAATAATAACGTCGCTTGTGCAAACGTGTGGACTACTGCCTCCACATAGTGATGCAAAATATTTTTCATTTTATTTTTACATGGATGGTAATAATGATGTATTTTATTAATATAAATTATATATATATATGACATAATAATTTTTTAAAAGTTAATTAATATTTAATTACCTTTTTTCCATCCACTGAGAAAAAATTGATACAACATTCTTGCGTACATACGGTCTACCATTTCCCCTTAACGGTGTAATACATTTTCTATATATAAATTTTATAGATTACTATATATATATATAATTAATATATACTAAATTTATATCATGGTTAATATTATGGAGATGATGTAACCATGATCAAGGTAAAAGTACTGAAAATATAAAATAAAACATACAAGAAAAATAAAGCTGTTATTTCTTAAAATAGTGATTTTAACAAAGAACTGTTATTGAATAGGAAATAAAAGACCATAATTATACCATATATGGAATGATATATATTATTATGGTTATATAATAGTTTTAAAATAAAACTATATTTATTATATAGGATTTTATTACACATATTAAGTAATTCTAACTCGAGGTAAGGGTTTCTCACCTCACTTTTACTTCCATGAGACATATGACATATTCACCACTAATTACATTGTGTGGTTTATATACTTAAAATTTTTATATTTTATATCATTAATATATTTATGTTCATGTTATTTAAATTTTCATTTTCAGTTATTTATTTCATGGTTTTTATGATTCAAAAGTTACGAAAGTGGTAAGGTTTTATTTTACAATCTCATCATTATTCAAGATTGTTTATTTTTATGTATCTATTGGGGGAATTATTTTATATTTCTATCTCAAAAACAATATATTTTTTTATAAATTGTTTATTCATGAACTTTTTAAAATAATTATACCATTTCCCTCTCTTTGGTACTAAAAATTATTGATATTTTTAAGAAAATATGACTTTATTTCTCTCTTTGGTCGAAAATCCTTTTTTTAAAAATACATAGTTAATAAAAATGTTTTCAAAAATATTTTCTACATTATAAAAATTATTTATTAAATAAATTTTACCCATGTTTTTAATTTTACTATTTTATAAAGGAATCTTAATGTCATTTTCTAAATAAGGCCCATTTGGATTTTACCCACAATGTGAAAGGAATCTTTGTTTTAACATGTATGACATGTATGGAATTTAAAGGTACTGAAAAATCAATTTTTTAAAGATTAATTTATAATTTTAAAATATTATTTTCAAATAAAATTAATTTCAAAATACTTTTTAAACTTTTAGTTTTAAAATTATTTTCAAAGTAAAAAAGGATATTTTTCTTAAGAATGTTTGTAGTGACATTTTTATGGTATTTACATTCATCAATGATATAAAAACTTTATTATAATTATGATACATTGGGGATATGTTGTAATGATACCATATTAATTATTTCTACAAATGGTTTATGAACATTTTGGGTTGGGATGTTACAGTTTGATTCCATTCATATTTCACTAGATGGTTTATGATGATGTTTATTGATCAGGGTAATGGTTGACATTTCATATTCTAGTTTCTTAATATGAATATTTATATTTATATTGTTTCAACCTTTTCAAATGTGAATTCATTGGAATTAATAAGTGATGGGAGGGACCTAATATAGCCCCTCGATACATCAAAAGGTCTCATAAGACAAACTAGCTTGGGTTTTTGGCCAAAGCCTTACCTATTTATCTAAGATGTCTTGACACAAGGCCTTTATAGAATAGTTATGATTTTTGAAATTATAAATTCCATCATTATGAGATTAGTTATTAATGTTCTATATGATTATTATATTAGTTATAATATCCATGGTTAAGTTTCAAGATCATGTGATTATTTATATTTCATTATTTCATCATCATTTATTCCCTTTAAATTATGATCAAGTAATTGATTGAATTTCATGTATTTTAGTTATTTATATTTCCATATTGATTATTATTATTTATTCATGATAAATGGCACTATAATAATACCCTTATTGAGTATTTGAGCTCAACCATTTCTTATATTTTATTTTTCCTAGGATAATAGGAAGTGTTTTATAATTGATATACAGTGATATGCTAATGGGAAATATGTGGTTCTCATAGAAAACACTTTTTTTATTTTATGTTTTCAATTATAATGTGAATTTCAAGTATTTATCTATTTTACCAAGGCTGCTGAACTATTTAGTCTTTTAGGATGTGATTACTTGTTTCTTATTGCAATGGAAAAAAGTAACCAACGACCCGAGGGTACTAGGGTTGGGGTATTTATGCTAAGGATCACAAGAGTAATTAAGGGACTATATGAAATTTTTATTTTTCAAAAATAGCGCTATGAATACCCAATTTTATCATTTCATAGGATTAGACATGTTTGTGCACATTACATCCTCTCTTTAGATTCTCTCAACCATGGATAGAAAATAATCTAGACTGCTCTAAAAAACTAAGATAAAGAATATTCCTCATACCTCTATAGTCCTTAGTGAAAAATAATAAATCCTTCAATATCAAAGGATTAAGTGGTGATAAAAGGAAGTGACATAAGACAATCAATATAACCGTTTTAGTACCTAGAGTACTATAGGTGATTCTTCAAGATCAAATAATTATATATAGATCACTTCTAGAGGGATTGTACTTTGTATCCTCTTGACACAATAATAGTGAAACATATAGAATCAAAAAATTAACATCTCCTTCTATGAATATCATGACTTAGGTAATTCTTGTTATTAAATTTATAATAAAGATAACAAGAAAATATCCTCTCTCTGTTTCTAAGATTCTTTCATTATGGTTCTTCAAATATTATCACACGACATGTCATTATTCATCATGTTCATATGATTTATTCCTTAGATTCTACAAAAAACCATTGTTAGATATGAGATCAAATTACATTAATTTCACATATAACATTTAAGTGGTATTAGAGCATTCATAATAAAATTTATAATTATTTTTTAAATATTGAGAAATTTATATATTTTCACTAGCTAATAATTTATTATTATAAATTCATTAATTTTAAAGTCAATATTTATTCTATTTTAATATTTATATGACTATGAATAGGTTAAAAAAATATTAATAACATTCAAAGAACCTATTAAAAGGTGTCAAGTATTTTTGTCAGATAACCGAGAACCACACGACGTGTAGCCTAAATGTAAATTTCATGTATCCTGAAAGTATATGTCATGTATCTATGTTCATTATACCAGGACGAGCCATAAATTTATTCTCATGTGTTTTTTAATAAGTGTAAAAAACCGTTATTAAATGTTTAATGTTGACTAGGCTAGGATAACACATGGATTTCTAGACTACATGACATATATAAGGTGTACACATTGTGTAGTCCATGCATTTTCATAGTGGAAACCATGTGGTGAATTTTGTTTGATTTATTTAATAAAAACCACATAAGATTAGAAAATGTGAAACATGGAGGTTTTACATTGTGTATATGGATTTTACACACTATGAACCTCATAAATATCTATGGTGAAATACACACCCACTCCCTAAGAGTGTATTGTAGACACACAATAAAGCTAAATACACAACATGTAACTAGATTGAACATGTTTTGTATTCCATACTTGTTTACATAGAAAGAATTAATTAATTAATTACTCCATTAAGCCTAATAAACATGTGTTTATGTGTAATAAATTGAAAATAAATGATATGTGGTATTTTTTATTACATATTAAATTCTTAATTAGATTCCATGTAAAATTTTGAACTACACACCATGTACGGTCCTTACACACCATGTATTCTATGTGAATTAAAATCAGTGCACACCATTAAATAAAAAACATGTACATGTGTCATTTATTGATATTACACTCCATGTAATTAGATGTCAAGAATATAATGATATGTGCAGTGTGAGTTCATAATACAAAACAAGGACCATACCACGTAGTTTAGAAATGTACAATCCATGTTACCTCCAAGTAAACATCATGTTCTAAATTAATTTTTAATAAAATTGTTAAATTTATTTTATTTAAAATTATATTGTATGATAATATCTAGGAATTTTTTGATGGACGTAAGATAAATAAATAAATTAATTAATAAGAAAATTAATTAATACGAGTAATTTATTTTTAACTAAAATGATTTAAATGAATTATATTTCATTGCTGCGGTTCTCTTTGTCCCGTTGGTCTTGGGCTTATCACTACGAAAAAGAATCTCCAATGGCGGCGGTTTGGATTAAACATTCGGGTCTTCCCTTTCCTCTACAGAATCCGTCAATTCTGGCTGCTCTAGGGGATTCTATAGGAAATTTTCTCTTCTCGGACTTGAATTCTGAGATGCTTCAAGAAGTGTCCTGTCCGAGGATTTGTGTTGAAATGGATTTAACAGTGATTTTTCCTTCGCGTTTACTTGTCAAGACCCCGGAGGGTTTCAATTGGTGGCAACGCTTGATTTATCAGGCCCCTCCAAGGTTTTGTGTAGCGTGCAGACTACAGGGTCATTCGCTGGAGGTGTGTAGGAAGATGAGATCGAGAGTGCAATCTCGTGGGGATCTGAAGGGAAAGGGTATTCTTCCTACGTCGTCGAAAGGTGGTCTAGCGGAGGATTATGGAATCAGCCCAATCTCGTCAAGATTGGCTGATCACTCGGTGCATAGGTTACCATGTCTACAGGCGGAAAAGGAGAACGATGGGGCTTCAGCTTCGGTTTCTTCTAAGTCAATTCAACCAACGGGCGGCTTTGATCTGCTGCCGAAACTTTCGAGTTACTCTGCCGTTGTGGAATATCTCTCGAGCCTTCCCAATTCGACTAAATCGACTTGGGAAGAAGGTGAAATTTGTGAGGCAGTAATTCCCCCATCTCTTCCCAAGGAGATTTCTCCTCCGACGCTTTGCTTCCGTATCTCCGCCACATTGTCTTCAGATTCGTTTAAGAGATCCTTTCTGACCTCAGCCGACTCTTCCAAGGGTAATCCGGAATGGGGCTCGAAGAAGGCTTGCTCTGAGGGGCTAAAGTTGGAGGTGAGTCCGATCAGGAATTCTAATCGCAGACGGGTGTTGCTCTCCCTAGTTCAAGAGTATCCAGCTACACGCTCCCCTCCAGTTTCTTCTTTTAATAGAATTTCATTGTTAGAGGAGGTGGACAGCCCTTTAAAGCAGAAGGTTCTTACTTCGAAGAAATCTGCGGCTCCAGATGGTCTGTTCAGACCAACTACCAGATCCATGTCCAAGGAGGATGGTAAGCTTATCTTGGCTCCAAAATCAGGTACTCCTGGCCGTAAGGGCAAGTTACCTCTCTTTTAATTATGTCCTTGATTGTTTGGAATGCTAGAGGTTTGGGGTCACCTGCTAAGGCTGCCTTCATGGCCTCTGAAGTCAGGAAATATAATGTTTCGTTGGTTGTTATTTTGGAACCAAAGCAAGACGCTGCCAAGATTGCCTCTTTTTCTAAGAAAATGGGGTTTGGTCATTCTAAACAGGCTCACCCTGATAATAAACACATTTGGATTTGCTGGAAAAGGGATGTGCAGGTAGAGGTGGTTCATGCTTGGGAACAATGTATTGCAGTTAAGATTTTGATGAAGGGATCAGTACTTTTGTTTTCTTTTATTTATGCCAGTGGAGACGTGCAAGGTAGACGGCCCCTTTGGGAATATTTGACTTCCTTCGACTCACTTGGACTTCCTTGGTTGGTTGGTGGAGACTTCAACACAATTATTGAGAATTATGAAAAAAGGGGAAGAGTTGGCAGCAATATCATTGGTATGCAGGATTTCAGAAGCTGTATTTCTAGTAGGGGACTACTAGACTTGGGTTTCAAAGGATGCAAATACACTTGGTGCAATAACCGTAAAGGCAACAATCGTATTTGGAGTCGTCTTGATCGGTGTTTGACTAATCTGCAAGGTTTAGACTCATTCTCGAAAACTTTGGTTTCTCACTTATCTCGTGTTCTATCGGATCATGCTCCACTGCTGGTGGAAGTGAAAAGAGGTGAGGTGGATAATTATCCTTTTGTTTACTCTTCGAATTGGCATCAGGTTGATGGCTTCTTACAAATGATGAGAACGTCTTGGGAGAAAGAGGAGATAGGGAGATCCTGGGTTGGCCTCTCAAGGCGTCTTAGGCGCCTGAAAATGGATATAAAGGGATGGTTGCTGAGTAATCCTTTCAGTGATGAGTCGGTTGATTCATTACAATCAGATTTGGATTTAATTGAAGAGGAGCTCCAAATAAGCTGGGATGAGGATAAATTTCTGTTGCTTTGTGATAAACGTAATCTTCTGACGGCGCGGTTGCTGGAAATTGAGAGAGATCTTAAACATAGATCCAGAATTCGCTGGCTTAAAGAGGGAGATCACAATAATGCTTACTTCCAGGCTTGTTTTAAAGAAAGGAAAAATACGAAAATCAATTTTAGGCTGGAGGATGGTTCATTCACATCTGATGTGAATGTGGTGGGGGAACTGGCTATGCAGCACTTTGAGAAACTTATGACAGGAGAGGATTCTAATTCTAATCATGGTTTAACAGGGGAGGAAGCAGAATTTTTGGGTGGATTGCCGAGGCTGTTAAGGGAGGAGGATAATGCGGCTCTAATTACTATTCCCTCTAAGGAGGAGATTCGGGGAGTTCTTCGCAGCATGGCTCCTGAGAGCGCTCCAGGCCCGGATGGTTTCCCTGGAGCTTTCTATTTGGCCGCTTGGGATTTTGTGGGGAGACAAGTTATTGAGGCCATTCAAGATTTCTTCCAGGGTGGCTCTATTAACCGAATCTCTTGTACTTCCAGGGTAGTCCTCATTCCAAAAGTTAAGGACCCGACAAATATTAATCAGTATAGACCTATATTCTTATGCAATGTTTCTTATAAAATTATGGCTAGTCTGATTGCTAAGAGGTTGAATGAGGTTATCCCGCGGATTGTGTCACAGGAACAAAATGGGTTTGTGAAAGGCAGAAATATTCAAGGAGCGATCGGAATTTATAAGGAGTTAGTGGAGGATATTAACAAGAAAGTTGTGGGATCCAATGTTATTATTCAAGTGGATATAGATAAGGAGTATGATAAACTGGAATGGAGTTTTATTATCCGGTCCATGAGAAGTATGGGTTTTCATGAATGGGTTATTGATCTTTGATTCAGATGTTATTCCTCGCCGTGGTTGTCAATCTCTCTTATGGGAAAAGGGTTTGGTTTCTTCAAAAGCTTAGGGGTGTGAGGAAAGGAGACCCCTTGTCTCCTTCGCTGTTCATTCTGGCACATGATGATTTATCTAGAACTCTAAAGAGTAGCATGAGTGCAAGATGTATTTTACCTTATAGACAGTCCGGGGTTGGCTATATATCACACCTCATGTTTGCGGATGATATTCTTATATACATTAACGGTAGGAGGAAATATCTTCTTAACTTCCTGAAGATAATTAGGGTGTATGGTGATTTAAGCGGACAAAGAATTAACTCAAGAAAGAGCAGTGTTTTCATATCCAACAAGTGTTCTGTTCGAAGAAGCATGAATATTCAAGATACACTTGGAATTCAGAGGAAACAATTTCCTATGATTTATCTCGGAGCCCCAATCTTGTTTGGACGGATTAAAAAGTCGTTCTTTGAGGATATCATGAACAGAATTCTTGGGAAAATTGTGAACTGGAAGAGCATATTTCTATCCTTTGGTGGCCGGATCACTCTTATCAACAGCGTTTTGTCTTCCATTCCGATGCACATTTTCTCTACGATCACTCCCCCAAAAGGGATAATTGATCGGATGGAGAAGATCATGAATTGTTTCTTATGGGATGCCAACTCCCTCGGAAGATACCATTGGGCGTCCTGGATGCGTTTGGCTAAACCAGTGGGGGAGGGGGGTATTGGTCTAAGGGACCTCAAAGAGACCATGCAAGCCTTGCAAGCTCGATTAGCTTGGGATTTTCTTGTGGGGGAGTTGTTATGGGACACTCTTCTTAGAAATCGTTACGGAAGGCATTGGGAAGATTGGGAAAGCCGTCCCGGCAAACTCTCGAAGTTGGCCGGATGTATTCTACGACATTTGGGAACTTTACAGGAGGCCACACAATGGGTGGTTGGGAGAGGTTCAATTAATCTTTGGAGGGATAACTGGGTGGGAGAGAAACTTTTTTTTCCAGGATGTTCGGGTCCTGATATGACTGTTAGGGAGGCAAGCTCTTACCCTGCTTTGCTGGAGGTGATTCTGAATAACGAGAAGATGGAGGTTTTTAATAGAATTTCCTTTTCAGAGGAGGCAGATTTATGATGTTTTACTAGATCTTCTTCTGGGAGCTATAATGGACATGATTTTAGAGAATTGCTACATCCATCATCAGTGAGGAGTGAATGGGACCTGCGGTTATGGTGTAAGGATATTCCTGCTAAGATGAATTTCTTGGTCTGGAGGTTACGGAATCGGTCTATTCCAACGGATGACAATGTGCAATCGAAGGGTATTTCTCTGGCGTCGCGCTATTTCTGCTGCATTAATCCGAGCAATGAGTCTGCCTTGCATCTGTTCTGTATGAGTGATTGGAATGTGGGTCTATGGTCGGCTTTTTTACTTGCAGATGTCTGCTGATGGTGATTACAACTCTATACAGGACTTCATTTCCTTCTGTTTTTTGGAATCCGATCAAAACGAGATGCAGGAAAAAATCTGCAGCATCACCTTCAGCGCCATATGCTAGACTATTTGGGAGGCGCGAAACACAACCAGGCTGGACAAGAGGCCTGCACTTTCCAGTATGCTGTTAAAGGTGAAGGTTATCATCTCCGAACTGGCTGTTTGTGTGAAGGGGGGACAAAATTCCCAGGTGATGAACAGGTTCCTTAATAGAACAATGTCAAATATTAGTTGTCCAGGTCAGTGGGTTAAATGGAACCCTCCTGAGAGTGGTACCAAGCTGAATGTGGACGGCTCTTTCAAGAATGGATGCATGCGAGGGGACGGTCTACTCAGGGATTCAAATGGATCGGTGTTCTTGGCTTTCAGTGCGTTCTATGGTCTGGGTAATTATTTATGTGCGGAGATGAGGGCCTTTATCACTGGAATTTCTCTTTGCAAAAGGTTCAGTCTCCAGGTTGGGTCGATTGAATCTGATTATGAGATTCCGGTTTGATCTCTGCAGGGGAAATACAACCCTCCATGGGATTTGATCTATCTTGTTAGAAGATGCTCGAAGGAAATCAATGATGGTTGTCAAGTTTATCATATATAGAGAGAAGCTAATTTTGCTACGGATGTGCTTGCTCGTGCAGGAATAGAGGAGGAACCGTTGGTGATCTACTCCGCTGTTGGATCCCTCCCACAGGAATGTAAGGATGTTATCCGAGGGGATGCCCTTGGACTTCATCATTTTCGACCGCCATGATCTGTATCTTGCGGTCGTCCTGACCTTTTATAATAAAAAATTAATTTTCGGTCGGTCATGTACGTGTCTGACCATGATCTTTAATAAACAACATATCTTTTGGATTTATTTTAATTAAACTACATGGTTTTTATGAATATAAAATTAAAATAGTAGCCTATGTTTCATCACTCCAACTTATATTATGTAGGACCTCTATTTCTATAGATTATTTTTTTCTAAACACCTTAACCATTATAATGGTTCCAATCTCTTATGTGTGAGTATGAATATTTAAATTATAAAGATGAAAGGATATGAGATGGTTTAGGAACTGAGAGAAGGTGAAATTAACCCAAATTATACAAAAGTCAATGGTGGAATTTTGTAACTTGAGCTAAGATCAGCTCATGGATTTTATTCCCATGGGTTTATAGGTTGAATTATTATTTAATTAATAAATAAACCATTAGAAAGACCATGATCAATTCATTTTTTTTCTAAATTCATGGTTGATTTTAGGGATTATTTATCAAGATCACATAAATTAATGAATTAAATATCTTGAAATATAGAAATAAAATAATCTAGATTATGTGTAAGTTGATTTTATCAAAGACATAGTTAATTAATTAGGTAAAATAATTATTATATTTATTTTTTTAAAATATAATAATAAAAAAATACCTCAATAAAATATTATGTCCGACTAAGCCTTAATTTACTTGATTATTAATGAAAACATATAACTATGTTCTGATCTGACCATCATTGGGAAAATTACTTTTATCAATGAGTTCTTATGAAGGTTTTGGGTTAACATAACCAAATAAGAATCAATAGATGTAGATCTCAGTAGAATTGATTTTATTTGTAGGAAAGTGTTGAGGAAATTAAAATCAAGATTTCTAGATTAGGGACATAACTCAATGGATCAAGGAAATGAAATCTAGAATTTGGTAATACATCCTACCTAAATACCTTCAAGTATTTGTTAAAGTGTCGTTTTGGTTAAAAGAAGGTATATATGGATCCTTTCCACTAGAATTTTCATGTGTTAGGTCTAATAGTGAGGGATATTTGGACTCAATAAAATAGTGGGGGACTAATAAAATAATTAAATTATTTCTTCTCATATATTTCTATAATGGAGATAAAGTGATTATTTTTTCATTTGTATTGTTATATTAAAAAGGAATTTTCATCATTCAAGTTATCCCTGTGATCAATTCTAGAGAAAGAAATTCTTATTACTGGAAGTAGCTTATAGGAATAGTATAGGTGCCTATACATTGTATTATTACAAAAATAGAATCATTATGTTCTAGAATCCCGAATTCATAATCCACCTACTAAGAAGAAATGTGATATTGAGATTGATTTTAATGGAAAAACTTAGATGATGTACTAGATGTAAAGTGTTTAATGCTTTCATATATGTATGAAAAACTCATGAAATATTATGATATCATGAATTATTATAGAATTCTAAAGCATATATGTGATATTTTTTATGAGATAGCTAGAAAGTATTATTTTAAGATCTACAAGGCCCTCTTCATAAGAAAACGTGGAGCGGTGGTTCCATATGGACATCACTAAGTAAAAATGATAGGCTATATTGAGTGTCTAGATATTCTATGGTTTAAATTAACTAATGAATTGCACACCAATATAATTCTTTCTTCACTACATCATATTTTCAATAGTTTTTTATGAATTTTAATATGAAAAAATTTGAAAAATATCTCCTAGATATTATCTATAAGATATCTAATTTTTGATGAGGTGTGTTTCATTTAATTATGATTAAATTACTTTGGAAATGGTCAATTAATTTCTTTTTGAAAGAAAGAAAGGGATCAAGAGTGTCCTAAGGATTCAAGAAATTAAAAGAGTGAAAAGGGGGGATATTTAGTGCATGGATCATGGTTGGTACATGGTTAGTACTAACTTTGTTCCAAAACCATGCGTGTTGGACAACGGGTTTTATGGTTTGTAAACAATTCAATGGAAGCCTAGAAACCATGAAAACTTAGACAAAAGTAGAAGAACTATCTCCAAATGATTTTACAAAATAAGTGGGATCCCTAGAAACCATGTGACCCATGACTCTCTTGGAAAAAGGAGACTTCATGGTTGGTGCACAATTTGTGAAAACAAGCAGTTAAACCATGCGCCTCATTAAAAGTTGGAAATTGACCAATTTTACCTCCAAATATTTATACAATTTTCACCATATTTCCACAACTTTTATTCTACATTATACTAGGGTTAAAACTAGGAGATCTCCCCTATTTTAACGATTAATATCCTTGGATTATTAGGCGATTGTAGTTACATTTAGTGTGAATCAAAGATCTAGGTAAGTATCTGACTCCATTTCATTATATTTTCTTGAATAATCATTATGGTTTATTTTATATACATAAAAATATTATAAAAAGGATTTCCAAGGTGTTCTTTACCTAGGTGTTTTAGGCCATTTTAGTTCAAATAAAATTTAATTTTTGGATGAGTGGTTGTCTCCAAGATTTAATTAGGTGGTCTATAATATTTTTCCCATAGTCATGATGTTATTCATGTGTTCATGGTTATCCATTTAACTTCCATTTTGTATTTTCTTCTTGACTAAGAAAAGTTATTTGGTATTTAATTTGATGTGGGAGACCCTTCATTGACCCCATTAGGTCCATTGATGATTTTGAGACTGGGCCTATGTCCACACATGGTGTGCCAATCCCCTGATAAATGGTTAAAAATGCAAGTCCATTTAACTAAATGGGTTGAAAGAATGTTAAATTTTTGTGGTTATGGATAAATTGTGAAAACTAATTGTCAGAGAAATGAGTTATGGTGTGGAATGTAATGAACAATGTGAATATGGATAAATGTAATGGTGAACCCTTGTTGATTTTGTTTGATAAAAGGCCAATGATGGTGAAAGTTGGTAAATGTGATTAATGGTTTCATTGAGATATTGGATTTATGATCCTAATCATTGGGTTGTGCTAGAATTATTCTCTAGGCACCATCAATGCATTTTATAGTTTTTATGCCGGAATGATGCTCCAAGCTCTTATGGTGTCGACATGGTATATGTACCTAGAATGATGCTCTACGGTAAATGATTTAAATTATAATTGAATAATGAATTCCCATAATAATTAAAATTTTCATCCCCTATGGTATATAATTTATACTATGGCATGGGTAGAAGTAGGTTTGATTTAGTAGGTGTCACGGTGGATCCAAGGGTCCGAGTGGCTAGTTGGTAACCTTTATTATGAAATATTTTTCATATATTATGCAATTTACATATTTCTGTTATATATCTACAAACAATATTATTGGACTGGATATTTCTTTAGACATGATTATTGGTGGAAAACTGAGTTTCACTCACACCCTGCTCGGGAAACCGATTATACCAGAGTAGATCTCATGGTTTTAGTTATGGATAATAGAAAATGACCTTTTCTAGATGGTTGTATTGGGATAGAGCATGGATGAGGGAACCATACAAGATACTATGACACAACTTTAGAAATTTTCATTTTGATCTTATTTTGATTTTCCATTAACACTATAGACTATCATGATATTACATATGTTTACTATATTAGTTTGTTGGTACTTAACTAGTTTGGGAAAGTGGTATGTGATGAATGGTTATTGTTCATTATTGCATGATCTTTCTTATTTTAATTATCATTGTTTGTTTACTCTATAAAAGAGGGTATAGTCTCCCCATGTATCTCTTTAGAACCGTGCTTCTTGTTGGAAGTGTCTATCATATAGGGAGATGCTCCTGAGGTCACATGATTAACCGAATCAAGGAATTGGTTTAGTGGAACCCAGGACAGGAAGTTACATTCTCACTCTAATTCTACAATTTTATAAGGACATAAAGTGTGAACATCCTTCTCTTCTTATAGCGAGAAAGAGGATGGGTAATGTGAAAGGACCTAAGATACACACTGAGTATAAGGATTGTTTTAAATTACTATCCTTGAGAAGGAAGATAATGAAACAATAAAGGGAACATGATGCTATCTGATTTTTATTTGTCAATAAGGTCCATTGGAAGAAGAACTACACCAAAATAAAGAATCAAGGCGAAGCTTCATGTGAATTCATTATCGAGTGAAATATATCCATGTATACAAATTCAGTATTAGATATAAAGTTTGTTACTCATATCTGTATCTAATTAAATAAACCAGGTAGATTCAAAAGATTTGTGTTAGATTAGTGGGATATAAATGTTTTTAATGAATCCAAACTCACTACAGTATCTATTGATGGCTATTAACTCATACTACTAATTGGAATGATCTTAGTTTCAAATAATATTTATTTTTGCGACATAAGTTACAAAAATCATTATTTCTATGTCCAAAATTGATATAGATGGATTTATTTTAAAATTTCGGAATAGAAACTGATTCTTTTTCAAATATAGAATATCATATGGTAAGAAACAACTTAATAATAGACTATAAGTGTTGGATTATACAAACTGAGTAATGAAAATTGATAAAAAATATATTTCTCAGAAATCATATCAAACCAAACTATGGAATCACTGGATAGGTCATTTAAATGTTATAATCTTCACAAAATTATACCTATATGGATATTTTGATTCTTTTTAATGAATGAATCTTGGGATTTTTATTCTTGTTTCCAAGGAAAAATGAAAAAATCCCATTTTAGTGGAACATCTGAAAGGTCCATTGATCTTACTAAGGTAGTTCATAAAAATTTATGAGGAATAATTTCATTTGAATTAATTGGTGGATACTAATACTTCATATATTTTTTGATAACTATAGATATAGATATGTCTACATAATGAAGTATAAGTGGGATTCTTATGAGAAATTCAAGGACTATAATAATTAATATGAGAATAAACTTGTTAATAAAATAAAGAAACTCCTCTTAGACCATGGAGGTGAATATCTTAACCATTAATCCATTTATTATCTATTGGAGTTTGGGATATTTTCCTAACTCATACCTCCTTATACAATGTAATTAAATGTTGTATGTTAAAGGAGGAACCTTACCTTCTTATATATGGTATGCTCAATAATGATTCATGAAAGTCTTGTATTATCTTTTTGGGGATACCTAATATAGATAAAGTCATACACCCTAAACAAAGTTATAAAAAAATTTATAAATGACATTCTATATAAAATATTGAGTGGAAGGAAATATTTGTTGTCTAACTTATGTGATGGGGATATGAACTGTTTGTTAAGGCCTCTTCAGGTAAAAAAATCACCTTGACGCACAAAATGAATCGTTATAGGATTTAAAAATAAAACAAGGGGATATTACCTACATGAAACATTAGATAAAAAGGTAATAAGGGTACAAAACACCATGTTTATTAATAGGAAGCACATATCCAAAAGAGATAGTGGGAGAGAGATAGACTTTGATAAATTCTTGGATCAAGATACACATGAGTTAGCAAATAAAAAATTCCACAAAACCCTATAGAAGAGGATGTTCTAGAGACACAAGTACCACATAGAAGTACAAGATAGGTTAGATAACCTAAAAGGTATGATTTTCTAGTCATTGATAATGGAAAATAATTATTAGTTTTCAAAAAGGATCTCATAACCTACAAGGATGAAGTAAGTGGCACAAAATATATCAAATGGAATGAATTCATGAATTATAAAATGTATTCCATGTTCTAAGACCATGTTTGGATTTTTATAGATCCTCTAATGGATGTAAAACCTATTGGTTGGAAATGGGTATTCAATAAGAAACTAGATATGAATGGACAAGTTAGTACCTATAAGGAATGCCTGGTTGTAAGAGGTTTTAAATAAATTCATGTCATAAACTATGCTAAAACATTTTCACATATTTTTATGATGTAATACATCTGAATTATACTTGACATAGTATCCTAACATGAATATGTGATTTAGATATGGATTTGAAAATCATTCCTCAATGGGAACCTTTAGGAAGACATCTATATGACATAACCTAAAGGGATTGAGACTCAAAATAATTAAAATAAGATATAAAAAATGAATAGATAAATTTATAGATTAATGAAATGATATAGGTCAAAGAATATTCACTTTTATGAATACATAAATGAATTTAGTTTCATAAAAAACAATTGTGAGCCATGTTTTATGAGTAGTTTAGTTTGTGTGTAATTGTTTTCTTGATTGTATATGTTTATGGCCTAATCTTGACTAGAAATGAGATAGTAGTCTTATAGAAAATTAAGACTTAGTTTATTTCCTACATCTCTATGAAAGAATAACGTGAAATATGTTATATTATGAGGATCAAGATCAATTTTTATAAATCCAATAGGATTTTTAGGCTGAGTCAAATTACATATGTAAACATGATACTAAAGAGATTTAGTATGGAATAATTCAAGATGGGTTTACTTTCAATGTTAGATGACATTCATACTTTTAAGAAAATGTGTCCTCAAAAACATGAGGAGAGACAAATAATTAAAAGGATCCTATATGAATCCATGATAGGATCATTAATTCATATTATTCTATGTACTAGGATATATTTCATATTCACCTTAAGTGTAGTAGACATATATCAGGCTAACCTAGGAGACCACAAATGGATGGAAGTCAAGACAATCCCTATGTTACAGAGGTTCACTAAGGATTTGTTCCAAGTTTATAGAGGATATTAGGTACATGTTATAATGGGATATATATATTATATCTTTTAAATAGATATAGATGATTTATAATTAGAGTCAAGATACATATTTACTCTCAATAGTGGTGTTGTGAGCTGGATGAGTTAAAAGTAAGTCATGCTTACTGATTCTACAAAAACTTCTTAGTAAATTACAACTTTTAATGAAACTAAAGAGCGGTTTTGATACAAAAAAATCATCCAAGATCTTGATGTGGTTACTAGAAATAAATATCTTTTAAAATTATACCATGATAATACTACAGTAATGGATCATTCAACAGATCTAAGGACACAATACTGGATGAATAAGATACTTATAAAGTATCATCTCTTGATGGATTTTTCTCAAAGAGGGGGTGTTTTAATAAGATAATTTTTCATAGATGACAACATGGTGGAACCATTGACTAAATATATATCTTAGTAAAATCATGAACATCATGTGAGATCAAGACAAATAAAAGTAAACATTTATATATAGCCCCTGTGAGAGTCTATTGGAGTTGGTTTACCTAAACCAATAATTTTTTTTTACATTAGAATACCTATATATTCATCGACTTGAATATCAATGAATACCTTATCATATATTTATTATTATTGTACTAAAATTTAATTTCAAAATGTTCTAGAGTACCTTTAACATTTAAAATGTTATAAAATTTCCTCACTATGATGAGAACCTTAAAATTTTATGAGGATATTATTAAAATATATTTACTATGGTTTTATAATGTCATCTAATGTGACAATACAGATTCATACTATTAGATATGAGTACTCATAAGTGGATGATACTTCATCTCATGAAGTTTTCATTTAGTAATATCTAAGATAAAAGATTATGAGGACAAGACAACAAGTATGAATTCCAAATGTTTATGTGTCATTTGATATTATTGTATGTTAATGTGTGTAATAATAATTAGGATTTAATATTTTTATTAATACATGTAATGAATAATTTACTTTGATTTACTAACTAAGAAAATTATTCTATATGTTCATGGGAAGTAGATTATGTTTAGAGTATCCCAAAGGATATGTTATTAATGAATAATTTAAGGAAGAATTTTTCCATTGCATCTCTGTAAATTTATATATCTCATCCCTTTGATTGAAATGAAGTTATACATCTAAATTACATTTCTATGGGGGTATGGATGTAGTTATTTCATGAAGTCAATGTAATATGTATCAAGAATATTGATTAATGACATGAGTATGAAACATTCTTGCTAAGATATCAAGAGAAATATATTATATGACACAATGATCATTTTTATGTGGCCATCAACATTATGACACTAAATTCTACATCTTGGATGACTTCATGTACTATTAGACACTGATATTAGGGTTTATGAAAACCCACCCAATGTTACTGAGGAAGAAACCTAGAGGGAAACACACTTAATATTTCTATTGATCTCAATTAAATAATGTTTGAATTTAATTATTTGAATAATATTATTATCTAGAAAAAGGATAAAAATTTATTTAGGATTTACTAATCAGAAAATATTGAGTCACCATAATTAATTTTGTGTTGAATATAAATAAAATATTTATTTACATGATCATGAATATTATGAATTTTTATTTATTTATTGAATGACTATTTTTTTTATTTTATGTTTTATAATTATGGAGAGGAAAACACCAATCAATTTAACATGTCTAATGGAAATGATATATTAAATATCATCTAAATAAATATGAATTTATTTAACTAAGAGATGATATTTATTTATCCATGAGATATGAACATATCAAGATAATAATAATAATAAAAATAATAATAACAATAATAATAACAATAATAATAATAATAATATACATGGTATTCACAATGGATTTAGGGAATAATTAATGAATTGTGTGAAATTATTAATTCTCTAAACTAGTTCTATAAATAACCAGTTATATGATTTCCTAGGGTTATATGTGAATGGGAATAACAAATACTTTCCCGAGATTCTCTTAACTCTAGAGAGAAAATTCTCAAGAACACTCTAAAGAACCAAGAGAAAGTATCCTCATCCACCCTCTTTAGTCCTAGGAGAACAATAATCAATCCTTCAATATCAAAGTATTGTGTGGTGATCAAATTAAGTGATTAAGATGGTCGTTATCATCATTCTACAACATATAGTACCATTATAAATGTTTCAAGATAAAGGTATCATGCATGTATCACTGTTATATGGATTCTTCTTTGGATCGTTTCGACATAATGGTGGTGAAAGTAAACATAGGTTTGAACAATAAACATCTTATTGAAGAAAGAATATCAAGACTGTGGTAATTATTATTGTTAAATTAATTATAAATTTAAGGTTAAGGATCCCCTTTATGGTTCTGAGTTTTTTTATGGTTCATAAAATATTATCATGAGGCTGTTTTTATTCTTTACATTCTTATGAATTATTCATTAGATTCAATGAAAACCCATCATTAAGAATGGGCTGAAATAACTTTTTTATGTACTTAGAACCTTCACTATAGGCCTCTGTTTTATTGTTTCTGGTTTAGGTCTTTATGGATTTTGGTTAATCATAAGCTATTGATGCTTTTCTCTAGGATTCTTTGTGGTGCCGGAGGCCATTCTATTTTTGTTCTCACCCAGTGGTTGTTAAAATACTATTTGGGGGAGGTAATTCAAACTTTATACTTTATTTTCTATATTGATGTTGAATAGTCATGATTTGGATTTAACAAAATGAAACAAAAATAAGACACCTGACTTAACAAAATGAAACAAATTGGGTGGTTATATCATTGTGCTTGATTTTCTATGTTGTTTTCCTTATTATTTGCATGGTATTAGATTGAATTTTTGTTGAAGAATCACACTATAATTTACTTGTTATTATTAGTATGGATAGTCATGTATAATTTAAAATAAATTAAATATTATAGATAGATAAGTAAAAATTCAGAAGTTGTTTTATGAATCATTATTATTATTATGCTGTTATGTGATTGTTGGTATGAATTCTATTGATATTTATCATTACATGATTCTATTATTAGGATGGGAGTTTTAATATCACATAATTTTAAACACTTCACCCTTAAATGTGTTTAATTTCAACACCTTGAAATTTTAGTATGTATTTCTCTTTATAAAAATATTTTGTCTCATTCCTTATGTATAACGAACCAATATTTTATAAATGAAATTCCCTTTTGATTTAGTAAATGCCTTATATTTAAAGAAAACAATTCTCTAATTTAGTTATTTTGGACCATTATAAAATATAGTTGGTTGGATTTAAAATATCATTAAGAATATTAACCATTGATAATATAGATTCTGTCGAGGGACCATTACGGTTAGTATATTATGGGTAATGATAAAATATAATTGACATAGATGAAATAAGTAATGACCTTGAACAATAGGATCATACCATAAGAATCCCATTTATTGGAGAATTAGAGGGAGATGGAATCACTAGGATTTACCCTTGACCAAGACCAAGATGAGATCTAACAACTAAAGCTCAAGAGAAGTTCATTCTTATCAAGTTCATGGCCCAAACAATGTTCATGGAACCACCCTAAGAATGAATCACTATCACACACCATCCCCTTAGGGCATGCACTAGTGTAATAAAGGGTTATGTATCTAGAAACATATAATATGAATTTTTATATATTTATTTTTAATGAAAGAATAATTATATTTATCTCTTTTTATTATTACTTTATAAATAATTTTATAAAAAATTTGATTACAAATTGATTTTGATACGATGATATAAATATTTTATTTCTGGGAAATATATAATCTCAATTAAGAGATTATTTTGATAATTTTCATATTTTTTAAATTAAATTAAATTTTAATAAAATATTCCTATCAAATAATATTTAATTAAATTTTAAGGATAATATAATTTAACAAAATCCAATGAAATATTTATAAGGGTGAGAAAGTTTTAGGTATCATAAAAATAGTATTTTTCAATAAATAAGGATTTTTAGTAAAATGTGAAAATTATTATAACTATGAAATTAGTTTTTCTAATATAAATATTATTTTTGAAATCAGAACATCCCATAATTCTATGAGAGAAACACTTTCTGGGTAAAAATTATATAAGGTATCGATATACCATCTTTATTATGACATTATAATTTCCCAAAAGTGATGGCATGAATTATAGTAGTAGTATTCATGAACAAAACAATGTTTACCCTGTAAAATAATGTGTTTTTAAGTTATTTCATTAATTTTAAAATTCTTTAATGAATCTTTGAAAACCTATATTATATTTTAATGTTTTAAAATCAATTATTTATAAACATTATTGACTTCCATATCACTAAGGGTTTTATTTTAAGAAGTTTGGTTCTTGGCCTTATAAAATATTTAAAACCACTTCTATTTGGTAGAAACCATGGAAAAACCATGGTAAGGTTTGTAGTTTTTATTATTTTATCATATAGAGTCTAAAAATTATTTCAAGAAATTTAAAAATAATTATTCTCTATTTTTTATAAATAATTGCTAATCCTCCCACCCCTCTTCAATAAAAACCCATTGATAATGAAGTTACTCTTGGTCTCCATCTCTAAATACATCCCAACGTGTTCCCAAGATCTTAGGAAGCTCCTCCCAAGCTTTTAAAATCACCCTCCTAATGTAAGGGACTCTCTCCTAATCTTTTTTATTTAATGTAGTTTCTATGTACTAATCCATTTTGATTTTCAATTATACATGTGGTAATGTTTTTTATATATCCCTTTAATACCCTTATTATTCCTATAATCCTTTTTGTACACGCGTTATGCGGCCGAAAGTATCCTAGGATTTTCCAGGCCAAACATTTGTGTGCTGAGTACCCATACCCAGTTCTACTCAAGTGAATTCACCTAGTTGTGCCTATCCTTAATTGATTAGGAACATCCATCTATTCAACCAACACTCCTTAATCATGGGGTTAAAATTGATTAAATATGTTCTTATGTTTTATGATCTATGTGGTACAAAAATTCATGTACATGATATGAATGTGATAGGTGGGCCTGCAATTATATAGCCCTATAATGCATTGGGTAATGTTTTTATCTCATGAGATGCCATGTATGGTTCATGGGAGGTTATCCCAATCACACTTTGTTACATTTATATTTTGGCTTGATGTTATCATGTAATATCATTCTTCAATGATCATGTTTATGATTTTTACCCCTTATATGAAACCTTGATATTCATCTCAACTAACATGCAATACTTTCATCATGTTATGATGTGATTATTCCTTTACAATGTTTTATAGATCACACCTTTCTTATATAAATCCCTATGTTATCTCATTTAGTATTATATGAATGATAAAATATATGTGGTTGTTTTACAGTTTTTAAATAATGTTGTTGTACCCATGCTTGAAGTTAATGTTCTATGAACCTAATTTCCCATAGACACAAAGCATCATGATCTTAATGGACTGTATTATGTGTATATCTATGTAATAAATCATTAATTAAGATGTATTAAAGATAAGGTTTTTCATATTGTGATACATGAAATATAGAACTAAAAGAAAAAATTATTTATTTAATTATGGAAGAATATTACTATAAAAAATGAAATACATTACAAGATAAATAAAGGAAACATGACTAGTAATATTGATAAAGTAATGAAGCCAAAAGTAAATTAAAATACTACAATGTTGTAATTCCCATCATCACAATTTATAATGAAGATCATACTGCCAATGAAAAATATAGATAGAATACAACATGTTAGAAAAATAATAAAAATCATGAAAACAATTAGAGAATGGGATGAAGGTTTTTAGATATGCATGTAAGGATATATATAGGAATGTAATATGTTTGTTTGTCATATAAAAATTGGAAATATGGTTATTGGATATATGGTTGTTGTACATATTGTCATTTGATATATGATTGTTGTATATACTTGTATACAATCCGTACATTGAAGCTGTGCAATTGTTAGTTAAAAAAATGATATAATTCAAATATAATAAATAATTCTCTAATGAAATAAAAATATAATAATAAAAATGTTTTTTAAAATATTTATCTTTATTCAGTATATATTATTATTGTGATTATTATTTAACAAAAATTATTTTATGAGTTTATAAAATTAAAAGAAAGATTCTAATAAAAATTTATTGTTAAAATTTAATGGTTATAAGAGAAATAAATAATTTTAATTTTATGTGATTAAAACCATTTAATGTTAAAAGGTCTATTTTCAATGATTTTTTTTGAAAGTTGGGTAGTTTTGTCTTAATAAATTATATTGATCACTTTTAAAGAAATATTATAATAAAATAAAATGTTTCAATTTATAAACTAATATATTAACACTCATTTAATTAGTAATTGATATGAAATAATTTTAAGAGCATTTAATATTAAAAAATGAAATTTTTTGGAAGATTGTTTCTACATATTTTAATTTTTCATTTAAAATTTGAATTTTAGAATTAGAAATTAAATCATATTAAATTGAGTCAAAATTTATAATAAACACATCATAATTATATATAAACATCCAATTTTATTTTTAGGCATAAAAATAATTTATAAAGGTAAAAATTGAGTTACCACAGTAAAGGTAAAATAAGGTAAAATTGGATAAATAAGAGGAAATGATTTAAAAAATCATGAAACCATATCTAAAAAATTATGTATATGTGGGTATTAATGACCCAACTACATTTTTTTAAACTTTGGATTAAATATGCATGTAAAAATACATTACTCACACATTAAGGAAGTGTATATGTGAAAATGTCTCTCAAGTTTACCTATTAAATAACCCCTATTATACCCACTTAAAATGAAACATTTCATTAATTCTTATCTTGAACCCCTATCCAAATTTTCTCCCAAACAATACTCACCAATTTCTTGGGATCCTCTTATCACAATATCAAGTCTATAATCCCTCATTTCTAAGGGTTTCTCTTAGAGAGGAATCAAGTCTTCAATGTAAGTTTCATAATCTCCTTAATCATTATCCTTTATCTTTTTCATAAACCCATTATTAAACCTGATATACCGTTTAAAAAAATATTTTAAATCCCAAATATTATATAAAATTGATATTATTACCATAAAATAACACGTTCTTACTCATTTAGTCATTAAAAACTTTTTTTGAGACATTTTTACCACCTACATGAATAAAGTTATAAAATTTATATTATGAATGACTAAGGAAAATTAAATACCTGTAATAAGTTTTAATAATGATTAATTTATGATGTTTTCTTAAATTTTAAATGGTAATATTTCAAACTATATTCTCCAATCAATTAATTCTTTTGTTAATTAAATAATTACCAAGAATGATATTCTTAAGCATTCCATGAAAACTGTCACCATAAGTTTCATGAATGACCATGATAATGAATAAATATATAAAATATATATACTATATCTTCATAAAGATTTTATAGGTGATGAAACTATGATCAAGGAGTAAGGATCAGAATAACCAAACCGAAGCATGCATGAAAAAATAGAACAATTAACACCCCGATAATAATGTTTACAATAAATAACCAGTATGTGGTTAATAAGGAATTAAAAATGAATGGTATTATGAAAATTTAATATTAATAATTTTGTTATAAATATTAATAATAAACCTATATTTAATATACATAGAGTTAGATCATGCCTGACCAATATAAAGTCTGAGGTAAGGGTTTCTTTTCCAATGTTACACTGAAATTGAGATTGTCTATGTTTAAGATACCATTGGGGAAAATTGTATGGTATTCATATAAAACCCCATGTATTTTATTATCATCTATTTATTTCTAGTGTTTAAATGAATTCTTACGATTTTACTTCCCATTAGATTATAATTCACCCTAAATGATGTTTTTCAGTGAAACCAAACTTATCTATTATTTTTAGATAGGTTTATTTATCCTTCATTTCCATGTTTTTAATATTATTTTATAGATGTACTTATACCTACTTATACTATTTAACAAAATTATATTCTATTTACTGTGAAATTTTTTATAGAGGTGTGAAAAAAATCTTTTTTAACATTTTACACATGGTTGCTTTCCCAACTATTTTCTTTAGTGTTCATTATGAAGTTTCATTTTCATGTTTTTATAATTATTAAAAGTATTATTTATTTAATTTTTCATTATTTTTTTTTAAAAAATTTATAAATTATTTCCTTCTAAAAAAGATGTTATAAAAAAGTAAAGTATATTTATTATTAATTTTCAAAGAAAATTTGTTTTTATATTATAATTTTTAAATATATATATGTTAATATCTTATAATATTTTTATGCTTCACCTAGGATATGATATAATATTACCATCCATATTTTTTATCTAAATTTCTTATGATAATTTCTTGTGGTTGTTTTAAAAAAAGGTAGTTTCTTTCTCACATGTTAATTATGGTATAGTGGAATACTAAATGTTTTCTGATGTCACACATATATATGATTTTTAATTATGTGATGAGTTGTCTTAGAATTATATATCTCTCAATGAATTTGGTAAATTTTTATATCTCATGAAATGAAATTAAGGGATTGGGGAGTGAACCTAATTAACTATGGGACTCTTTTTACTTTGTTTATGAGAATAGGGAGTGAACCCAATCCATTATGGGACTTTATCCGCTATGTGATGATGGTCTTGGAAGTGAGTCTAGATATAAAAAATTATTTTCTATACTTATTTATATGCCACATTATTATACCAAATTTCTATGTTATATTTCCATTGATTACGATAATCTTATCATGATTCCACGTTCCTATGAGTCATTTCACATGTTATGTAAAAATCCATATGTTGTGATTCAAGATTAATGATCTATATTTTATTGGGTATGATTTCCTTATGTTATATTAATATAAATTATTTTTTTCTTATATAAATATGTTCTTATTATGCTTAATTATGATCTTTGATTGATATATCTTATCTTCACCCATTACTAATAGTTTGAGATCACCCTTTTATTCTTATATTCCCTATTTTATATAGAATATTATTATGTAAGATGTGTTTATAAGGGCATCATGTGTGGAGAATATTTGTGATATATGTTAATTTTTTTTAAAATGAGTTATTTATGTATCTAATCTCTAAATAAATGAAAACCATAGGTTCTGAGTGTGTCATTTTTTTATATGCAATGAATATTAATCTAAAATGATATAATATATATTTATGTTATGGTTAGGTTATCTTAGTTGGTATAATAGTTGGATTTAGCTAATTTTTGTGATTAGGTTTTGAATAAAAAAGGAATTGAAGTTTAAACAACCTATGTTGAACTGAAAGGGATGTAGGATAAACTTAAAATGTCATATGTTGAAATTAAGGTGTCATAATTTAGGAAATATAATGAATTATTTTCCCGATTATATGGTTTCTTACTCTGGTTATTATTTCTTAATACTCAAACTAATTATTTTGGTTTTAGCTAATGGATAGAACTATGAGGAACCAAATAAGCTATGATAACTGGGCCCAATAGACACCCCATTGATCGATAGACACATGTTGTCCCATCCTTAGGGATCAACCATATCCTAGAATGGTTTATACTACTAGCGAATTTCCCCATAGACTGACACATTTTCTTTACAGTGTTCTTTTTCCTCACTAAAACACACCCTGGGAATCTTCCTAGGAGGTCACCCATACTGATCATTGGTCTTGGAAAAACTTATTTAGTTGTGGTGTTTTAATCAAGTAGGCTCCTAAAAATAAAGGTGAAACTTGTTGAAATTGGTAGTAAAATTTATAATTTTAACCCTTTAACATTCTAGGGTGTTACATCCACTCACCATTTTTCGAAAAAAATCCTCATTCTAGACCCTACATATCATCCTAGATATCACCACCACACTTCTGACTAGGTTCTTCCTCTGATACCAATGTATCAAATCATCCCCATAGTCACCCCATTTTCCATATAGATAAGTGTTTTCCCTTCTTTGTGTCCCACACACATGCCTGAATGAGTCATCATACTGATTACTATTCCCATAGGCCATGTTGGCGCCAAAAATCGGAAGGGAGAAGGATAATAAGAAAGTCTCCAAAGCTACCTCGTGATGACCTTTCGCAGAGCACCATGGCCCCGCGAACCCATTATAAAGCGAGGAGGCGGGATGCGTTGCAATCCCCCTTGAAATTCACGAGCCCACCACAAAGCCAGGAGGCGGGATGCTTTGTGAGCCTCATTGACGATCACGAACCCACCATGATGTGAGGAGGCGGGATACTCCACAAGCACCTTTGATGTTCGAGAGCCCGCCGCGGAGTGGAATCCATCTTCGTGCCAAGCGAATGCTGCTCCGCGGCGCCTCTTCCCTATAAATACTGGCTTCCACACAGGCCCAAAGCACAGATCGTATGACCTTTCCTCTTTCCGGCTCTCAAATCGTGAATCACTTTATGCTCTGTGAACCATGAGCTGCTCAAGGTACTTTTACTCCACGAAGTGCCTCCCCTTTACCTTGTTTTGAACCCCGCTTTTGAGTGGGATGCATTTCACAAAGCCCACGGGCCTTCATGAAGGAAGGAGATCCTCACGGGGACTCGGGTCATCGCGGAGCGTTCATGCTTCACGAAGCACCCCCCATGCACACGTGACTCAAATGATAAGGTAGAGTCACTGTGCCTCGCGAAGCACATTTCTTCATAAGACCTTGCTTCACAAGGCACCCCTGCTTGATTTGCTTCACGAATTCTCTTTCACTTTGCGAAGCACCTATTGTATGCACCTATGCCCTATGCCTAGGCTAGGACACTTCACTTCGCGAAGCCCACAACTTCACAAAGACCTTCCATTGAATGGATCACTAGAGCTCTACGAGGCCTCTAATCTTAAACCCCTTTGCTATGCAACTCCCTCTCCCATGCAACATCCTAGGTTCTCCCGAAGTAACTTCAAAGTCCCCTGGACACCACTTCCTGTTGCGTTGCTTTTCCTCATGATTCTTCTCATAGGCATGCTAACGACTATTAATTCTTCTCATAGCCAAGCTAACGTGGACCCCCAATGGTTTTATCCATGACACCCCCAATCACGGAATTACCAGTGCATTCCCTTCACCAAGGTGCAGAGTGTACTAGTTATGTAAGTCCTAGGGGTGTGGAGTGAACCCTACCTCGTCCGAGATACAAGACGTTAAACTGCCAAGAATCATTATCCCCGACACATGACATTAAACAATGACTTCCCCACCATGCATCCTACGTAGGGAAAGGGTGAACACCTTGGTGTAAGACCCTAACCTTTCTTGCAGGAGGTAGCACCGCTGCTCCTCATTTATTTTCAGTACCCAAGGCTAAAAAAGGGCGTGATGGGGAATGGTGATCCTCCTCTCTTTCGTGCCAAATCCCTCTCCCACTAGGCTTTGTTTCCACCGGGCCTCTATCCAAAAGTATGTACCAACGTGTTCGGGCTGCTAACTATGCATAAGCCCCCGTTTCCTTTTTGGGTTGCGATCACATGTAAGCCCCACTCCACTTCCCATGGACGTACCTTTTGCGATGTGATCATCAGGTCTCTGCTGGCTCTTGTTTCTCACACAGAGCATGAATCACGTGGTCTAAGAGCAAGCACCGGCCATGAAATCCACCTTGGGTATCTTAGAGTGTAAGCCCCACCACCAACCATGAACTACGAGGTCTTTGATCCTTGCTAAGGCAAGGTACGTAGGAAGCCTCCCCGAGGTTCAAGCCCAACATCCATTGGTCCCTCTGATCCCCTTCACGCCGGTTCACCAACACCTTGGGCAGCCTAGAGGTTAAGCCCCACCCCAACCATGAACTAAGAGGTATTTGATCCTTGATAAGGCATGGTATGTAGGAATCCTCCTCAAGGTTAAAGACCACCATCCATTGGTCACTATGACCCCTTCATGTAAGTTCACCCACACCTTGGGCAGCCTAGAGTGTAAGCCCCACCCCCAACCATAAACTAAGAGGTATTTGATCCTTTCTAAGGCATGGTACATAGGAAGCCTCCACGAGGTTCAAGCCCACCACCCCGGTTGTTCCGACCATCTTCACATCGTCTCACCAACACTTTGGGTTGCCTCAGAGTGTATTCCCCAAATGCCCTCTTCCAAACTAAGTGGACTTTGATCCTTTCCAAGGTAGGGTACATAAGAAGCCTCCACAAGGTTGAATCCTTACACTTGGTCACTATGACCACCTTCACGTCAGTTCTCCCCCATCCCGTATGACGTTAAACTGTAGACCCCGATCAGTGGTAAGGCATTGTCTCCCTAGTCAGCGGTAAGACGTTTCACACAAAACCCATCCTAAACTATGAGTTCTTTGGTCCTTGCCAAGGGAAGGTATGTAGGAATCCTCCATGAGGTTCAATACCAACAACAATTGGACCCCAGGTCCTCATTCACGTCAGTTCACCGACCCCCCATACTACATGGTCTTTGATCTTTCTCAAGGCCAGGTACGTAAGAAGCCTCCCTGAGGTTCAAACCCACCATCCACCAATCATCTCGACCATCTTCACATTGGTTTGACCCCATCGAGTGGTAAGCCATTGTGACCCTATCTAATGGTAAGTCCTTGATACTCTTATCCAGCGGTAAGCCGTTGTGACCCCATCCAGCGGTAAACCATTAAAACCTCAATTGGTGGTGAGCCATCATCAGATGAAACACATGGACTTTGAATCCCTACCACGAGGATATGTAGGAAGCCTCTTAGAGGGTCAAGCCCAAAACCATCTTCATCCTCATGACGGCTCCATCCCATTCACCATCCACTTCACAGAACCTCCCATCATCCATCTTGATTCTTACCCGGGCCACAACATCCCAGTGGGATCATGCCACCACATTCTCCATTCCATTTAACAGCATTAAGGAATCCAACTACACATTGGTCCCAACATCAGTGTTCTCTCCAAGGGTTGCACCCATCTAATCCACTCTAGTCAGTGTTCTGATCAGTCCAATCCATCTCTTCTGGACGTTAAACTTGTGGAATACCCTATGTTAAACATGGGAAGATGAGGAAAACCTCATATACATTCTCATGGCATATTATTCCCCGCATTAGATGTGGTATTCCTTGGGCTTTGACACCCTCGAAAATCCCTATAATAAAGGGACAGAAGACAGACACACCAGTGTCCCAGTGCCCAGACAATCCTGTGATGCCCAACATGAATACTCCCCTGACTGAAGGTTGCTTCCCTGATCGGAACCCTTGGAATGTCCCAACAGAAGCAGTGTAATTAACTAGTTTCCATGAAGGTATGGCATTAGGAATAGTTTCATGAAAAACGTCTTAAATCTATAAGGGAGACCCAGACTAGGTGATGAGTTTCAAGGAGGAATCGATGGAAGGAAAATCCAACATCCCATCATCCCATTTCGATCAAAGAGAAAATGTCCCTGAAAATGTGATAGATTCTTCCCACCTTTGGGAAGCGGGAATGCGGGGCAAAAAAACCACACATATCATCCTCAAATGAGACGAATGCATGTACCCCAGAAAAATCGTCGGAAACTGAAATGGTGAAGTCGACGTGAATTTCTTATCCTCAATATGAATATTAGTAGTGCTTGAGGAATCTATGGACTAGTGTGTCACCAGATCCAGTTATCCGACACCCGGTACCATCAAGAAAATAGCGGTCCTGACATGAAACTCACCAGAAGTTGGGGAAGTAGAACGTTGGACATCCTATTCTACGACGTTGTCAGTGTGGATCCCTCTTACCAGTCATGGAAAATTGAATGGCATTGGGGCATTGGTTTTCGATTCCATTTTATTTCAGCACTGATGATTTAATCTCCCTACTTTTCAAGAATCAATTTGCTGCACCCGGAACGCGATCAATGCCTACACATTGACACATGGGAAGGGGAAGTACCAAAGTGGAAATCTTGTGCATTTCTGTCTCTTCTGCGACAGCCTCTACACCCACAACCATGGGGTGCCACGACCCATCTCCTCATATGAGGTCATCCAATGAAGGGTAATCAACAACCTCATGCACTGTTATGAGTAGGAGGGAATAATCTTGACTTGGGATCTGGCCCGCTTGGACATGGAGGCATCTGCGCCCCATCGTCAACGCCACCCCTGAGGTCCATGCAGGGAGTCTCTTCTCCCCATGCCAACATATAACCATTTTGGGAGCCTCTCCCTGGAATTTTTTGATGAGTCCCTGGCTTACACTGATGAGGTAGGTGATGTCCAGGCCTGCCTAGTCAGAGTCCTATTCCAGGGACTCCCAGCGAGGGCTCCCACCCGGATGTGTCAGCTCCGCCGCCTGGTCTTGCGGGATGAGGAGCAGGTAAGCCACGTACCTGCACCACCAGCTTCGGTTCATTCGACCTGATGCCAACATCAGGCGTAAGTTGAGGAGGACGCCCACTAAGGAGTGTCAGTGTCAACGGATAATGTGGCCCAAGCCATAGCTGACACATATCATCAGTTCCCTGTATACATTAAGTAGGGAAAATTTTGTGCCCAACCAGGATCGAGGACCCAACTGCTCCACAGACAGGCTAGGTTGACTCTCTTGGTCACCGACACAAGCAGTGGTAACTGCGAGCTAACCTGCAGTGATGCCACCTAGTATGGAGGTCCTCTTTGTACCAATATCGTGTAAAGAGTGATCCTTCCCTATTTTGAGGCTCGACATGGAGGTCCACCCCATGCCACCATAGACCCCAATTAGGGCCTTCCCTACGGTGGTGACACTTGGTACGGAAGTCTCTCCTATGCCCATTACACTGGGTATCAAGCCATTCCTCCTACCCTCGAATGCCGGTGCAGGGTTATTGCCCATCCGAAATCTCTTCAACGTGGTGATCGTACCCATGTACTCTTAGAATCTAGTGAAGGTCCTCCTCACCTTGGCAAAAAGAGTGATGAAGGCCAGCCTCGCCTCACTAGCACCCAACACAGAGGTCCTACATGTGTTCAGCTAGACTGATACAAGGAGCCTCCTCGTACTAATTTCACTAGGGGAAGAAAGCATGGAGGTCCACCCCATGATAACTCCTTGCCCACTCCAGAACTATCCTTGGTGGTCCTCACCAAGTCCCCTTTGACATTTGTTATAGTGATCCTCGCAACCTAGCTTACTCAAGTGAAAACCCTCTCCGCCTCAGCACCAGTGTAGCTGAAGGACCTTGTATTTGAAATCTACCCTATCCCGAGGACCCACCCAGGGGAAGGAAGGAGGATCACCACTGCCATAACAACAATTCTGGGAAGGTCTGGACAGAGATCAAACCAGTCTTCTTCTATGAATCTGAAGCAGAATATGATTCATCACGGGAACCCTCATCTCGCTCATCTAAGTCAAGGGTTGGGGCAGGAAAGAGGCACATCAGCCTAGTTCTCATGGAAGCAAGGTCCATAGGATTCACACCTCCCTTTTTAGGTATATATAGGAGGATGAAAATCTGGCGACCCCGTAGGCTATGGTCATGCAATCACCACCATCATCACTAGATGTTCTCTCTACCTCGACAAGAGATCACATAGAACTATTTCGGGGACCGATGGTGGGCGAGTAGCTGCGCGACCTATCCCTAGTATCCCTAGCCCCTAATCCAGTAATTGCAGTCGTCATCCCCTCTTATCATGACATACTAGCTAGGTCTCTACACTCTTCAAAGGACAACCCGAGATTCAGTGGCCAGTGAGACCGTTCGTCATACTCTCCACTGGTCAGCCTGCCGTCCCAGCGGTTTTCCTCAGTACCACTGACAGTTCCTCAGAAACCCCCATTTGATGAATATGGAAATAAAAACCCAAAACCTGAATCCGATCAGAGGATCTTATGTAACGTCCTCACGGAAGAACACTTCCCTGAGATGTTCTGGCCCGTGGCAGCGCCAAATTTTCACGCGCCGGAATCCTTCACCCCAGAGGAAGTTGAATGTTTCCGTGAAACCCGATGGGTGACAAAATTTCACCTTTTTCATCAATGAGTTGTTTATCCTACGATCCAAGCACATCTTGAAGATATTGGTGAGCAATGTTGTCTAGTCGATCTGGCTGTGCTCCCTGTGGCCAAGTGCCCCGAGTCACCAGGACGTCATAACGTCCCTCAAGAGCAATGCATTTAGAGTTTCAAGATACTATACAAGATCATAAAGGAGGCTCCCCCCCCCACAAGTCTGTGGATAGGGGTAGTATGCTGCCCTCCTCTTTAGTCCTATCCAGCGGCAGCCCGACTTGCTAGGCGATATCAAGGACATGCCCCCAAGAAGGGTCACGGTCAACATGGTCAACATAGTGGATGAGGAGGATGAGTTGAAGATTCTTTATGGGGACTTACCCCCTGAGGGCATGTCACTGCTATTGGACCCATCAAGGAGGGTTACTCACCAGTAGAGGAACCTACTAGGTCTCCCTGCACCCACCAAGGCATTGGTACTCAGCCGGAATGTCGATAAGTGTAAAGAGCACGTTGGAGCTACCAAGCTCTCCGACCTGTCCGCCTCAGTGTAGAAGACGAAGGAAGACCTTGAGAAGGCCACATTGCGCCAACAACTTGTTGAGTAGAAGAAGTTGGTTGATAACCTCTTGGATGAATGCATTACAGAGCGACTGTCGGACTACGGAGATCCTAGGCCAGGGCAGCAGGGGTAGGTAATACTTCCCCTCAGGGAGCTACCTCCAGGAAAACCTGACCGTCCTTCCCCCATAGATAGGGTTGAGGTTGGAACATATGGTAAGATGGAATGATATGTCTTGAAAAACCCTCCTAAATGGCATGAAAATCCAAGGGACCCAGCTCGGGCACCCCCAGCCACCCCGAGGGTCGTGCCGCCAGCCGCTCCATGATCCACTGGGCTTGCTTATCGTGTTGAATAACCCACCAATGCGCTCATGGTTAGGGATCCCCATCAAGACAGGGACCCCTACCTAGATGATCAAATGACGACACTCATTCACCACCTTGAGGCATTGGAAACACGACATGTGGCAATCCCGCTTGATGGCAAGCCATATCCAAGATGGGTGGATGATATGCTGGCACCTTAGGGTTTCAGGAATCCCACCTTCTCCCCCTTTAACGAGATGGGGGACCCGCCACAGCACCTGAACCACTTAAACTCAAGTTTTAAGCCCATGTTAGAGACTCCAGCGCACCAGGAGGCGGCCAAGATCCGCTGTTTTGTTCAGATAATGGAAGGTCCTGCATTCTACTAGTACAACCAGCTTCTCGTTGGATCCGTAACCATATAGGAGGACCTTCACAGGAAATTACTCTACCTGTTCATCTCCACCACAAGTAAAATGAGTATTTAAGACCTCTTCAAGTGAAGAAAAGGCCTGATGAGTGTGTTGCAGACTTTATCACCTGGTGGAGAGGGCTCACATATTCCCTTGACACACCACTGACTCAGAAGAAATTATTGATGATGTGTGTTGGAAATGAAAAGACAGAACTAATTCCCTATCTGATAACCCATAACTACCTCAGGGGATTTCGATACTTCTTCGATAAGGCCCAACGCCTAAAAGAAGCCCTGTAACAGGCTAGCCACACACATCTATTGCCTCCCACAATTCCTGCAAGAAGGGCTGTCAGAGCCGAGCCTACCATGGTGGACCAAATAGAGGCCCCCAGACAGCTGGAATTATTGCTAGTAGGGCCACTTCCCCAGCCTCGTAGAGGCTCACTACCACAGGCGCATCCACCATCCCAGAACTGGCTTCCTCTGAATCAGCAGGTGCCCCTGTGAAATGCGCCGCCACCGCCTAGGCGGGACAACCAGGCACCTCCAGCTCCTCGTCATAACTAGGCTCTAAGGACCCCCTTCCTAGATAAGAGAAACCAGACCTACTCGTTCAACCAGAATTAGGACCCTGACTATTTCTGAAGTGCCTTGGAAAAAGGGATTGTGCGTTTTCCTGAGTGTAGAAGACCAAAAGAGGCAAACCTCACTGATCACCCCAAATAATGCCCCTATCATCAGATCCTGGGGAACAACCTCAATAATTTCTATGTGTTCAAAGACTGGATTCAAGACTAGTTTGATAACAACATTGTCAAGTTGGGCCCGACTCCGACATAAGTGGCATGCGTCGTCATAAATCTAGACATCAGCAACGACGACGAAGGTGAGTGGTAGCAGGTTTCTAACAGCGAGTCCCAGAAGTATGATGACTGGATGGATTGAAAAATGGTTGCTCATTCCCATGGTATCGTTCATGTATTCTTGAATCAGCTGGAGCCTTTAGAAGCTTCATCCTCTACTTCTGCATCATCATCTCAACTGACCTCTTCCCAGAAGATCAAGCATCGGCGGTGCAAGGGAAAGAAATGCCCCCCCAATGCCTTCATCGTCCCGCACTCTCAGTGACTTCATGCCTCTAGAGATGAGGATTCCTCTCAGAATCTTCTTAGTACTAGATGAGTCTTCAAGTGATAGTCAAGGGTACACTTTGGTTAATACCATGGATTTGGTAAATCCCTATATGACTCCCGACGTGGGGGAGTGCTAGGAGAACCTCCCTAACTTCCCCAACTGATGCCAACATTGGCGGAGCTGCGACCGTGTGGGTCGTCGAGGCACATCAGAGGGCACCTCCAACAAGGCTGTGCATGCCCCTGAGACAAAATAGTAGGCCCAACACAAAGTTCATCACGCGTAGTCTCCCCATCCAGTGCCATCAGGACCTCCTCCACTGCCGTTTGTGTTTCTGGATCAGGCAGAGCCACTTCAACCATTCCATGACTAGACTCGCCCTACTATAGGTTGGTATTAGTCATTGGACCCTAATCTGATAGCTACTCTACGGGCTTCGACTAGTGAGGAGGATATGTCCAACACCAGTCAGTTACCGGCCTAGCCGACAGGGCCCGCCATGCCTCCTATCACTAAGCGGCCCCCTGCAAGAAGACGTTCCTTCCTGGCACAGAAGTATGATGTTCTCAAGCACCTTTCTAGAATACCAACATGGATTTTCTTCCTAGAGGCCCTTTTCCTATCATCAAATATTCGTGAGGCCCTCGCTAAGGCTTTAATAATCCCCCTCTAGTTTGAGACAGAGGTAGCAGCTATAGAAGCCTTTCATGCTGAAGCAGTCGAGAAAGCTGAATTTCAGGTCACCATTTTTTTCTCTAAAGAAGATGAAGGCTCCCCTATATAGGGGTACATCTTCCCACTATGCATCATCGACCAATTTAATGGCATGTAAGTCCACCTTTGTCTTTTTGACACTGGCTTCGTGATTAACCTTATCCCGACATAGACACTATAGAAGCTGGGGTTATCCGAAGATGACCTGACTCCCTATAATTTAAGGATCTAGGGATATGATAGGAAAGAGCAGACCCCAGTCGGTAAGATCCGTTTGAAGACCCAATTCGGTGGCGTAGTTGCTAGTACCGAGTTTATGGTTGTCTTAAAAGACACCGCATACAATGCATTGATGGGAAAACCATGGCTCCACCTGCACGTGGTGGCCCCCTCATCGTATCATCAATGCCTCAAGTACTCCCTCAATGGTCGAGTAGATGTACTCCAAGGTGATGCATCTCCTTTCACCTCTTGTGAAGCCCGCTACCTGGATGATGACTATTACAAGAGCAAGGATAAACAGATTCAAGCATGTGAGGTTTAGCCCGTCACGGTTGCAACTGACACCTGGGCAGGTCTGGATGGCACCTACGTCTTCTCAATCCATCGATTGGAGGCCACAACCCCCGACATGGGGTAATGTTTTGTTGTATCTTGTTTAAGGGAGAAGCATATTCCCAAATCTATGTAACGGCAGAAATTCACCTCGTACTCCTACAAAAATCAGGTTTAGGGGATCCTGGAGCCCCCTACCCCTGTAAGGTATTAGGATGCCCACCCCATAGCAACAACAGTATGTCATACGTGCCTATTTTTCTGAGATGGAATCAAACGGCTCAAGATGACGCCCTACTATTGCTTTGATATCATCAAGCATGGCCCCTTGGGATGAAGACCAGATGGGGTCGGGTCAATTGCCTTCATTGCTATGGTTTTGGTAGTTTCGGAATCTCCCAATGCAGTGACCACTGCTGCTCAGGATGGTACTAGCCTCCTGTCAGAATCTTCTGACCCATAGGTAGCTTCTCTTACTGTGGATCCCTCCTCCGCAAGCAAAGAATAAGATTTAGAGGGTGTTCCAATGCCTTTGAAGAGGGCGTATCCACCATGGTCGATGAATTGGTACAGGTGAACCTCGGTAACGAGGTGGACCTGAGACCCACATTGATCAGTGCTGCCATGACTCTCGAGGAGCAGCAGTGGTACGTAGACTTCCTGAAACAACATCATGATGTATTTGCTAGAGCTATGACAAGATTCCTGGGATAGATCACCAGGTAGCCATCCACCACCTTGGTCTCCCGACAAATCATCGCAGATTCAAGCTGCCTCCCAGGAAGATGCACCCTTCTCATGGTGCTATGGTTGAGGGAAAAGTTGACAAGCTCATCATATCCAACTTTGTCAAGGCAGTCCAGTACCCCAAGTGGCTAGCCAACATTGTTCCAGTCAGGAAGAAGAATGGACAGATCAGAGTCTGCATCGACTTTCGCGATCTCAACCTTCACTATCCGAAGGATGATTTTCCCCTTTCTATGATGGAATTGCTGATCGATGCTACAACTGGGTTCCAAATCTATTTCCTCTTGGAAAGGTACTCCAGATATAATCAGATCCGAATATCCCCTGAGGATGAGGATTCCAAAGCTTTCAGGGCACCAAAAGGTACATTTTGTTAATAGGTCATGCTCTTCGGCTTAATGAATGCAGGTACCACCTATCAGCGGGCCATGCATCGCATATTCAATCCAATCCTTGGGACATTGGTGGAATGCTATGTGGATGACTTGGTAGTCAAATCCCTCCAATTCTAGGACCATCTCAAGGACCTCGAGAAAGGGTTCGGCTTCCTCCTTTCCCGCCACCTAAAGATGAACCCATTGAAATGGGCCTTCAGGGTCACCTCTAGGATGTTCCATTTATTTTTTGTCAGGTACCAGGGAATCGAGATCGACCCATATAAGATCAAGGTAATCGATCAGATTACTCCCCCGAGAAATATTTGAGAGCTTTGAGGTTTCTAAGGCCACTTATCTTACATACGCTGATTCATTGTGAATCTAGCCAGCAAGTGTAAGCCCTTTTCTCGGATCATGAAGAAAATATCCGCCTATGAGTGGGACTAAGAGTTCCATACCGAGTTCAAGGAAATCAAGAAGTATCTGCTTCAGCCTCCGGTCTTTATGCCTCCCGTCTCCGGAAAACCACTGATCCGGTACATGAATGTCCTGGAATGATCTTTTGGCACCCTTCTCACCTAGAAGAACAATGAGGGGATGGAGAACAGTCTTTACTAACTTAGTCATATGCTCATAGATACAGAGACCAGACACCCTCCCATCGAAAAGAGCTTCCTACCACTGATATTCACATTAAAGAAATTGCGACACTACTTGCAGCACCATGATATACAACTAGTGTCTCGAGTAGACCCGCTGAAGTACATTCTGAACTGCCCATGATGACAGGCCGACTAGTACGGTGGGTGGTAATCCTCCAGCAGTTTGAAATCAGGTTCGTGCCCTAGAAGGCTATTAAAGGACAAGCATTGGTAGATTTTCGTGCTGCCCATCCAACCCCCGCAGACCAGTCCCTGGACCTGGATTTTCCTGATGAGGCAATCCTCTCAGTAGATCATGCCATCCCGTGTTGGAAAATTCACTTAGATGGTTCCTCATAGAACCCCAATGGCAGGAGGATCAATGATCCCATACTCAACAGAGTAGGCCTATGTATTTTCTTTATTACCCTAGTGCAATCCATCCTGTCGTACTCATTTTTATTGTTAGAAGGCTGCACCAACAATGAGACAGAGTATTGGGCTCTTATCACTAGCCTCGAGCTGGCCCTCGAGATCGATGCGCCACATTTTCATGTGAATGGGGATTCCAAACTAGTCATAAAGCAAATCAACAGTGACTATGTCATCAGGAAGTCAGAGCACATACCATTGTTGGAATGCACCCTCCAGATAATGGCCCAGTTCCCATCTTATTTGGAAGTCACTCATGTCCCTCGATCTCAGAATGGTCGAGCTGATGCCCTGGATGGCCTGGCTGCATCACTTGTAGAACCCAAGTAGGATGACCTGATTATACACATAGAACATCAGAGAGTCATTGGTCTCTTCACCCCAAATGACGACGATGACTTGCGGGTAAGACATTTTACCATTAGATCCTCTACATCAGGACCCCCGGGTTCCCCAGATGCAGTGGTTGAAGTGACCACAAACTGGAGAGCCCCCTTTATCGAGTATCTCCAAAATGGTTACCTCTCGGCTGATTGGGCTGAGCGCAAGTGAATCGGATGCCACGCGCTGTAGTTTACCCTCCATAGTGGTCCCAATCTTGAGTAGACCCTCTGCAAGAGCAGGTTTGATGGTATTATTCACTGTTACATCCAAGGACTCAAGATTTCTTAGGTCATGCAGGAGGTTCATGCCGGTTCTTACGGCGCCCACCCGATTGGGCCAAAGCTATCTCACCAAATCCAGAGGCAGGGGTACTTCTGGCCCTCCATGATCCATGCATGCATCGAGTTCTACAAGAGATGTCACGCATGCCAAATTCATGATAAATTCATGCATCGTCTTCCAGAACCTTTCCACTTTACCATGTACTCTTGGCCGTTTGTGGTATGAGGACTCGATGTTGTGGGACCATATCCACCAGTGACAGCTAACCAGTGTAGGTTCATCTTGACCGTTACAGATTTCTTTTCCAAGTGGACAGAGGCAGTTTCGTTCAAGGAGGTCAAGGCTCGTTCTATCATTGACTTTGTGAGCTCCAATATCATCTACCAGTTTAGAGTCCCTCATGCCGTCCTCACTGATAAGAACACCAACTTCCGAGCAGCCGAGCTGAAGAAATAGTACACCAAGTACAACGTCCGTTCGAACCATACCTCCCGCTATCACACGCTAGAAAATGATAAGATTGAGGCATTTAAGAAAAAACTTTCTAACATTATGCAGAAAATGGTTGGTCAAAATAAGAAGAGTTGACCAGACAAGCTCCCCAATGCCCTCTAGTCTTATCGGACGACGAATCGTAATTCCACCGAGCTGACCCCATACTCCCTGGTGTACGGAACTGAGGCCATCCTGCCCATCGAGATCCAGCTGCCTTCGTTATGAACAATGGTCTATGACCAGCAGGTCCCATATAAGGTAGCCGAAATTCGTCTGGCTGAATTAGAAGCACTTGACGAGAATAGGATTCATGATCTGCATAATCTAGAAAGGCATAAGAATAAGATATCTAGATCCTTCAACAAGAAGGTTCGCCTCCGCTCTTTCCTGTAAGTCGAATTGGTATTGGCCTTCCAGACACCAATGATCCCTGAAAAAAAAACCACCCAAGTTGGAGCCCAAATGGAAATGGCCTTATATAATCCATAGGGTTTACCCCAATGGGGCATACTCCCTAGTGACCATGGATGGTGAGCGAAAAACTCCTCCCACCAATGCCAAGTTTCTATAGTAATACTTTTCTTGAGCCAGTTGGTCTGGCATGACCCTAAACTATTCAGCTCCTACATGACCCTAAACTGCTTCATCCTGCATGACGTTAAATTGTATGTCAATCTGTAAGACGTTAAACTGATCCCTTAGAACTATGTGTGGCTTGATTCCTATTCCATGGGATATGTAGGAACACTCAAACATTTCGTCTTGAGTCCAACCCCAAACTCTCTTCTTTGACTATTCCCCTTGGATATAGTTCTCTCAAAGGGTCCTTGCATGATATGGTGTTGGATTTTTAGCCCCACTCATGTCAGGATTACGATGGTCGCACGATGTTCCCACTCACTGTTCTTCTATCCTCCCAAGTCCTTACCATACGACGCTAAACTGCATGGCCTTCAAGAACTACGTATGGATTGACTCCCATTCATATGGGATACGTAGGAACACCCGGACGTTTCGTCTGTTGGCACAGCCCAAATGCCAGAATCTTCCCTCGGGTTAAGACATATAGTGTGGTGTGGACCTTTTTCCCCAATTCACGTCAAGCTCATCTCGATTCTTCCATACGTCCCACTACCCAGAGGTGTCCGCCTCTTTCACAGATGGGCACAACTATGCTTCACCCACTCCTTTGATTGGGACTCCATCATCTATCCCACCCAGAAGGGCCCCCAAATGGTAGGGATGCTAGACCCAAGGGCTCTCCTACCACTTCAGGCCAACGCCCACGAGGATGTTGAGAAACCAATTGATACATGTCTCATGTTGTGAATATGGTCAGCGGTCGATGCTAATTTGTTGTTCCCAGTCCAGGTCACTATAGGGAAACTGTGTTTTGAACATGGTCACCAACTATCCTTTGTCTTCAAAGCCACCCCACGATGTCCCAAACATTGAGTGTAGTGGTCCATTTTGCCCCGTTGTATCTCCAAGCGACAAACTCCCTTCGGGAGATGCGAGCTATTAGACCCCTATATGACAGAGAGAGATGAGTCCGACTCCTTGTTTCCCACACCGAGCACTACTCACGTGGGCTTAGGAGCTGTGATGAGGTGGTAACCACATAAGAGGTCGTATGGATACCATTGGCCTGGACGCCCGGCCTCAGGCCCCTTGGCCTTTTCCTGCCCCTTGGCCTTTTCTACCCCCTGGTCAAAGTTCTCATTTAGGGTTGTGTGGTGTGGAGCGGACTTATGTCCTCATTCACGTCGGGCTATTTCTCCATGCCACACATATCCCCTTGTGACATCCCTCCAATCATTTATCATCCATACCATGAGCACAAGCCCATTCGTGCTTCGCGTGCCCAATCTCGGGCCCTGACCCAAGTCTTAACTCTTACGGGATTTTACGGTGTGGTTTGGGATTATGTACTCATTCACATCGGGTTACTCACCGCGCCGTACACCTCCTTTTTTTGGGGGTATCTTACCCCTTTCATCGTCCTAACTTCAAGATGTTAAACTACACACGGTTGGGCCTTTCAATCCGTGGCCCAGCCTCAGGCCCCTCGGAATTTTCAGGCCCTCGACCCAGGTTCTCACTTAGGGTTATACGGTGTGGTATGGGATTATTTCCCCATTCATGTTGGGTTACTCGCCACGTCGTAAACCTCATGTGCGTGGGGTATCTCACCCATTTTCATCCTTACTACGTGATGACAAACTGCACATTCACTACGGGAAAAATCACTATTTGCGGCGGGAAGAAATACCGTCATAAATAACCCGTCCAGGAGTTATTTGCGACGAGGAATGTAGCTCGTCACAAATAATTGGTTATTTGCGATGGGATTTCGTCTCCCGTCGCAAAATGTTTGGCACGACTTACGCACCAAATCACGCGGCTTGTGCGCCATACCGCACATAGGTATTTGCGACGGGTCACGTCGCAAATACCCTGCGGCGGTCAATAACTTTTTGCGACGGGATGTCGTCCCGTCGCAAAAAGACTGCCTATAAGGACTATTTGCGATGGGACCCGTCACAAATTACCTTTTAACTGTCGACTGTAATTAATGCGGGCGAGGGTAATTGCAACGAGCTCCGTCGCAATTACCACGATTTGCAACGGAAATCCCGTCGCTAATAATCTCGTCGCAACTCATCTAACATATATATACTCCCATCCATTTTTTCCCAAATCATTCAGATCTTGCTCTCTCTCTCTCTCTCTCTTCATTCTTCAGTTTCAAAGAGAAATTTTCTTTTAGCTGAAGTTTTTTATACGAGAGCAATCAGAGAGCGTCAATATCTTCACAATATCATAGTTTAAGGTATTTATATTTTAATTTTTTTATATTTATTTTATTTTTATGTTAATTTTAATTGTTGTTTATTAGTTCTAATTTAATTAGATTTCAATTGATTTTTATTTATATATAGTTTTACTAAGAAATTGGTATTGTTAGTTATAATTATAAATAATTAGTTATAATTAATATTAATTAGATATAATTAGTAATAAATAGATATAATTAACAATAAATAGTTATAATTAGCAATAAATTGATATAATTAGCAATAAATAGATATAATTAGCAATATATAGATATAATTAGCAATAAGTAGATATAATTAGCAATAAGTAGATATAATTAGGAATAAGTAGATACAATTAGGAATAAATAGACATAATTAGGAATAAATAGATATAATTAGGAATAAATAGATATAATTAGGAATAAATAGATATAATTAGGAATAAATAGATATAATTAGGAATAAATAGATATAATTAGGAATAAATAGATATAATTAGGAATAAATAGATATAATTAGGAATAAATAGATATAATTTGGAATAAATAGACATAATTAGATATAATTACGAATAATTAGATATAATTAGAAATAATTAGATATAATTAGGAATAATTAGATATAATTAGGAATAATTAGTTATAATTAGGAATAATTAATAATAATTTTGTATAATTAGTAATAATTATGTATAATTAGTAATAATTATGTATAATTAGTAATAATTATGTATAATTAGTAATAATTATGTATAATTGGTAATAATTATGTATAATTGGTAATAATTATGTATAATTGGTAATAACTATGTATAATTGGTAATAACTATGTATAATTGGTAATAACTATGTATAATTGGTAATAATTTTGTATAATTGGTAATAATTATGCATAATTAGTAATAATTATGGAGAATTAGTAATAATTATGTACAATTAGTAATAATTCTGTATAATTAGTAATAATTATGTACAATTAGGAATAATTAGATATAATTAGGAATAATTAGGAATAATTAGGAATAATTAGGAATAATTAGGAATAATTAGTAATAATTAAGAATAATTGGTAATAATTAGATATAATTAGTAATAATTAGATACAATTATTAATAATTAGTAATAATTCATAATAATTAGTAATAATTAGATATAATTAGGAATAATTAGGAATAATTAGGAATAATTAGGAATAATTAGGAATAATTAGGAATAATTAGGAATAATTAGCTACAATTAAAAATAATTAGCTATAATTAGGAATAATTAGCTATAATTAGGAATAAGTAGCTATAATTAGGAATAATTAGCTATAATTAGGAATAATTAGCTATAATTAGGAATAATTAGCTATAATTAGGAATAATTAGCTATAATTAGGAAGAATTAGGAATAATTAGCTACAATTAGGAATAATTAGCTACAATTAGGAATAATTTGCTACAATTAGGAATAATTAGGAATAATTAGTAATAATTAGGAATAATTAGTAATAATTTGATATAATTAGGAATAATTAGATATAATTAGGAATAATTAGTAATAATTTGGAATAATTAGCTATAATTAGGAATAATTAGCTATCATTAGGAAGAATTAGCGATAATTAGGAAGAATTAGGAATAATTAGCTAAAATTAGGAATAATTAGCTACAATTAGGAATAATTAGCTACAATTAGTAATAATTAGCTACAATTAGGAATAATTAGCTACAATTAAGAATAATTAGCTACAATTAGGAATAATTAGCTACAATTATGAATAATTAGCTACAATTAGGAATAATTTGGAATAATTAGGAATAATTAGGAATAATTAGGAATAATTAGGAATAATTAGGAATAATTAGAAATAATTAAGAATAATTAGGAATAATTATGAATAATTAGCAATAATTATGAATAATTAGTAATAATTACGAATAATTAGCAATAATTAGGAATAATTAGGTATAATTAGCAATAATTAGGAATAATTAGGAATAATTAGAAATAATTAGGTATAATTAGCTATAATTAGGAATAATTAGGAATAATTAGCTATAATGAACTATAATTAGGAATAATTATCTATAATTAGGTATAATTGGCTATAATTAGGTATAATTATCAATAATTACGAATAAATAGCTCTAATTAGGAATAATTAGATATAATTAGGAATAATTAGATATAATTAGAAATAATTAGAAATAATTAGTAAAAATTAGTAACAATTAGTAAGAGTTAGGAATAATTAGTAATACTTAGTAATAATTAGTAATAATTAGTATTAATTAGTAATAATTAGATATAATTAGTAATAACTAGTAATAATTAGTAATAATTAGATATAATTAGATATAACTATATATTTATAATATAATTTTTGTATTACTAATAATTAGTAAACAAAATCTACTTGGATAATGAAGGGAAAATTTATAATTATCTCCACAACGATGATTACCAAATTTCAGTTCATTATTCAAGCAGTTTTCCTTTTGCTAAGTATTTCTAAGTATTTCTAAATTAGTAATAAATAGTAATAATAGGTAATAATTAGTAATAATAGGTAATAATTAGTAATAAATTGTAATAATTAGTAATAAATTGTAATATTTAGTAAGAAATTGTAATAATTAGTAACAATTAGTAATAATTAGTAATAATTAGTAATAATTTGTAATAATTAGCAATAATTAGGAATAATTACCAATAATTAGTAATAATAAGTGTGAGAAAGATGCAATTAGATGTGTTTTCGGACAAAAGAGTAACCGTCAATCCACTAGAAATTGTGTCACCCCTAATTAATGATAATTATTATGTAGTTGTAATTATTTATATTCTTTTTCAGATAGTGTTTTTATAATTTCAAACTATTCAAAAACAGTGATTATTTTATATTTTATGTAGAAAAATTTGGAACAAGACGTCGACATCAGTCATTATTAGATGATCGAGCTTGGATAAATCAGCGCAAAAATCCAAATGGTTTTGGTTTAAATATTGTATATATTAAGGGTGTTGAAGCTTTCTTAGTATTTACATCATCAAAACCAAAATATGTTTCAGAAGGAACAGTTAATTGTCCTTATAAAAAATGTGCTCTGAGAACGTTTGACACATTTGACATGGTTTAGGGACATCTCTTGCGGTTTGAATTTCAACCAGATTATGTTCTTTGGTATCAACACTATGAACACAGTTCCAGTGAAGATCCTAATAACTTGATTATGGATCCATCACAATTTCAAAATTTAGTACATGATGTTGCAGGTCCATCTGTGCAACAAACTGAAACTCACAATGATATTGATTTAACTCCCAAGTTTTCACCATCCAAATTTTATGAGTTGTTGAGGTCTGCTGAGGATGAATTATATCATGGTAGCAAGATAAGAAAATTAGAAGCGGTTGCAATATTTATGGCTATTAAATCAGACAATGCAATGTCAAACATTTGTTTTGATTAGATATTTTCTTTGGTTAAAACACTATTACCTGAAGGAAATGTGTTGCCTGAAAATTATTATGAGAACAAGAGGATGATTTGTAATTTGGGCCTTAGTTATTGGAAGATTCATGCATGTCCAAAAGATTTCATCTTATATTCTGGAGAAAATGATTCATTGGATATTTGTCCCACATGTGGACAATCAAGGTATACAGAAGCTCAACCAGGGAAGTCTACTTCGATTCCAGTAAAACAATTCAGATATTTCCCCCTTACACCCAGGTTTCAGCGTTTATTTATGTCTTAGAACATAGCATCAATGATGTCATAGCACAAAACCAATATTTCAACTGATAAAAGCTTGAATCCTCCATCTGATGGTGATTCATGGAAACATTTTGACCGTCTGCATCCGTCTTTTGCTATAGAAGCCCGAAACATGCGATTGGGTCTTTCTACTGACGGTTTTTGTTCGTTTGGTTCTTATGGTAGTCAGTATTCATGTTGGCCTGTCTTTATAACTCTGTACAATTTGCCTCCGTAGATGTTGATGAAGGATCCTTATATCTTTTTGACTCTATTAATCCAAGGACATCAGAAAAAGAATATTGATGTTTATTTGAAACAATTGATTGAAGTGTTAAATGAATTATAGAGTGATGATGTTAATACATATGATGTTGCTGCGAAACAAAATTTCATATTAAAATCTGCATTGATGTGGATGATTAGTGACATTCCGGCATATGGAATGTTATCTGGTTGGAGTACACATGGTCCAAAATAATGTCCTTACTGTATGAAAGAAAACAAAGCCTTTATGCTGGTCAATGGAAAAAACCTTTCTATTTTGATTGTCACCGTAGATTTCTTCCAACCGATCATCCTTTTCAGAGGAATAAATCTCATTTTAGAAAAGGTGCAATTGAAAGGGATGAACCTCCAAATACTTTATGGAATTTTGGATGAAATTATTGAGTTGTTTTATCTAGTATAGAATTACATAACAATGTTTAAATGTCAGTGGTTTGATACTAAGAGAGGTTTTTGTGTTTATCCAACTCATGGAATCATCGATATTAAATATAAATGTACTCTTGCAGTAAATGAACCATTTTACTGGCTCAATGGGCACATCAAATTTATTATGCAAAGTAATGTGCTACTTTAATAGACTTGAGCGATTGTTGGAGCATAATAAAAATGAAATATTAGGAAAATCAGTTTATTCAAACTGAATGTGGTTCTGTTGAAGTGGAAGGAATTGAAATTTTTCAATAGACGTCTGAAAATCCATCTGATTCACAAAGAGACGTGAATATCGACGATGACACCCCACAATTAAGGATCGATAATGATGAAGATGTTAATGATGTTACAAATGAATTTGAGACGACAAGAGATGCTAAAAATGAAACTCAAATGGATATTTATGATGCTGAGGAGGACGATGAAGACATTGACATTGACATCTATGGAGAATAGGATGAAGATGAACATTGACATAGTTAAATTATGGTTATTATCATAACTAGTATATATCTATATATAATAGTTATTTTCAACTATCTGCTAACAACAATCATTTTCTGTTTCAGATGGACTCTGATCTATTGCATGAGTTAGAGGAGGCTGAGCAACCTTTGGATGATGAGGATGTGGGATCAGCTGACCCTCAGCCTACTGGTGGTTCAGGAGGTATGCAGAGGGGGCATAGTCTTGCGTGACTGATGATTCCTGACCCTATCTTCGAGTGACGTCCACATCTTGGTTTCGATCCATGCACACAGAGGTATGGTAACCTATATGTTTTAGTTATATTTCATTAATTTATTTATATATATACTAATTGTTTGATTATTTTTCACTTTTTCACAGTTTTCAGCCTGTAGCTATTGGACAGGGGAGCGCTATATTACACAATTATTTTTCTCAGCCATAGATCACATGGGAACAAATTCCTATTGATATGTAATGTGACACGTTTCTACATTGGATGGTACATAAATAAATAATATTTATTTTGAAATTTATTTTATTAAAAACTTGATATTATAAATTATTTTTAGGGTTTATGGCATCCTATCGATGATATCATGCGCGACGCTATCCATGCGGCATGGCAGGTTTCTATGCATGACCGTTTCCGCCAGTTTTTGGACAATTTGAGAAGGAAAGCCATTAATAAAGTAGGGGTGATAGAATTTGATGAGTCATGTAAATCCCACCAACCATAGTACATTTCATCTCATGTTTGGTATGGATTATGTTTAAACTGGCTGGGTGGTGGATTTAAGAGGAGATCTTCAATGGGACGACAGAACTGGGGAGATAGGAGGCGACACATCGAGCTCGTAGCTGTACATTCAGTTCGCATAGTGAGAATCTTGTAAGTATATTTTTTAAATATTTTATATAACTTTAAATATAAAAAGTTTATTTTATATTTCTATACGTAGTCGAGTATCCCGATATTATGGAGTTCTACGTCTATCGGAGGATGTTCAATGATCCAGCTACTGAAGAGATTAGAGGTGATCGCCAGTGTTAGATTGTGGTTAGTATTATTTTTTTAGTTTAACAATTAACTGCATAAAATATTTTGACAATTTTAATTTTAAATTGGAATTGAAGGAGTCATATGAGGCTACAACCTCTCAGACACAGGCTGAGGGTCAGGAAGAGACGGCTGAGCAGACTAGTGCTCACCATTTCGATGAGGTGGCATGGATGCAGGCGACTCAGTATGGCTTTGAGAAGGGCAGAGTAGTTGGAATCTGCTCTCATTTGACTCCTGGTACTTATTATGGTACTGCTGTGATGTCGGCGTCCAGCTCAAGAGGAGTTCATGGAGAGACATCATCTTCTGGCTCATAGTATCAGGAGCAGTTGCGAGCTTAGGCTGAGCATATGGAGACTTTGCCGAAGCAGCAAGAAGAGAAGTGTCGGTGGCCGTAGTAGTAAGAGCAGCATTATGAGGAGCAGATGCATCGATGGTAGCAGCAGCATCACGAGCAGATGAAGTACATACGCCGTCTGACTCGTAGTTTAGGGATGGAGTTTCCTCCACCAGCTCCTTCTGCTCCTCCACCTCCTCCAGAAGATGACCCCCAGTGATTTTTTTATGTTACAAACATTTGAATTTAACATTGTAATATGAATTATTTACATTTTCTATCTTTTATATCAGTGAAAATATTACATAATTTAATTTTTAATATTTTTAATATTTTTTTATATATATTTTTTTGTTAATATTGAGAATTTTAATATTTTTTATTTTTTTATTATTTTAATAATAGTAATATTATTTTTAAATTAATCGTCATTTTATTAAATTTTAATTTTTTTTAAAATTAATTTATTATTCGTGACGGGACCGTTTGCGACGGGGTCCCGTCACAAATAGTCTAACTAAGTATTTTGAAAAACATATTTTGGATGGTACTACTCGACCGTTGCAAATAATTTGTTGCGACGGGACCGTCACAGAAAGTGTTATATATATATATATATTTTATAATGGGACGAGAGCCCGTCGCGAAAACGTTTATGTATATATAATACATATAATCAGAAGCTTATTTGTGACAGCGTTGATTCCCATCACAAATAATTTTTTTTGCAATGGGCCCATCGCAAATACTTGTATTTGTGATGGCATTTTCTGCAACGGGCTATTTGTGACGGTATCCCATCGAAAATAGACCGTCGTAATTATTAAGAATTCCAGTAGTGATTACTCCCTTCAAGAACTACGCGCGGCTTGATTACCATCCTCATGGGATATATAGGACTGCCTAGACTTCTAGAATTTGGGTCCAGCCCCATCTCTTAGAAATCTTCCTCTCATCTTGGCCCCTTGGCTTGCATTCCCCCATAGAGAAGAATATATAATGTGGTATGGGATTATGTTCTCACTGACGCCGGGTGTTGTAACAACCATGCCATTTACCACCTCCTCCTGAGAGTTTTCTATCCCCTTATTCTATCCTCACCTTTTCAAATCAGCTGCTCTCAAGATGAGCCCCTTGGTCCTCTTTGGTGATTCACCAATGTGCCCAAGGGTACTCTGGTTTAGCACCTATAATGTCGGTTTCTTCCCAGACATTATTTCACCCATTTTTGTTTCAGTCTTCGTGTTCCCCTTCATTAGGGATTCCATCACCTTTCACATCCAAAGGGACCTCCGAATGGCATGGATTCCCAGCCCAATGGCCCTCCTACCATTACAAGACAATATCTTCAAGGGTTCTGAGCAACAAATTGATACATGTACCGCGTTGAAAATTTGTTCAGCGGTCGTTGCTCATTTTTTGTTCCCATTCTAGCCTAAGATGATTTGGATGCTGTGTTTTGAACATGGTCAACGGTTATCCTCCATTTTCATTCCAACCCCATTAAGCCCAAAATGCCGGTTACATGACTCACATCCTTCTCCACCTCATCATGTACAAGTAGAATTTCGAGACTCATGAAACTATTCCTCAGTGCACATCCGCACATTAGGAGGAAAAACCCGCGATAAGGCAATCATTTGGGGCTCAATCGAGTTACCCTTTGCATGTATTTCACATATTGAAAACAACTTATCCGCCCTTATTTCATACACTGAGTTTGAATCATGTAGTATTAGGGATCAAATTAAGGTCCGGACTTTTAATAGTCCCTCTTTCTATGGTCCAAGTTCTAAGACCTTACAATAATATCTTTTCATATTTCCCCTTTGTATAACTACATACAGCTTGATTCCCATTCCATGGGATACGTAGGAACACCCGAACACCTCATCTACGGGTCCAACTTAATTGAGGGCTAGTTGCTCCTACTTTCTACCCTCTTACCTCTTTTTGGTACCTTGGCCCAAAGTTTCTTTCTCAGAATCGAACATGGTGTGGTGTGGAACTCGTCCTCATTCACGTTGGGTATGCTTTATTGCACTGTGAACATCCCCCGTTTAGCCTCGTCTCTACTACATCTATGCCACACGACGTTAAAATACATGGCTGGTTGTAACAGCCCGAGATTTTATGAAAAATATTCTTTTTAATTTTATTAATGTCTTGTGTTGTACGCTACATCAAAAGGAGCTTTCAAAACACGTGTAACACCCTAATCTTCCACGGTACGTTTCCCTTCGAATAATGCAATGGCATGCATTGTATGCAACTTCGAGATTTTAACACACTACAACCAATCAAACTAGCCGTTATGAATAGTAATACCTAATTTTTGAAATCTTATAAATTCTATCTCTCAAAATGGACTTCATTTTTGGATTCGGAATATCGAAATTATCCTAGGGTGAAATTTTGGTACTTTTCGGATAACTTTCATATTTTGATGAATAGTGAAAATTACTAAATTTTAATTAAAAACAACTATTTTAATCAAAATAATTAATAGTGATAAATTATGAATTTGAGTAATTTTAAAGTATATTTAGAATATATTTTTACCATTTAATATAATTTTGGTCATTGGACATAATTTTAAAATTAAACCGAACATAAACAAGTGTCAATCTTTTGATAGTTATTATCTCTTAAAAACACGCTTTTTATTTTGACAGCGGGAATTAATTTTAAATTAATTTCTGCCACTTCTGTGTTTTGAATTTAGGAAAATGGATTCCATATTTGGAATCAGGATGTTCAAATTGTGTAAATAGGTAACTTTTATTTTTAGACATTTTGAATAATTACTGCGGTAAATATTTTATTTACCATGGTTAAGGGTAAATCCGATAAATAAGGGTTAAAAAAATAATATTATAATAATACTAAATTAACCTAAAACGTGTCTTAACCCTATTGGTTGATACATTGTCGACCATGGGAATCTTTGGGTCGATTTTGGGACCCCATGGATCCACTTGTAAGTGATAATGACACTTTATTTTAATTAAGTTAAAATGAATACAAAAATGACACAAGCATATATCTTTTAGAAAAACAATTGTTACATAGGGTTATATATGTTGGATTTTAGATTATAAATATTCATTAGAAAGATAAAAATATTTCCTACATAATGATATTTTATTTATAATTTTTAGACATTAAATAATTTTTTTTATTTATGACACAATGATGATGTAGTAATTACTATAATAGTGAAAAATTAAAATAATTGATATTATAAATACCCAAATAAATAAAATATGAAACTTTTAATGAATTAAACTAATTTTCTAGGATAATATGATATATTAGGATTGATTTAATTGACTTTGTTTGAAGTAATCAATCTGTTATGAGTTTCACAAAAACCAACTATTGAATAGTGTCAAAATTGACATAAAAGAGTTCTTAAAACAAATATTATATTATTAATTGATATTAAATTCCTAAAAATCTATGGTTAGGCCAAGAGACTTATATCATGATAGGTTCATCATTAATGGACCACTTGGGGGTCTCTTGTATGTATATAGTAAGTTTATTAACCATATTATATAAAAATACAAAGAGACATTGTAAAAGTGAAACTAATTAACTTAGAGTTAATACTTAAAGATAAGGTTAATATAAGCTCCCAAACCTGTCTAAATTATATTGGTTGAGTGGTTTTCGACCTATCCCCACCTTAACCTTTGAATAATAAACTTTGGAGCCATTAGAAACCGAATATGAATTTATTATAAATTAATATTTCTAGCGTTTCCAAAGGTGCCCCTCACCCCTCTTATAAAAGGGCACTCCTCCTTCTCATTTCTTCACACCTTCCAAGCCTTTTGGTTCGGCCAAACTCTGACCAAATACTCTCCCAACTTCCCTCACTACAACCTAGAGGCCTTATTTTGATCAGAAAGCCAACCTAAGGAGCCCTTTTGATCACATCAAAAGGAAGAACCCGAAGAAGAGGTAATGTTTTCACCACCACTTTTCAAGTTCCTTTCTTCTTCCACTTCTTCTTCATTTGTTGTTACCATTCTAAAATAATAACTCCAGTATCATATATATACTGTGATGTTATTATAAATATGGTACAACCATATTCCGTATTCTATCCACCCTTTGAATAACATGTCACCATACGTGCGTACGTACGGCTTACCGTCTCCACGAACGCGATGAGATTCATTCTCCATCGTATCCATTCAAGTATAATTATCATTTTATGATTTAAAAATAGTATATAAGGACTTGATATTATTCTGGATATGAATAATATACATCCCATTAATAACGAATATGGCTCACATAACAAAGAATATAAAGTAAAATGAACCCGTTAACACCCGAAATGACGATAATTCTAAGATATTATTAACAAATCAATGTTAAAAGATCATATATGATATCATATTAAAGTAAATGATTCTTGTGTTATTAAATAACAATTATTTCACCATTATATAGGAGGTAAAACTACCGCCGACCAAGGAAAAATTACAAAGTAAGTGATTTTCTTATCTCACTTTCAATTCTGTGAGATTTCCATTGTTCGAAACTAAATTATTGAAAGTGGTGTATTGTGTACTACCATTTGATATATATTATCATGATTCTCTTTATATTCATGCTATTCTGTAAATAATTTGGTGGTTATTAACTTTTGGCCATACGACTCAGCTGATTAATGTGGTAAGGGGGTTTCTTATCTCACTTTTAATTCCGTGAGAATTCCATTGATCACCACTTAATTATTGCATGTGGTGTATGTGTACTGCCCATGATCGTATTCATTGTGGAATATACTTTAATTTATGGGTATTTTCATCATCATGGTATGATACTTCTTTCATGGGTGTATGTTTCGTAAGTTACCTAATCAATAAGGGAATTTGAGATTTCAATTTCCACTCATTTGGCTTTATGCATATTTCATTGATTATATTACTCCAGGATTATGTGTGGAATCGCTATTCATTTGATTATGTCTTAATTTACACTCCCCTTTCTGTGGATATAATTTTGATACACATAATCACTCCATTAATAAATTCTCAAGTGATCGGTATGAACTTGATAGGGTAATTTTAACTCAATCTCCATTTGTTGAGTTAAATATCCAATTCATTGGTGTTGTTTTTACAAGAATATGTGTGAATTTCATCTGATTGATTTACACTAAATATCCAGTCATATTGAGTGTATTTATATTTTTCACACATAATTATATCGTTGATTTATCCTTAACCTAAGGATACGACCTTTATTAGAGATTTCATCTCAATTTACATTCCATTGAGACTTCTTTGTTGATATACACCAAATCACTTTTATGTGGTGTATATAATGTACTTTGACATAGTATATCATGAATCCCTTTATTCTCATGATATTACAAAGTTTTGATTACCTCAATTATTTGTATTCAAGTGTCTCTTTTGGTTAGAATCTCTAACTAAAATACCATTTTTAAATGTTTTAAAGACTTATTCTTCTAAATCATGCTCATTAATGTCCATATTTTAAAAATGGTTTTAAGGATTTATTTATATGGAAATTAAAGTTTTAGAAATTAAAACTCCTTTTAAAAAGTTTCAAAGTGGTATGGGACACTTTGATTCAAAAATCTACTTTTAAATGGCTTCTTGGAAAATAGTGTGACTTCTAAATGTTTTCAAGAAAAGGGGGATATTTCTCTCAAATAGTTTTGATGATTATTTTCATTTATGTCAACATCCTTCATTATTATTGATTGAGGTTAATGTGATACAATACAATCTTCCATATTGTATCGAATGAGTTATGTTTGACTGTGGATGTGCTGTTTTTATACCATTCATGGTTTGTGATTAAAGTATTGACATTTCGTATGCTAGTTTTAATACGAATATTTATGTTATGTTTAAAACTGTTCATATGAGGAATGCATTGGACTTAATAAGTGACGGGTGGAGCCCGCTATATCTCCTCGATGCATCGATAGGTCTCATGAGACAAACTAGTGTCTTGGCACAAGGCCTTGACAGAATCTTATTTGTAGTCTTGGCACGAGGCCTTGCCTATGTGGTTATGATAGTCTGGCATTATGCATTCCATCATTATGAAAGTGGTTATTGATAATGCATGGGATTGTTCGACTAGTAGAATATCCATGTGAGTAAGTAAATGGCGTTATTTTATTTTATCTTTTCCATTTTATGCTGAAGTTCACGTTTTAAAAGGCTTTTGTTTTAGTTATAAACTGCCTTAAGTGTGTATACTTATTTATGAAAGCTTCTGCTATAATGTTATCCTTACTGAGCATCTGAGCTCACCCCTTTCAATGTTTTATTTTTCCCAGGATTATGAAGAAGTAATTTATGAGTGACCTGCAGGGATAGTATGAGGGGATATGAAGACAAGATGTTTTTTTTATGATGTAATGTAAAAATTTATGGATGTATCTAGTTATTCCAAGGCTACTAAACTAATCGGTCTTTCGAGACTTGATCTTTCTTGTGATCATGCCAATGTTTTGTAATAATGCACCGACTCTGGGTAACTAGGGTCGGGGCATTACAGTTGGTATCAGAGGAAGTTTAGTACAAACCTTGGAAGCTAGATTTAGATAAACTCTGATTAGAGCACGTAGAACTAAGTTGAACTTTTAGGATTAGTATAGAAGAACTTCCTAGAATTTTGGTATTGTAGAGATTTTGTGAGTTTTCTGAGCAATACATCCCTGTCTGGATACGAGCTGGTAGAGGCGGCTCTGGCACAGATGTACCTAGGGGTAAAACCCGAAAACACCGCTTTGAGCTAGACTCGAATGAGAACTAGTGCACGACAACGGGCCTTGCTGCACTCTTGGTTACGACACTCCCGGGGGATATGCTTAGGATGATTTACATTTTCTTTACAAACCGATTTAATGTATTATATATATAAGATGAGAGTAAATGACCTTGGTTAATCCTAATGTGTTTCAAATTAAGAATATGGTGACATGTTAATCTCTAAATGATTTTATGACTACTGTTACTCACTCTATGATTTTTGGTTTTAGTCAATGGCTGGATTCCAAGGAAGTTATAGTGACTCTGAGAATGATGTACAAGGTGGGAGCGGTGGTGGAAATGAGAAAAAAAATGGAATTTTGATAGGCGTAAAAGATATCGTCTTTATGCCAAATCAATTTTCCAAAAATATGATCAACAATATATATATTAACCAATTCCCGGACTCAAAAAAGAAGAGAAAGGTGATGAATGATAAGAGCTCCAGCAGTGGAGACCATGGAGAAAGGAATCCTCAATTTCCATCATGCATAAAATGTGGAAGGAGACACCCAGGAAAGTGTCTCAATGGGACAACGAAATGTTTTACGTGCGGGAAGGATGGACATAAAGTGAAGAATTGCCGAAGAAAAATGAAGAGTACTATGGAAGAAGATAAAAATGGTCCCAAGAGTCCATTTACAGTCATTTTCCGTAAATGTAGGGGACCTGGCCATTACCCGAGTGAATTTCCTATTCTATAGGATATTTTCTTGGTCAAAGAAGAAGATATGTGGAAATAAATGGTTGGAGAAAAACGTAAAAATTATTAGCACTCCTTGTTGATGGGTTTACTTTGGAATAATTTTCTCTTGTATTTGTAACCCCGCAGTTTTCCATGTGAGAATGATATTTGAGGAAGAATTGTCTCTTCTCTTGTGGATATAGGTATAAATAACCATTTGGTTTTTTATGATCATTGGGTTTGAAGCAATTACAAGTTATTATAATTTGGGATGAAAATTCATGGTATGATATAACATTTGTGGTTAAATTATGTTATTTTGAGGAATTTATCTCATTTTGGTAATATTATAAAATATAGTTTTTGAAAAAGGACAACACGTAGACCTTGTGACAACCCGTCGCGTCGGACAAAGATGTAGGAATCGAACCCACAACCAAAGTGCGATTAGGATTTATCGCCTACCACTGGACTACGTGAAGTCCCTGGTTAGTGTGACTATTATTTTTAGTTAAATAATTTTATTGATCAATAATAATTTGATTTGGGATCTTATGTCTTATCAAATGAATACCCTTAGTATAAGAAAATGATTTGGTGATTAGGTGATAAATTTTATTTTGGAAGTTGTTCGCTTTGTTGAGAACACTATATGCCAAAGGAAAATAGAGTAGTATGGGATTTCATTTGAGGAGTAATGGTGGATTTTTTTCTATGTTTTTATTGTGGATCTATAGTGATTTGGGTTATTTATGGAAATGATTAACCTATAATAAAGAATATGTGATTGTGTTAATTACTTTTAAGTATGTGACTTTAAGAGTAGATAATGTTATTTGGTGATACAATTTAACGTGGAAGACTATATTCTTATAAGTTTTGGGTTTCAATATTAGTTTGGATTATAGTGAAGTATTTTAAGGAAAATTTATTATTGAATGGTATTTATTTAACTTTGGGGTATTGTTGGTTTAATTTTAGAAATTAAGATTAGTATTTTTTTTCTCTAATGGAATATACATTTGGGGGATCATTAGATCATTCACTAACCATTTTGGTTTTGATTAATCTTCAAAGACAATGTAAATATATGGTTTATCCTGCATGGATCATGTGATTCTATAGAAGTTTATTCTAGCTCTTCTAGTGTGACCAAGTCTTCTTGAATACTCATCGTTTAAAAAAAATTTGAGTTAGTGGTGAAAATTTATTAAAGAATGAAAATTTACTTAAAATTTAAGTATATCTCATAATGTTCTTAGTCAATATCATAAATTAATTCCTCTTCCTTATGTAATGTAACTTTAAAAAAAAATGTTGTCCGTTTACTTTCCTACTAGGAGACTAATGGTCGTTTGTCCCAACACAAGTTTGTGGTTTTCTCATTGTTAACTTTCTCCTGATCATGATTTCTATCCCTCTCCATCAGAACTTGACACTTAGTTTATCATCCATATCCATGTTTTCTTACATGGAATCCTAGTATGGGTTATCTTGGATGACCCTTATACCTCTCTTTCTTTCTTTTAAAGTGATAGTTTTATTGACACTTTTTCCGATGTGGGACATTCCATTATATTCCCAAGAAAAATTTTAAAAATTGCGAGGACGCAATTTATTGAAGGAGGGGAGAATGTAACACCCCAAGCTTCCACGGTACGTTTCCCTTCGAATAATGCAATGGCATGCATTGTATGCAACTTTGAGATTTTAACACACCACAACCAATCAAACTAGCCGTTATGAATAGTAATACCTAAGTTTTGAAATATTATAAATTCTATCTCTCAAAATGGACTTCATTTTTGTATTCGGAATATCGAAATTAGCCTAGGGTGAAATTTTGGTACTTTTCGGATAACTTTCATATTTTGATGAATAGTGAAAATTACTAAATTTTAATTAAAAACAACTATTTTAATCAAAATAATTAATAGTGATAAATTATGAATTTGAGTGGTTTTAAAGTATATTTATAATATATTTTTACCATTTAATATAATTTTGGTCATTGGACATAATTTTACAATTAAACCGAACATAAACAAGTGTCAATCTTTTGATAGTTATTATTTCTTAAAAACACGCTTTTTGTTTTGACAGCGGGAATTAATTTTAAATTAATTTCTGCCACTTCTATGTTTTGAATTTAGGAAAATGGATTCCATATTTGGAATCAGTATGTTTAAATTGTGTAAATAGGTAACTTTTATTTTTAGACATTTTGAATAATTACTGCGATAAATATTTTATTTACCATGGTTAAGGGTAAATCCGGTAAATAAGGGTTAAAAAAATAATATTATAATAATACTAAATTACCCTAAAACGTGTCTTAACCCTATTGGATGATACATGGTCGACCATGGGAATCTTTGGGTCGATTTTGGGACCCCATGGATCCACTTGTAAGTGATAATGACACTTTATTTTAATTAAGTTAAAATGAATACAAAAATGACACAAGCATATATATTTTAGAAAAACAATTGTTACATAGGGTTATATATGTTGGATTTTAGATTATAAATATTCATTAGAAAGATAAAACGATTTCCTACATAATGATCGTTTATTTATAATTTTTAGACACTAAATAAGTTATTTTATTTATGACACAATGATGATGCAGTAATTACTATAATAGAGAAAAATAAAAATAATTGATATTATAAATACCCAAATAAATATAATATGAAACTTTTAATGAATTAAACTAATTTTCTAGGATAATATGATATATTAGGATTGATTTAATTGACTTTGTTAGAAGTAATAAATCTGTTATGAGTTTCACAAAAACCAACTATTGAATAGTGTCAAAATTGACATAAAAGAGTTCTTAAAACAAATATTATATTATTAATTGATATTAAATTCCTAAAAATCTAAGGTTCGGCCAAGAGACTTATATCATGATAGGTTCATCATTAATGGACCACTTGGGGGTCTCTTGGATGTATATAGTAAGTTTATTAACCATATTATATAAAAATACAAAGAGACATTGTAAAAGTGAAACTAATTAACTTAGAGTTAATACTTAAAGATAAGGTTAATATAAGTACCCAAACCTGTCTAAATTCTATTGGTTGAGTGGTTTTCGACCTATCCCCACCTTAACATTTTAATAATCAACTTTGGAGCCATTAGAAACCGAATATGAATTTATTATAAATTAATATTTCTAGCTTTTCCAAAGGTGCCCCTCACCCCTCTTATAAAAGGGCACTCCTCCTTCTCATTTCTTCACACCTTCCAAGCCTTTTGGTTCGGCCAAACTCTGACCAAATACTCTCCCAACTTCCCTTACTAAAACCTAGAGGCCTTAGTTTGATCATAAAGCCAACCTATGGAGGCCTTTTGATCACATCAAAAGGAAGAACCCGAAGAAGAGGTAATGTTTTCACCACCCCTTTTCAAGTTCCTTTCTTCTTCCACTTCTTCTTCCTTTGTTGTTAACATTATAAAATAATAAATCCAGTATCATATATATACTGTGATGTTATTATAAATATGGTACAACCGTATTCCGTATTCTATCCACCCTTTGAATAACATGTCACCATACGTGCGTACGTACGGCTTACCGTCTCCACGAACGCGATGAGATTCATTCTCCATCGTATCCATTCAAGTATAATTATCATTTGATGATTTAAAAATAGTATCTAAGGACTTGATATTATTCTGGATATGAATAATATACATCCCATTAATAACGAATATGGATCACATAACAAAGAATATAAAGTAAAATGAACCCGTTAACACCCGAAATGACGATAATTCTACGATATTATTAACAAATCAATGTTAAAAGATCATATATGATATCATATTAAAGTAAATTATTCTTGTATTATTCAATAACAATTATTTAACCATTATACAAGAGGTAAACCTACCACCGACCAAGGAAAATTTACAAAGTAAGTGATTTTTTTATCTCATTTTCAATTCCGTAAGATTTCCTTTGTTCGCCACTAAATTATTGAAAGTGGTGTATTGTGTACTACCATCTGATATATATTATCATGATTCTCTTTATATTCATGCTATTCTATAAATCATTTGGTGGTTATTAACTTTTGGCCATACGACTCAGCTGATTAATGTGGTAAGGGGGTTTCTAATCTCACTTTTAATTCTGTGAGAATTCCATTGATCACCACTTAATTATTGCATGTGGTGTATGTGTACTGCCCATGATCGTATTCATTGTGGAATATACTTTAATTTATGGTATTTACATCATCATGGTATGATACTTCTTTCATGGGTGTATGTTTCGTAAGTTACCTAATCGATAAGGGAATTTGAGATTTCAATTTCCACTCATTTGGCTTTACGCATATTTCATTGATTATATTACTCCAAGATTATGTGTGGAATCGCTATTCATTTGATTATGTCTTAATTTACACACCCCTTTCTGTGGATATAATTTTGATACACATAATCACTCCATTGATAAATTCTCAAGTGATCGGTATGAACTTGATAAGGGTAATTTTAACTCAATCTCCATTTGTTGAGTTAAATATCCAATTCATTGGTGTTGTTTTTACAAGAATATGTGTGAATTTCATCTGATTGATTTACACTAAATATCCAGTCATATGGAGTGTATTTATATTTTTCACACATAATTATGTCGTTGATTTATCTTTAACCTAAGGATTCGACCTTTATGAGAGATTTCATCTCAATTTACATTCCATTGAGACTTCTTTGTTGATATACACCAAATCACTTTTATGTGGTGTGTATAATGTACTTTGACATAGTATATCATGAATCCCTTTATTCTCATGATATTACAAAGTTTTGATTACCTCAATTATTTGTATTCAAGTGTCTCTTTTGGTTAGAATCTCTAACTAAAATACCATTTTTAAATGTTTTAAAGACTTATTCTTCTAAATCTTTCTCATTAATGTCCATATTTTAAAAATGGTTTTAAGGATTTATTTATATGGGCATTAAAGTTTTAGAAATTAAAACTCCTTTTAAAAAGTTTCAAAGTGGTATGGGACACTTTGATTCAAAAATCTACTTTTAAATGGCTTCTTGACAAATAGTGTGACTTTTAAATGTTTTCAAGAAAAGGGGGATATTTCTCTCAAATAGTTTTGATGATTATTTTCATTTATGTCAACATCCTTCATTATTCTTGATTGAGGTTAATGTGATACAATACAATCTTCCATATTGTATCGAATGAGTTATGTTTGACTGTGGATGTGCTGTTTTTATACCATTCATGGTTTGTGATTAAATTATTGCCATTTCGTATGCTAGTTTTAATACGAATGTTTATGTTATGTTTAAACATGTTCATATGAGGAATGAATTGGACTTAATAAGTGACGGGTGGAGCCCGCTATAGCTCCTCGATGCATCAATAGGTCTCATGAGACAAACTAGTGTCTTGGCACAAGGCCTTGACAAAATCATATTTGTAGTCTTGGCACGAGGCCTTGACTATGTGGTTATGATAGTCTGGCATTATGCATTCCATCATTATGAAAGTGGTTATTGATAATTCATGGGATTATTCGACTAGTAGAATATCCATGTGAGTAAGTAAATGGCATTATTTTATTTTATCTTTTCCATTTTATGCTGAAGTTCAAGTTTTAAAAGGCTTTTGTTTTAGTTATAAACTGCCTTAAGTGTGTATGCTTATTTATGAAAGCTTCTGCTATAATGTTATCCTTACTGAGCATCTGAGCTCACCCCTTTCAATGTTTTATTTTTCACAGGATTATGAAGAAGTAATTTATGAGTGACCTGCAGGGATAGTATGAGGGGATATGAAGACAAGATGTTTTTTTATGATGTAATGTAAAAATTTATGGATGTATCTAGTTATTCCAAGGCTACTAAACTAATCGGTCTTTCGAGACTTGATCTTTCTCGTGATCATGCCAATGTTATGTAATAATGCACCGATTCTGGGTAACTAGGGTCGGGGCGTTACAACACGCATCCTTGACATGGCTTGAATTACACGCAATCGCGACCTTCCACGATAGCGTGTGTTGTACGCAACACCAAGTTTCACTAAACAACGATATGCTATTAAAATATTATTAAAACTAGACGTTATGAATAGTAATAACCACTTTTTGAAATTTAGTAATTTCTATTTTTCAAAATGTACTTCATCTTTGGATTCAGATTATCGAAATTAGCTTAGGGTGAAATTTTGGTGATTTTCGGATAACTTTCATATTCTGATGAATAGTGAAAATTACTAAATTTTAATTAAAAACAACTTTTTTAATCGAAATAATTAATAGTGATAAATTATTAATTTGAGTGGTTTTAAAGTATATTTAGAATATATTTTTACAATTTAATACAATTTTGGTCATTGGATGTAATTTCACATTTAAACCAGTTATAAACTAGTGTCAATCTTTTGATAGTTATTATCTCTTAAAAACACGCTATTTGTTTTGACGACGAGAAATAATTTTTAAATTAGTTAATGCAACTGATATGTTTTGAATTTGGTAAAATAGACATCATTTTTGAGTTCATAATATCAAATATAGATTAGGCATAATTTTTGGTATTTTTCTGAAAACTTTCAATTTTCGATGAATAGTGAAACCACTAAGTGGTAGGTTAAAAACTGAATTTTGCATAAAACTTAATTTTACCGCTTCTGTGAATGGAATTTCGAAAATCCGAGAGACACGGTTAATATCAAGGACTAAAATGTGATTCAATGAGATGAAAATAATTTTTGGTGAATAGTAACTTTTTACTTTTTTTACCACGGTTAAAAGTAAATAGGGTAATTAAGGGTAAAAATGATATTATTATTACCCTAACACATGTCCTAATTCTATTGGATAAGTGAAATTAGATCAAAAACAAACTTAGGAATAAAATATGACCATTTAGGACCACTTGGATTAGATTAGGACATTTATTATTATATTATTTAAAGAAGGGTTAAAAGAGTTAAAATCAAAGTTTATTTACTAAAACATTTTTAATATGGGGTTATACATAAGATAAATTCGACTATAAATATTCATTAGAAAGATAAAAAAGATTTACAACATAATGGTATTTTATTTGTAATTTTTAGACATCAAATAATTTAATTTATTTATGACACAAAGATGATGCAGTAATTATCTTATTAATGAAATATTGACATAATTGATATTATAAATACCAAAATAAATGTAATTTAAGACTTTTTATGAATTCCACTAATTTTCTAGGTTATTATGATATATTAGTGTTGATTTAATCAACTTGGTTCGAACATATAATTCTGTTATGACTTTCACAAAAATCATATATCAAATAGTGTCAAAATTGACACAAAATAGTTTTTAAATCAAATATTATATTATTAATTGTTATTTTATTCCTAAAAATCTAAGGTTCGGCCAAATGACTTAGATAAGGATATATGTATTAATAATAAACAATTTGGGGTTCGTTTGGCATGTTATAGTAAGTGTATTAACCATATAGTGAAAGAAAACAAAAAGACACTGTAAAAGTTAAATTATTTAACTTAGAGTTAAATCTAATTGATAAGGTTAAAATAATACCCTAAACTTGTCTAAATATTATTGGTTGATAGGATTTAGACCCATCCCAACTTTATCTCAGAAATAAGACCCTTTGGAACCATTATAAACCGGTTTTGACTTTAATATAAAATAATATTTTGAGGTATTCCTAAGGTGCCCCTCTCCTCCCTTATAAAAGGACACCTCCTCCCCCTCCTCCTCACACCAATTTGAGCACTCAAGCTCGGCCAACCCCTGCCAAAATCTCTTCTCCACTCCCCTAGAAACATACTAGAGGTTCTGGTCTTCCTCAAAGACCAATTTTAGTGCCCTAAGAGGAGGTCTCAAAGAGGCGCTTCAAAGAAGAGGTAATTACCGTTACCAATTCTTTCATCTTTATTTCTTCTTCCAAGTCTTCTTCTTAGGTTGTTTCATTATGAAGTAATAAAATCAGTATCACTCATATAATCATATGTTATTTTAAGTATGAAACAACCCTATTTCACCATCTATCCATCCTACGGAAAAAGAAATCACCGCGCGTGCGTATGTACGGAATACCGTCTCCACGCCGTGGTGTAATCAATTTTCCACCACCACCTTACATGGATGGGTATAATGGTGTAAAGAATAACTATACATAGTTATTACAACATCATATTGATTCTTATATATTGTATAATCCACTCCAATTCAATTCAATAATTATGGAAATGATATCATCGCTCGTGCGTACGTACGGACTACCGTCTCCACGACGCGATGAGATTCATTCTTAATGATTAACCATTCATGAATGATTATAAAGTATATATAATAAGTACTAATGAAATATATGACATAATAATGATACTGGATTTATGTATATTTATATGTATGTCATCTACTTAATTCCATTCAATTCAATAAAGAAACGAAAACAACGTTCATGCGTACGTACGGACTACCGTCTCCATGAACGGTGTATTTCATTCCATTTCTCAATATATTATATATATGTATATTCTGAATATATATATTATATATAAATCATGTTTTACATTCTGTATATAAGTAATCATGATACCAGTAATCATATTAATAATTACAAGTTAAAAACACGAACGACAAATGAGACAATTTTACCCAAAACGCTACTTTAACATGAATTTACAAAAGAACGGGTAATATAAAGTCATAAGTGGACCATATATGATATAATAAAAATGAATATGATTCTGGAATAAGTCAATGACATGATTTAAATCATTATACAGGAGGTTCGGACACTTACAAAGCAAGTCGGACCTAAGGTAAGGGAAATATCACAATCTCATTTTTATCCGAGATTGTTTATACTTTAGTATTTACTGGGGTGTATTTTATCATCCACATCCATGTTTCCTCAATATGTAATATTATTTCCATTCACCTACAATTGTTTAAGTCCTATTTTACCCTTAGGTGAGTTTTTAGTAAAAGATATGAAAGGAATCTTTTGTCGTTTTTCATGCGAGGTACTTTTTTGACTTTTCCGACAAAAGTACGAGAAGAATGTTTTTTTTAACTTATACGGCATGAATGGATTTTTAAAACATTATTTCCAAGAAGCTTACTTTACAAGTTTTCAAGTTTATTTTTAATCAACTTCTTTTAGTTTAAAGTTGTATGACATGTTAAGAAAGGAAAAATGTTTTTGAAGAAGAAAGGATATTTTCCTCAAGAATGGAGTTCAAGTGTTTTATCAAAATTATTTTCCATCTAAGATAATAAAGGGTTCTGTTTTTATCCCTATTATTACATGGATTTGATTATGTTGTGATGGAAATATTTTTATGAATTCCTTTATCTTTTATGAATTGTTTTATGATGTCATGTTGTTTAAGAATCCCATTTTTATTACATGGGTTACGCTATGATGTATGGTTTATGATTATGTGGCACACATAAGAAAGGATTCATTATAAGATGGGTGGGACCTATATCTCCCTCCAATGCATTGGGTAAAGATTTTATATCTCATGAGATAGACAGGGCTGGAACGGTAGGTTATACCGGTTCAGTGAAACAGGACTGAAACGAGGGTTACTCGATTCAGAAAGGGACTTTGTCCACTAAGATAGTCTTGGCAATGAGTCTTGACTAACAAGAAATGATTCTCTATGATTATGTGTGAATGCCACAAAGTTTCATGTTTTATGTTATGATTATTGTGATTACATTTCCCTGCCATGATTTATCCCATGTTATGAAATTATTCCCTCTTTTACAGGTTAAGATTTCCAAAATGTTATGTTCTTATGAATACGATGTGATTGATATTTCTTTTGTTTACCCTTACTGAGCATTTGAGATCACCCTTTTATGTTTTCTTTTACCCAGGATATAAAGAAAGGTTTTAGGTAAAAAAAAAGGGAAGATCTTTATAGGAGATGTTTAAGATCTTTCACCACGATTAGAAGATTACGTTCCGAGTTTCCAAAGACACTAAACTATTACGATCCTTGTGTGTGTGTTTTTGTTATGTACTAAGTATTCTGCAAATGTAATGTAATGTCAATGTACGTCAAGATACGGGTCTCTACAGTTGGTATCAGAGGAAATGTTTAGTCAAACTTTGGAAACTAGGATGCGAAAATGTTAGTGAGATCCCTAGAGATATTTCTAAGGTATGTCTAGGGATGTCCCTAAGGATAAGTATACGTATAAGATACAGTCCTAGAACTACGGTAAGGATCTTAGAATTTAACCTAAGATGTTAGATATTAAGGGTACTCCCCCTTTACTATGTTGTTTTCCCTAGCATGATTTTTGCCTCTCACAAGATTCTTTTTGTGTTTTAGTTAATGGAGGGAACGAGAAGGAATTCGGTTAACATTGAATCCAATGGAAAAATTGGTGACTATGAGAAAACAAATTTTGTAATTCCTAGAGAGAAAGATCTTGTGATTATGCCAAATCAGTCATCGCGATATATGATTAACAAGGTGAAATTTAGTGGTATGACTAATTCATCAAAGAAGAGGAAGATAAACTATTATGCATGTTTGCATGTTGAGGAGCATAAAGAAAGGAAGATTGAGATTTCTAAAGAAGGGAAGAAGAACCTTGAGGAATACCTCAAATGGAGGGACCGATGTTATCTGTGTGGAGAAAAGGGTCATAGAGTGACAGACTGTTATGGAGTTCAATGTCTTATTTATGGAGAACATGGGCATTACCCAACTCAATGCCCTGACCTAAAAAGTTACTTCTAAATCAAGGAAGGACTTCTTCCAGGACAATCATTGAAGTGGATGGACTGAATTGTTTATGTATTGGTATTCAAGAATAATGTTGTTGAGGTACTTTTATGATGTATTGGAATATTTATGTATTGGTATAATGTGGTATTCAAAGTGATTGAGGTATTTTTGGAAAAACGATGATATGCGCATAATGAAGGGAAAATGAGAAAATGAAATATTTGACAGTATTCATGTGCTCATGATTGATATAAGGACTAAGTGATATCATGGTTTGAGTATATAGAATTTTGAGGATTTTGGTATGTGGAAAGTGTTAACTTTAAACTGAATTCATGTTTTCACTAAGGTATTCAAGAGAATACATGATTAAGGACTTTGAATGTTTAGAATGTGACCAACAAGACATATCTTATGGGGATCAACGATGGTATTAAATCTCTGGTAATTGTTTTCACTATATTATGAGAGTGGACTGCAGTATTATGGGTAAGCCTAAAGATTGGAATGGATTATGTTGGAATAAGTTAGTATTGTTTAAGGATAGAAGTTTTTTTTCGATATTATTGATGGGATGTTATAGTAATGTAGTTTTAGAAAAAGGACAACCTGCAGGACGGGCGACAGCCCATCGCGTCGGACAAGGCTGTAGGAATCGAACCCACAACCGAAGTGCGACTGGCCTTTATCGCCTACCATTGGACTACAGGAAGTCCCTGTTTAGTAGAAACTAGTTTTATTATATTAAGCAGTATGATATATGAAGTATAAGTCCATTTTAGGAACCATATATGATTAATCTCACTATAGATCGACTTATGTATATAATTTTTTTGCTAACCTTTTGTTTGGGACAGATGGAATGACCCGTCATTCTATCACATGATCTGCTAACACTTCACGAATAACAAATTCAACTTCATTTATTTAAGAGATGAAGTGGAAATTGTTAAAGGCACGAACAAAAGTGAGATTGTACCAAAATAAAGTAAGTATTTATTCTAATTCAAATTCTTTAACTTTAGTGAAACAATCTTGAAAACCAAAAATGTTGTCCTAGTGATCTTATACCTGATGAATCAGATGGTACTTTATATCATCACAAATCTATGGATTTGTGATTACTGGATTTTCCATAGCCATGTTCTCTACCACTCTCCATCAGAACATGATGGTTAGATTTTTCTTCCATATCCATATTTTCACCTATGTGGAAACCCAGTGATTAGTTTATTTGGGTAACCATTACGTTTCCTACTTTTGTTTTTAAAGATTGGTTTTGATATTCCTTTTTACGATGTGGGAAACTTTCGAATAATAAACCATTTATAACCCCGACAAATTTCGAGGGCGAAATTCATTTTAAGGGGGGTAGAATGTAACAGCCCGAGATTTTATGAAAAATATTCTTCTTAATTTTATTAATGTCTTGTGTTGTACGCTACATCAAAAGGAGCTTCCACAACACGCATCCTTGACTTGTCTTAAATTACAGGCAATCACGACCTTCCATGATAGCGTGTGTTGTACGCAACACCAAGTTTCGCTAAACAACGATATGCTATTAAAATATTATTAAAACTACACGTTATGAATAGTAATAACCACGTTTTGAAATTTTGTAATTTCTATTTTTCAAAATGGACTTAATCTTTGGATTCGGAATATCGAAATTAGCTTAGGGTGAAATTTTGGTGATTTTTGGATAACTTTCATATTCTGATGAATAGTGAAAATTACTAAATTTTAATTAAAAACAACTTTTTTAATCGAAATAATTAATAGTGATAAATTATTAATTTGAGTGGGTTTAAAGTATATTTAGAATATATTTTTACAATTTAATACAATGTTGGTCATTGTATGTAATTTCACATTTAAACCAGTTATAAACTAGTGTCAATCTTTTGATAGTTATTATCTCTTAAAAACACGCTATTTGTTTTGACGACGAGAATTAATTTTTAAATTAGTTAATGCAACTTATATGTTTTGAATTTGGTAAAATATACATCATTTTTGAGTTCATAATATCAAATATAGCTTAGGCCTAATTTTTTGTATTTTTCTGAAAACTTTCAATTTTTGATGAATAGTGAAACCACTAAGTGGTAGGTTAAAAACTGAATTTTTCATAAAACTTAATTTTACCGCTTCTGTGAATGGAATTTCGAAAATCTGAGAGACACGGTTAATATCAATGACTAAAATGTGGTTCAATGAGATGAAAATAATTTTCGGTGAATAGTAACTTTTTACTTTTTTTTGCCACGGTTAAAAGTAAATAGGTTAATTAAGGGTAAAAATGATATTATTATTACACTAACACATGTCCTAATTCTATTGGATAAGTGAAATTCGATCAAAAACAAACTTAGGAATAAAATATGACCATTTAGGCCCACTTGGATTAGATTAGGACATTTATTATTATATTATTTAAAGAAGGGTTAAAAGAGTTAAAATCAAAGTTTATTTACGAAATTTTTTTTAATATGGGGTTATACATAAGATAAATTCGACTATAAATATTCATTAGAAAGATAAAAAAAGATTTCCTACATAATGGTATTTTATTTGTAATTTTTAGACATCAAATAATTTAATTTATTTATGACACAAAGATGATGCAGTAATTATCTTATTAATGAAATATTGACATAATTGATATTATAAATACCAAAATAAATGTAATTTAAGACTTTTTATGAATTCCACTAATTTTCTAGGTTACTATGATATATTAGTGTTGATTTAATCAACTTGGTTTGAACATATAATTCTGTTATGACTTTCACAAAAATCATATATCAAATAGTGTCAAAATTGACACAAAATATTTTTTAAATCAAATATTATATTATTAATTGTTATTTTGTTCCTAAAAATCTAAGGTTCGGCCAAATGACTTAGATAAGGATATATGTATTAATAATAAACAATTTGGGGTTTGTTTGACATGTTATAGTAAGTGTATTAACCATATAGTGAAAGAAAACAAAAAGACACGGTAAAAGTTAAATTATTTAACTTAGAGTTAAATCTAATTGATAAGGTTAAAATAATACCCTAAACTTTTCTAAATCTTATTGGTTGATAGGATTTCAACCCATCCCCACTTTAGCTCTGAAATAAGACCCTTTGGAACCATTATAAACCGATTTTGACTTTAATATAAAATAATATTTTGAGGTATTCCTAAGGTGCCCCTCTCCTCCCTTATAAAAGGACACCTCCTCCCCCTCCTCCTCACACCAATTTGAGCACTCAAGATCGGCCAACCCCTGCCAAAATCTCTTCTCCACTCCCCTAGCAACATCCTAGAGGTTCTGGTCTTCCTCAAAGACCAATTTTAGTGCCCTAAGAGGAGGTCTCAAAGAGGCGCTTCAAAGAAGAGGTAATTACCGTTACCAATTCTTTCATCTTTATTTCTTCTTCCACTTCTTCTTCTTAGGTTGTTTCATTATGAAGTAATAACATCAGTATCACTCATATACTGATATGTTATTTTAAGTATGAAACAACCCTATTTCACCATCTATCCATCCTACGGAAAAAGAAATCACCGCGCGTGCGTACGTACGGAATACCGTCTCCACGCCGTGGTGTAATCTATTTTCCACCACCACCTTACATGGATGGGTATAATGGTGTAAAGAATAACTATACATAGTTATTACAACATCATATTGATTCTGATATATTGTATAATCCACTCCAATTCAATTCAATAATTATGGAAATGATATCATCGCTCGTGCGTACGTACGGACTACCGTCTCCACGACGCGATGAGATTCATTCTTAATGATTAACCATTCATAAATGATTATAAAGTATATATAATAAGTACTAATGAAATATATGACATAATAATGATACTGGATTTATGTATATTTATATGTATGTCATCTACTTAATTCCATTCAATTCAATAAGGAAACGAAAACAGCGTTCATGCGTACGTACGGACTACCGTCTCCATGAACGGTGTATTTCATTCCATTTATCAATATATTATATATATGTATATTCTGAATATATATATTATATATAAATCATGTTTTACATTCTAGATATAAGTAATCATGATCCAAGTAATCATATTAATAATTACAAGTTAAAAACACGAACGACAAATGATACGATTTTACCCAAAACACTACTTTAACATGAATTTACAAAAGAACGGGTAATATAAAGTCATAAGTGGACCATATATGATATAATACCAATGAATATGATTCTGGAATAAGTCAATAACATGATTTAAATCATTATACAGGAGGTTCAGACACTTACAAAGGAAGTCGGACCTAAGGTAAGGGAAATATCACAATCTCATTTTTATCCGAGATTGTTTATACTTTAGTATTTACTGGGGTGTATTTTATCATCCACATCCATGTTTCCTCAATATGTAATATTATTTCCATTCACCTACAATTGTTTAAGTCCTATTTTACCCTTAGGTGAGTTTTTAGTAAAAGATATGAAAGGAATCTTTTGTCGTTTTTCATACGAGGTACTTTTTTGACTTTTCCGACAAAAGTACGAGAAGAATGTTTTTTTAACTTATACGGCATGAATGGATTTTTAAAAAATTATTTCCAAGAAGCTTCCTTTACAAGTTTTCAAGTTTATTTTTAATCAACTTCTTTTAGTTTAAAGTTGTATGACATGTTAAGAAAGGAAAAATGTTTTTGAAGAAGAAAGGATATTTTCCTCAAGAATGGAGTTCAAGTGTTTTATCAAAATTATTTTCCATCTAAGATAATAAAGGGTTCTATTTTTATCCCTATTATTACATGGATTTGATTATGTTGTGATGGAAATATTTTTATGAATTACTTTATCTTATATGAATTGTTTTATGATGTCATGTTGTTTAAGAATCCCATTTTTATTACATGGGTTACGCTATGATGTATGGTTTATGATTATGTGGCACACATAAGAACGGATTCTTTATAAGATGGGTGGGACCTATATCTCCCTCCAATGCATTGGGTAAAGATTTCATATCTCATGAGATAGACAGGGCTGGAACGGTAGGTTATACCGGTTCAGAGAAACAGGACTAAAACAAGGGTTACTCGATTCATAAAGGGACTTTGTCCACTAAGATAGTCTTGGCAATGAGTCTTGACTAACAAGAAATGATTCTCTATGATTATGTGTGAATGCCACAAAGTTTCATGTATTAAGTTATGATTATTGTGATTACATTTCACTGCCATTATTTATCCCATGTTATGAAATTATGCTCTCTTTTGCAGGTTAAGATTTCCAAAATGTTATGTTCTTATGAATATGATGTGATTGATATTTCTTTTGTTTACCTTTACTGAGCATTTGAGCTCAACCTTTTATGTTTTCTTTTCCCCAGCATATAAAGAAAGGTTTTAGGTAAAAAAAAGGGAAGATCTTTATAGGATATGTTGAAGATCTTTCACCACGATTAGAAGATTACGTTCCGAGTTTCCAAAGACACTAAACTATTACGATCCTTGTGTGTGTGTTTTTGTTATGTACTAAGTATTCCGCAAATGTAATGTAATTTCAATGTACGTCAAGCTTCGAGTCTCTACACTGGTCCCTACACATGGCCCTAAACCGTGACAGTATCGTCCTGGCTGCACGACAAAAAACAGCACAACATTGTGGTGCCCTTGCTCAAGTGACATCATGTTTGGCATCGGTCCAAAACAATACCATTCTTAAATTACTTCATTTGGTTTGATTATTGTTGCGATGCCAAGATTATCTATTCTAGGCCCATCGCCTCCCAAAAAAAAATCACCTCCATTCACCCTAAAGGACAAACAAGACTTATCAAATGTCGATTCTTTTGGTGCAATGGCCAGACCCACACACAATTTTATCCCCGACACTAGTAACTTACTGTGCCACCTCTCAGAACTACGTGTGGCTTGATTACCATTCGCATGGGATACGTAGGAAGGCCCATGAATTTTTGTCTCAGAGTCCAACCCTATGAATCTACAAATCATGTCCCTTCCTTTTCGGCCCCTTGGACCGAACTCATCTAGGAATATGTGGTGTTGAGAGTACCTCTTAGGTTCTCATTCACGTTGGTTTTTTTTAATAGCCACACCATGTGCTTCCCATATCTTTTCCCAACATGGTCCGAGCTCTATGAACTTAAACTAAGATCTCCCTATGGGAATTGCACGCCATGTTTGGCTATTTTTCCACCATGGGTACAACCCATTATATCAATCCCCCCTTAACGGTCCACACTAGGACCTTAAGCTATAAGTGTCTGCCCCCAAGACCCTTGTACTTGGGAGGGGACTTGAATACCTCTTTCTGATACATCTTATAGTCGTTTTCGGATGCGTTTAGGCAACTAGCCCGAAGTGTGGAAATTTCAGGGGGAAATTACCCTTATTCCATTTCCAAGCTTCATGGGCCCGTTATTTGGATCCTCATCCTCTTCCACATCTGAAGGGACCCCCTTCATGGCCTAGTCTCATGCCACCTCAGCTCACCTACCGTTTCAGGCCAACGTCCCTAAAGATCCCAAACGACATTTGCGACAGGTTCTGTGTTTCGAACACGGTCCGTAGTCGACCCTCATTTATCTGTCCCCATTCCAGGGTAACGTGATATGTGATTTAATCTTCAGCACATCTAGGTGAATTATATAGGTGGGTCGGCATTAGTGGGACGTCAATCATCTAATGCCCCATCATCCCTAACGTTTTCCTGCCTCTGCTAGGAAAGTCCCATCATTACTTCTTGTTTCCCACATCGAGCACAACTCACGTGGGCTTAGTAGTTCTGGTAGGACATGGATTGGAACAACCATTTCCACACATGCCTTTCCTCATCCCACATGACGTTAAACTGCACTCTCAAAACTATGTATGGATTGATTTCCATCCTCATGGGGGTACATAAGAATGACCACCCACTTTGCTTCGGCCCCAGCCTAATTCTCACTCTTGTTCCCTTGACCTGAAAAGTTTCCTCTGGGGATACGTGGTGCGATCTAGACTCCATGTCCTCATTCACGTCGGATTGATAGCTACTGCACCACATACTCCCTTCCAAGGATCTTCCCTTTCACTCCACATCTTATAGTATGACGTTAAATTATGTGATTTTATATGTCCTCAACGCATGACACAAAACTGGGGTTCTACCCTAAACAAGTTTGGGATTCCCTATATTAATCCTGGGATGCATTGATTTCCTCTCCAGAGAGAAGTCTCCTTACCAGTGTTGGTCTCTGATAACACTGTGCCTCTCAAAACTACGCACAACTTGATTCCCATTCTCATGGGATACGTAGGAACATCCATACATTTTGTCTCTGGGTCCATCCCCAGGAATCGTAATTCCCATTTCCCCCTCTTTTTTCGACCCCTTGACCTGAGCTATTTTGGGGAGCCACGAAATTGCGTCTTTACCCTGAACAAGTTCGGGATGCCCCACGATAAACGTTGGGAGGTGACAGTTTCCTCATTTGAGAGGTCCTGTTCAGAAGTATGTCTGATCCCTGATCAGGCTGGTGTATCCACCAAATGCGTTTCCACCACAGTGGCATAATTTCAAGAGTGTTGGACTCTAGTAAAACAACCCATCCCTCCACTTTCCATGCTTTGCGTACCCTTTATTCTGACCCTCATCCTCCCTCACATCTAAAGGAACCCCCTAATAGTATGGATTCTCGGCCTATGGCTAGCCTACTGTCCTGGGCCAATGTTCCAGAAGGCTAATTTATGAAATTCTGAGTCAGGACCCGTGTTTTGACCATGGTCAGCGGTCGACCCTCATTTGCCATCCCCATTTCAGGATAATTCAATATAGATGCTGTCTTTGGAATGCGGTCAACAATTATCTTTTATTGTCATTCCATCTCCATAGTGTTCCAAATTTGGGGTATTGTAATTCACACTTTCTATTTCCTTATGTTCAGATTTATTCCAGCACCCCTGGTGTTACCCTGATCATGCACAAGATCATGCTAGGAAAACGGTAATTCATCTATTCTGAGTGCTTCATTATCAAGTCAGGTCTCTCCCTTCTCTTCCCAATAATACAGATTGGTTGTTCAAACCCTCAGATTCCTGAAGCCTGGTTTTCACTCCTACATTTGAATGGGACAATAAGGTGGTCATCCCTTATTTCTCACACCAGGCATGACCCACGTGAGCTTATGGATTGATAGTTGGACGCTCCATAAATGTCACAAGAATGCAATTAACCAACATAAATAACAGAACTCATGTATGCAGTTGGCATAAAATAATCAAAGCATGAAAGTGCGTTCAAAGGTTATAGGCATCACAACACACTAGGATCGACCCATCCCATGGATGGGTTGACCTTATCAAAAGAGTGTAGTAGCTCTGCCACCCTTTGGCTGGTGGCGTCTAGGATTTTCTGCCTCCTGTTCAGTTCCCGCTCCTCCTCGGCAGCAATGGGGCATAATTCATCACCCGCAATCTGAGCCCTCTCTACGCCGGTCAGTATGACAATCATTTCGTCCGAGGCTCATTTCATGCCCTCTTCAGCTTCTGCTAGCTGGGCCTTCAATTGCAATATTAGATCAAATTGTGCATTGAGGGAGGCCGAGTGTTCATCTTCCTGATTCTGCAGCCACTGGACCTCATCTTCATCCTCTTGGAGCCTCATGATGTTTACAGCTTTTCTCTGCTACCAACCCACACCGAGGCCAATGTCATGATCCTGAATCTTCTCCACTATAAGTTCTCATATGAGCATGTGAGGATGTTGGGAATGCACTCCCCCATGACACATTTAACGCATTCATGAGTGACTTCTATCCATCTCATCCAGCTATAATGCTTGGGGGGTATCATCAATGAAGTGCTTGATCCATTTCCATGATCGACGACAAACTATTCTGCTATCCTCTTCATCAGAGGCTGTCTTGTCCCAGTCAGCGCGGTTGGCAGGCTCATATGCAGGGAATGCACCTAGGAACTCACTATCTAGGTCTGCATCCAGTTTCTGATTAGGCATGGCAGGACTTGGGATTCTTGACCGATCCTCATCATCAGACCCCACCTCGATGATCTCAGCCTCAGCCTCCCGGATGGTCCCACTGGTGATCAGGAGCACTACTGCTCGATCAATATGAACCACCACCTCCACATTCACTGGCATTCCCCAGGGGAAGGCACTGCCAGGGGTAACAAATGACCTCTCCAAGGCAACCCATGCCATTTGGAGGGCTGTGAACACCAAAAAGGGAGAATACACATCATTTAACATGGTCGATGGATGAAAGTCAATAATTTGTTAGAGGAGACTTATAGAGATAAAATTATCTGTCTCGTTCTTGGATATATGTCATCAGGACCCTGAAGCATGGCCCTCCATATATTGTTGGAAGGTATGACAATTCGGGAGCCACTTTGGGTATTTTGGCCACGCCAGACATGTTAATATCCCCGGCGATAGGCATGGACCCTGAAGGTCCTGTGTCTATATCTCTTGAAGGGCGATAACGAGCTCTGTGCACAAGGCCCTCGTGTATAATTCAGATGTTACCAAGGAGTACAGAATGGCCATATAGTGGGCCCGGAAGAAGGGGTTTGGAATATTTACCTCATGGGCCTTAGAAAACTCTTTAAGATCCGAGTCTTGATCCCTGACTTCACCCTCCTGCAACGGGCTCCCTCTCCCGGCCTCATCTCGCCAGGAGGATTCATCTGATTCTTCTGACAGAGGGAACCGTTCCCTTAAGTCAATATATTACAACTACGGGGGAGTGGTGCGATAGAGAAACACCTGGACTCGATCCATCATTGGACGTGGGGTACCCCGGGAGTACACAAAGTCCTACAGCTCTATCATGTATTGCTCCGCCTCTGCCTGAGATGCCGCAAAGCTGGCCTTGATAGGGCCTATCCCCAGAAAATCCATCCCGAAACGGTTCAGATGTTGCCACATCTCTGCTGGATCGAAGAATTTTTAGTTAACTTCCCAGACGTCCCAGGCCTCCGTGAACACAAAATTCTCTAGCATATCAATGTGGCGCAAGTGACTCCCTGGAGCCTGAGTGGATATTATACGAAACCCTCTAGGCGGCCTCCCCTCAGGATGGATCTGATCTTCTAGGACCACTGGGTCCATTGCCACTACTGCCTCTCCCTCAACTGGTGTGGGCCCTACTACTATGACAGCCTCACCAACGCGAGATGCCCCTTCCACCTTCCGACCTCGACCCTGAGTTTTGGGAGGCACGCCATCATTAACTCGAATGTTTAGTTTCTTCAACATTTCCCTCGGGTTGGCCGTCTCCCAACTCTAGGAATATTTCTTCACTAACCCAATGACAGTAGTCCGTGGGGGAAACTGGTTGCACAACTTCTTGTCTTCCCGTGTAAACATAAGACACATCTGCCACATCACACATGGGTGTTACTTATAGCGCATCCCCAAATAGACTAGAAAGGTTAGTCACTGCATGCACCAGAATTACCGTGCAAATCAGCGCGTGGTGTATGGCTCGTAGAGAGGCTCACGATCCACCATTGCCACTAGAACTCCACCTCAATAGGCCAGAAGATAGGCATGATGCTCCTCCGTTCCCCAGCCATCATCAGTGAATACCCCCATCAGCATCAGAAATGGGTGGAAATTGAACTCCTCCACCATCCACACTCAGTTCAGAACCGACGGTGTGGTCAGTTTGGATGGAAATCTCCCGGCAGTGTTTAGAATGGATGGGTGGAAGTTCGGTCCTAGAGGGGAAATGGGGTTCGAGTATTCGTAAACCCCCATAACATGTGCCACTATCCACCCATACATGAGGTGGAATGGCCCGCATATTCTCTGCAACCTCTTTTTGTCGCTGATATGCCACAACATCTTATACAGCTTTGTGAGCATCAGGATCATGAGGTTTACATGCCCTCCTATCACCAACATGGAGGCCATAATGAATGTGCTTGTCCGCACTCCCATGTTGGTGTCCCTCACTGGTAGGATCCAACCATAGATGAGAGCTACGATGAACACTGCTAGCTTGACTATCTGTTGTTGTTCAGTGATGATGCTTTATCCCCACTTCTTCCTCTGGCTGTCATCCAAAAGTTGCCAGTATGAGTGCTCCTTACTCCTGGCCCCCTTCAGGTAAGTCCAAGGCCTCGCTGGAAACTGTCTATTCTCCGGGAAGCTAAGGAACTATTTGAACCACCACTTGAAATGGACGTCCCTCACCGCCTCCTTGTCCTCTCTCGGCACAAGCTCCATCAAAGACATCACCAATGACGAAATTTGCTCCAAGTCCCCCCACACACTCATGAAGAGGAATAATTCATCATACATAAAACCCAGTATCAGGACCCCCAAGATCTGGTGGATGTCCTATAAGATGATGATAACTTCACTGTGGTGAAAATGGAATGTGTTGGTCCTCGATGACCACCTGCTCAATAGCTCCAGTATCAGTTGCTTTGACTAGTAGATGTGAAACTGGGAGGCCCAAGATACCTCATATAGGCCCACTCTTCTCAACTCCATCCCAAACTCCTAACATGAGGTGCCTACCCAGCAGTCCCTGTCCCAATCGTCTATGAAGTTGCTTCCCTAACACAGGTCCCACTCCTTAGACCACCCCTTCTCCAGGTTCCCCAGAGATGCCTTCAATATTGTACGATGCATGGGGGAGACGTCTCCGGATGTAACTCCTTCCCATCATAATTATTTAGGTTATTGTATAAGTAGTTAGTAATGATGGTTGTGAAGTCCTCCCAGGCATGGCCGTCAGCCGCCCTGAACTATCAGTGCTGGCACATCATGCTCCTGAACCAGTATGCTAGTTTGTCCTAACTTCCTTCTAGTATGAAGACATCATCCCCTCGGCCTGGAGCCATAAAAGAGAAACCTATTTCATAAAGGGTACTTCCTCTGGCTCTCTGATAGAATCTCCCCCAAATAACCATGGTCAGAGTGGCTCCGAATTAGCTCTCTTAAACCAAGACAATTCACCATCTTGTCCCTTTGAGAAGCATCCACAAGGACCCCCTGGGAGAATTCTTGATGATCCATTCAGTCATTTAGGTTGGGGAGATTATTCTAGTTCAGTCGCAATGCTCATTCATAGAGCGAGTTTGTGAAGTTTATTTGCAAAGACCTACCTTGGCCTCCGAATGCGGAGTCGCGAAGCGCATAGATGCGAAGTCAAAGACTCACTATGTGCCGCGAAGCTGAAGGCCTGATTCACGAAGAGCAATCACATAGTACGCGGAGATTCGCGAATCGAGTGTGCTAAAAGTCAAAATCGTGAAGGATAGAAATGGAAAAAGAGAATTAAGCCCCTCTATTTATAGGTGACGACCCTTGTTGCTTCATGGCGCGTCTTGACCACGGTGAGCTTCGTGGGACGCCCAACCGACCCGTCACTTTCCCGCTCGGCAATCCTCATTCACAAGCCAGCTTTACAAAATGGCCGAGAAATTTTGGAGATTGACCCTTAGACTTTGATCCTTGATTTATCCTCAGATCCAAGTCTGAGGGGGAAATTTTTTGGTGCCAAAATCAGAAGGGAGAACGATAATAAGAAAGTCTCTAAAGCTACCTCATGAAGACCTTTCGCAGAGCGCCAAGGCCTTGTGAGCTCGCCGCGAAGTGAGGAGAAGGGATGCTTTGTGATACCCCTTGAAGTTCGTGAGCCCGCCACGAATCCAGGAGGTGGGATGCTTCATGATCCCCTATGACGTTCGCGAGCCCACCACGAAGCGAGGAGGCAGGATGCTCTATGAGCCCCTTTGACATTCGCGAGCCCTCCACAAAGTGAAATCCATCTTCTCTCCGAGCGAGCACTGCTCCATGGTGCCTATTGCATATAAATACCTGCTTCCCCTCCGGCCCAAAGCATTGATCATCCGACCTTTCCTCTTCCCAGCTCTCAAATCTCAAAGCACTTTCTGCTCTGCGAACCATGAGCTACTCAAGGTACTTTTGCTCCATGAATTGCCTCCCCTTTTCCTTGTTTTCACCCCCTCTTTCAAGAGGGATGACTTTCGTGAATCCCACAGGCCTTCACGAAGGAAGAAGATTCTCACAGGGACTTGAGTCATCGCAGAGCATTCATGCTTCACAAAGCAACCCCATGAACACGTGGCTCAAATTCTAAGGCAGAGTCACTGTGCATCGCGAAGCACATTACTTCAAAGGACCTTGCTTCATGAGGCACCCCTGCTTCATAGAGCTTTTCTTCGTGAATTCCCTTACACTTCGTGAAGCACCTCTTGTATACACCTATTCCCTATGCATGGGCTAGGCCACTTCACTTTGCGAAGCCCACAACTTCATGAAGGCCTTCCATTGCATGGAGCACCAAATCTCTATGAGGCCTCCAGTCACAAAACCCTTTGCTCTACAACTCCCTCTCCTGTGAAACCTCCTAGGTTTTCACAAAGTAACTTCAAAGTCCCCTAGACACCACTTCCCATTGTGTTTCTTCACCTCATGATTCTTCTCATAGGCATGCTAATGGATATTGCTTCTTCTCATAGACACACTAATGTTGACCCCCAATGGTTCTCTCCATGACCCCCACCCCCAATCAAGACATTTTCGGTGCATTACCTTCACCAAGGTGTAGAGGGTACCTATTATGTAAGTCCTAGGTGTGCAGAGTGAACCCTCCCTTGTCCAAGCTGTAGGATGTTAAACTTCCAAGCATCATTATCCCCAGTACATGACATTAAACTGTGACTTCCCCCCATGCATCCTAGGTGGGGAAAGGGTGACCACCTTGGTGTAAGCCCCTAAACTTTCTTGCAGGAGGTAGCGCCACTGCTTCTCCTTTCATTTTTGGTGCCCAAGGCCAGCAAAGGGCATGATGGGGAACGATGCTCCTCCTCTCTTCCATGACAAATCCCTCTCCCACTAGGATTTTTCACCACCGGGCCTCCATCCTGTAGTAATTCCCAACCTTTTTGGGCTGCTAACTACGCATTAGCCCATGTTTCCTCTTTGGGTTGTGATCACGTTTAAGCCCCACTCCACTTCCCATGGATGCACCTTTCATGACATGATCGTTAGGTCTCTGCTGCCTCTTGTTTCTCACACCGAGCAAGACTCAATAGGCTTAGAGCAAGCACCGACCATGACATCCACATTGGGCAGCCTAGAGTGTAAGCCCCACCCCCAACCATGAACTATGTGGTCTTTGATCCTTGCTAAGGCAAGGTACGTAGGAGGCCTCCACAAGGTTCATGCCCACCATCCATTGGTCACTCCGACCCCCTTCACATAGGCTCACCAACACCTTGCGTAACTTAGAGTGTAGGCCCCACCCCAACCATGAACTATGAGCTCTTTGATCCTTGCTAAGGAAAGGTACATAGGAAGCCTCCACGAGGTTCAAGCCCACCATCCATTGGTCTCTTCGACCCCCTTCATGTCAGTTCACCAACACCTTGAGCAGCCTATAGTGTAATCCCCACCCCCAACCATGAACTACGAGGTATCTGATCTTTTCTAAGGAAAGGTATGTAGGAATCCTCCATGAGGTTCAATCCCACCACCTCGGTCGTTCTGACCATCTTTACATCGGCTCACCAACACTTTGGGATGCCTCAGAGCATAATCCCCAAATGACCCCTTTCGAACTACATGGACTTTGATCGTTTCCAAGGAAGGGTACAAAGGAAGCCTACACGAGGTTTAAGCCCAACTCTCAGTCACTCCGACCACCTTCACGTCGGTTCGCCCCCATCCCGTATAACGTTAAAATGTGGACCCTAATCAATGGTAAGTCATTTTTTCCCCAGTTAGTGGTAACCTGTTGTACACAAAATCCATCATGAACTATGAGGTCTTTGGTCCTTTCTTAGGGAAGGTACGTCGGATGCCTTCTTGAGGTTCAAACCCAACAACCATTGGACCCTCGATTCTTCTTCATGTTGGTTCACCGACCCCCCCAAACTACATGGTATTTGATCTTTTCCAAGGAAGGGTACGTAGGAAGCCTCACTGAGGTTCAAGCGCACCATCCACCAGTTGTCCTAACCATCTTCACAACGGTTCAACCTCATCAAGCAGTAATCCATTGATACTCTTATCCAGAAGTAATCCATTGCGACCCCATACAACAGTAAGACATTTAAAACCTCAATCAGTGGTATGTATTCATCAGATTAACTATGTGGACTTTGATTCCCTTCCACAGGAATATGTAGGAGGCCTCTTTGAGGCTCAAGCCCAAAACCATCGTCATCCTCATGAAGGTTCCATCCCATTCACCATCCACTTCATGGAACCTACCATCATCCATCTTGATTCTTACCCGAGCCACCACATCCCAGTGGGATCATGCCACCCCATTCTCCATTCCATTTAACAAAATTCGCAAAGCCAACCACACGTTGGACCCAATATCGGTGTTCCCTCCAGGGGTTGCACCCATCTGATACACTATAGTTAGTGTTCTAATCAGTCCGATCTATCTCCTCTGGATGTTAAACTTACAGCATACCCTGAGTTAAACATTGGAAGATGAGGAAAACCTAAGATACATGCCCATGGCATATGATTCCCCGCATTCAATGTGGGATTCTTCGGACTTCCATGACCTCGAGAATCCCTATAATAAGGGACAGAAGACAGACACGCCAGTGTCCCAGTGCCCAGACATGCCAGTGATGCCCAAGCTGACTACTCCCCTAACTGAAGGTTGCTGTCCAGACCAGACCCCTTGGAATGTCCTAACAGAAGTAGTGTAATTAACTAGTGTCCATGAAGTTATGGTGCTAGGAAGAGTTTCATGAACAAAGTCTTAAATATATAAGGGAGACCCAGACTAGGTGACGAGTTCTGAGGAGGAATCCATGAAAGGAAGAACTGACATCCCATCATCCCATTTTGATCAAGTAGAAAACGTCCTTAAAAAGTGATGGATTCTGCCCACCTTTGGAAAGCGGGAATGATAGGTAAGAAAACCACTCCTTTCATCCTCAAACAAGATGGACGCACACACCCTGGAGATAACATCAGAAATAGAAAAATACCTGTTCTTTCTAGTGTGATTTTCCTCACTCACACACACCCTGAGAAACTTCCTTGGAGGTCACCAATCCTGATCACTACTCTAGGAGAAAACTCTTTAATGGTGGAGTTATGATTAAAAAGTCTCCTAAAAAATGTTTTTCCTTCTTGAAAATGGTAGTAAAATTTATCCTTTTAAAACATAAATATCTTGGGGTGTTATATAAAAAACTAATTCAACAGATAGTGTAATGACTTCCCCAATGAAAAAATAATCTAGATGAGAGTTGGAGTGAAAAATTTAGGGAAATTCTCACCAAAACGTTTTAATATTTCAATAATAACAAAGATCATGTTAAACACCCAAACATTACAATAGAGGAACAACTCTCCATTGAGTCATTTTTTTAGAAACATCCACCCTACTTTAGTGGGTCTTCTAATCTACTAATTTTTGAGAAGTGGATCAAGAAAAAATAAAATATATTTTATATTCTCTAGTTCTTGGACCATAAAATGGTTATTTTATCTATTTATCATTTGGAAGGTGATATAGATCAATAGTGGACACTAATATAGAATATGATCCCTTGAAGAAGAAATCAGATCAATGGAATGAGTGGAGTTCATGATGGTATTTTTTGGTAAATATCTTCCAAGAAATATTCATACAAAAATAAATATATAATCCATTGAGATAAATAAAAACAATGATAAATCCATTGGTACCTATGAATAAAACTTCACAAGACTGTAAAGGAACAATTCTAGTTTTATTAATGACCTTGAAAGTAAGATCAATTATTTATTTAGTGACTTAAAAAAAAGTCTCAAAAAATAATTAGCTATAAGGGACTTAAAATACTATAAAGAATTTATTTGATATTCTCTCAAGGTGGAAATTAAAATTAGAGACTCCCATTATTCTCATGGTTTTTGGAATATGGATAGAAAAATTAATTTTCAGGGAATAAAAAATAATAAAACCCATGAAATAAATAAGATTCATTTCATTCATACTCAAAACATTTATTAAGAAGTAAGGTGTATTTACTCAAAGGAACATATATATGATTCAGGTATATAAGAGAATACCATCAAGCATATGTATTATAATGAGATATGAAGAGGACAACTAGTGAAATGTATATAAATAAAGCTCAACCTAATGCATCACCCACAATCCAATGCTTCAATTACAAGAGTATGTACATTAAGCAAAATAGTGAACCAATCCAAGGGTTAATGGTGAAAATTTATATCAGTAAAATATAAATCCAATGGATAAAGATAGATCTCATGCGATCATAACAACTGAAGTGGGTCATGAGAATGAAGTGGTGGAATCTATACTCATCATACACTCAATAATTTGAATGTATTATTTTATTTTAGTTCCATCCACTCTTTAATTTCTAGATATTTTTATAATATTATATATTTAGTATCCCAATTTATAGATATTGAATTATCTATGAAAAATCCTAGTGGTATGATGATTGTGTTTCGATTCTATAACTCCTCTCTAATAGAGGTTTAAGGGAATATGGTTCTTATAAATATTTTTTCTCTCTCTTAATTCAAATTTTATGTGATTTTGGGAATGGATTTGATCTTTATTCATAGATTTCATATTAATTATCAGGATATGGAAGTCACATCTAATATACCAAATCAAACTATGATTATCTATTAGTGAATGGTTGACCATGAAATCATCATGAAAATTAACTGTGTTATATGGGTCTCAATACCCAACCGTTAGGGGTATTTGAGTCAAATGATTGAGGAGAAACTCAATATTGAATATATTTTAATTGTGTGGGAATATTTTGATGTATTTATAGAAGAATTGCATGGTCTTCCATTATAATGTAAGGTTGTTTTTTAAATATAACTCATACCTAGTGATATGCTTATATCAAATAATCTTTATATAATGACCGTGATTAAACAGAGGAATTGAAGAAGAAAATTTGAGAGAATCATGATAATGGAATAGTATACACAAGTGTTTCACCAAGTGGTATACTAGTCCTTTTTGTTAAGATGAATGATGAATCAATACGTCTATGTGTCGATTATCATGAACTGGGCAAGATCACGTTCTAGTTTAACTATCCTCCACCCATATCAATGTAATTTGTTGATCAATTGTGAGGGTATCAATACTTATCAAAGAAAACATTTTAGTATTTATATCATAAATTAATGGTGAACAATGAGGATATATATAATTCAACCTTTAATATAAGATATTAACACTATAAATTCAATGTGATTCCATTTAGACTTACAAATTCCCCTACCATCCTCATGGATATGGTGAATAGAGTCTTTATATATTACCTGAATCAATTTATAGAAAACTTTATAGATTTTATTCTCAAATATTTAGAGAGTATGGAATATAATGAAGATAATTTAAGGATTATCCAAAGGACCTTTGTAAAGTAGAAAATGTATTCCAAATTTAGATTGTGTACCGTTTTGAAACATGATGTATCATTCTTAATTAATTTAATTATATGTGTGGGTATATTTAAGATTATTAAAATATAGATATAACTGATGAATAACCTAAATCATGATCAATAACATAGATCAATATTTTTCATATACTGGATGGATACCATTGATTCTTTGTGAAATTTTTCTTATACCTATGAAATCCATTAAATAAGTTAAATCAAAAGAGATTAAATTTCCTATGGATAAATAAATTTGAATAAAATTTCAATGATATCAATAGAAGGTTGGTAACTATTATGTTTGGTTTGAAAATTGTTTTCTGGGTCAAGTGTCAAATATCCATAAGTTCAGTCATTATATAAACACTTACGAGAATCAGGATAGAGAAAATTTATTAGCACTATGAAAATACATGTTTAGGTAGTTGAATTTTGTTAAAAATACATTTATAAGGTTGATGATCCTATTTTTTGGTAGTAGTAGTGGTTTTAGTTTAATGGAATTTCAATGGGGGGCTTGAGCATTTGGTTAATGGAAGAAAGTTGAATAGAGTGAGATCATTAAAAGTTTATACAGAGTTGAAGAATGGACATGTTCAATGGATAAATCACAGTAGTGTATCTATAAGATTTAGTGAGGTGAATGGTTAGCAAAAGTATCAGTATCCAAACTAATGTTTTAGAGACCAATGATAAAAGTTCAAGAGTTCACGTCTTTCATGAGTTCACTGGTGTTGCAATGTGAAATCTTTACACTAAAAGAAATGATTGTCAAAGAATCAATGTGGAGTAGGATATGGAATGAACTATTCAACAAGAGTCCATAATCAATTGAATGAATTCTATAATAAATTAAGAGTTTCATAGTCCCATGGGGTGACACAAGCATATATTAGATAACAGTGTTTATTAGATGATTTAATGGGGCCTTATATATAAATACCATTATTTCACATGATCGAAGCACTTCTAAAATCTAATAGAGGATTTAAAGACTAGAACCAAAGGTTGATGTGGCTCTAAAAGGAGTCCACTTGGGTGAATATAGGTTCAGAAGGATGAAATTCTAAATACTGAGACCAAAGGGAGGAATAATAGAAGATGAAATAACCAATAGATGATGTTGGTGTGACTTCTTCCACTAGTATGAGTAAAATTTCTGGTAGATGAATATACTCTTAACTCATGCATACTTCCTACAGAATAAAATTTGTTGTTTCAATTCTTCCATGAACATATGATGAAATTTTAAATCATATGATCCCTTTATGGAATGGGTTTTATATCTTTTTGATTGCATGTTTGTATATCATTTGTCTAATTTTTGACTTTTTCATTCACTAGAATGAGTATCTTGAGGTGACCAATGATCTAGGAAGCCAAATAAATAATGGATCAATGCAGCGGATATGGTGTGACTTCTTCCTTGTTCCAGATTTTGAATTCATGGTGGGATGATTCAAATGAAAGATACTTTTCGTTTGGTGGTTGAAGTTTCCACTATACAAGAGAAGTGGTAGTATGAACTACCAATGACTCATGAAAGAGCCCCATTTTCTTTTTGTTTTTAACAATTGCTTTCAGTTCTTGGTTTTAGTGGTTAGTGATATATCACAAATATAGAATCTTCTAGTTTAATAATTTTTTAAGGACTCAGAAGGAGCTTGGATTAAACGATGATGTGTTTCATCATGATCAAGTGGTCCATCATGTTATTGAAAGGGTATCACTAAAATATGAAGGAATTACAAGAAATATTATTTTAATATAAAAACATTAAATTTTCAACATGAGTCATTTGGAATGTTCCATTCATTGGGAGTATTTTCATTGTTTTGTGTAATATCACTACATTTCTAATTGAAGTCAATGATCCCTTGTGTTGTTCATATTCATTGGGATATCACTATTATAGTAGAAAGTATTAGATGTGATAAGTATGGTTTTATGATCTTATAGAGGAAGTTGAAAAGATTTGGCATGTTCCAAAAATGATATTTCAGAGTAGAAGTCAGTCACATTGAATAAAATCAACATAATATTAGGTTGTTTATTTACAAAAAGATCAAATTTCAAAGTCTCCACTACATACAGCTAAGAGGAGGTAACTGAAATTTTCCATGTGTTCACTTGAGACCATTTATAGAATAACATGTGGTATATAATAGATCCAATTTTCAATAGAATATGATCATTTTAAGAGAAATAATATTGTGAAATAGCCCGGTGGAATTCACATTGGGCAGGTTTTCATAGTTATTGAATGTAAAGACAAGGTTCAAAGCTCGAGATGTTAATGACTAGAAGGAGTGGAATCATGTGACAGGAAGATAGAATTGGAGAAATTATTTTCATGATCACATTAAATTGAGTGATGTGTAAGGATAAAAATTTTATGTGTTGTTTGAATTATGGATGAAACTCAATGAAAAATAGTGAAATATTAATTGGTAGTAGTTGGTGTTCAAATTATAATATTTTCTATCATGAAAAGACATTATGCTTAAAATATAATTAAAAAAATGATAAATGCCAAGGTTTATTTGGAATGGAAGTTGGTCTATGGGCTAAGGGTGAAGAGAAATATTTTTAATTTTGAAGTGTGAAAGTCTAAATGGAACTTTAGATGCCCTATATCTAGGATAGTTGTATCTCATCTATAAGCCTATGGAAAATGTGGACTTGGTCCATGGATGAATTCAGATAAGGAAATCCCCAAGTCTTGGTGCACGTTTCTTTGTATGGGTTTCTAACTCCATGGAACAATCATTAGAATATTGTTAGTTCTTTAACATGACCTTTGCATAGAAATGGGTTCCTTAAAGGATTAGGACTAAGAAGGTATGTGGATCAAAGGACCATAGAGGCATTGGTTGTACTGAACATAAGTCTTAGTGGGTGTTTTTCATTTTTGTTGCATAATAATTTCCAATAGTAATAGATGAAGGTCATTTTGGATGGTTTCTCTAAAGTTTAGTGTACCAAGAGTTCTCAAGTTGCAATGAAACAACCCGATTATCAGAAGTAGATACTAAAAGGAAAAAGGATTTGGACTTGATGCATGGAACAAATTTTGGAAAATACGTTCAAAAAATTCATAGTATGAAAAGTAAGTTACTTTTATCTTTGGAGAATGTTTTTGGAGTCATTCTGATGAGTTTTATCATTTTAGTGGAATAATAGATTGTCGTTATTAAGGTTGAATTAGGATCATTTTCAGTGGGATCATAGATGATTGTAAGGACCATGAAGTGGAGAACCATACTGTTGCTTCTAAAGGTGGGTGAATATAAGTTGGTCGATACGAATCTTTTGTGAGAATTAGAATGGTGTTTGAGAATTTTAGAGTCAACTATTGAAAACAATTATCTAGAAATACATTGTTATGTTAGGTGGGAAAATTATTTTTTGGGTCTTGTATCAAAGATTTAGAAGTCTAGTCACTAAAAAAACTTGGGATAATTTAGATGGAGGAAATTAACTAACACCATGGAGGTCCAAGTTTATATAGTTGAAGTCTATTAAATGGAAATTCAATAGGTGGATGATTAATTTTATCTATAGTAGAAGAAATGTTATTTGAATGGAAGATCAAAGGGATTCCTAAGAATTAGTTCAATTTAAGCACATTAGATGGTGTGATATTGCTAGAAGTTTTGTAAGAGAAGTTGGATAGATGAATTTAGCATATGGAGTATACTGGAAAATACATAAAAAATTGCAAGGTGAATGGTAGGGGAAACTATTGGTAGTCGAACCAAAGACTATAGAACCAGTGATGAAATTATAGATGTTTATAACCTGTACTAAGTCACTAATGGAATGATGTGGTAGATGTACTCTAAAGGAAAAGTTCATCATGGAAACAATGTAGAGAAATATTTTAAATGAACTATTCACTGGGAGTTAGTAGTTGATACAATGAATGTGACATGAAATTGGGAGTTTCATAGTCTAAAAAACGGCGGACTGTATCTATCGTATGGTGGTTCCAACTAGATGAATGGATAAGGTTCTATATAAGAAATCCATTGGTCCACATGTTCAAATTATTATTGATGATTGAAAGAGGATTATGTGACCAAACCCATAGGATGAGGTGGCTCTGAAAGGATCACACCTAGGTACATCTAGATTCTTAATGATAAAAATATAAAGGTGGAGACTGAATAGAGGAGCACCAAAATATGAAACGACTAATAGATGGAATTTTTATGAAAGATGCATTGCTTATATTCTCCCATTCATATAGGAAAAAAATTAGGAATCACATAAACCCATGTATGATGTGTTCTATATCTTTGTTCTTGAATATTTGTATTTATGTCATGTTCTTGTTCAATTATGTTTCTACAAGAGGGAGGATCATAAGGTCACTAGTACCAGAGGAAGCTAATGAGAGGATGAATCAATGTAAAGGATGGTGTGATATGTCTTCCAAGATTTTGTATTTAAAGTATTATGGGATGATTCAATTATAAGTTACTCTACTTTAGGAGGTTGAAGTTTATATTAAGCATGATAAATAATAGTAAAAATGGTTAGTGTCTTAGGAAAGTTCCCTTTTTATTTTTTTTCCTAATAGTTACAGAACTTGTACTCACACTGCCTTCTAGTGGAGAAGGTTTTGTGTTATAAATAAATGAATAATATAAGTTATTGTGATTTGTCAATATGTAAAATGACATTGTGGTAGCTTATTCCACACATAAATTAAATGTCAATAAGAATAATTGCTTGACACATGATCTGGAGTGAGTACCAATAATATTTTCATTAAAGATATAAATGAATCATGTCTATAGAGAAATGGGTGATATATATATTGGTCACAAAAGCCTAAATTTTATATTCACATATAAGGAGTCGAAAATGAACCAAATGTTATGGTTGGAGTTGATTGGGTACTATGAATGCATGACACATTACCACCCAGTGATGGAAAACAACAAAGTTAATGATCTAAAAAATAAGGATTAGGAAACCTATTTGAAAGCAACACAATAATCATGTATTTTTTAATGGATGAAACCAGAAATCATAAACAGGGGATAAATTATATTTTAAAATTACTTATCAATCATCCATCCATGTAAAGATCAATGAGGTACAGAATTAGGAGATGGAACTATAGAGGAAGGTAAGTAATATTCCAGAGTTCAACCTTGACATTGATTGAATTGTAATATTAGGGAAATGAATATTTTTCCCATCAATATATGAATTGAAAAAGGATATATTGGTTGAATTACATAACTCATCCTTATTTATTCATCTTAGAAGAAAAATGATGTATAATGTTATCAAGAATAATTTCTAGTGGGACAACATAATGAGATATATTTCAGACTATATATCTCAAATCTTGGTTATCAGACAAGTTAAGTCTAAACATTAAAAGTATAAGAATATGATGAAACCATTACCAATACCTGTATGTAAATGAGAGAACATCCCGATGAATTTCATCCTAAGACTTCACAATAGTTTTTAATTCCATAATTCCATTTTGGGGTTGTAGTCGATTACCTTATGAAGATAACATGTTTCCTTTTTATTTGAGAATATTTCTCACTCAATCAACATTCCAAGATTTAAATAAAAGATGTTTTAAGGATACATGGTTTACCAAAAATACCATATCTAATAAATATTTGAGGATTACCTCAAAGGTCATGATAATTATTCATCAAGCATTAGATATGAAGTTGAACTTCAGCACTTCTAATAATCCACAATCTAATGGTCACTCTAGAAGAACCATTTGAACTCTGAAGGATATACTGATATACTATTCAACGTATTTCAAAGGATGTTTAAATAAAAAATTCTTATCACAAAGATCTCATATAAAAAATTATCCATTATAGCACTCAAATGGAACCATATGAGGATTTATATTAGAAGAGGTGAGAAACTCTAACATGTTGAGGTGGAGTTGGAGAGTGTAACTACTAAGACCAGATCTTTATCAAGATATGTTAGATAAGATTCAAATAATTAATTGACACATTAAAACTATAAAAAATTAATAAAATATATATACTGATTATCATTGATGAAATCTAGAACTTGAAGTTGGAGACATGTTTCATCTTTATCACCATGGAATAGGGCTATGAGATCCATAAAGAGGGGAAAGTTTATCCCACGATACCATGAACCATTATAAATCATCAATCTTTTGGGGAATCCAGCTTATCATATTTTACTTCTTTCAAACCTCTACCATGTGAATGATGTGTTCAATATATCACTTTTGAGGAAGTAAATACCTGATATATCACGAACCCTAAACATAAAGGTTTTATGACTAGAATATCATCTCCCTTACAAGGAACCACCCATAAAAATATTGGATTTTAGAGTTAATGTACTAAAAAACAAGACCACTCACTAGGTTAATTTTATTTGGAGGAATTATGTGTTTCAAGAAGTGTGGTGTGAACATGAATATATAATGAGGGAAAATCACCATTATTTGTTTTCATTAGAGGAATGTAATTTTATGAGAAATTTTATAAGGGTTTAAAATGTAACACTACACATTTTAGTATGTAATTAAAATAAATAATGTGTTTGATAACCTATAATACATGAAAAACCAAACTAAAATGAACAATTACATATTTCATTATTGGAGAATATGGTTAATTAAAATTAAATACATTATGATATAACTAAATGAAACATAATTTGTAAAATTACAAAAGGAATGAAACAATAAGAAAATAAAAATCCTAAAAGGTTGAAATTTTCATCAACATAATCTACCATAAATATCACAACACCAATGATAACTATAGAAATTATACACAATTTTATAAATATGATGAACATCTTGACAATGAATTTATAGGATAGAATGATTTTTTTAGAGAGATCTATAATGATATATATAAAAATGTAATTTGGCTGTTGAACATATGGTCATTGGACATATAACCATCAGATATATGGTAATTGTATATACTTGTATCCAATATGTATATTTAATATTTAAAGTTTATATAAAAAACTAAAAAATGATATAATTCACATATAATAAATAATTATAGACCTAAATAAAAAGTGAGTGGTTAAAATATTATAAAAATATGTATTTTTAGTCATTATATATTATTATTATTGTCAAATAATGATTTGATGTGTTTATAAATTTAAAATAAATATTATAATTTCAATATATTTATGAAATTTAATGGTTATAAAATAGATAAATAATTTTAATGATATGTGAGTAAAATCAATTAATGTTAAAAAGAGATATTTTTGAAGGACTTGTTTCTATAATTGTTGTGTATTATTATAATAATAATTAAAATTGATAAATTTAAAGTATCACTATAATAAAATTTAATTTTTAAATATTTTAACTAATAAATTATCAAACATTAATTAGTAATTTATATGAAATAAGATTAAGAACATATAATGTTTTAAGAAGTCATTTTTTAATAAAAAAATTAAATATTTATATATATTATGTTTTCATTTAATATTTAAATTTAAAATATTTTTAAATTGAATAATATAAAATGGATTAAAAAAATTTCACCAACACATCAAGACTAATTAATAAGTTTAATTTCAATTTTAGGGATACAAATAATTTATTGAGGTAAAATATGAGTTACCATGGCAAGGGTAAATTAAGGTAAAAAATGTTAAACTATAGGGTAAAGAATTAAAATATCATAAATACTTATCTCTAAATCATGTATATGATGTGATTAATGATCTATATAAACTATGTTTCCCATTTCAATCCACTTTCCTTTTAATAATTCACCCCATATATATTAATGAATTGGTATTTATGAAAATTCCACTCAATCTCACCTATAAAATGACCCCTCCTTTCCCCACTCCAGCATAAACATTTTCTTAGGATATCTATTGAATACAGTCTAAAATTATAGTCCAAACAATTTTATCCTATTTTTGAGATCCTATGGTTACATGAAGGATTCCCAAATCTATAATTTCTAAGTGGATATCTAAGAGAAGATTCAATTCTTCAACATAAGTGTCATCCTCTCCTTAACCATTCTTCCTTTTCTTATTCATCCACCAATTCTTAAATATTATTTAATTTTTTTTATTTTTTTAAAAAAATTAATCTTATATATTTGTGATATTATTACTATAAAATAACATGTTCTTACTTATATAGATGTTATTACTTGTTCTTCTATAGGTCAGTTTTTCCACTTACATATAAAATGTTATAACATTTACATCATGAGTGATATAGAAAAAATAAATACTTGTAATATATTTTAATAATTTTCAGTTAAATATTTTTTCATAATTTTTTATTATAATATTTTAAATTATATTAACTAATAAATTCAATTCTTCTGATAATTCAATAATCATTGAAAAAGTTATTTTTATGCATTCCATGCGAACTGTCACCACAAGTTCCATGAAATAACAATGGGAATCCATAAATATATCAAAAATATATAATAAATTTGTATAAAAATTATAGAGGTTAGGATTTCATGATCATGGTGTAAGGATCTGAACCACAAAACAAAATCATGCATTGAGAAACAGAATAATTAACACACGAATATTAATATTAATAATAAACAATTAATATATTGGAAATAAAGAATTATTAATGAATGGTATTAATTAAAATAAATATGAATATATATATATTATACCTATATAATGTAAATATAAATTTATTATATAGGTATTTAGAGCATGTCCAACCAAGCATAAGTTAGAGGTTAGAGTTTCTTTTCCAATCTCGCATTAAAATTGAAGCTTTCTTTGTCTATGTTCCCATTATGATAAATTTTATGTTATTTCCCTATAAAACCTCACATATTTTCTTCTATTTTATATATTTTTTGGGCTTGAAACCAACTATTACCATTTTCCCTCCTAATTAATTATAATTCACCGAAAATATTATTTTATGTGAAACCGATCTTATCTCTTATTTCTTATTAGAAATATTTCTCCTATAAGTTCATGCTTTTTATATTCATTTTTTATATACATATACCTAATTATACTATTTATTAAGTTATTTTTCTATCTACTTTAACATTATTTTACAAACGTGTGAAATGAATATTTTTTATCATTTTCCATATGGTTGATTTATCTCATTGTTTTCTTCAATTTTAATTATGACGATTTATTTCCAATTTTTCTTAAATATTAAAAGTAATATTTTAATTTATCATTATTTATATCAAACCACTTTATTATAAATTATTTTATTTTAAAATGGAATTTATAAAAATGTAAATTTTATTTATTCTTATTTTTCAAAGAAACATTTTATCACCCTTATAAAGTGTTTTTCATATATGCCAATATCCTTTAATGCATATTATGATTCACTAGGGATATGATATAATGATACCATAAAACTTCATTATTTTTATGTATTATGATAATGTCTTCTAAAATTTTTCATGAAGAACCTTTATTTCTCATGGGTTAATTATGTTGTGATGGAATTATGAATATTTTCATGTGGTACACATATTTATATTTTTTCATTACGTAACAGATGAGATATAAATAATATACCACTAAAATAAATTATATAATGATTTATATATCATATTATGACACGTATGGGATTGAGGAGTGAACCAATTCTATTATAGGACTTCTTACACTATGTTTATGGGAATATGGAGTGAACCCAATCTATTATGGGACTCTATGTACTACGTGACAATGGTCTTGGTAGTAAACCTTGATATAAGAAACGATTTTTCCTAAATCATATATATGAAATATTGTTATGTAAAATTTCTATGTTATTCCATATTATTATGTTTTTTTCCAAGTATTATGATAATATTATCAGGATTCCGCATTCCAAAGCCTCATTTTTCATGTTACGTTAAAAATATTATTTCATGGTTCATGTTTTATTATGTATGATTTCTTTATGTATTATTCATAAACCTTCATTATGTTCTCATACTGAAAAGTTATTCTTAGGATCACTTATGATATTTGATTTATATATCTCATGTTCACCCCGAACTATTCATATGAGACTGACCTTTCTTATATTTCCATTCCCAGGTTATTAAAAATATTATAATGTTGATATGTCTAGAATTGTATCATGTGTGAATTATATTTATAGTATATGTTGAACAATGTTTATAAAATGTAGTTGTTATGTATATAATCTCAAAATACAATAAACCTATAGGTTCTGGTTGTGCGATTTATTATGAGATGTAAGATAATGTAATATGTATGTATTTTATGTTTGGATAATCTCATTTTTTTCTTTATTTTATTCCAAAGTTTATATTTAACATATATCTATGTCATAATAAAATAAATAAACATGTTTCAGGAATATTTTAATTTATCATTTTGAAAAAATCATATTGAGTATAGAATAAAATAATTTCTTTTTTATTAAATGCATTTTTAAAATTAATAGAAACTATTAACCATGAAATAAATATTTAATCATAGAAAATTATAAATATTAACTATAAAAGTGTTTACGGAAAATAAATGGAATATTTTAACTCTTGGGATGAAAAAAACCTTTAAAAAGTGAAAATTAATATAAATAAAAAAATATAAAAGTTGTATGAGAATCATAATTTTTGGTAAATAAGAATATATATAAGAATATATATAAAAATATATATCCATTAGGAAAGTGAGTTTTTAATACCTGAATAATCTTTCAAATGTAATCATTATAATATAGTCATTATAATAAAGGATTATTATTTATGTTTTTTTTATGTAATTGGTATGTATAAACTAAAATATATATTATATATTTGAAAAAATATATATTATTTTTATAAATAACTAATTATCATTAATATAATAATTAATAAATTATTACAAATAAAAATATAATCACTTATATAAAAAGAAATAGTTTTTATTCAAAATATAAAGTTTTTATGTATTATGTATTTTTATTTTTAAAAACATAATACATCACTTTTGAATAATGGTTTTAATAAAATTCATTGTTTGTATATATATAATTAATTAAAATTAATATAATGATTAATAATTGGTTAGAAATAAGAATAAAATCATTTAACGTTTAGAAGGATACTTTTCTAAAAATATTTTTATTTATTTTATGGGTTTTTATTTTTAAATTAATTTTAATAAATTTTATATTTTGAATCTGATAAAATGGATTCCAATTTTGGTATCATATTCTAAAAAATAGACAATACAGTATATATATTTTTTTGGTAAAAAAATTATTTTCATGGTAAATAATCAAACCAAGTAAAAGGAGGTAAAAAGAGGAAAAAATGACTTGTCATGAATATTTAAAATAAAAATAATATTAAAAAATTTTAAATCCCTTTTTTAGACATTGGGTTCAATATTAGAATTCCAAAAAAAATTATGGACTTGACTCACCTAACTCCCATGTGATTCAATGTTTACCCTTTACTTAATTTATGTTTTAATGCAATGTTTATCATTTTCACTTATATGAGGACCTTTCCTCTTCCCAATATAAAAAACTAATATATTTTAGTTTAATATTTAATAAATGGATTAATTTAATCCCTTAATGCACTATATCACATTTGTAAGATTTTGACAAAAAAGGGGACATAAATTAGTCATTTCGAAAGAAGTCATTATTGGAATGAGTGATTCCATGAAAGTATTGAGTTTTTCTTCATCTCCTTTATTTATTATCTCATATACACTATTCTTTAATCCTATCCAACACATAGATGATTCGTTATTAATATCAATAATGTTATATAAAAATTAAGTTTTAAAACTATAAATTTATACTCTTACTTATTCATTAGTTACAAATTGTTCTTGTTTGTGTCGATTTCGCCCCTCACATGATTGACACTATAACATATCTACCATGAATTTTTTAAAAAATAAAAATTATACCAATATTTCATTATAGGTATGATTTTATCTTATCTTTTATATTCCTTAGAGGTAAAATATATATATATATATATATATATATATATATATATAAGTATATTAATTAATAAAATCAATCCTTATTATTGATTCAAAATTCATACAAAAGGAGGAATTCTAACCATTCATTAAAAATCATCACTGTAACATACATGAAATAATATTTGAATTATAGAAACCTATTTAATAATTATATATAAAATACATTACCCTTATGTAGGTTATGTAAACATGATACACTATTAATGAACAAAGTTGCTGAGCCAAATCAAATGTTGAAAAAATGGAATAATTGACACCCATTAATTAATTTTAACCAAGAATGAATAATAATTTAAAATAATAAAATATAAATAAATAATATTTGTTTTAAAAAATATAAATATTGTTCTTATGTATATGAATGATAAACAAAAATTTATTATAAAAGAATTTAGATTGCATCCAATCAAGCAGGAAACTAAGGTAATAACTTTTTCTTGATCAATATTTTGATTCTAGATTCATTATTTCATTAATTTGTTTGAATAAAAATTTCCTAAAAAATATATTATTTTTTCCATTCTATTTATTTATTTAATTTAAGTTTCATTTTTAAATTTCATCCTCATTTTATTCATAATTCACCTAATATCAACGTTTGTAATGGTTTTCGCCACCAAATGGGTCCCATTTTGGGTTTAAATGAAATATTCCATTAAATTATTATTCTATATCTAATGTTATACCCTAATTGATTATATTATTAGTTATTTTATTTTATTGTTTATGTTTACTATTCATATTCTCTCTTTGATTAATCCTTAATACCTTCAAAATTACATTGTTTATAAGATCTTAATTTCAATTCATTGTGACACGTTTCATATTATGAACCTATTTACTTTTACAGAGTGTATATACATCCCCATTGACTTATTTTTTCACAAATAATTTTTTATTTATTGTATTTACAATATTATTTCATTTTCTCTCATTTATTCCCTTTTATCCAAGAATTACCAAATTCATAAAAGGTTTTTATTAACCAAATGTCCATTCTATTGGGTTATACTATTTTTTCCTTAGAATATATTATTTTAGGTTTCATATTTTCTACCCATTATATATATAATGTAGCATTTTTCCATTACTTCTATAGATATTAAATTTACATACAAACATAATCTTTTCCATTGATTATTAATTCATAAATATATGTCATAATAAAGAAAAAATTCTACTTTCAATTTTGGGTATTTTAATTCTATGATGGTATTTTTTATTATCAAAATATTTTATTTTCTTATTTTTTAAGTTAAATATGTATTTTTTATTTAAATTTTATATTTATCTTTATCTATATTCAAAATGAAATTTTATAACTCTTTTATCAAGGTATGTACTATTAAATTGTTAAAAATACTTAAAAATGTATTTTTCCCATTTTTGTGAATCTTATATCTTTCAATCCACATTTTTAATTTAAATTTATTTATTTTCAATGTTCCATTATTTAGAAATTTATTATTAATTAAATATTTTAAATTTCAATTTTTAAACTTTGAAATGATTTTGAAACCGACAAGTATATTGTTTTCACAATAACATCCAAAATGTTAAGAAATATAGTTTCATATTTTTTTATCCATTTTCCTATTTCTAATCATGGTTCATTTTCAATAAAATTTATATATGTTGTAAAATATTTAAAATATATTTTTTATATAAATATTATTATAATTATTTTTTTTCAAAAAAAATATTTTAAGCCACTCTTTTCTAAATTTGTGAATATTTCTACATTGTGAAAAATCTAAGGATGTACTTACATAACAGTTATATAGTTTCTTAACTTTCTCTAATGTTTTTTAACCAAAGTCAATACTATTTTATATTCCATTCCTTAAAAATTTATTAATATATTTTCTATCATTAAACCTTTTTTATCAATCATCACTTATTCTAGAATAACCCTTTTATTCATTATCAAAACATAAATGTATTAATAGTGTCAAATAAATACAATCTCTGTTAGAGGATTGATCTATCAATTACTTTATATTAATTTATCAACATATATGAATAAATATAACCTTCCAATAATTTAACTTCCTTTATGATTTCCCTATAATTAATTCTTATTATTGGAGAGTATTCATCTAAATAATAATATCTTTAGATTTATTGGATAAAACTATTGATATAACAATATATTATTTAATTTTATGGATAAAAATTTGTAAGTCAATCATTGATTGATAAGACAAGAATTTATATGTTAGTTTACATTCATTGTATCATCCAATTTCTTTCTATGGATGATTTTTTATGCCTTATTAAACTTTATATATAACCCATTTTAATTTCATGGGTTATTCATGATATTAAAATTGATTATTTCCTATAACATAGATATGCATGGTTTAATAATATGTTATAGATGGTCCCAAAATTAAATATCCCTCCAACACATTGGGTAATTCTTTGTATCCCCTGGTATTACTATGGGACATGTTTGGTTAGAGAAATTCCACTATGTTATGGGACAATAGTAGTTATCTTAGTCAATTTTATTGTAGGACATTATTGGTTAGCATAGTTCATTATACTATGAATTTATTAGTGGTTAACCTCGAAATATTTTATGATTTTCTATTCTTATTCTTGTTCTATATTCATATGTTATTTCACCATGTCTTATTATTATTCTTATTATTTTACATTCCTATTCCATAGTGTATGTTATATTCTCATTATGATCCTTATATGGTTCTATATTATAATGTGTTAATCTTTGTTTTTACTATCATACCTCATTATCACTTCCTATGATTCCATGATCATATTTCATTAATATTGTATTTGTCCCATGTTTATGTTTTCTCACATGTTTATGATCTATTGATATTGTCTCCTTGACTCATTGATATATAAAAATATTCATAAGTGGAAATAATGTGTATAAAATTTTGTGGGAGATGTTGAAGGACTATTGTTTATTAAGATGTTTATGTAGATTATCTCCAAGGAAACTAAACCATTTGGTTCTGGGATTTTTTTTATTTTTGATATATAATGAATAACTATGAAATATGATTTAAAATATATGTAATATATGTTTGGGTCACTTCAGTTGTCATCATAGTGGTGTTTAGTTATTTTTTGGGATTATTTTAAAAAGGATATGGGGTTAAAAAAAATCTACCCTGGTTGAATCAAATGTGTTATAGGTTGAACTAAAATTATATTTAGTTGAACCAAATTTAGTAACCTAAATTTGTTCTATATAACCCTTTAAAATATTTTAAATAATATTTCATGGATGCATCATTGATAAGTTTTCATTAGATATTATTCATGAAGCCTTTATAATTATATATTAAAAAAATATATATTATTTTTAGTTCATTCATGCATGATCACAGGAAAGTACCATTAACTACTAAATAAATACTCATATAGGATATTTGACACTACAGTAGTGTCTAAAATTAGGGGTTTACCACCAGAACGATGTAATCCTCATTCACATTGAAGGTCCCCATGGTGGGACCAACATAGGTGGAAATCAATCAATCAATCAATCAATTATATCTGATAGAAAAAATTATTGATATATATTTTCACTTAAAATATATTGATGGTGTTAATAGCTATAAAACCTATATTGAGATATAGAGGAAGGTAAATAATGGTAGAATCAGAGATCCATAAAGGTGGTGAACAAATTCATCACTAGTGATCACCAACAAAAATAGTGAAGATATGATCATGCCCAATGATTAATCAATCTAAAAAAGAGGTAGGGATATTTTATTTGATCTTTTTCCCCACTCTTTATGATTCTTATTCCAATTCTATATGAGGTTCCATGTTTTAAATTTATTATTATAATTAGAAATCCCCATGAATTTAATTGATTTATATTATTAAATTTTAATTCCTCTACTAGTGTTCTTCATCGTTGGTTAATTTTCACCAGATGATCGATGAATGGACCTTCTCACTCGCCACTAAAAATTATATATAGGATTTTTATTTATTTTTTCCCACTATTTATTTATATATTCACCATCAGGATTCACTATGGATAGAATTTTGAAAAATCTATGAATAATCATTATTTGGTTCTATCAGCAACCAATTTTGTTATTAAAGAGAAGAAAAAAATCACATGAGAGGATTGATGAGTGAAAATAGATAACTAAGAGGAATGGTAGTGTGTGATTCCAAAGTCTGTGACACCTGAGGCATCATTATAGGTGTGAACTACTTATAAATCATTTTTATAGTAAAAGATGTCTAGAAATAACCATTAGAGGGAAAAAATGATGGATAAGGCCTTTAGTAGTGTTTTAGGCATGATGAGGGGTGATAAAGGTGATAGAGACACTATTCTAAGTGGTATTCATATCTGGATCTTGAAGACATGATCACACAATGTGTACATCTAAGCCACATATTGTGTATTATGATAAATGCAGTGGATTAGATTTTAAGTGCGTTAAGTATCACATAGTGTGTGGCCTACGTATATATTCCATGTAACCGTGAGCTGGTTGAATCAATGTTTAGGGGAAGTATATGCCCATGTGGTCATCTGGTGCTACACACCATGTGGGTTAGGACCACACATCATTTACCTTTCACACGCACATGACTTTTCCTGCCTATGGTATATGCTGAGTGAACCAAATGGGCCAATATTACATGTAGAATCAATGGGACACACTATGTACCCTTTCCACTTATACAATTTTCATTGTGGTGGGAGAAACTGGGTATCCCCATTGGACTTGCACGACATGCACATTATTATACACAAAATATTTGTGGACTAATACATGACTTATTGGGAACAGTACACGAATCAATTTTCCTTGAGGGGCTACACACTGTAAACCCCTATAGTACATATTGTATACTTTTTTGGACTTAGTGGTTCTTCATAAATTTTGTCCTAGGACTAGTTTTTTGGGACAAAAATTTTCCATTCTATGTATTTTTCGATTTAAATCACAATGGTATATCCCTCTTTGGAATTAGAGGAATGACATAAGGAAAACCAGGTAGCTTAATCTCTTTAGATCCATAGGACTAACAATGGGGGTCATGTGTGATAATAAAAGAATAAAATGGGTTAAAAATTCCATCAGTGATGTAGTTTAGATAGGGTGCGGGTCCCCCATAGGTCTTATAGGGTTTAGAAATACCACACTCACTGGGAACTTGTCCTCTATCTATGGAGTTGGGCACTCCATTTTTTGAAAAGAAATAGTTTATAGGGAAAAATTACTCGAATAGAATGAAATATAACTTGACCAGTACCTAATTCATAATGTGTTTTGATCCCCATACTGTAGTTTTTAAGAGGTTAAATAGGGTTCAAATTTGGGTAATTCAGATTGTTGGGTTTATTTCAAATGATTTTTCTTCTATAGATGGGCTATATAGAATATGAACTTTTTTTCTTAGGTTCTCTACCTTAAACCATATATGGGTTATTTTCTCTAGACTACCTTTGTGGTTCTTGAGATGACTAGTATTTTTATATTTCTTTATTTTTCTTTTGGGTATCCTACTATGTGTGTATATAATTACCCCGGAATGGGTTTTGTGACCACACATGTCATATATTATCCATATGATAGAAAGTTTGGAAGTGATCTTTATGGACATAATGTTAGTGGGGTGAGGAATTATTAATAAATAGAGGTGATTGTTGGATGATGTACTAGTATAGTTATAGTTTATTATATAGATATATTCACCTCAGTTTCTTTAGGTTGTTTTTTAACATCCCAAGGTTTTTAAAAAGAGTCAATAGGTTCGATAGCGTACATGAAACACTACATTGAGCTTAAATGAACAAAAAAATAGTATTATTTAATAGAATAGCTATTAGAATGGAGGGAATGAATAGTGTTAACTGAATTATGAAAATATTTTTTACACATTTTTACATAATGATTTATTGGTTACCAAATTAACTTGAAATGAAACTAAAAACCAATTGAATATAAAAGATTCATTTTTATGAAAAACTATTTAAAGATGAATAATTGTGTTTAAAAAATAATAAAATCACACTTTTTGTATTATATTAATGAAATATAAATTCTATATATTGTTTGAAATTAATATTATGTATTTTATAAACTTTTTATACGAACAAATACAATTATACAAATAAAATGAGTGTTTTTTTAAAAAAAAGCAGTTTTACCACCATTTGATATAGAACCCATTTTAAATCTAGTTTTTGTAATTTTTATATGATATATTTTAAAAAATAAACTTATTATTTATTATCAAGACATCAAAATTTACTTTGGAGAGATTTTTTGTATTTTTTGATAAATTTCATATTTTAGTGAATTCTGAAAAGTATTGCATTTTAGTTCAAAACTGCTTTTCATCTAATTTATTTTTATTTTTAGATTATCCTCTTACATGGTTTTAAGATTTAATTAGATGATTTTTTTATCAAAATAAAAAAATTTATTCATTATATTCTTTTTCAAATAGAAATTCTCTATGAAAACATTTCGAACTTTTGAACCTTTCACTTTAAAAAACCCGCTTTTTATGTTTGTCTCCAGAATTATTTTAAATCTAATTTTCAAAATTATGTGAAATGAATTAGGTAAAATTGAATCCATATTTTTACTTAAAAGGACGAAATTAGGTTTTAAGGTCAATTTTGTTTTTATATATAAAAAATTAACCATGGTAAAAAAATTAGTTACCGTAGTAAAAGTAAAATTTTGACAAGGGTTAAAATTAAAAGTTAAAAGATTAACAAAACTAAATAATAAAACATTTAAAAGGTGGTTTAGATGGTTATATAACCTAAAAAACATATAAAATAATAATTAAAATCCAAATTTGGGGAATTTAATTCCAACTCTATATGGTTATCTTTTAATATAAAATAATCCATAAATTAATCACTTGAACCAACCCCTCCTAAAGTATAAATAACAACCCTCACCTCCCCATTTCGACCCAAAAAGACTTTTTCTCATTAAATATCTTACTAATACTATCCACCTAACCATACCCACGTCCAAGTTCTTATTTTCTCACCAAAATATCAAATCCAAGGTCCTCAAGGGTCTTTCAAGGAGGGGATATTCAAGTGGTAATTTTCTCAAAGTACATCTTTTAATTTATTTTCCTTTTGTACTTTCTACTCACATCCTTCATACATAAATTAATGATTAATACATAATAATTTATATACTAGGGTTTTATTTTTATAATTTTATATTTCATATCCATTTCATTTCTCACCTCCTCTTATTCAAAGAAACGAAATTGTTATCCATGTTATGCCAGTTAATCATCTCTGTGAATATTGTTTTTTCTCTTTTTCCATTACCACCTTCATGAATGGTATTAAAACTACTTTTCTGGTAAAATAATTTTTTAATATGTATATTATAACATATTTAATATTCTGTAAATTTTATATTAAACATACCTTCATCCTTTCTATATTGTTGTTATGTGATAACTTCGTTTGGGGACGTGTGGAGTACCGCCTCCTTAAAATGATATGATTCGTTCACACATAACATGGAGTGTATTGAATATTGTTTTATTAAAAATATATGATATAAATTAAATATTAATTATGATTTAATGATATTATATATTTATAAATATTTACATACATTTTATTTAATTTCATTCTTTAAATGCGATGGAAAAAATGAAAACAATGTTCACGCGAAGGTACGACCTATCATCTCCATGAATGGTGTTTTTAATTTATCTTAAAATAATATTGTAAATACTTATATAATTAATAAATAAGATATTTATATAATATTTTATGTTTTTGAGATAATGGACTTATGACTACATGGACTATTAACATCATAAAAAGTTCATTTTCGACTCAAGTACCGAATATTGACAAAACGTCTGACATGAACTTAAATAATTATATAATTTATATAGCATGGTAATAAGTGATATAAAATGATTACTAAAATTAATCTTTTTTTTCAACAAAGTATAAATTAGCATAATTTTTTTATTCAGGAAGATAAATAACATACAAGACAAGTCAGACTCGAGGTAAAATATTTTCTAAACTAAATTTCCACTCATTGGGTTTTATGCATACTTTGTTGATTATATTATGCCAAGATTATGTATGGAATCAATATTTATTTATTTATGTTTTAATTTACACTTCTATATGTGTGGATAGACTTTTTCTACACATAATCTCCCTATTGATAAATTATAACATCATTGATACAAACATGATAAGGGAATTTCTGAACCCAATATCCATTCTTTGGGTTAAACTTACAATTCTTGATTATGTAGTGCTATAATTATATGAAAAATAACTTTTAGATATATTATCTTATATTTATAATTCATTTATGTGGATTTATAGAGAATACACATAATCGATCTTTTTGATTAATAAAATGTACTTTGTAAGGGACTTCGTCTCAATCTAATTTCATGGAGGCATATCGTGATGTTATGAACCTTTATGATCCTATAAGGTGTATACATAACTATTTAGTCAAATTATGTCATTACTTACTATATAATCATGATTTTTAATGATTTTAATTTTAAAATTTAATTATTTTTATTCATGTGTTTCTCAAGTGTTAAGGGACTCTTTAACTAAAATAACGTTTTAAATGTTTCGAAGATTTATTCTTCTAAATATTTCTCATTAATGTACATGTTTTAAAAATGGTTTTAAGGATTTATTTATATGTACCTGAATGTTTTAAAATTTTAAATAATTTTAAATGTTTCCAATTGGTATATGAGACTTTGATTCAAAAATATTCTTTTTAAATGTTTTAATTGTGTTTTTAAAATAGATGGATTATTCTAATAAATTCAAATGTTTTTTTAACATTTACATCCTGAACTAAATTTCTCAATTTTATATCACTTTAATGTATTGATGTTAATTTTAAAAGTTTATACTTTTATTTCCAAATAAAGTGTTTTAATTTATGAGTGTGAAACTTTGTAAAAATGGAATGTGATTGCAAAGTGGAAATGTTTTTTTCCTTTATACTTGTTTATGTGTTATGATTATGTTATGGTTATTGGGAATTAGTTATGTATATAGGTTGTTATGAGATAAAATGAGGGAGGGTGAGCCTATGATAGCTCTCTAATGCATTGGGTATTGAGATAGAGTTAAATTATAAGGTTTCTCCTAAGATATTAAGGGAATATACTGTGATGGGTATTCCAAACATAACCCTGAAGGTTACTCCCTATGCAGCTATGAAAGATAAAATGTAAGTATGATAAGGATGAAAAGGTTACCTTTATTATTTATGATTGGTAATAAGTATTATCATGAATATTATGATTTCATGAGGTATGATAAAGAGCTTATGTTTTTATTGGTGAAAAGTATGATTTTGTGAATTTTTTTCTTAAGTTTAAAATATTCATGGACAAACAATTTCATTAATTAATTTATATTCCTTGTTGATATTTTTGTACTAATCCAAATCTTTTTAAATGTTATCCATAGGGTGTAAGGATGGGTAAGAGAAAGTAAGAATTTAGGAATATTTTTATCATGAAAACAAATCATTTTTTTAAAAGTATTATATTTTGGAAAAAATGGATACTGTTTTGGTAGTATCAAATTGTATCACTAATCGAAATAACACTTATACCCATGGTTTTAAACTGTGGGTATATCCAGTGAAATCGTGGGTATAGGGTATACCCACGGTTTCAGTAACTGTGCACTGCAATGCCATTGCAATAGGTCTATACCCACAGTTCTCTGAAAACCGTGGGTATAGACCAAGGGAAATTGTTTATTACCCACTATTTAATAAACTGTGTGTATTGATGTATAACTATGGTTTTAAAACCATCGGTATTGATGTATACCCATGGGTATACTGATTTACATCAACCCATATTTACCCACGGTTTACCAAACCGTGGGTATAGAAAGGTTCCCCAGGCGTTGCACCTCCCACTATTCTGCACCTGCAAAATTACAACAACCCATATTTACCCACGGTTTACCAAACCATGGGTATAGACCAGTTACCCAGGTAGCAGCTGCACCTCCCACCATTCTGCATCTCCATTCTGTACCTGCAATAGCACATATACATGGCATGTCAAACTGGTTGTTCGATAATCCAACCTAATCCCCAACATCTAAATAGCTAAACTAGAATCTTCAATGCATTCTATGGATGGTTAAATACATGATCCTCTCTATATAAAAATATCATCCTTACCTCATACATATGATAATGAAATCACAATACCAGAACTAGATGATTTACACAGTTTAGTAAAAAGCCTACTTTCTATGTTGGTTATACGAGACAACATGAATACTCTAATAATATCAATACTAATTGGTTATACACTATGACTATAAAAATACACCAAATGGTTATACACCCTATCCTTTATTCAAAAATTGGTCATACACCACAATTTAAAACTCCTTCAGTGATTGGTTATATACCCCATTTAAATGCCTCCTACAACTGTTTATATACCCCATCCACATGCTCATTTTTAGAGTTGATCAAGTATATAAAAATAGACTTCTTTAAATGGTATTCCTCGATAAGAATGTTGGATCACTATATCTTGTGTCTAAATACTTTGAGATCATTAACATCTTTTGAAAATGTATAATTGTCTTGAAACTTCCTCTAGATCTGGGATGACTTGGATCTACTCAATTTTCAACATTATGGAATTTCAAAAAAGTGTTCTTTTGATGTAATTAATATTCTCATTATAGTTCTTCTGTTTCCTCAACTCGAACGTAAATACAAACATTATTAATAGCCTTCTATGACAACCAATAATAACTTTATTAGAAACTATCCAACAATGGTATCCTCAAGAGTCCCTTAGACTCACATCAGTAGTATAATGGTACCCGACACTAACCTCCATAAAAAAGAGTCATTCCTTCCAAAAGACTCCAATATATGTAGTCCCCAAACTCATGATTTATACCTCAATATCTCAAATCATGAGGAAACGGTCCCAATACACAAAGTAAAACAACGATCTCCTCATAGAAACTACTTGATCTCTCTTACACTGATCCATCCAATTGAACATTAAAAAACACTAGTTGGAATACACAGGCCATTTCTAAATAATGAGCTCACACCCTCCCCCTCCGCCCTGCCCAGCCCCTCCCCCTCCCTCCCCACTACTCAGCCCCTCCCCCTCCCCCCTTCCTAGCCCCTCCACCTCCCTCCCCCTGCCCAACCCCTCCCCCTCCCTCCCCACTGCCCATATCCTCCCCAAGCCCCTCCCCCTCCCCCTACCCAGCCCCTCCCCCTCCCTCCCCACTGCCCAGCCCCTCCCACTGCCCAGCCCCTCCCCCTCCATCCCCCCTGCCCAAACCCTCCCCCTCCCTCCCCCCTGCCCATCCCCTCCCCCTGCCCAGCCCCTACCCCCTGCTCAGTCAAGTAGAATGTCATATTTAGAGAAACTTTTGGATAAAAAACACATGAAAAAAATACACAAACATGTACTGCAATGTCATTCAACAATTGATATATATATTTTAAGTATCCACCATAAACAAAAAATGTTATCAATATTCAAGAATTTCTCGTGTTAAAATATTAAAAAATCAAGAAAAATCATAATGGTGCATACCTCCTGAAATTACACCATGATCCATGATTTCTAAATAACATTCTGAGCCTTTTAAAATACGATGGAAGTTCAATGTATCCAAAACATAGAAAAAACTACAGCCGAATATTAAAATTAAAAAGATCGAGTAAAACCTGAATTAGGATTCCACTGAACATGCATTTTCTTTTTTGTTTGGAGTCTTCCTAAAACACAAAAACCACATTTAAAAATTAGAGAAAGGAAAGATGAAGACCATAAACAACATATACAACATCTAGAAAATTAAATATCTATTTCAAGTACCATTTGATACATAATGTTTCATAAAATGAGGTGTTCATACATATGGATTTTATCTTTAGGAAGTATGAGAAATGTTAAAGTGTTGGAAGTTAAGGTTTTCAATATACATATGGTTAAACCCAATGTTTTATAAAAAAAATTCACCAAGTTTTTATCTATATTTTTATAAAATGATAATTAGATAAATAATTATTTGTAAAATGAGTAGGTTATGACCATTTCATCTAGGATTTAGTGGAAATTCCCTAAATTTTTCTTTTGTTCCCCTCTTTGACTCTAAGATGGTTCTTCAATAGTTTTTATTGGAACATCAATCGGTCTGAATCATGGAATAGATAAGGGTATGGATAGATTCCCTATGGTATTGATTTCAATTTCCTCTCACTGTCTCCCTGTTTTCTACTAGTTATTCATTTTTTCATGTATTTCTTTTCATATTATCATATTTTTATCAATTAAATCCAAAATTCATGGTGTTTTCTATAAGTTGGAAGTGCCCAGCTTTTCATATGTTATATGTGTTACATATATCGTGTATTAAATGGGTGAGGGTAGGGTTGTGTATGTCTAACCAAGAACTGAACAACTTACAGCTTCCATAGCTCATAATATATAAATTGGTGTATTATCGTGTTTAAAATGGATAGTTTGGCCTTATATACATTGGATATTATATGGTGTGGTTTAATGGATTGATGAGAATGATATCAAAAGTTTAAATGTGGTGATTCATGGGATGTGCTAATTGATTCACTTATTTGGGAACATGATGAGTGAAAATCCACCTTACTATGGGTGAAATTTACCACTAGGATTCTGGATATAGAGGATCATTTGTATGATGCATATTATATTGACAATTAACAGAGGTGATGAAAAAGGTGTGGAAATAGGCAATTAGCGATGTTTCTCATTATGGTTACTGAGGTCATTGAGGTCATGTGTACAAAGTTCAGGTCCCATGAATTTGTTTTGACACCAATTTTTTCGGTGGTATCCTCCAGATTTAAGAAACATAGGGTAGATGATGACAATGTTAATTGATAAAAAAGAGGATACAATGTATTAGGCTATGGGTAGAGTGTGTGAGACTACTATATTTGAGTAGGATTCTCACTGTATCTATGTTATAGTTTGGGGATTATTAGTCAGACATGGTAAAGAACATGAGTCACAGTGTGTTGGGTTTTGTTAGGATATTGATATAGTTGTTGGTAAAAAGTTTTGAAACCTAGGGTTCTTATGATATAATACGTGGATGTGTCATTAGGGAATCATGATTTATACATAATGGTGATAATTTATGAGATGGAATGTGTTTCAAAGTGAAATAAAATTATATAGAAGGTCGAGGGAACTTCTGGTATGGTATATTATGTATGTATCTTCCCACATTAGTATTTTACAACCTAGGTAAAGTCTCACATAGGGATAGATAAGAAAAACTAGAGCAATCGGTGGGGGATTTTGATTGTTTTTTTGTTTATATCATATAATTGTATATGAATTTGTTATATATAGGGATATATTTTGTGGAAACCTACTAATTTTATACTCACAACCTACACATACCCTCTAGGATAGAAATTAACTTTATATCTCATGGTATAAGGGAAAAGGATTTTCATCAAGATCTTAGTGGAAATAAAGGTGTTGACGGTGTTTGATTTGGTTGATATGGTATTACCATAGGGTCGGGTGGTTCCTCAATGTCAGGATAGTGATTTATTTTTGAAATATCGGCTTCTCCCTCATGCCCAGCTCCCCCTGCCCAGCCCCTCCCCCTCCCTCATGCCCAGCTCCCCCCGGCCCACCCCTTCCTCCCCCTCCCCCAGCCCAACCCCTCCTCTTCCATATTTACTATATACCAATCAATGATGATGTTCATTGACATCCCAAGGCATATAATTTTTTTAGGAAAATAAAATACACCTGGAAGGTGTTTTAGTTTTTGGTGTCATGACTTAACTGCATAACAATATAATCATAAATCAATGACCGAAAGGGGAAAGGGGAAATGAGCACAGGTTACTTGCCTTTACTTGTAGTGAAATCATAGTCCTGATCACATTAACACCACAATTTTGTGCAGAGGTTTGAGGTATTTCCTCAAAATCAACTACAACAGCTTCGTAAGGCCCCTGTTTAGAATGGAACCAAACAAAAAAATATGAATCACTCCAGGAACTACAAATCAGTGCCTTTATGTTTAAAGAAAAAGATCAAAAGCAACTAAACCTTTTCAATGCCTTCAATAGATGAGCTATTTTTAATCAAAGTGGAGGACATAGTCATACTCTCCTGATGAACATCCTCTGCATGCCAAGTATATGAAAGAGAGATTAAGTCAATGCAGCCCCCTCCCCTCCCATCCCTCCATTTCACCCCCTCCAAAGCTTCCCCTCCCAGCCCCTCCACGGCACCCCCCCCCCCCCCACAACCCTCCACTACAGCCCCCCATCCCTCCACTGTAGCCCCCCTTCCCCCCTTCCCCTCCCATCCCCCCTCCCATCCCTTCACTATAGCCCCCCACCCCGCCACTGCAGCCCCCGAGCCCTCCCAACCTTCCCCTCCCTACACCCCAACCCTCCACTATAGCCCCCCAACCCTCCCAACCTTCCCCTCCAAGCCCCCCTTCCTAGCCCTCCACTGCAGCCCCCCAGCCCAGTCCTCCCCTCCACTACAAATGCCAAGATTAGATGGAGAGATAATAATAAACACACCAAACCATAAAAAAAAATATGGCATGTGAAAATTACTTAAATAATTGAAAAATAACAACCTTGATGAAAAAATATTATAAAATGCATTTCATTGCATAAATAAATTCACATACAAGCAGTCCACCAATAAAAAAACATTAAACTCCAACAAAAGTCTCTCGGCTAAGTCAAAAATGGAGGGGATTAATATCCCCCCCATCGCCATCATCATCATATTCATGTCCAGAATCATCATCATCAGCAACAACATCAGCAACAACATCATCAGCAACATCATCACCAACAACACCATCAGCATCATCATCAACAATCTCATCGCCAATAATAGCATCAACAAAATCCTCTACAACTCTATCTCCACCACCTTCATCGCCACTAGGACCTTCATGGGAATCTCCTGAGGCATTATTTAAAAAGTGTATTGATTCCATACATGAATGAAAAGTGGAAACAACCTCTGATGGTAGTGATTTACTCAAAACTGACATATCTTTTATAAAATGTTCATTCATTAGCTTACTTTTTTCACGCTCCACTAATAGTATTTTCTTTGTCGCAGCTAATTCAGAACACACACCTTCCAACTCACAGGCCTTAGAGGAGTCTTATGATGACCAATACCTAGAGGGGACAATGTTTTTTCCTGGTCTATAACTGACTCTTCCTGGATGCTCCACACCTAACACCTTACTCAAATGATCATTTGGCCCTAAGTTGTTAGCTTCCTTCTCTTCCATGGCCTCCATGGCAGACTGTTGAAATTATAAACATATTAAATTATAAATTGCGTATAAATGTTTGAAATATAAATAAACAAACTTACAATTTTATGTTTTGTTTGTGAATTAACTGCAGTTCCATATTTTTTTCCTACAAAAGCAAAATAATTTGGCACGAGGTACAAGAACTTCAATGCCCAATACAGCTTGCTGCATATGAGGAGTGCACAAATTTGGATTACAACCATATATGATAAATGAAAAAAATTGGATTGAAGTGAGTTTCAATAAAGACCTAAAAACATTGAGGTAAATGATAGTCATAACCAATTGGTGGTTTTCTGAAATGGTTTTTAGAAATGGTTTTCTGAAGTTGGTTTCAAGGAAATATACAACTTGTTTAGGAAAAATAGATAAGCTTTCTCCTAGTTAAGATGTGATTTCCAGGATACATATACTAACCAAGGTAAGGCATGAATATGTTATGATTACATGTTATAAATTAATACATTATTTTAATTCAGATGAACGTGCCAACCACTTCTCTTGGTCGGGCAATGTAGTGTTTCCCAATGTGTGTAGATATGTCATTTAATCTTTGTTTTTTTTGTTTTTCACTAACAATTCCTAAGAAACAAAAAAATAATACAAGTAATAAAAATTAAATTTTATATAAAAACCATTAAATATGGGTAGTACCTTATACTATTAAGTATTCCAATGTGCGATCATTTTTTGATATTGATTTTTTAGACAGTCAGGTTTTGTGGGTACACCCTCTAACTCAGTACCCACTCTGCTCCTCCAACCAATATGTAACTCATACTTTTAGGACCACCAATAATCTCCAAGATCACTCAACCTAGAAACTTTGGTAGCTTCACCATTAAGAAAGTTAAATCAACTATGCAACGAACATGTTAAGTCATATAAATACATTAATAATATAAATATAAATTTATCAAATTTCCATACCCATATCTGCGCCCATGCCCTATACTTGATGTCAGCACTGATATGTCTCCATGAGACCGATTCCACCAGAATGATATCATTACATTTGGCTAAAGAATCCATGAATCTTCTACAATCCTTTGCATTTTTACCTACCATTTGATTCTGAGAATTGTAATCCACCATAATCTAAGTTTCACGATTACAAGAATCCCACATTCGAGTTCACCCATTTCGCCTACTAGAAGATCCCACTAAATAAGATAAGAGGTTAAAAGAGAATAGTTAAGTGAAAATAAAATAGGAAAAAAGTGAAATGCTATAATTTGAAACATTTATAATAAAAAAAACTGATGCAGGCTCCTGAATAGGCTGTGAGGCATCTGTGGACTGTGCTGGACCATCATCCTTCAAAGGAAGTATCTATTCCACATCATGCTCTGACTGATATTCATGAATAGGAGTGGAAATTGAAGGAACAAACTCAGTATATGTAAGATGGATGGTAGGAAAAGGAGGTGGTGTAGACATGTCAGAATATGCATAGTAGGTCTGGGGATACATGAATGGATATGGAAATTATGCAGGTGAGAACATCGGTCGAGTCAGCGTGGACATGGAATGGGAAAAATAGGGTAAATGGGATGATGATGGCGATATGTATGGGAACATCCCAGGGGTCTCAAGTGGAGGGCAGACATGAGTGGTAGATGGGATGTCCAATAATGGGTCGGTGTGGGGAGTGGTAAGATGGGAGCTCCGCCTAGGTCTAGGAGGATCCCTACTCGGTCCCATACTGGGAAGAGGAAACTCTAGAGTTATATGTCCCTAAAAAAATTTGATCAAAAATATGAACTTCATATTATATGTAATGCAGAAGATAAATATTATAATTAATATACTCACTGAAGACAACTCACGCTCGCATATAATAGGATCAAAATCAAACAATCTATTCTTGCGAGCTTCTGTAGTTTTCTTCATAATCTGCATAAGAATGAAATAAATATTTTTTAGCAATATTTTTTACAAATAATAAAAACAAATTAAAAAATTTCATAACATATTTCAGTAAGAATAATTTAAAACCATGGTATACAATTTTTAAAACCACATTTTAAACCCTGTTTTCTGAATTGAAATAAATATAATTAAATGAAACGAAACCAAACAATACTAAAATAGAAATATCATTCAAAACTAAAACTAAATTAAAGTAATTACATTAGTACGGACATGAGAAACTCATGTCAAGGTAAACTGAATGAACTCTGAATATATATGGTTGCTTTTATATATTACCCTCCACTACCTTAGGTTTAACATCATCTCTCACAGTTGAAAAATTTGTGTCATCAAATACAATATTTTGGCTAACACCGATGGGGGTGTCAATGGTGACAATTTCATCCCCAACATCAAGAAAAATATGTCTTGGGATTACTTCATTAATGACACCGTAATCAGGTTTCAGATGATCTTTCACATAAAATACTTGTTTTTTCCATTGATGCCAAAATGTATAGTTCATCGGTATGCAGGAATCAACTCATGTCAATAACTCTAAATCCGCAATCATTGATAAATGTACCATATTGTGTCATTGAATAAAATCATTTACATTTCATCATAGTGAATCAAACTTGAGAGTAGTAATCCAATAATAATATTTTCTCAACCAGTCCATAATAATACACATCTTCATATCGAGGTTGAATATCTGATGCACTGGCATAACAATCTGTTCTAGCAGTTAATATAACGCCATCATGCTGCGTTCTCATTTTCACCACCTTATCAGTTGTAACAAATTTATATCTATTTATTATTAAAGATTTGCAGTCACGAACCAACGAATTGGGACCAAAATCCAACACTCTTAATTCTTGAGAAATGAATTCAGTAGGTAAACTCAATCCTGGAATACATATGAGTAATATAATTAAATATATATCTATATTTTAAGGTATTTAATGTAATGGTCATACCTTTGATTTCAACCAATCTGGGAACTCTTGGCTATACATAGCCTCTCTCCTTCTCAATGGTAAAGACCGATGAACTCTACTTATAATTTGTTTATGTTCTCTACATAAAATGACAATAAAAGTATAGGGTATATGTGATATGATCTCATATGAGATAAAATATATATATTCAAATTACTTACTTGATATAGGCATCAAACAAACAACAATTAAACAATACTGTACGATGTGCCATATTCTGCTCTTCAAAGCTCAATGTAACCAATGTATATGTCTTGACAATTCCACTTACTTGGGGAAGATATGGAAACAAGGGTTGAATTTCCTCATACTACTCATCTTCATTTCTCATTGGTTGATTATGTCTTGTGATCACATCAGAAAAATACATTGAACAAAAATCCATACATTCTTGGGCCATATAACTCCTCACAATGGAACCTTCAGGATAATTCTTATTTTGGACATATAATTTCATTGTGAACATATTTCTTTCAGTGGGATACATCCACCAAAAAGTGACTGGTCCCCCAAGAAGTATCTCGGTTGGATGATGAACTGTTAAATACAACATGCAAGTGAAAAAGGATGGAGGAAATGTTTTTTCCAACTCACACAGAATTAACGGTGACTGTTGCTACATTTTTATCAACAATGATTTGGATAACCTTTTAGCACAAAGGTCTCTAAAAAAATGATACAACCGAATCACTACTACCCATACATTATTGGATAGTAAATGTTGAATTTCTATTAGAATCAATTCATGAAGAAGGATGTGATAATCATGAGTTTTTAGGGATTTCAATTTCAAATGTCTTCTATTGACTTATTTAGATATGTTGCTAGAATATCCATATGGAACCTTGATATTCTCCAATATTTATAGAAATTGATCTTTCTCTTCTGGTGTTATCACATAAGAAGTACAAGGATCCTTCCATTCGTTTTCACCGATACAAAAAGGATGTAATTCTGGTCAAATACCCTAATCCAATAAATCCTGACAAGATCAGAAGTCATCTTTGGTCTTTACCTTAATAATCAAAAGAATTACAAGCAACATTTCACATATATGTTTCTCAATATGCATTACGTCTAAATAATTACATAACATATTAGTAGAAAAATATGGAAACACAATAAAATACATCTCCTTTTCCAATTGTAAGTGACTTCAGTATCAATATTTTTCCTCTTTCGAGATTTCAACTGACCTTTACCTAATGAAAAGATGAAATCTTTCAATTCATCAAGCACATCACTTCCTGACATACGTAGAAGTGGATCTTTAGTGTCAACATTATTATCAAACCTCCGATGATTCTTCTTGTATTGATGATCCATTGGAAAGAATCAGTGATGCCCCATGAAACTGAAACTACGATGATATTTAAGCCTTATAGATCATGTATTCTTCATACAAACGGTACATGATAGTATTCCCTTTGTGCTCCATGCAGACATCATTGCATTGGAAGGGAAATAATTTATGGTCCATAGAAGGGAAGCACGCATCTAAAACGTATTCTTTGAAGAAGAATAAAATGTCTGCACACCTAAATCCCAAAGTTGTTTCAACTCTTTTATTAAAGGCTGCAAGTAGACATGTATATTATTACCAGGATCTGAAGGTCCAGATATCAGTATACTCAAGAAAGTGAAAGGTTTTTTCATACACATCCTCGAAGGACGATTATAAACATGAATAAAAACCGGCCATGTGATATGAGCAGTAAGCATGTGACCAAATAGATTAAAACCATCACATGATAGGTCCAATCTGACATTACGCACCTCATCTGCAAAATCAGGATGTTGTGCATCAAATGTCCGCCATGCTAATCCATCTACAGGATAGACCACCTCATCATTACCTTTAATTCTATCAACATCGTGCCATCACATATTGACTGAGATTTCTGGAGACATGAATAGATTTTGATTTCTTGGAATCAATAGAAAGTGCCACATAAATTTATGTGGCACACGAGATGGTGTTCCATCTGCATTTTTCTTCCATCAAGATGTACCACATTCTTTATAGTCATTACAGTTAGCTGTTTCCTCCAAAAATAAACTACAATCTTTCAGACAAGCATGGACTTTATTAGTAGAAAATGAAAGATGTTTAATTAACTTCCATTCCATGTAATGATTTGAGAAAATATCTGCACCATCCGGAAGCACGTCCTTCCAAAATTTAAGAATATAATAAATGGCAGTATTAGAAATCCCATACATGGTTTTCCCTTGATTTAACCACATTAAAAATTCTGACTTGGTCATTTTAGTACATTCTTGATATACTGGAGTTCTGGCATCATCCAATAAATTTTTCACTCTATTAACGTCATCGTCTTCAGCATTTTCCTCAAGTGTACTGATATCATTGTCTTCTTTCACATGCATGCTATCTCTCTCGAAATGATGCACATATGGAAACTGATCAAATATCAAATTCTCTATGTCACCTCATTCATTTCATTTATGAACAGTCGAAGATTGACTCATCTCTCCATGGGGAAACCAAACATTATAGTTTGCTTAAAATCCAAATTTTGTTAAATGGTAACTAACTTCTTCTCATCTTAACCATGGTCTTCCAACACAACTATAGCAGGGGCACTGTATACAACCTCCATCTGACGCATTTCTAAATGAAATATCAAAAAAATTCTCTAAATTATTTTGAAATTTGGTTAAAATCTGATCGGTATGATACATCCAGCTTCTATCCATTCTATAATAAGAAAAATATTATCATTAAATCAATAATGAAAATCATATATAAAAAATTCCTTACAATCAATATTATTATTAAATTAATCAAAGCATATTAGTAGCTAGAAAAACATATTTAATGACAAGAGGAGTCCATGATTGAATAAGTAGGAAAAAGGGAGAAAGGTCTACCTTGAGATTTGAACTAACGAAAAATGTTAAAAAAGACACTCCCAAGTGGTCATTTATGGGGAATAAAAAAGAAAATTTCAATGTAAAATACTCCTTTATAGATATAGAGGCATTATACACATGGGATGAAAATTTTATTTTAATAATATGAATTCATAATTTTATAGATTATTTGGTAGGGGTTATTTGATGGGGAATAAAACATTAAATGAAAATAGAGTAGTTAAAACTTTAATGTTTTGGAATTAATATTGAAAAAATGTTTCAAGGTATCCTACAAATTTTGTACAACATGATTCTTAAAAGATATACTTTTTATGGATTCTATTGGAAATTTGGAATAATTTTTCATATGGAAAAGATATGTTTTTGAAAATAGACATCCTGATATACTTGGGAGTATTGAGAATCAATGTTTGGGGGTTTCAACCACTTTAAAAGAATAAAAGTTAGAAATGTGTTGTAAATTCTATATAGAAATCACATAACATGTTTGATATTCTTGAATAAGTCTATGGAAGGTGTGACCATCCTATTCATGATGAAAATGAATGCCTCATAATTATACCATCCTGAAAAAATTTGAGTTTTTATACTCAAAATCATAAAAATTAGAATAGAAAAGTGAAGGACAAATATTTAGTAGTTGATGTTTCACCCAATGTATCCAAAGGGGAAAGTCCATGGATCTTGGATAATGGATGTTTTTCTCACATGATAAACGATTTAAAAATAATCAAATCTATTGAAAAATGAAATGGATGCTTAGTTACCTTTATAAATGATGGGTCACCAAAATTAGAGGAGTTGGTTTAATTGTTATTGGGAAAGAGAAGCTTAAATAAAAAAACACTCTTTATGTAGATGGATTAAAACACAATCTATTAAGTGTTTCTCAACTTCATGATAAAGGATATATATTTTTTGGAATTATGGGTTATTGGTTGATAATATTGAGGATGGAAGAGTGGTTAAAAGAGGATAAGAGTACTAGAGGCAATTTATTCCTAGTGGGTGATGTTGAAAATTCATGTTATCTAATCATGAATGAAGAGAATGAATTACAGTACCATAGGGTTGGAAAAATATAAATGTTCTATTTTTTAAAAAGGATATGGAATATCTTTTTATTTTTATAGGAGATGATAAATGGAGAATATATAGAGAGTGTTCCTTATTTGGGAGACATAGGGAGTTGGCAGTAGAAACTTAGAGATGAGTTCATATGTTGTTCCCCATGCTTTTGAAAAATAAAAAGGATGAAATTGAAGATCCCTTGATTTTCAGAAAACATAACAAGTCTTAGAGTCTAAGATCCCTTATTATGTTAATTGATTAAGGGGGTGGTGATTGGATCTTAATTAAGACATTGATAGTATAGTGTTGATCTTTACTCTGAGGGTTAAATAATTAGAAAAACCATTATTCATTACAATAGTTCCGTGTTTAAAAAACATTTTTAGTGTTTGATTACTATGAAATTGTTAACAAATAAAATCCATTCAGGGATATTTAATGAAATTTTTATGTTTTATTTATTGGAATCATAATAATTGATGGGTAATAAGTGAATTCAAGACAAGTTTAAGAAAAATTAATAAAGAAAATCCATCAAATTCCATGTCTACATCATGGTTGTAACGACCCTAATTTTTATTTTAGAATTTACCATTGAATAAATTATATGTGTGATATTTCATAAAAAATAAACAAAATATTATTAGAAATTCAGAACTTTACATGTCCATAATTTTATCATTGGCCATTATAGACATTAGAGATGTAGTTGTTAGAATGTGATAATTAGAATTGGTGCATATTAAGGGTAATGATGAGAGATAATTTATATATAGGGGTAAATGATGGCCTCAACTAGTAGGAAGTAACATTTTTGAAACACAGTAATCTGACCTTGGGAGTGAAGTTTCATAAATGGGATTTTACCTTGACAAATTACAAGAAGAACATTAAGAATTGAGACTTGATTATAACAATAAAGTAATGATATGAAGGTGAGAGTATACATGTTGGAGAAGAATATTAATCAATTTCAAGTTATGGGTAACAATATCATTCATCTTATACAAGACAAATAATATAAGTGATGCTCCAAAATATCGTTAAAGACCAAATATAGTAAGTAAAAAGTAGGAAAACATTAAGGATTAAAAATCATACATCATTATTTTCTTAAGTAGAACCTAAAAATACTGTAGAAAATGACAATTTAGTAACCTAACCATATTACTATATCAAGACTATACATAATTATAATCCCACTTCATTACTTCATACCATGTTTTTTGATACATTCCCTATGAATCTAGGACCAAAATATCCTTATAATATTAGTTTCACTTACCATCATTCTCACCACAAACATGTCCATCTTGAAATGGAAGAGTTTCCAACTACCCATAAACTAACCATATCATCACCATCGGTCGTATCTTGAACCACCCCTATTCAAAAATATTGGCCCCTCAAGGAAATCTCCTTCCCCTGACTTGGGTAGTCCTAAGCATCCTTAGATGAGGTACCATCTGACCTTAACTCACAACCTCTATCAATTATCTAATTCGAGTCTGCAACTATCAAAGACTCAACATAATTCTTATTCCCGGAATAGCATTTTACATCTTTCCTCTTATTAGAATAAAAATAGCATGATAAATCATTACGACGGTCATCCTTAACAATACCAATGGATTGAAACCCTAAAAAAAGTGGGGTATCCTCATATTCAATTTTCAAACCGAAATCATTATCCATCATACAGAATGATACCTTCTCAATGTAAAGGGGGATTAGGTTCACTTCGACCAAGATATAAGAATAGAAGCCAAACTTGGATTCCTCTGTTTCTTGGTCCATTTTAATGGAAACACCCAGAGTAGCATCAATTTCATAGAGATGTTTTAAGACATAAAATCCTATAAATACCAAATTTTTTCAAACAAACCTAAGCCCTCGAGTTCATCACCTAAACAAGATTAAATCTGTGATCCTACTCTTACAAGAACACTATTCTAAGAATTAACACAATATATAAAATTAATCATGCATTTTTCTTTAGTTCATGATAAGAAAATAATATGTGAAAGTATCCACACCCCATAGTGATAAATTTTAAGTTTATAAAACCCTAAGAGTTCGCTAATTGATTGACTAATTTCGGTGTATTCTATAACTTATTTCCAAAAGGATGAACTAGCTAGGAGTTTACCAAATACTAATAGATATTGAATCATTTCAAAATTACATCATGATTCACAGTAAGAAGTAAAATATTACCTTGTTTAAGAGGTGAAGTCCGAGATGTTGAGGCAGAGGTGAAGGTCGAGAGGTCCTGGTCGGGAGCTGGTAGGCAGAGCTAGGAGGCAGAGCCGGGAGTCAGAGCTGGGAGTTGGAGACTGGGGAGGGGAGTCAGAGAGGGGAGGAGAGGGCCGGGAGGCGATGGTCAGGGAGGGGAGGATAGGTCTGAGAGTCGAGGGTCTGGGAGGTAGGGCTGAATCGGGGGAGCACGATGGAAGTTTAAGGAGGAGCCCGATATTTAGGGTCTGATGGAAGGTTGAATACCCACAGTTTTAATAAAACCGTGGGTATATACAACTAAAAACAATCTATCCCCACTGTTCTTTAAACCATGAGATATATGCGTGGGGATAAACCCCATTTCTAGTAGTTTATATTATAGGATGTTATGTATTAATGATGGAATAATTCTCTAAAAATATAATCCTAAAATTATCCCCAATGTGAAATAAATTAAATTCTTGAATTTACTCATGATTATGAAGTGTTTAAGGCAGAGGTCTTATAATTTTCTATTTTGGTTTATTACCCATGTATTTTTTTCCATTTACTCTATAGGTTATACATTGTTACTCATTTGTGGATCATTGCATTTATTATATGTGTTATATATTATATCAATTTTTTATTATATCACATGCATTATTTTTATCCCATATAGATAAGTGTGTTTGTGTACAGCTGAATTAGGCTAAATCTTTCCATCAAGTGTGATATTTATACATGGTGGTAGTCATTAGACCCCAGCCTATTTTATGTGGGATTGGGGTGGAACACCCATCTTACTACTCACACAAGTAGGGAATCTATTTTATGGTTTATTTAAAAGTGGTATAAGACTTGTATTGTATTAGAGATGAATTTCAAATTCAAGTATCATATGAGGATTGTTTTGGGAATTTAGGAAAACTATTATATGGGGTCTCAAATTTAGATTTAAGGCAAGGTAACCTTATGCTAGTTTGGTTTTTGAAATATATATTCACAAGGACTTTGATAACATAAGTTTTGACTCAAATTTATAGGGAACCAATTACATGAAAAAAGTGAAAAATACATGCATCATATGTGAATTGATTATTGATTTTCATGTCCTTGTGTAATCTCCCCATATATTATTAAATGAACATGGTTCATATTGTCCACTACATGATTACATAACATATAAAACCATCTAGAACCCTATGGTAGGGTTTAGATATTCCTATAACAGTGATCGAGCCACTGATAATAAACCAACGGAGTAACGGGGATTTTATTTATAGACATAATCATTAAAACTCCCTACTGAACATGGGGAGAGTAGTACCTCCATATTTAGTACATTGAGAAAACCCACCTTCCACATCACATATAGATATTCCTCCACCTATGAATTAAAAAATCATTCTAATGGGATATTATGAGGATTTCTATTTGTTTATTGTGATTTATGAGTTCCAATGATAGAGAACACTCAGGTTTTTACGCGAGCTTAGCCCTTATAATAATGAATACTGGCTGTAAGAGGTGACATATGTGTTCCAATAGTTTAGGAAACCCATAAACCAGATGGTTATTTTTTCATATATCCTTCTTATGGTGCAATATATCATTGGTGTAACTTGATCATTTATACCCACAATGAGATGATTCTTCCTTGGCTAGAGTTTTATCACCTATCACAAGAGCATTATTACCTAGATACATTATAGTATTTATAAATTCAAGAGATATTGTATTTATAGTATGGATCATTTTCTATTAAAGAGTACACATAAAGGTTCACTAGGATCATAAGGTATTCTATCGATATGATTTTCTATAGATTATTTTTTGTTTGAAAGTTTGAGTGTGGAGTTACTAGATACATCCAATCCAGTTTTACCCTATGAATACAAAACCTTTACAGGGTTATAGAGAGATATTTTGTGATCAAGAGATTATTATATGAGTGATAAAAGGTATAAGGTCTTAGTGATAGTCATATAAGAGCATAGTCATCTGCTATTCCATTTCAATGATAATCTTTAGGATTAAGACACTAGAGGCATACACACATGTTGTCCCTGACCTGAGGATCAATAGATCAGAAGTCACATAGAGGATCCATTTATCTAGGTGACTAGGTTTTTCATGACATTGGAGTATGATGATATATAGATCATGAATACCATACTTAATGCGTAGTATATGTATTTCAGGCAGTAGGTAGACCTCAATGATAGAGGTAGTGATGCAATCAGAGACCTACCCATGGTATATAAGATAGTCCTTGGGGATGTAGATATGACTTAGGAGATAAAAGTGAACTATGAGGAGGATATTGAGAAGGATTTCACTATAATACACTTCCACCACATCCACACTAGGTAGTACATGCTGGGATCAAGGATTTGGAAATCAAGGATATGTTTAGATGTTTGTGATAGAGGGTTATGACTAGGCAATTCCTGATATGTTTTGGGGTATGATTTGTGTCATTTATACACTAGTAATCATACTCATAGATATTGGAAAAAATTATTACTTTATAATTGAATCCCTATTTCAAGATCTAGAAATCTCGATAGAGACCCTTACCCAACCTATGAGGTTAGATACTCCCACTAGAAGTGATCACATACTCTCCCAAATCTTCTAAAGATTTAACCTCTCAATAAGTATAGAGAGATTTTCATGGGACCTCATAATTTCATAGATGAATCCTAATAATATCATCCATAGTACACAATTTTTATCCCCAATTTATGTCTAAATAGACCACTACCATTAAAGAGTGGTATAATATTGAGTAGATGAATTGAGGTTTTATTTTGTGGGTGAGTTGGATATTCTGCTTAGGTGAGTGAGGCTTGTCTGTAAAATGTTTCTATTGATGAACCATACATCATAATTATTGGATTTTTGCCTACTGTATTCTTTAAGAAATCAATATCCAATAATAATGGAGGAGTATATAGATTTTTTATAGAGGTTGTACCTTCCATCCCCCTCAGTGGAGGATCAACTTCTGTATTGATCTACACTTTAAGACAAATCCAATATCTTTTTTATTTTATCATATAGATTATAATGAGATCTAATGTCTAAAGTTACTATTAGAGGACCTTATTAGAAGGGTTTCATTAGGCCTAGTGTACCCCATGTACAGATCTGATATTATTCACCAATAATAAATATGGTATATTAAGGCTTTATTTTGACTATACATACCTAAATCAAGTGAAAATAAATAAAAAACAATCTATAAAGGATCAATGGACTCTTAAACCAACTAGAAAGAGTGAAGTGGTTATAAAAGAATGATATTAGGTTATACTACAAATAGATTCAATATTTCAAGGAGGATATCAAAAATACTTCATTCAATTGTGGTTACAACCATTGTGAGTTTCTATTGACGTCCTTATACATGTCAAACACTATGGATATGTTCACGGTCCCCATGAATTATATTTATTAGCCATTAATTGACTAGTTTTGAGTGGTATTCATTGATAAAATCCTTATATATTTAGTGTCATAGGATGATCATGCTCAACAACTTAGGATTTTCCTAGAATTATTATGAGAGAACTAGTTATATAGAAATATCATGAAGTGTTGAGACTATATTTGAGAGGTCCGCTTCTTGGGATAAATAATTTCAGAAGGTGGAGTAACTATAGATATAGAAAAGGCCATGATAGAGATTTATTGATATCCAAACATGATCATTTTAAAGGTATAAATATTCATTGGTTTGTTAAGATACTATTATAGATTTTTGGAGGAATTTTATAGGGTTACATATCCAATGAATTCCCTTAACCAATTGGGGAAACCTTTCATTTGGTATAAGAAGTGTCAAAAATATTTTTAGGATCTAAGGTGGAGATTAATGAGTACACAAATTATATGTTTTTAGAGGAAGGAGTTGAGTATATTGCCTTATAAGATTCCTACAGAGATATGCTTGGTTCCCTTTTGATTTAGAGGCATGCAATGAATTATTGTGGGTCAAGATGGTTTATAAAATATGAGTAAAACTATGAAAACTATGATTTAGAAATAGTATCAATAATATTCAACTCAAATACTTTCATAGAATACATTCTTAGAGAGAATTTCATAGTTTACATGGACCATAAGAGCCTTATGTACATCTTCACCCATATAGGTCTTAATTTTAGGAAAATTTAATGGTTGGAATTCCTACAGGACTATAAATTTGAGATTGAGTGTACCCTAGGAAAGGGAAACATGGTGGAAGTGTAATAACCAAATCTTTTTTAAATGAAATTCCATTTTTAAAAGAATATGTTACTTATTTATGTAATGTAAACATATAAAATAGATACACTACTTTGGTTGTATTGGACCATTATAAGTTATATCCTAACGGATTTAAAATACCATTAAGGATCATAACCATTAATAATATATTTTTTAAATACTAATTATATGATTAGTATATTTATTGGGTTATAATAAAGTCCAATTGATGTAGATAGAAGAAATGATGGCCTCGACCAGTAGGATCATACCCTATGAAGGCCATTTATCAAAGCTTAAAAGGGAGATTACATCTATAGTATTTTCCCATGATCAATCCCAAGATTAGATCCAATAACTAAATTATGAGAAAAACCATTTACAAGATAAATTCAGGATCATTGAGATCTCAACCTAAACCATGTTTTTCGAACAACCCCATGAGAATATCACTATCGTGCAACTTACACTTAGGGTGTTTATTGGTGTAATAATTGGTTATGTATCTCAAATATAATAGTATGATTACGTATACTTTATTTCCTATAAATTAATGATTATATTTTTTTTATTGTTTTTAATTTTGAAAATGTTATGTAATGAGTTTGACAAAAATTATATTTTAATACGAAACAACTCATATTGTTTTTTGGGTAATATGTAATTTCAATTTAGAAATTCATTTTTATGAATAAATGAATTAAATTTTATTTTAATAAAATATTTTTATTAAATATTATATATTTAATATAATGATAAAATTATTATACGAAGTGAAAATTGATTTTTATAATCACTAGAAAAAAAATCACTATAAAAAATGAATATTTTACATTAAACATCTATCATAATTTATATGTTTAATTTATAATATTTATGGATTTATTTTTATAAAATAAATATTAATTTTTGAACCAGCATGATTAAATTATGCAATAGTGATTTTTTCATAATTTTCTGAGATAGTTGATTTTTTGGGTAAAACTAAAGTATGGTATAAATATATGATATGTATTATGAAATCATAATGACCCAAAAGTGATGTAATATATTCCATAAAAGGGATCAAAGACCAATTTAGTATTTAAAATTACAAAAAAATTAATTTTTGGTTATTTTATTAATTTTATAAACCCTTTATGAATCCTCCTAAAAAATATTATATTCTTTGTTTTTAAAATAAATTATTTGTAAACATGACTCACTTCCACATAACCAAGGGAATTATTTTAATTTTAAAAATTAATGGCATAAAAACACTCCTATTTTGAAGAAACAATTTTAGAAAACCCATAGGATTATTTTTGGTTTTGATTACTTTATTGTATAGCATCCAAAACCTATGTTTGAAAAGTAATAAAGAACTCCCCTCTCTTTTCCTATATAAACCCACCCAAGATCCAATTACTATTCACTAAAAATATTATATCATTACTATAATAATCCATTTAATATATACAGTCATAAAAATGTTCCTCCAATCACTCCAGAATCTCTTACCATGATTTTAGAAACATACACTAAAGGTAAGAGATATTTTTCTCTTCTTTTCCATTCAAGAACCTTCTTTATAATTAATTTTTTTAATCTTAATTAGTTTTATTGAAATTACATTATAAACATAAATTTAATATCAAATTTATTTTATAATAATTATATATCATTTATCACATATTTTTATGACCTTTACCCAAGCCAATACCATGATGAAAGTAAGGGATACTCTCCTTATCCTCTTTATTCATACACCTTCTATATGAAATGCCTTTTGTATTTAAATTCCTATTGATGGGATAATATTTTATATATCCCACACACATACCTTATTATTTATAAGTTATTAGATACCCCCTTTAAATCTTATTAATCCCTCCCATGATTCATTATTTTCCCCAATTTTACACCATAATTATCCTATGATTTTCTATGACAAACTTTTACTCAAGCACCCTTTTTTTCTAAGGCCTTTTTAATTAATTTTTTTTATTTTTTTATTATATTAAATATATCTATTTATTACATTATTATTTATGAGGGATTATATACCCCTTTCACTCTTATTAATCTCTCCAATGATTCATCAAGTACCACCTTTATGCTTCCAAAATTATCCTACGGTTTTTATGCCAAACTGATGTATTGTGAATACCATAACCATTTACACTAAAGGGTATTAACCTAAACATATATATCCTTATATTATTTGGGAATTACATTTATTTATTTCCAAATCCATAATCATGAGATTAAATGGGATGAAATATGATCCTATGTTTAATGATCGATGCAGAATACTTATGCATGTACATGATATGAAAACAATGGGTGCACCTATAATTATATAGTACTCTAATGAATTGGGTAATGTTTTAGTCTCATGGGATGTAATATATTAGATTATAGAGTAATCGTAATCCATTATTATCATTTTCCACCATTTTATGATGTCTTTGTAGTTATCCTTGGACAATATTTATGATTTCATGTTTAATGTTTTGTCCACATTCCCATATTGCCTTTATGTTATCATTGTATATCATTATTTGATATTCATGTGTATGATTCTTGACCATTTTGTGTTCCATTTAAATAACTATTTACTTACATGTAATACTTTCATTATATTCGTCTTTGTTTATTCCCAAACTGGGCATTTAACCTCACCCCTTTATTATGTATGTCCCCATGTAATCCCATCATGTTTTAAGATAAAAGAAATTTTTTGACATGTTAAGAATTTTTTGAATAATTTTGTTATATCCATGTATCAAGTTGATGTTATATATAATTTATTTCCTATATAAACTAGGATACATGATCTTTTTGGTTTTAATAATTGTGTTTTTATGTAACAAATCATGAAATAGAGTGTATTAATGACAAGGGTTTTCATAGTTGGTATTAGAGGATATTCTAGTTATTTTTAGGATTAGGATTAGAAAACTCTAGAAAAGGCCTTAGGGATAGTAATAAAAAAATAAAACATCCTTATATTTTATTAAAGTATATATTAAGTTCTTTCCATGAAAACAGATATCTATCAAAATACTAAAAGTGGATGTGGCTTGGGCACAAAGGTACCTTGAGGTTATAATCCTAAAAAAGGTTCATTGAGATAGACTTGATCATCACCTAGTACATGAAAATGGGTCTTACTATACACCTTGTTTGTGAATCCTGTGGTATATGCTTTGGTAAATACACATTCTCATTTGAAACCATTATTATGGGAGAAAACATTATGAGTTATCCATTTAATAATTATGGTTTTCCATTTATGTGTTTAATATTTTTGATAATTATCATCCTTATGTATATTTTGTATAAAGTAAATGACTATAACAAAAATAAAATAGTGAATGTTAGGATTATTGTCTAATGTTCAATATTATCAGGGTTTTATGAATTATTTTATATCTCTCAAGGTTAGTAGATCTATTCAATCACCATAGAAAATAATATAACTATATCTATCAATTAAAATGGTAAATGGAGAAATTATTCTGTCTAAAGTATATAACTACTCCTCTGTTTGATTTTTTGGGCTAAACATCCCAGATAACCTTTTAATACTACATTTAGCATAATTTTATGTAATTCTAGGAAGGTATTGGATTTACTTATATATATCCCACATAAATTTATATGTGAATCAAATTACCTTCTGTATCATGAATCACCCATTGATTCTTTAAAATTGAAAGGAGGAGGATCAATCTTACTTGGTATCATCATCTCAAGATTGGATATTATTTGCATATGAGAAAGTAAAGCTATCTCAAATAATTAATACTATGGAAAATACTATCCTGGAATAAATTCCCATTGTGAGGAAATACATGATGTGTTTTATGATTAATTTCTTGGTCTTTCTCTTAGTCATGAGGTTATATTTTCAATCAATCTTATACCTGGTATTTTCCAACATCCATGAATCCAAATAGAATGACCATTTTTGAACTTGAGGATATAAAGAAGAAACTATAGGAGAATCCAGGTAATGGATTCATACACTCAATTATTTCAACATAGGGTATGAAGGTCCTATTCACTAAAAATTAGGATGATTCAATGAATCCTTTAATTGATTATCATGAGATAAACAAGATTTTGGTAAATAAAAGGTATCATATAACATTGATTGATGAATTTATTGATCATCTATGTGGATACCATTATTTATCTAAGATAGATCATTGGTAGGGATATTATTATGTAATGGTGAAGAATAAGGATACCCCAAGACTGATTTTCATACAAGGTATATGCACAATGAGTTCATAGTTTTTCAATTTGGACTCACTAATACTCCAACAATCTTCATGTATTTGATGAATAATGTCTTTAGGGATTACCTCAACAAGTTTTTGTTAGTATTTATTTATCATATTCTTATCAACACCAAATTAAAGGTGGAATATGAAAATCATTTTAATATTGTATCGAGGACCTCACAGAAAGAAAATATGTATGTAAAAGATACTAAATGAAAGTTCTATTTGTATTAAGTTATGTTCCTAGGGCATGTTGTCACCATAAAAGGGATATTTGTGTATTCTTGAAAAATTTATATGATTGAAGTGTGGCCTATACCAACCTATATGATGGAAATCTATAGTTTCCTTGGATTATCCTAATATTATCAGTTATTTTTAAGAATATTCTCATGATTTTTAAGTTCCCTAAAAAAGATAACTCACAAAAGAATTAAGTTTGTCTAAAATGATGAATGTGAAGAAGTTTTTAAAGAGATAAAAAAGAGGATAATCAAAACACCTGTACACACATTACCCACTAGTGGGGAAAGAATTTTGATATAAAATGATGCATCAAAAAAGGAATGGGGTTTAATACTCATATAAAATGATAGAGCGATATCCCATGATTCCCGTAAAATAAAGATAAATGAGAAAAACATCCCAAGTCATGATCTATAATTGGATGCAGTGATCTTTGTGTTAATTATTTGGTGACATAATATTTATAAGGAAAAGTGTGATATATATATGGACCATAAAAAACAAAAGTATAAATTCACACAAAAGGAGGTGAATATGTGGAAACTGAGGTGGTTAGAGCTTACTAGGGGTTATGATTGTTCAATCCATTACCAACCTAGGAAAGAGAAATAGTGGATGATTCTCTGAGTATAATTGATCCCAAAAATATATCAATGATAAGGATTTGAAGGGATCTAATATTATTATACAAGAAAAGTATGGATGTTGGCATAACAAAATGATCTTCATCCTACCTTTCTAAAATAAATTCTAAAAAATATATTCTTGAGAGAATCAAGGTGGTTTAGAAAGATTATGATTTTCTATAGAATAAAGTATAAAATATTCCGGAGTTTAACTTTTCTGAGGACCGTGTTATAAGGTTTTGAATCCAAATATATGTCCTATCAAAACAAAAACTGATGAGGGAACTTTTTTATGATGCACATAGTTAATAATTTTCTATTAAACTAGGAATTACTAAGATGTATATATATTTGAAGTAAAATTTCTCATGAGATAACATGAAGAGAGAGATTAAATATTTTTTTATGTCAATTCGTGGTATACCCTCATGTTAAAGTGAAATTTAAAAAGTCTAATTTTATGTTACAACCATTTCTTGTACCAGTATGTAAATGAAAAAACATAAACATGTATTTTTTCACAGGACTCCCTAGTACACCTAAGGTAAATAATTCCATATGCGTGGTAGTTGATCACCTTTCCAAGTGAGTGAATTTAATTTATATTAAATAATATTTCTCTCTTGACTAACTCTCCAAGACATTGATACCTGAAGTTTTAAAACAACTAGGAGTGATAATATCTATGGAATCCAATCAAGATCCAATGTATACCTAGTGATTTTAGAGGATCGTTCGGTAATAATTAAATACATAACTGAACTTCAATACTAATTATTATCCATAGATGGATGGAAAATATAAAAGGACCATTCAAACTCCGGATGATATGTTGAGATCATGTTCAATATATTTACAAGGATGTTGGGATCAACACCTTCCCATAATAGAGTTCTCATATAACAATAGTTTTCATTCAAGCATTCAAATGGATCCCTATAAGGATCTATATGGGAGGAGTTGTCGAATTTTGACATGATGATATGAAGTCAGATAGAAGAATCTTAGGATACCTAATATTTTCCAAGAGAATACAAGAAAGCTCAATCCATTCAGCATCATATGAAATCTATACAAAGTCAGTAAGAAAGCTTTGCATACAATCATCGATGATACTGGAGTTTGAGGTTGGTGATAAAGTGTTCCTTAATATATAAATTTGGATGAAATACTAGATGTTTTTAAATTAGGTAAATATTATTCCTAGATACATCGTCTCCATTGAGATCATCGATCAAATTGGAGCAGTGGACTATTGACTATCACTCCCACATATCCTATCTCAAGTACATGATGTGTTCCTTGTATCCCTCTTAATAAAGTACATAAAATAAACCTAATGGGTACTTAATTTAGAGGTGGTAACATTGGATAATTACCTTTCATACGAGGATAAGCTCGGGAAGATCTTAGATTCTAAGGACAAAGTTCTATGAAACAAGACAAATCACCTGGTCAAAGTGATATGGAGAATCCAAAAGTTTGAGGAAGTGACTTGGGAATTAGAATAGGTTATGAAATAGAAGTACCCTCATATGTTATAGTATATGAAATGAAAATTTTTGGGGTGAGATTTATAAAGGGGTAATGATGTAATGACCTGAACTTTTATAAAATAAATACCGTTTTAAAATGAGTAGGTGCCTAATTTAGGTAATATAAATATAAAAACACATGAGATACATTACTTATATTGGATCATTATAAGTTATATCCGAATGGATTTATAAGACCTTGAATAATCATAACTATTAATAATATATCCACAAAATAATTTTTATATTATTAATATATATATTGGGTTGTGCTAAACTACAATTGATACAATCAAAAGAAATGATGGCCTTGAATAATAGGATTTTATCCTATGAAGACCATTTATCAGTGCTTTGAAGGGATATATAATCATTATGATTTAACCATGATCAATCCCAACTTGTGATTCAATAACCAAATCATGAGTAAAACTATTTATGGAAGATGTTCAGGATCACCGAGATCACAACCCAAACCATGTTCGCAGAACCACCACCTGAGAATCTCACTGTCACACACCTTACCCTTAGGACATTCACTAGTGTAATAAGGGGTTATGTATCCTGACCATAATAGTATAAATATGTACATTTTATTTAAAATAAATCAATTATTACATTTATTCCTTATTGTTTTTACTTTATAAATAACTAAGTAATGAGTTTGACAAAAATGAGATTTTAATACAAGAAAACTCAATTTTTATTTTTCGGTATTATGGAATTTAAATTAATAAATTAAATTTTATGAATTAATGAATTGAATTATATTTTAATATATTTCATTAAATATTATATATTAAATATAAATTATAGTATTATTTTACAAAGTGAAAATGTAATTTTATAGGGGTTAGAAAATAGTTATTATTAAAAAGTTGGTATTCTACAATAAATTAGGATTTCAATTTAAAAGTTTAATTTATAATATTTATATAATTATTTTGATAAGATAAATATTATTATTTGAGTCATCATGTACAAACTATATAAAGGTTAATTTTTTATAATTAAAGAGACATTTGCATTTTTGGGTAAAAAGGAAATTTGATGTAAATATACAATATGTATTTTGAAATCATAATATACCATAATTTATGTAAAATATATTGTAAAATTTATCCCAAAGAAATATATTTTCACTTTAAGATAATATTTTTTAGGTTATTTTATTAATTTTATAATCCCTTTATGAATACATCAAAACCTATATTGTATTTTAAGGTTTTAAAATCAATTATTTTTAAACATGATTCACCTCAACATCATCATGGGTATTATTTTAATGATATCAGTTCATGGCCTTATAAAATAATTAAATACACTTATATTTGGAATAAACCATGGGTAAAACTTCATTAAGGTTTGTTTTATTGATTACATTAATATATAGATTCCAAAACCTATGTTTAGAAAATAATAAAGAACTCCCTCTCCTTTCCTATATAAACCACTGAAGATCCCATTACTCTTAACTAAAAACCATATTAGCATTAATATACCATTCCCTTTCCAATATAGAGTCCTAGGTTCCCCCACACTTTCAATAATCTCATCCTAATTTTTTGGAAACACCCTCTTAAGGTAAGAGATATTTGTCTCTTCTTTTCCATTTAGGATCTTTCTTTGTAATTAGAATTTTGAATATCAATTGGTTATGTTGACATGTATTTATAAACATCCCTTTAATGTCCAATTTATGTTCTAATAGTGATTTATTTTTATCCCATTTCTTTATAAACTTTTCCTAAGCCATTACCATACCTAAAGTAAGGGATACAATCATTTTTCTTTTTATTCAAGCACCTTTTTTATATAATACATTTTGTATTAAAAGTAGTATTAATGGGATGTTATTTTAAATATCTATGTTACTACACTTATTATATACAAGATATTATATTAGCCTTTCACTATCATTAAGTACTCCCATGATTCATTATGTACCCCCATTTTTCTACTGAAATTATCCCGTGTTTTTTACATGCCAAACTTTTATTCAGGCACCCCTTTTGTCTTATGCCTTTTTAATTCCCAATTTTTCATGTTGGATTATATTATTAAATACAACGGTTAATTATATTATGATTTATAAGTTATTGTATACTAGTTTAATTCTCATTAATCTCTTCCATTATTTATTACGTACCCTTGTTATGCTACCAAAATTATCCTTTGATTTTTACATGTCAAACATTTTTATTGTGAATACCATCACCATTTACACTCAAGGGTATTAAACTATAAATAACTATGATTATTTTATTGGGGAATTCCATGTATGTATTCCAATATCATTAATCATTAGATTAAATTTAATGAAATATTTCCCTATGTTTAATGATCTATGAGTCACACTAATGGATGTACATGATATGAAAACGATGGGTGCATCCAAAATTATAAATAGATCCAATGCATTTGGTAATGTTTTAGTCTCATGATACTTAATTTAAGGGATTAGGGATTAAACCTAATCCATTATGGTAGTTTTAAAACATTTTAATATTTCTGGGTGGTTATCCTTGACCCATGTTTATGGTGTCATGTTTAATGTTATTTCCACATTCCCATGTTTCCTTTATGTTATCATCATATATCATGATTTGATATTCCTTTATTATGCTTTTATCCCATTTAATTTCCCATTGAAATTCCTATTAAATTATATGTAATCCCTTAATCATGTCATTCTATGTTTATTCCCTTACGAGACTTTATAACTCCCCATTTTTATGTATGTCCCCAAGTTATCCCATCCAGTTTTAAGAGGAATGGAATATTATAACATGTTAAGGAAGTTTTAAACAATTTTTTTCTATCCATGTATCAATTTGATGTTCCATGTACAATATTTTTTAAATACACTAGGATTTATTATATTATGGGTTGTACTAATTATGTTTTTAAGTAATAAATCATGAAATAATGTGTATTAAAGATAAGGGTTTTCATCGGGACATTCTCTTAGGTTAAAGTCTCATGCTATGTTTTTAGATGAGATTTCTGAGTAGTTAAACCCATTTAAATTGTAATTAGGGATTTAAGGAGATGTAGATTATCTTACATTGATGTTGGTAACCCCTATAATTCATTATCATGCTACAGAGTCCCAGTTTGGTGAAATAAACCGTGAGGTCCTACATAAATAGATATCCATAAGTGATGTACTCAAAGAATTTTTCAAAGGTGGGTAGAACATTAATATTTTTAGTGGGAATATGATGGTTCTAGTCATGTTGTACGAGGAGGTGTTAAGGGATTTCTATATATCACCATTAGTGGAATATCTGGTGTGATAAATTAGTACCAACCCCTTGATATTCTAGAGTGTATGTGGGATAAAATATTTGGTGGATTCTGTGAAAATACTTCCATAATAATCAAGAGGACCTGAATATATCAACGTGATCATCGAACCATTGAAAAAGTCATACCACTTCCACCCTATTTAGTCATTGAGTTTAATGTAGAACATGGGACTGTTGTATGTGTATGATATTATCTGATTACATGGGGTACCATTGATGATAATTTTAAAATGAGATGATTGATTTATATACTTATTATAGGGGAGATATTGAATGTATTTGAAACTCAATTATCAATTTTTATGGAATTCCATCCTCAGATAGATAGCTAAACTGAGTGAACTATTTAAGCTATCGAGGATATGTTGAGGTCTTACGTGTATGATTTCATATATAGTTGGGAGGATTAATTTTTATTAGAATAGTTCATGTAAAATAATATCTACTACAACACTATTTCCATGACACTTTATGATACCCTATATGAGAGACCCTACTAGTCACCCCTAGGCTAGGAAGAGTTTAGAGAGACATCCCAGATAGGGTTGGAGTTATTACGAGTAATGAAAGAAAAGGTACCAGAGATCCATGTGTAAATGAGTATTGATCAAATCCATGATAACACCTAAACATACAAATGATATAGGAATTTTTTATAGTGACCCAAATTTTTAATACATGACCAATAAGTTATTTTAATGATAAACCACATAATAACATTACAAATCCAGGATCCAAAGGTTTAGTATCGTTGGAAAATTAGGATCACACAGAAATTTTACATAATAAAACATAAAAATTTATCAAAATAATTCTTATTTATCCTTTTAAAATATTGTATTCTACTTTGTACATGTAATCACCTAAGGATATACATCAAAAAATGGAAGAGAAAAAATCCTAGTAAGAGGATGAATAAGGGACATGAATCTATATAACATGGGTGATAAGAATCATCATTATCATATCATAAAAATTTGATCATAATTAACATCATGTGGGAAACATGTGATAAAGTCATGTATTTTCAAAATTCAAAAAAAATGAAATATCATGTCTTAGTGGTCAAATACCACACATAGTTGTGAACAAATATAACATCATTTTCATGCATAACATATGTGCATAATCATAAAATCATCATTTTGAAAAAATATAGAATAATGTTTATGCATGTTACACATTATCTTAGGAGATACATGACATTACCCAATGCATTTTATGACTATATAATATAGGTCCCACCCATAACATAATAATATTTACATAATCATTCATGACACATAGAACATATGACAATCAAAGTCATGAAATAACACATGTAAAAGAATGGGTTTTATAAGGATTTCATCAATCCAAATTTCATAAATAAACTTTTGGTTACCAAATGACTAATGGAATGAATATTTGTAATATACATCCTCATTCATGATTAAATAAGAAACAACTCAAGATTAGATAAAAATATGATTTGGAGAGAAAATTTATTTTGAGATGGATTAAACATTATTTTTGAATGGATGAAAACATGAATATACCCTAAAGAAAATTTATTAATATAAAATTGATATTTATGAAATGTTAGTAGAATATCCATAAATAAATTTATATAAAAAATGATAACCCAAAGAAAGTGAGTTGGGTTTGAGAAACCAATTAATTTATGTCCTAATGAATTATGCACTTTCACTTAAAGTCCCAAATAATTAAATTATTTTAATTAATTACTTAATTAATAGCATATTTGATAGTTATTTAATTTAATGAAATTTTATAATGTTCATTTATGGAAATTTTTATGAGTTATAGAGTTCAATTTATTTGTTTTAGGAGCGGTCATTTTAATGGCGGGTTTACTTGTGTATAATTATTGAAGATATTTTAAAATGGGAATAGAATTAATAGAGTTAAATTATATTATATTAATTTACTTCCATATGTTTAAATGGTCCCATATATAATTAGTTTTTTTGATTAAGGATGATTCATTTGATAAAATATTGATAATAAAAGTTTAATTTATTTTGGATGTTTTCCCACTACGACATTCTAGTTTCATTTTATTTAATTTTATGTCCATATATTAGTTACAAAACATGAAATAGGTTTTCATATAAATATTAAGATCTTATTTAACCATAATAATTGTTTTATGACCATCCTTTATGGTGGTAATGGAATCCCAAAAACATTATCCACAGAGATGCTAAATTTCCATAATTTGGACAATGATTCAGTTTCCTAGAATAAGAGAAGATGAGAAAAGATGTAGAAGAAATATATTCCATTAGGAATATAAAATTAAAATATATACATGATACTGGAGTTATTAATATTTTTTTGATGAAGGAATTTAGGAGAACATAGAATAATAAATGGAATTAAAATAGATGGTTTGAGAAAGCCACATCATGAATATAACCTCCATGAAGTGCCCCTTAACAAACTTAGAATTGGTATTTTGTTGACAATAGAAGACCATAGAAATGGGGGAGAGGATTGGGAAGGTAATTGTTAAAAATATTGAAAATATACAAGTCTTATAAGTTGTGAGGATAAGGGGTGATATTTATAGGGAGACGAGAGGGGTAATTTTTAATATTATATTCATTCGTTTATTATTTTGGCACAAGGCTATAATTAATGTTGATTATTAAAACTAAATATAGTAAATGGTTAAGGATTTTTCAAAACAATGGGTTATTACATCATTAATTACTTAAAAATTATTATATTTAACTTATAATGTTAAATACTAAGAATTAACACATTTCACTATTTAAAAAAATTCAACTATTTTAGAAAAATCCCAAAAAATTCACCCAAACCATTTTTTGAAATATAGATTTATAAAATGGAATCCATTTTATGAAAATAATTTCTTAAATAGCTTAAATTTAATTTTTAAATATAATAATCATTTATTCAAAAATACCGATTTAATATTATAATCAATTTTATGATCCTTTTAAATAAATAATTAAAATATCATAAAATTATCTTATAATTATAATAAAACTTAATATTAATTTATGAAATTATTTTATGAAAATAAAATTTCATTTAAATAATTATATTAATTATAAAATTTTAAATAGAAATTTATATATTTCAAAAATACCAACACCTAATTTAACATTTATTTACTTATACCATGATATAATTATATCATATTTTCATTTATAAGATACATAAATTTTATTTCATACTTTCATAGACGAGGTTACTATTTTATTAGCCATATTATTATTCATAACACCAATATTACTATTCTAATGCTCATGTTAGTATTCCAATGGTATAGGTTCTATAATTTATATAGATACCTCTTATTTAATTCATTATTCATTTAGTTCTACTTTCTCTAAAAGATTTATATATAATTTCTTCTTAAAAATATATATTATATTATTAAAAATATGTTTTATTTTTATAGCTTTTTTCATTAGTGTGGTCATTCTACTGGATCGAGTAGATCAACATTTTCTAATTCTAATTATCTTATTTTTTATTTATTATGCTACTTTAATATTTCAAATTCTTATTAGTTTATTTTTTGACTATTGTATCATTATAAATTTATGAGAGTAATGTTTTTGTTGTGTTATTTATGTGATGTATTTGATTTATATTATATGAAATTATTATAAGAAGGTAAATTTTATTGATTTTATTTTGGGTTGTTACATTATTCCCCCTTATGAAATATCACCCTCAAAATTTTGGTTTACATACTAAGGTAAAAATAGTTGAGGGTATTTCAACTTCACCAAATCCTCCGGTTCCCATGTCACCTTTTCATACTTATGGTTTCTCTATAATACCTTGACTAGGTGAGTGGTCTTGTTGCATAGAACATTGTATCTATGGTCCAAAATATTCATCAGCTACTCCTCATAAGAGAGATCATTTTTTAGTTGTACCCCTTTGAGTTCAGTACATGTGAGGGATCTGGTGTATACTTCATCAAGAGAGATACATGGAACATATCATGAACTATATCCATTCTTGGTGAAATTTCAATCTAATAGGAAACTACTCCACTATGATAATGGATCTAAAAGGGGAAAATATAACTTTGGATAATATTACCTTTGTTTTCAAACCTCATGACTCTCTTCTATAACGGTATTCAAAGGAAAAATTTGTCTCCAACTTCAAAATCCAAACCCCTTCAATGATTTTCAATATAGAGACTTTCTTGGATCTTAGTATCTTTTATGTGTTGTTGGATGGATTGAACCTTATCTATTATCTATTCCGAAAAATTAGGTCCAATTAGCTTCCATTATACAACTTTATCCCAACAAGTTAGAGTTTTACAATGCTTCCCATATAGAGATTTAAAGGGTTCCATATGAAAAATCGAGTAGAAAATATTGTTATATGTGTACTAATCCAATGGGATATATTGATCCCATCAAACTTTGGATTCCATTAAGTAGGTAATCATAATGTAATTGAGAATATGAATGGTTTTTTTAGGTTTTCCATTAATCTGGGGGAGATAGGCCATGTGGAAATTCAATTTAGTATTCAAATCATGTTGGTTAATTCCCAAGAATTTAGATGTGAACCTTCGATCATGATCAGAAACTATTGAAATTCATACCCCATGCAACCTCAAAACTTCTTTTATGTATATATTTGCAATTGGAAAATCCTCCCAAATAGAAATCAATTGGTCATTTTTGGTGAGTCAATCCACCACAACCCATATCATATTATTTTCTTTGGATGTTTTTGGGAGACGAGTGACAAAGTCCATAGTGACATTCTACCATTTCCATATGGGTATAGGGAATTTTTCTATCATACCTTTTCACCTTTTTTAGTCTAATTTGACTTAATGACATACCAAACACCATGAGTTATACTCTTCAATCTCCTTCTTCAGGTTTTCCCACCAGATATATTCTTAAAGATCATAGTAAATCTTAGTACTTCCAGGATGGATATAGAAAGATAAACTATGTGCATTATATAGTAGCTCATTCTTTCTATTTGGAAATGGAGGCATAAAAATCCTTGTTCCCAACTAAATAATACCATCATCATCGATATTTAACTCTTGTATCTTCCATTCCATTACTACTTTCATCTTCTTTTCTATCTCCAAATCATTCCTTTTTTTCTTGCTTGGTATTCTATTGGATGGATGTTTGGAAAATCATTTGGGAAAGGCAGGATGTATTTTCTAGAATTATGTTTTTTAGATCCATCCTCTTCATTTCCATGAATATAGGGTCTTTCTCAACCCACATCATGGATAAAGTGGTAGGTTATTTTATACACATAGCATCTAATAGCTTGTTCGCCTTCTATAGATGATAGTGAATCAAGAAATCATAGTCCTTGATTATCTCTAACCATCTCCTTTGATGCATGCTGAGATCCTTTTGTGTGAATATATGATTTAGGCTATTTTGAATAGTATATATGTCACAATTATTACCATATAGTTAGTGGAAATAAATATTTAGATTGAAGATCACACCTGCTAGATCTAGATCATGTGTCAGGTATTTTTTCTCATGGATCTTAAACTATCATGAGGAATTGGCTATCACTTTGTCATTCTTCAAGAGTATACAACCCAATACATTCTTCATTGAATTTGTGTATATGATAAAACCCTCTACAGTTTTTGGTAGTGTTATTACATGTGTAGTGATTAGCCTTTTATTGATATCCTTAAATCATTCCTCACATTATTCCATCCATACATACCTTTTCTCTTTTCATGTCAATATAGTTACCAGGTTAGAAATTCATGAGGAATTTCTCCAAAAACGTAAGTAGTACCCTTATAAGACATGAATACTATGGATTTATATGACACTAGTGGGTATAATCCATTCCTCAACTTCCTTTTTTTGAAGGGTCTAGAGAAATTCCCTATTTTGTGATCACGTTCCCTAAGATTGTGACCTGCTGCCTCAAAATGTCACACTCGTAGAAATTGATGTACAATTTATCCTTCCTTAATATATCTAGAACAATACTTCCATGTTCTTCATTTTAATAATTTATCTTGGAGTAAATTACGATATTTTCAAAAAAACTTCCACACAATTTTCAAGTGTAATGTTTTATAATTTCCATTTATATATTTTTAAATTGTATGGAATTATTTTGAGACCACAAGCTTTCACAACACATGATTAAGAGGCCTGGTGAGCCTAGAATAGAATGTTAAGAATTTTTTAGTTCATATAAGTAAACGTGCAAGTGATTTTTTATATCTTTTAAACTGGTGCTCGGATAAAAAATACAAGGTAACCATTGAACTCGAAACACTAAGATTCATCTAGAAAGGACCTAACATCGACTGGGAAGGGTCAGATGAAAAAGTTAGTTTTTGGAATTTTTGAAAAATAATAAAATAACTTAAAATGTTATTTTATTTTAATTTTCATCATTGAGTGGAAGACGACGATGTTGTTGTGCGGCAATGAGACTCATTAATAGAATCTCCTTATTAGATTGTTTTTGGTACAACATAACAAATATGTTGTTTCATAAATGACACAGCGTAACGATGCAACATCATAGTGTAACCCAAATAGTGCGATTTTTTTCCTTTTAATAAGATAATGGGTTGGATAGTTGAGAATTAAACCATGTAAATTCTATGAAAAACATACGGTAGGGACTCCCTCCAATGACAAACGATGAAAACTAGTAGGATCGCTAGAAACTTTGAAACCTTATTAAGAATGGGACCAGGAAGCGAAGAACACCAACAGAGATTGAATCTTCTAGGGAGGAGTGCTTCAACGATAAACATCAATTAATTAAGGGTTTGTTTAGTTTAAAGTTTTCATTGTTATTTTTCTAAAATGACGAACGTGGATCAACCCACAAACAGGTTGATCTGCGGATCATGCGTTCTTGATGGAGGGGGTTCTTCTAAGGTTTTATATAGTGGGATTAAATTATTGTTGATAGAACATCACCCCTGAACCTCCCCTATTTTAAAACTCTAATGCGAAGGGCACAAGCTGACATGAACAAGGCCCAAGCCCCTCCACTTGTGCGTTCTTTGTGGACAAGAATTAGAAAGGGGAGAAAAGGTAGATTCAAGGCCTTCATAGGGAAGGTTACACCCCTATGAGGCTGGAGGAATAGTTAGAATAAATAACTTTCCACCGGTACAAACCTAGTGGCACGCGGAAAGGCCTGTTGACATCCTGACAATAGTAGGCAGGTGGCAGCGCACCACAACTGTGCACCAGAGGCAGCTTCTGTAGCTGGCTCGAGCCACGACGCAGTGGGAATAACCACCAGCTAGGTTGAAGGCCGGAGACAAGGACGTGGCCCCTTTTCCATGTTATTGGAGCTCCTCATAACCACGAGCTACAGATCTTGGGGGCATGCAGTCTCTGACCACCTATAAGAGTTTGGTCAGCTGCGTGCTGGAAGGCTGCGGTCAACTAACCGCGGCAGGAGGCGTCGACCCCATGGATGACCTGTGGGGTGATGGGAGACAGATGATACTTCCATATGCATCCTGGCCAGGATGAACTGGTCAACCAATGGAAGACCAGGCAGGGTGTGGGTTGGACCGAACCAGACCCAGGTCGGTCCGGCTGGGTTGGGTCGGACCGAGACCGAACCAGCCCCTTTTTGAAAAAACACAAATATCTTTAAAACTAGATATATGATTGACAATCCATTTATGGTGTTGGGACTCTCATGAGAAGGAATATATTTTGGAATAATCTATCAAGGATTTCATGGAAGTTAAAATTCTAAGAATGGCTTGGGGAGCAGTTCTCCTAAGATCAAGCGTGCAACATGAGGAAACTCTACGGTTGGCTAAGACCTAAAAACTGCTGACAAGAAATCTTATGTGGATCGACTACTACAAACTAATAGGATGCAACTTCTGTGTGACCTGACATGACCATGTTGGGGAGAAGCTTTTGTGTGACCCGAAAGACCCACGATATTCGACAGGTGGAGTACCTCAGTGTGGCCAAGGTGGGAAGAAGATTTTGTGTGACTCAGAATTCCCACGGTGGGTAGCGACTTCTATGTGACCAAACATACCCATGATACACATCATGGATGAGTATCAGAATAGTTCAAGGTTAGTGGGAAGTAGATTCTGTGTGACCCAACAGGCCCACTATACTCATTGAGGAGGAGTTCTCCCGAATCCCATGGTGTTTGACGATGTGAATAATGGTCATACTTTCCTACTCTAGAATATAACCGGTGTGAGCTATCTTTTTTCATGATCATGCTTCGTGATCATGATTACTTGTTTTTCTTAGGATCACTTTGTGGTATTTTCTTGTTATTTTTGGGTCCCTACTAAGTATTTTGTTACTCATCCCTGCACGGGCTTCGCATGCACGCGTTGTGTCTCCTGCAGAAGACCGCTACCTTGATTGAGGACTTGGTGGCCCCAGACCCAGTGGTGCCCAGTGTAACTAGGAAGACAAGGTGTAATTCTAAGGCTTTCAGAAGCTACTATGTACTTACCCATAAGTTGGGGTTTCCAGTGGAAAACTTTCATCATTTTCCTTGTAATTTCATATTTTTAGTTTATCTTTTTTTTGGGTTTGTATTCTGGCCCATTTGACCTACAGTTTGTACTTTTACTTAATGGTTGTTCAATGGTTGTTTAGTGGAATTCATTTTTACTTTTATATTTTTGGGACATGGTTGGGTGTGTTTGAATATAGGTCCCCAGGAAAATTCCTCCCACTTGCAGTTTGACACCCTTGGTGCTAGTCGCCAACCCTTGGCCTTCAGGAGGTGGGCTTGGGGTATGTCACGACACGAGCCCTGGGGTATGGGTCGTGAAAAGGTGGTATCAGAGGTGGTACCTTCTACCTCAAATACAGAGAGTCTATTGTTTTGAATTTTGACTTTCAGATTCGGGGAGTCTAGTGTTGGTGTAGTGTACGACTTATCCATACACCAGGACCCTGAAGTACACTTTTCGGCTATATACATGAAAACACTGGTTGAATAAGTGTCTCCTTTAGATCTTATTGAATAATAGTCATCTCAACAGGTATAATATTTTTACTGTGGTACATCTTGATCTATTTCTGGATTCCTTAATGTAAAAAACCAGCTAGGCTTTCGATACATGATCGTGTGGAAAACCCACCTAGAGAAGAGGCATCATTTCAGGGAGTGGTGATAGAGATAGCCCCTCCAGGTTGTGCAATAATGTTTCCACCACCTGTTTATCAGCAGTTACTACTAGTGTTATCGGTAAAGGACATGCATAGGCTTAACACCTGGCATGAGTTCCAGAGACAAATTTCTCCTCGGGTTCAGGGGAGAGACAAATCCTCAGGTCGTTGAGGACTATATGAAGGTGGTGACATGGGTATTCCACTTAGTGAGGGAACCAATCAAATAGATGGAGATCTTGGCCATGAGTCTTATGTGGGGATCGAAAAATATATGGTATATCTTGACCATCCAGACACATGATGAGGTGACCCTCACCTTGATAGAGTTCGAGTGGATTTTTCAGGAGGAGTATTTCTCTACGACTTTACACTCTATGTGCATTTAGGGGTTGCTTCACCTACAGTAGGGTAGCATGGCAGTGGATGAGTACTATGAAAGGTTTATATAACTCTCTTACTACTCCACTGACATGGTGTAAGACCCTTTATTTAGGGCCCGTACATTTTAGAAGTGACTCAGATGGGAGATCAGGGCACCCATAGTGTCTCTCAGAGTCCCCACTTAGGCCAGAGTACTGGAGAAAACCCTTATTTTATAGAGATTACTAACAGAGTAGGAACTGACATCCAGATCCACTAGTAGACCTCAGGAGGTAGAGTCTTCTGTCGTGAGCATCAAACATTAGACATGGGGGCCAAAGTGGGATAGGTCTTTAAGGGGATGACCCTAGTACTCAGGTTTAGTAGTGTGGGGATCCTAGAGTAGAGGGAGTCAGTAGGAAACTGGGTTGTGCTTCACGTGCAGTGGGCAGGGCCATATGGCTTGTGACTACCCAACCCACTACACAGATGATCATCAGATGGTCAAGGGATCTCCAAGGCTAAAGAAGAGGTTTGAGTGGGGAGGTCCATAGGGTGGCAGACGTGGAAGGGGATCAGGCTGAGCGGCAGGTGATGAACGACAGTTCAAGGTTCTACCACCACCGCCCCTAGGTGGTCCACCATGGGCTTAGGGAACCGGAAGATAGGGGTAATTCCAGCTTCTCGTGATGGAGGCCTATGAACACAATTCTCAAGAGATGATTAGAGGTATGATCTGTGTCTTTTCCACCTTAACTTTAGTTCCTATAGACACAGGTGTCAGTCACTCTTTCATTACAACATACCTCATTCAAGGATCATATATTTTGGTGGAGTTATTGGATCAATACTTACTATTATAGACTCATATGGGAGGGGAATCGATGGTTACATGTTAGTGACCGTAGTGTTAGCTTATTCAGGGAGGAGATAGCTTCTTTTGGGATCTCTTATTAGTGGCGTTGATGACTTACAATATCATCTTGGGTATGGAGTAATTATCTACAGTACATGCTTAGATCAACTATTTTAGGTGAAAAGTGAGGTGTGTCCATGAGGATGGGATCATGATCTCCTTCACTGGAGAGAAGGGACCTTTTTCATCACATGAAGTAATTTCTCGGATGAAGGAGTAGCTGATTACTCATCAATTGGATATCCTCACCCTCAGTGTAGTGGATGATAGGAGTCCAAAATTTCTTATAGCGGTATACGAGTATTAGAATGTATTTTTTGAGGATGTTCTAAGACTACCTCCTCAAAGGGAGGTAGAGTTCATCATCATCTTTTACCCTGGGATGATACCAATATCCACATTATCATATCAGATGGCTCCGGTGGAGCATTAAGAATTGGGGGTACAACTGGAGGCCTTACAGGAGAAGTGGTTCGTGAGGCCCAATGTTTCACCATGGGTAGCCCCATTGTTTTTTTCCAAGAAGGAAGATGGGAGCTTGAGGATATGCGTAGATTTTCGGTGCCTAAACCAGGTGATTTTGAAGAACAAGTATCCACTACCAAGGATTGATGACCTCTTCGATCAGCTAAAAGGAGAGAGGTGGTTCCTGAAGATAGAACTCAGATTAGGCTATCATCAACTCCCGGTAAAGGAAAAGGATGTACTAGAGACATCTTTTAGATGAGTGTATAACCACTATGAGTTATTTGTGATTCCTCTCAGTGTGAAAAATCATCCAGAAGAGTTCATGGGAATCATGAACAATATTTTCCATCCTTACCTTGATCGATTCATGGTGGTCTTCATTGATGACATCTCGGTGTACTTGGTGTTGGAGGAGGAGCATGCCACACACCTATAGATAGTTATAGATACACTCTAAGAGAACCAAATTTATGGTAATCTCTCAAAAAATTTAGTTCTAGATTTAGGAGGCCCACTTTCGAGGACACGTCATCTCAGAGTCTAGAGTTGTAGTGGATCTAGAAAATATAGAGGTATTTATTTATTGGGAGCCACCCATGAGTGTGACTGAGGTGCATAGTTTTTTGGGGTTGGCTGGATACTACCATAGATTCGTGCCAAACTTTTCCAGGGTGGAAGAACCTTTATAATCCTTGAAATGGAATGGAAAACCCTTCGTGTGGATAGAGAAGTGCCAGAAGACATTCCAAGAGTTGAGGTAAAGACCAGAGAGTTACCCCATCTTGAGACTACCAGAAGAGGGTGTTGGATATGTAGTTTTTTGTGATGTATCAGGGACTAGACTGGGTTGTGTCATGATTTAGGAGAAAGAGGTGATCTATTAAGGCTCAATGAAGTTGAGGAATCATGAGAAAACTATGCGACCCATGGCCAATAGTTAGAATCAGTGGAATTCTCTTCAAAGATGTGGCTGAAAAAATTGATAGGTGAATGGTTTACCATCTACTCTGACCACAAGAGTCTTAGGTATATATTCTCACAGAAGAACCTGAACATGATACAATGATGATGGCTGAAGTTCCTCCAGGACTATGAATTTTAGATAGTCTATACTCCTGGGAAGGGGAACATGGTGGTAGAAAAACTCAGTACGAGGTCTGGTTTACAGATGCTGAGTGAGGTGACAGAGTAGCTAGACACAACATAGATATCCTTCGTGGATGATGATGGGGATCCTTACCTTTAGTCAATTACTATCACTCCTTCACTATTACAGCGAGTCAGGGAGGCACAACTTGTGGGTGTTGACTGTGAGGCCCAATGTGCTCAGTTATCTTTAGGATAAGCTCCTAATGGGTTTTTGATAGGTGGGGAGCACATCATCCTTTTCAGAGGGTGCATCATAGTACCCATAAAATTTCAGGAGGAGGTGTTGAGGGAGTTTGAAACATCCCTCTTGGTAGTACATCCTAGTGTGGAGAAGATGTACCAAGACCTCTGATGTCAATACTGGTGGCCATGGATAAGGAAAGTGGTGGTAGAGTTCATTTCATGATGCATCACTTGTCAGCAAGTGAAGGTGGAGCATCGGATCCCAGAAGGCCTAGCACAACCACTTGAGGTACCATAATAAAAGTGGGATTATATCTCCATGGACTTTGTGACGGGTTACCATGCATGTCAAGAAGTCCCGATTCTATCTGGGTGTTTGTTGACCGACTCACTAAGTCAGCTCACTTCTTACCAATCCAACATGAGGGATCGATAGAGGGCTTGGGGAACCTCTATTTCTAGGATATAGTGTGGCTTGATGGGGTACCTTCGATGATTTTCTTAGACCATGATATACGATTTACATCCTATTTGTGGGTATGATTACCGGAGGCATTTGGGACTCTGCTACGCTTGAGCACTACATTTCACTCCCAGTAATATGGTCAAATAGAGCAGACAATATAGAACTTTGAGGACATGCTTCTTTCTTGTTTCCTTGATTTTGGTTATAGTTAGGAGGACCACCTAATGCTGGTGCTGTTTTCATACAACAACAACAATCAATCCACCATTGGCATGGCACCATTTGAGGACTTGTATGAGTGACCATGAAGATCACCTCTATGTTGGAAAAAAATAGGGGAGTTAGCACTCATGGGTCCGGATTTGGTACAGGCTACCACTAAGAAGGTGTAGATCATCCAGGAGTGGACGATGAGTTCACATATTAGATATAAATTGTATGATGATAAGAGATAGAGGCTATTGGAGTTCTACAAGGGAGAACCTGTTTTCCCTTGAGTCTCACCTTGACAGGGATTACAAAGATTTGGTCGGGGAGGAAAGTTATCTCCAAGGTTCATTAAACCTTTCTAGATCCTCAATATAGTTGGCGAGGTGGCGTACCACCTAGATCTTCCCCCATAAATGCACAGGTGCACAATGTTTTTCACATGTCACAAAAGAGGAGGTACATGCATGATCCATCACACGTCATAGACTGGGATGAGCTGGAAATTGATGATTGGATGACATTTGTGGAGTTCTCGATAAATATAGAGGACTGACAAGAGTTAGTCCTTCGTGGATGGTCGATTCCTTGGGTGTGCGATCAGTGACATCACAAGAATATCTTGGAGAGCACGTGGGAGAGGGAGGCTTAGATTCATGCTCAGTATCCCTATTTGTTTAATTATACCTTATTTTGGATTTTAGGGATATAAAGCCCTAAGGTGGGGAGAAGGTAATATCACAGAATTTCCATATTTTTTTTAATTGTATGGAATTATTTCAAAACCACATGCTTTGATGACACGTGATTTCGAGGCCCGGTGAGCCCAGATTTTTTTATTGATTTTTTAGTTCATTTATGTAAATGTGAAATAAGGGATTTATAACTTTTAAAATAGTGATTTGATCAAAAATACAAGGTCACCATTGAAATCAGAACACCTAGATTCACCTAGAAAACACCTAACATCGACTGACAAGGGTCAGACGAAAAAGTTAGTTTTTGGACTTTTCAGAATATAATAAAATAACTTAAAAACTTAATTTATTTTATTATTCACCATTGAGAGGTGGATAAAGGCACTATAGTGCGACGACGAGGTGCATTAAAATAATCTCTTTAATGGATTGTTTTTGGTGTAGAAAAATAGACACGATGTTTCATAAATGAAATAGCATAATGACTCTACGTCGCAACGTAACAAAAACCCTGTGATGTCTTTCCTTTTTGTAAGATAACATGTTAGAGAGTTGACAATTGAACCATGGAAATTTTATGAAAATCCTAGGGTAAGGAATCCATCAAACGAATAATGAAAAACACCGACATGATCTCTAGTGACATCAAAACTTTATAAAGAACGGGACTGGGAAGCGATGAACACCAATAGAGCTTGAATCCTCATTGGTGGTGCGCTTCAACGAATAGTATATATCGAGTATGGGTTTTTTTTTTAAAAATATTTCCACATTATCTTTCTAAAATGACGAACAAAGATCAACCCTCAAAAAATTTGATCCACGGATCATGCGTTCTTGTGGGAGGGTGTTCTTCTTGGGTTTTCTATAGTGAAAATCACCCCCAAAACTCCACCTTTTTAAAACTATAACATGGAGAGTGTGGACTGAGACAATCAAGGAATGATCCCATCCTATTGTGCATTCTTTCTAGACAAGAATTCAAAAGGGGTGGTAGGTTTGATTCAGGGACTTCGCAGGGAAGAAGACAACCAACGAAGGATGTAGGCTCAGTCAGAATGATGAACAGACCACCGGTGTAGAATCAGTGGCTTGAGGAAATTCCCATAGGTGGTGGCCTGCAAAAACAGCCACAGGAAGGTGGTGGCGTGCCATGAATACGCACCGGAGTAAGCTGAAGAAACTAGATCAGGCCGCGGTGCAGTGGGAAGGGCCACCGTTTGGGCCGACAGTTAGAGACAGGGATGCGGCCCCTCAGCTACGTTGAGGGAGAGGCCCACTTCCGCAGGCCATGGATATCAAGTTAATGTGGTCTCTGATCATGTGTAGGATTTCAACCATCCATGTGGCCTCAAGCCGTGGTCAGCTGACTGCGGTGAGGTTGTCGGCCTCACAGATGACCTGCAGGGTGAGGGGAGCCGGACGCACCTTCCAGCTGCTTCTCGGCTAGGAGGAACTGGTCCACCTTTGGCTAATCAGTTATGGAGTGGGCTGGGACACGTTAGACCCAGGCCGAGCTAGGTCTGGAGCAGGTTGGGTTGGTCTGACTGGGTCGGGCCGGACCTAAACCCAATCAGCCCCTTTTTGAAAAAGCCCAATATCTTTCAAACCGAACATATGATTGAAGAGATATTTGTGGCGTTGGGACCATTGTGACAAGGAAGATATATTGGAATAATCTATGTATGATTTCATGGAAGTCTAAATTTAATGAATGTATTAGGGATACGTTTTCTCATGATCAAGCGTGCAACATGTGGAAACCCTGTGGTTGGCTGAGACCTAAAGACTGCTGACAAGCAACCCTATGTGGATCGACTACTATGGACCAGTGGGAAGCAACTTCTGTGTGACCTGGTAGGCCCATGGTGAGGAGTGGATTCTGTGTGACCCGGTAGGCCCACGATACTCGATATAAGGAGTACCTTCGTATAACCGAGGTGGGAAGCAACTTTTGTGTGGCCTGACATGCCCACGGTAGGGATTAGATTCTATGTGACCCACTATACTAATGATATTAATCAGGGATGAGTACGAAAAAAATACAAGGTTAGTCGGAAGTGGATTCTGTGTATCCCGATAGTCCCACTGTACTCATTGAGGAGGAGTTCTCCAGCATCCCATGGTGTTTGAAGATGTGACTAATGGTCCTACTTTCCTACTCTAGATTATACCTCATGTTAGTAGTCTTGCTTTTTAATCATGCTTCATGATCATTTTTTTGTGGTTTGTTTGTGGATTGTTTTGTATTATTTCTTTATTATTTTGGAGTCCCTACTAAGTATTTTATTACTCATGCCTACATGATCTTTACCTGCATGTGTTGTGTCTGGTGTAGATGATCACCGCCTTGACAGAGGACTTGGCGGCCTAGGACCCAGTGGTACCCAGTGAGACTAGGCTGGTAGTGTGTACTTTTATAGCTTCCAGCAGCTTCTCTGTACTTACCCATCAAGTTTGTCTTCCATTGGACATCATTTATCTTTTTCCCTATACTTTCCTATTTAATTTTTATCTTTTGTTGGGTTTGTATTCTAGCCTATTTGACCTACAGGTTGTACTTTTACTCAGTGGTTATTTAGTGGTTGTTTAGTGACATGCATGTTTTCTTTTCCATCTTTGAAATGTGGTTGTGTGTGTGTGCGTAGAGGTACTTAGGAAAATGTCTCCCACTTTCAGGTTGACGCCTTCGGTAGTAGTCTCCAACCTCTAGCCTTCAGGAGGCGGGCATGGGGTATGTTGTGACACGGGCACTCGGGGATGGTTTGTGACATCAAGGTATCCTCTAAAGACTCTATTTATCAAATCCATGAAGATTTCAAGGTAATTAGTAATTATTAAGGGAATCACTAGAAAATCATAGATCCTATACCTTGTATGAAAAGCCATATTCTGAGTATCTTCTTTCTTCACCTTCAATTGATGATATAAAGAAAAAAGATCCACCTTTGAGAATTATTAAGATTTTCATAGATGACTGAACAAGTCATTAATCCTTGTTATAGAATAGTTGTTCTTTAAGGTGATATTATTGAGCTTCCAATAATCTATACACAACCACATTGATCCATCCATTTTCTTTATGAAGAGAACTGGCGCACCCCAAGGTGATGCACTAGGGAGTATAAACCATTTGTACAAGATCTCATATTGATTATTCTTTAAATCCTCCAATTCGATCATGAATATCCTGAAGAGGAATTTAGAGATAGGAGTGGATCTAGGTATAAGTTCTATTGAGAACTTAACCTAATGATCTGGGGGAAGTCTGGGTACCTATTTTGGAAATACATTAGTGTATTCCCTAAAAACCAGAATTTACACCACGTTGATACATTCTTTTGACTCAACCGTTTGGGAAAGGTATTACTATTTACAGAGTATAGACACCCATACAATTGAGGGATTTTCCAAAAGAGATTCAAAATCTTCCTTTCATTTTTATAGGATCATAGTATGATTCCGAATATGAAAATAGATTTTCTCTTCCAAATATTTGATGTGTGATCTATATAATGAGATCCAATCCATGCCTATTCTACCATTATATTCCACTATTTGATGTAATATGATATTTCCTCAAAGAGTATTACCACACACACTTATAGGAAAAGAGTCTAACACATGGGTTTCAATAATTACACCATTTGGTGCTTTCAAAAAAATCTATACATCAAGGTGTCAAGGCTTCAATTTAATAGTTCTATAAAACATACAAGATATAAAGGAATGTGTATAACTAGAATCAAATAATTTTTTTTATTCTTAATTTAATAGGAAGTGTACCATGTACCACTTTATTTTCATGATCCACTTTAGTAGTAATGGTGGAATAATCCTTCCCTTTATCCTTTAGCTTTTATGGTTTCTAATGATGATTACCCTCAAGAAATCGTGTTTTAGTACATTGGATTTTACAGTTCCCTTTCTATCTATATTTTATGCATTGAACCATGTGTGGTGCATTAAGAGGTTCCTTCTTTTCCTTAATCATTTCCATCAGATTCTTCATGTCTCTTTGAAATTATTGAGCTTGGTGGCCTTCTCTCCCATACTTGAATCATTTCCCTATACCGTTGTGGAAATTTCCATAATGATTCTTTCAACATTTTTGACACGTGGGTGGTTGGATCCTATTACCTCATTTTCATTTAACCCACCTACAGGAAACTCCATTCTTAGATTCTTAAATCCATAACCTTGGGACAAGTCTCTATACTCCATCTATATTTGGATATCACATTGAACTACTCCTTCATAACTCTCAAAGTATAAAATAGCCAGAGACTTTCAAAGGCGTGGTGTTAATTCACTAAAGGAATATTTTTATTTTTCTATCATTGTTTATAACAAAACTTGAGGAGTATCTTGTAAGACTTGTGAAGTTTTCCTCATAATTGATAACTGATTCACCTATCTTATTATTCATTTCAATGAATTATCTCTCTATATTTGTTTGAAGAGTTCAATAAAAATCATTTTTAACAAATATTTTCTTAAAGTCCCCCACTCCATATCATTAATTTCATCCTTTCTCTTGGTGTTATTAATAAATCCCCACCATTGATCAGAATCTCTATCTAAATGATTAATGGAAATAGTCACCTTAACCTTCTCAAAATAATATAGTACAAACAGGATCTTCTCCATTGAGTTAACCAACTATTCCATGACTAGTGGATTAGAATACCCACTAAACATCGATGTGAATTTATACTTAAATGACTCTATGGCTAGTTTCTCCTTCTTCGGTGAAGGCGGGTAATCCATTTGGTTCAAGTTGTTGTTCATTGCATGAGATAGCTGGGTAAGCATCAACATAAAGTTTTAAACTTCACCACCCATGGAATTGGGGATGTCATTAATATAATAATTATATTGTCTCTCACATGGGTTTTGACATGTTTTATTTGAGTTCCACCATGTTCTAAAATAGAAAAGGCTTGAAAAAAATTAATTTTAAAAAAAGAATAATTTATTATTCTATATAATTAACATGAAAGGAATATCTTATGTGATCCCTATGTTTATCCTCTAATAAAGAAAACTTATTGTATATTTACATTCAATTATTCTTATTCTAAGGGTTTTTACTAATATTCTCTAATCCTAATTCCCAAATTGACTAAACCTTTCTCCGATACCAACTATAACATCCCTAATTTTTATTACTTGACTAATAAATCATTTTAAAAATGAAAAACAAAATATAATTAAAAATAAAAGATCCAAAGGTTTTGTGTCTTGGGATAATTATGGTCATATATGACTTTAACATAATAAAACAAAAACATTTATTTAAAAAATTCTTCCTTATCCTCTTAAAATATCACATTCAGCTTACTACATGTAATCAACCAAGGATATACATCAAATAAAGGGGATAAATAAAATCCAAGTATGAGGATGGATAAGGGACCTGATTATATATTACATGGGTGAGAATAATCATTATTATCATATCATAAGCATGGGATATTCATAAAAATCATGAGGGAAACATGTGATAAATGCATATAATGTGGAAAGGCATAAAAAATGAAAATCATGGCTTTGTAGTCCAAAATCACACGTAGTTGTGAACAAATATAGAATCATGTTCACTCATAACATATGTTAATAATCATAACATCATCATTTTGAATGAATATATCATAATTCCCATGTATATTACAAATTATCTCAAGAGATAAATAACATTACCCAATGCATTAGAGGACAATGTAATTATGGGCCCACCCGTCACATCATAATATTTACATAATCATGCATTCCACATAGATCATATGAAAATCATAGTCATGAAATAAAAAATATAAAAGAATTTTTTTATGATTATTTAATCAATAAAAATTTCATTAATAAATTTTAGGTTCCCAAATGAATAAGGTAAAGCATATTTTGAATAAACATAATCATTCTTGAGTAAAGAAGAAACAACTGATGAGGAGATAAAATGTGTCTAATAAAGAAAAGAACTTTTAAAAAATCATTGTATTTGGATTGAAAATTATTTTGGAATGGATGAAAATTGTATATACCATAAATAAAATTTAATAATATAGAAATTAAATTAATGAAACATTAGAGGAATATCCGTATAAAAATTGATGTGAATGATGGATAATCTAAAGATAGGGAGTTGGGTTCGAGAATCCCATTAACTTATGTGTGAATGCATACTCTACTTGAAATTAATGTACTAGATAATGAAATTATTTTAATTAATTACATAATTAAGAATCTCTTCTACATCTATTTATTTTATTAGAATTTTTTATGTTCATTTATGGCCATTTTGATGAGATGTATAGTTCAATTTCATCATTTCGGGAGAATTCAATTTCATGGTTTCATGGTTGGTTTAATTGTGTGCAATTATGGAAGTTATTTTCGAATGAGAATAATTTTACATAAGTTAAATTATATGATATTAATTTACCTACATAATTTTACACAGTCCCATATATAATTTGGTTTTCTGGTTTGTGGATGATTCATTTGATAAACATGGATAATTAATGTTTAATTTATTTTGATGGGTTACCCACTATTACATACTAGTTTCAGTTCATATAATTTTATTTCTATATATTAGTTACAAAACATGAATTAGGTTACAATATACATATTGAAATATTATTTCACCATAATAATGGTTTTATGACCGAACTTGAAGGAAGTAATGGAAAAGGAAAAATCATTAGTTATAGTGACAGTAAACTACCATAATTTGGACAACAGTTTCATTTCTATGAATAAGAGGAGACGAGAGAAATGTGGAAAAAGATATTACATTAGAAATTTAAAATTCCATTATATATTTGATATTGTTGTTAATATTATTTTATGGATGAAGGATGTGAAGAGATGTTAGAAAAAGAAATGAAATTAAAAGAGATGGTTTGATAAAGGTACCTTTTGAAAATCACCTCCTCGAAGGACCCCTTAAGGTACATGGAATTGGTATTTTTTTTGAGATGATTTAATATTGGATATGGTTTAGAGGATTGGGAAGTGAATTAGGAAGAATATTGGAAAACCAAAAGGACTATAAGGTGTGAGGAGAAGGGGTGGTGAGGGGTGGCATTTATAGGGGGATGAGAGGGGTAATTTTGATTATTATATTCATTAGTATATTATTTTGGACCAAGACTATCAATAATGTTAATTGTTATCACTAAATAAAATATATATTCTAGTAGAGTTAAAAATAATTGTTTCATACATTATCCATGAATTAAAAAATCATGTATTTTTCTTATAATGATAAATAATGTAAATTGCATTATTTCCCTATACACAAAAAAAACTTCTCTAGATAAATAAAAAAATTGACCCTAACATTTTTTCAACATGTATATTTAAAAAATGGAATCTATTTTGTTAAAGTGATTTTATAAATATTATAAATTTAATTTTTAAATAAAATCACCACTTATTCAAGAAATACCAATTTTAATATTATATTTGATTTAATGACCCTTTGAAAAAATTAATTAAAGTCTCATAAAATTATATTATAATTATAATAAAACCTAATATTAATTTATGAATATATTTAATGAATATAAATTTTATTTTAAATCATTTTTTTAATTATAAAATTGAAAATAAATATTTATGTTTTATAAAAATACTAAAAATTAATGTAATATTTATTTTCTTATACCATAATATAATGATATCATATTTTCATATATAAGATACATATATTTTATTTTTTACTTTCATATGTGAGTTTACTATTCTAATGACCATATTACTATTCCTAATAGTTATATTACTATTTCAACAGTTATGTTAACATTCCAACACTATAGGTTCTTTAATTTCTATAAATAACACTTATTTCATTCATTATTAATTAACTTCTACTTTTTCTCAAAGTGATCTATATACTTTAACCTTCAAAATTAATATTAAATTATTAACATTATGGTTTATTTCTAAATATTTTATGAGTGTGATCATTCTAGTGGATCGAGCATATCATAATTTTTCTATTCTCATTATCTTATTTTCTATTTACTATTATAATATGATATTTGGAATTCTTATTGGTTTATATGTGGCCAAATGTATCATTATTTATTTATTATAATAATATTTTTATTTGGTTTTCTATGCGATGTATGCGATTTATTCTATATGATATAATTATAAGAAAATAAATTCTATTGATAATATTTTGGGTCATTAAATTTTGAGTTTGAGGTGGGGGATAATGTGTTCCTGATGTTCTCACCATTATTTGGTATATGAAATTTTGGTTGGGGGATAAATTTCTCCCTGAGTTTCATCAAACCATTCAAAATTATTTACAAGGTGTGTATGATTTATTATATCCTTGAATTTACCACATAGTTAGACTAGGTGAACAATATTTTTCATGTATTGTAGCTAAGGTTATATGTGTATGAACCATCACACATCTTGGGTGATATAGACATTAAGGATAATGAAAAATCCCCTAAGTAAATAATGGATATCAAGAATTAGAATGAGAAGACTCTTTGAGGTTAGGTGATACCAATTGTGCATGTTCTGTTACATACAAGTACCTTCAAGAGAGCATGTAGGAATGTGATAGTTAGATGTGGGATTAGTACCCTCACCTTTTAATTAGGTTTTTTTCCATGGTGTAAAGCCTTGAAGGTGAGGAGTAATTAATAATCTATATTTTAAATAATACTAGTCTTTAGAATATTTTAATTAATATTTTATACATTGAGATATTTTTTTAGATGAGAATAATCGATCCTCGATAATAAAATATTAAAAAAAATACATTATTCATAGTCCATGCAGGTGATAATGATAAAGTAAAATTTCATCCAAAATATATCTTTGTATTGGAAATCTGATTTCATAGTTGTATCTAGAATTGGGTTTTAACCCCGTATTAGAGTAATTCTTATTCGAATATGGGGTCCCATGGGTCAGACCATCATGGGTGGTAATTAGTTAATTAATAAATTTATTGCATAAACAAGACTAAATAATCAATATATATTCTATCATAAGATTTCTTTATAGGGTATCCAGCATAAAACCTTGATTGATAAAGATATATATAGATGGTAAGAGATCATGGTAGAAGTAGATATCTATGAAGAAGTTGAAAGGATTATTTACTATAGATCTCCAACAATGCTAATTCATACATGATAATCACTAATGATCAATCCAATCCAGAGGTGATGATCTGTTATTTTATATTTTTCTCTCTTACATGTGATTATTATGATAATTCCATGTGTGGTTCCATGTTTTTTATTTATTAGAATAATTTCACATCCCTGTGAATTTAATTGGTATTTATTATGAAATTTTAGTTCCTCTACCAGTGTTCTTCATCATTCATGAATCTATGCCTAATGATTATTAATAGAATTTTGTACCCACCACAAAAAACAATATATTTGATTATTCTTTATTATCCCCCTCATTCTTCACATGTTCAATTATATCGTTTTCCATGAAAGGTAATTTAATGGATCTTATCTATAAATAATTATAAATTGGTATATAGGTCTATGAGAAACTGATTTAGGTATGATAGGGAAGAATGATGCACATGAGAAGATTGATGATATTGAATAGATCATCAAGAGATATGAGTATTTTATATTTTGATGGTAAATGACACATGGGTAGTTTGGATGGGTGTGAACCCCTTTCAAATCATTTCCAAAAAAGGATGGCTAGAAAATCACCAATGAAGGCATAATGATGATATACGAGTCCTTTGGAATTGTTTGAGACTTGACCAAGAGTGAGGATGATGATGAAAGTGTAACTTCAAGTGATTTGTAGATACGGAGATTGATGGTGTGATCAAATGAATTGTATATTTGAAAAACACATTATGTATCATGATTTTAGTGGTGGATAAGGTTTTGAGCTAGTTAATTATTACATGGTGTGTGATATAACTATACATGACATGCATCTCTGAGATGAACCTCTCAGTCTGTACAAGGAGTACACAACTAGGTATCCTTTTTTCCACACACTATATATGGGTTAAGAACACATTCCACATACCTTTCACCTACACATTACTTATATTTTATATTGTACGTGCTGAGTGAAACTAGGAAATTTAGATTATTGGGGGTCTTGGTGGGACTACGTCTTTAATTTTTGGGATATGAAGAGAGGGAATTTATTATTTATTGGGTTCTATACTTTAAAATATATTTTGTTTTTCTCCTCCATAACATTTTTGGTTTTAGAGGTTACTGGTCTTATTATCTTTCCATTTAGGTTTTGGGGTGTCCTATTTAATATATACTCACCTCTGCATGAAAGTTTTTCCTGATGGAGATATGTATGATAGACTTATATATATACATGATATATATATATATATATGATATATTATATATATATATATTATGGAACACTTGTAAATTGTGATGTTATGTAAAAAATGAATATCATTTGTACTTCCTATGATAATAGTTACCATTTGGTCAGTTTGATTATCCATGCGACTATCATTTAAAGTAGTTTTTCATTTTATGAAACATTTGGGAGTTAATGAATTTGATGAATTCATATATTCAATGGTATTTATTCTTATATTTTAACAGATGAATAAATGAGAAATCTCAAGGAGCATCCTTTTAGATTGTAAATTATATATCCGGTCAATGGATATTAGGTTTGTGGATATTCAGATAGTGAATCCTAGGAACCCAAATCTCTCTTTCAAATTACTCTTTTGAACCATGTGATGCTATCATTATGTGGAGGTTTTTGGATCTCGATCATACATCAAGTGATTTATATCAGCTCATAGATACACCATGGAGTTTGGATGCGTTTTCCACTCATTTATCTTCATCAAATCATATAATGATTATGAATATGGAGAAAATTCTCTCTACACATGGGGGGGGGGTGTGATGAGTGGTGATACACATCCCATTGCATCCTGGGTGGATGCGTTTGATTCCAAGCCAAATTGCTTCATTTCCACCCAAATGAATTGGGGGGGGGAGTGTATGTTTGGATGGAATCATATAATGCCAATAGTTGGTGTACTGTGTCGTAGAATGAGAGATTCATGGCACCCCTTCCCAATGACAGTGGAGGGGGTGGGGGTTGTTTACCTATTATAATCCCACCAGCTGGTAGGATACAACGTTGTGACTGGCTGTCCCTTCTTGATTCGACGTTAAACAGGTGCGGCTAGCATCAACTAACACTGATGTTATGGAAGGATTCCCACCCAACAGTATGGGGTGATGAGAGGGTGGAATCATATAACTACCCCAATATATATATATATATATATATATATATGAGAATGGACTAGTCATGTTTATCCCTTATTGGGGGATATAGTATGGGTTATGAACTTGACATGTGGGTGTGTGTGTTTTATTGTAATTGTACCCCTTAACACCTAATATATATGTAGAAAATAATCTATGGTGTGTGGTACACTCATTTAAATCAACAGTTCATCAATTATTTTTTTCTCATTTTATTATTATATTGCATGGAGATCATTAAGTAAAGGTTTAATCATTTATACTTTATCTGATAATTTTTATTAGGCTCATTTAGAAACATTAATTGGTATAAGAGGGATTCATGTTTAGTTTTATGATATTATGCATGTAAATGAATGAGAAATCAAAAAAAATAGCACTATATCATGTTTCTATAAACTCTATTTCATACATTAATGTAGCCAAGATGTGTATAGGTAACAAAGACCTCACCCTTACACAGCTCATATGTATAAGGGTGACCAATTAATTACCCTTACATAGAATATTCTATGTAAGGGACATCTCACCCTACCCTTACATAGTCAACTCTATGTAAGGGTCACCTGATCTTTCCATTACACCCCAATGAACATGCAAATTTCATACCATTCCATGAGAAGAATATGTGAAAGTATTACTTATAAATATTAGTTCTATAAGTCCATGTAAAGGAAAATCATGATATACAATTACATGAAGCATTCATGTAAAGGTTATATCCTTATTACCATTATACAATATGTCTTATTAGAATTGTATAATGTTATGCAGTGACTTACTTCATTCAAGAACTTCTTGTTGGTGCTACATAAGGGTATTACCCTTCTACAGAGCATCTGTGTAAAGGTTTTGATAGTTAACCTTATATAGAGTGTCTACGTAAGGTAAAGGGAGGGTACCCATACGCCGAAATAAATCCCTATATAAGGGTAAAGAGAAAAATTGTTCATAACAAATAAAATGGTTTTAATGATTTATAAAATGTTTATAAATCATTATAAAAGGTATTTTGAGAATATTTAATTTATAATTGATTAATAAATAAATTAATTAGTTATAAATGGTTTATATTAGTTAAATAAATTATTTATGATACATTTTCCCCAAATATTAATTTTTATATTTTTAATACCTTTTAACCAAATTATATGTCATAACTTATGATCTACAAATAAAAGTGTTTATCTAGAAATTAGAAGTTATAATGATTTATAAATTATTAAAAAGTCTAAAATAATGAATTATTATATTTAATTTATAATTAATTAATTGGATTTTTTCAAAAATAAAAGGTGGAATAATTTAGTCATTATATAATCCATGTAAAAAGTCTTTTGATGATTAGTATGATCACGTCTTAAATAATGATTAAGTATATGATAATTAGATTTTTTTAAAAATTTTACAAACTATAAATTGAATCATAAATTGTTTATAATTAATAAAATAATATATATATATATATATATATATATATTAAGTTGGGGCTGAAGACTATTTATTTAACAAAGAAAAGGCCCACTTACTTATTGAGTAGAGGGAACCCATTACACAGACTTGCAGAACCAATGGGAATTAAATCCCATAACATCATGGTTAGAGGTACCAATAGGCATTTAAGCCTAATGGGAATTAAATCCCAAAACATCATGGCCCAAAGTCCTAGTAGGAATTAAATTCCAAACAACTAGCCTATATACCTCACCTGGCCCGATCTCGATAATGATCTATATCAATTAGTGTCTATTGGATTCTTGGAACCCATATACCACCATCCACCACACCCATACTAAAGATACCATAGTATATTAATGTATGCACTAAGAGGGGGTGGGGGTGAATCAATGATATATTTTTGTTTTATGATTCATTACCTTTGAAACAACCTTAATATCCTATTTTATAATTATCATTTTATTGAAAATAAACAATAAAAACATCTATAAGGACATTGGAATTTAAAAGGTTCAATACTCAATATGAGTATCTATTCCATGGTATGATTTTGAAGGAATCCAATACCATAAAATCCACTAGAAAACAATCCTTTTATGTGGAAACAACGAGTATGATATAGCCTTATAATTTTATAGCACTATGATCAGTACAAAATTTCTTGTGATTCTTCTAGAAAAAAATATATAAAAAAAGTATGTGTAAAAAGTTAATAAAACTTCTTTAGTTGGTTCAAAACAATTTGTTGTGCTTAAAAACCAGTCAACTATTTCAGGGTATTCTTTATAAAAAACATAACTCTCCTAATAAACAAGATATATGAACTTCTTCTTTTTTTACATCATAAAAATAATATATCCAATAATTTAGTCCATAAAACACCATAAAAAACAACTCATCTAAAACCTTCTTCTTTTTAATAAAATAATTCACACTTTTCTTACTCTATCTTGAAAAAACACTATCTGTAAACATTACCCTAAATAAAATTATTATTCTAACAATACTATAGAAACTATTCTTCTTCTATTCAGAAACAATAATCCATAAACTATTCTTCTACTGTTCAGAAATAATACTCCAAAACAATTATTCTTATATCCTTTTTCTTTCCTTAATTATTCTTCTATGTTCTAAAAACTCCACAATGTAAACACTACCCAGAAATTTTTATTAAAAAATGTTAGTCCAAATATTTTCCATAATAAATTCATAAATCTAGTACTCTCAGTCTCGCCCATAAACAAATGTTTTCATTCATACTAATACTTCTATTTATATCTACACCCAAAGAGTTAAAATAAGTAATCTAAAATTGTTTTCCTACAAACCAATAATTCAGATCTTTCAAATTCAGAAGTCCCTACTTAAAACAATCGACCAATTTTGTTTTCCTTCTAAAAAATTACCTTGTATTATATGAATCATTCAATTATCCTCTGAAAAAATTCCAAAAACACCACAATATATAATTTAATTCTTCAAAACACTTCTAAAAAATTATAATAACTTATCAAAACTTCTCAAAACATCATAACTTTTAAGGATTTTTATTATTTATTAACATTTATTCAGTATGATTCTTTAATCCTATTCTTCATTCTAATTCTTGAGTTTAATTTTTTAGCCAATTCTTCTTTTCTATTCGTTAAACTTGAAAGAATTTCTTCTTCAAAAAACTACTGCCTGTCTCATGACAACTTCATGACTTTTAGAACATAGGGATCATAATATCATTGTATGAATTATGATACCAGACACATCTTCTCCACATTTGATTCAAAATTTTTTCCTGAATGGACCAAAGGACTTCATTTTCTATTCATTTTTGATAAACCCATTTTCAAGGGTTGAAGGGGAACCCGCACATGGCCTATAGGCTTCATGACATAATTGGACCTGAAGGTATTAAGGTAATTTCATCCCATACAGTGAATACTTGAAACTACCCCTCCCCATCATTTTCATCATGATTAACACTCCACCTTCGCATGACTGATTGGATATCTATCTTGTGCAAGGATGCACAGGTCTGGTATCGATGAAAAAATCATACCCTCTCATTCTTACAAGTCCAATTAGCTCTAATCTGGGGGATGTGCTTGCTCTGAATCCTCTTCTAGGCCCTTGTTCCTTGTAAGTTAGTCTATCGCATCTATAATTCATGTTTACCGAAGCCCTTGAGGTGGCTCAAAGGCTTTAAGGTGGCCTGAATGCCTTAAGGTAGCTTGAAATCCTTTCTAGCTTGAAGGCCTTGGGTGGTCCGAAGGCCTTGAAGGACCTGAGTTCCAAACTAGTGGCCTGAAATCCCAAACTAATGAATTGTTCTGACTACTATAGTACTGAATAGTACCTACTATAGTGACTACTATAGTTCTAACTACGGTAGTAGCTAAAGTACCCCAGAAAAATGTCTCCCCCTTTTATGAGGTTTTCATCAAAAGTTTCTTTTCCAATTTATGATTTTTGGGAACTTACCAAACATCAAAGAATTATTATATTTACTTTGGGAAGTTATCAACCTTTCTATCTCTTCAAACCTTGATAACAACCAACTTTTCATACAAACCCAAGTCAGATGAAATTTCATAACAAACCCGAGTCCTATTTTAATTTCATGAAAAATGAGTTTGATTTGTACTTTAATAATAAAAATATAACTGATGGAATTTCATATAAAAACCTCATATGATATTATGAGGCCTAAGACACTTCATTCTAATAACCATGAAATAATAAGTGAGTTGATTACATTAAAATGAAAAAAAATCAATATAAGATTCATTCAGCATCTTCAAACATTATCAACCAACTTATTCCAAAAAATACCACCCTTTGTAATTTTTTTGTCAACCAGGGATTATAAATCGTTGAAATTTGTAACCTAAACCAATAGATTACTCATCAAAAATTCTAAACTTATATGAGCCAAATCATTTTATTAAACAATAATTATTGAAAGCAAAACCATGCAGTCCAAAAGTAGTGACTTAAGAAACTTATTAAACTTTCAAAACATCATTATATTTGTCCTTTTAAAAACATCTCTTCCATTCATATAAAGTCATGGTTCTTACACACTTTAAAAAACTATCATGTAATTTCACACTCATACATGTTAAGTTAAAATCATACCAATAACTCCCCTTATATAAATGATTCCTTAAATGGTTTAGTATATATCAATGGATATATTTATGAAACATTATCCCTCTTGAAAACACTATAAAAATAGAATATGAGATAGTGGAAAATACACATACCTTAACATTAAAGATAAAGAGTTCAAATTCCCATGTTCAAACCTCATTTTTTAAAAGATTCCTTTAGTTAGGTTTTTTTTAAAAGTGTTGAAAACTTGTTTCGATGATGGGACATACTCCAGCTTGAGTTCATTAATCTCCACATTCTATTTAATGAAGTGAGATTTGATACCAATATGTTTTGAACAAGAATTTTTTATTGAATTTCTTTTAAGGTTTATAGAACTCTAATTATCGCATCCCAATAGAAGATGTATCTTTACATAAAAAGTATGTCTTCCAACTGAGTATTCATTTACATTATTTGAGTAACACCTTGAGTTTCCAAAAGATGATTAGTTTCATCCATTCTAAGAATCACTAAATTTTTTTGTTGGTATTCCAACTAACACAAAATTCCATCAAAAAGAAAACTCCACCAGATATGGATCTTCAATAATCAACATTTCCTACCCAATCTGCATCTGGATAGCCAAACAAATAAATTTTTTTGAGCTACCATTTCTGATTCCAAAATATGTTATGCCTTTGATGTGTCTGAAAATTATTTTCCCCATTAAAATATGTTTTTATTTCATTGAAATCTATAATATTTCACATAAAGTACCAATATGAAAATTTCTAGTCATGAGGTAATCAGATATAAAAATATTCCAATGAGCTTATAATACTATTTAGAGTCAAATTCCTTACCTTATCCATCTTTATTCAACTTTTTTCATATTGAAATTTCTGTGGAAGTTTTTTTTTTCAAATTTTTCATTCCAAACTTCTTTAAAAAAATTTAGCATACTTTTCTTCAGAAAGAAATGTGTGTTTCTTCTTTTGGGAAATTTCTAAACCTAGAATTTATTTTCTTTCAACAATCATGGTAATTTTGAATAACTTATTAATCTCTTTTGAAAAAATTTCAAAAATTATTTCAAAATTCCTAATAATGACAATATCTTGAATATATACAATAAAAATGAGGGAAATCTCCGAACATTATTTGATATACATATTAATATCAACCCTTATTTTCATAAAACTAATCTTCCTTAAGAAATCATTCAATTTGGAATACCATTCCTTTAGAGCTTTATTTAGTCTATATAAGTCATTATTTAACTCTAACACATCATTTTCATCTTTCCAAATAAAAAAACCACATGGATGTTCAATATAATCTCTTTCATCAAGTCCCCCTTGAGAAAAGATAACATCACATCCATTTAAAATGTTTTATAACTTCATAGGGTAAAAATTGAAAGGAATATTCTAATTATTTCTAAACTTTAAAATAGAGAAAAAGTTTCATCAAAATCAATGCCTTCAATATATTAGTATCCTTTGCACACTAATCTTGCTTTCTTTCTTATTAATCCACTATATTCATTTAACTTATTATGGAAAACCCACTTCGTGCCAATAACATTTTTATTATCCAGTATGGGTATAAGTTCCCAAGTATCCTTTTTCTAAATCTGATATATATCTTCATTCATATCATAAATCCACTCTTGATTCAAAAATTCTTAATCAACATATTTTGGATCAACTTTTGAAAACAAATAATAATGTGTAATAACTTTTGATGTTCTTCTTGTTTGAACCTTTTGATGTAGATCACTAATAATGTTTTGAGCTTCAATTAGTTTCCTCATCCTATGATTAGATATTTCAACTTCTTTCTCATCAATGGAAATAGTTGAGACTGATTCTTATATTTGTGTAGGATTAATATTTTTTTTATTTTTTCATATTTATTAATAATAATAATTTCATATTATTTATCTTCATCATATGCCTGTGTTTGTGAAACATCTTCATCATAATTTTCTAGAAATTTTACATTATTCAAATAAAAAATTATCCCCATTTTTTTTTGAAACATTTATATCATCTTCCATCTAGAGGATAGCTATAAAAGAACCAATCTTAACCTCTCTAATCAAACCTTCCAAGGTTTCTACCTTTTATATTTATGATGTAGGGACTCCTAAACAATATTTATAGTTTTAAACATAGAATTTTGTAATAAAAAATTTCATAGGGATTCATATTGAAACATATCCTATAGAAAAATATGTTATGAATATAAATACCTTTTCTCATAGCTTTCCTCTAGAAGTAGTGAGAAATCCCATGTTCAAGTAACATTGTACGCCCCATCTCAATTAAACATCAACTCACTGTTTTAGAAACACCAATTTTTGTGGAGTATATAGTGCGCTGAACTCATGACCAATTATAGGTTTTTCAAGAAAACTTATAAATTATTAATTCTTATACTCACCACCATTTTGAATCCATAACTTATTTATAGAATTCCCACATTCCATATTAGCATTTCTCCTGAAACATTTAAACATATTCAAAGAATCTGAATTTTGTTTTAGATACATATCCTAAGATACACAACTATAATCATCAATTAAATAAATTGTGTACTTATCTACAAAAGTTTATTTTCTACTCATTGGCCCTAAAATATCAGAATAAATTAGTTCTAGGGGACAAGTTGAACCAATATCAAATTTATAATGCATAGAGTTTTTAATCATAAATTTCTAAAAAATTTCAAATCACCAATCTCTTGTTGTTGAAATATTAAAAATATCATGAACACTATCTCTCTATGATAACTTGTTCATATTTCTACGAAACATATGTCATAGCCTTCTATGATATAAATTATTTTCCTCCATCATGGAAAGGTATCATGAGTTTTATACATCACCAACATGAAACATGTTACTCTTTATATATTTTCCTCTTTTACCAAATTTTCCATCCTCCTCACTTTTCATAAAAAACCATATTTTATGAAAATAATTTTTTTTAAATCATCAAAAAGTATAGAAAATCTCAAAAAAATATGTTTCAACCCATAAAAAAATAAAGTTTTTGGTATTTCATCATTTCTTCACCAATAATCGCAGATCCAACACCTTGGATTCTAAGAGTTTAATCATTTACAAATGTCACTATTCTTTATTTGAAGTCTTTAAAATTTTCCAAAAACTTCAAATATCTGGTCATGGGAGAATAACACCCACTATACAAAATATAGGGCCATTACCATTTTTATTATTTTAGGGTGGTTTCAATAACAATAGATTTTTCTTTCACATTATCTTTCTTCACCTCTAGCCTCTGAGACTTTTTATGAAACTTTTTTTGTTTCAGTAACAAAATAATACACCATTTTAATAGATGTACAGCCTGATCACATATTTCCCAAATAGATTCCAAAGGTTGGAACCTATTTTAAACTTTCAAAACGTCCTTCTAAGATTTATTTCATTGAGAGTATTGACTCTCCCTTGAGTTATGCTTCCTAAAACTTGTGGGGGAAATTGTAATGTTGTTGGTTAAACCAATTTTTTTTTCATATGACCAAATCCACCATAATACCAGTAGTACCCATAGAAATAATACTTTACTCTATATATTCCATACAATATGTAATTGTGAACATGGTTTCCATGAACTTTATTACCTTTTTTATCAAGAATTTATGAGCCACAATCTTTTTGTTATCAAGCAGGCTCTTCTTATTCTATTTAGATTTATTACCATCTTTATTGGATTTAGTAGTGGTGGAAATATTTTTAGATTAATTTTTTTAGAGGATTATTAATTTATAACTTGGTTTTGGCCACAAATATGATTTTACAAGCATTCTTCTTCTCATAAAAAAATTAAACTTTATTTTTATCCTTTGAAGGTAACTTTTTTAGATCCTTATAAGGTTTATCTTTTCCAAAACATTCACCATCTTTGGAGATAATGTTTTTGAAAATTTTTACCCCTTCTCATCTTTAGAAGGTGTTTTTGAACAAATTCCAAATAATATTCCTTTTAATTCAACATTAGTTCAAGAATTTAATTTTGATTATTTTACTTCTTAAGATATTTCTTCAACTCATCAATCTATTCCAAAAACATAGGTATTTAACAAGGAATATATTATTGATTTTTTACAGTATGAATTTCCCTCTTCAAAGTATTTTTTTACACGTCTTACTATCTTACTATTAAATTTTTTAAATTATCTTTTTAGATGGAATTAAAACTCAGTATCTTAATCTTAGGAACTAATAATTCTTAATTATTCATTGTTAACTATTATAATAAAATTATTTTATTTAGCAACATCAGCAAACATTTCTTCTTCAGTTTCATTATCTTAAACTACATCATCTTAGAAAAAAATCACCTTTTTTATTTAGAGAAATTTTAATATTTTCCATTAGAGTATGGTTTTGAAGTCTCACCTGATTTCATCCATGATATTCTTAGCCTTATATCATATTCATCGCTATATTCTTCATTACTTTTTTGAGTAAAAGTACCAGCAATGTTTTCAATAGCTCCAAATTAAAATCATTTAATATGAATCTTACCTTTATAATTTCTTATATTTATTTTTACATTTTAAGAAAATAAGGATAAGAATTAACCAATATTTTAAATAACAACATTTTAGGAATCAAAATAACCAACTTCTTCTTCATGAAACATCTTAGAATTTCCTTGATTGGGGATTAAATGGACTTTTCTTGATCAACATATTCTTTAATCTTAATAAAATTATCTTTTCTCATTTAAAAAGTGGAAAGAGTACTATATAAGTCATCTATAGATAGAGTTTTAGGATCTCTATATTATAAAGATGAAACTTTGGAATCAAAATTTTCTAGAATAATTCTTAAGATCTTTTCAACAATAGTTGAATCTTTTAACTTTTCACCAAGAAATCTTATGGTGCTTGCAATATCATTCACCCTTTTAAATAAGTCACCAAAATATTAATTATAACTAATTTTGAGATCTTCATAATTTAGCTGTCTATTTTTTAGTTTTTCATTCTCTTCTTTTCTATTTCCTTCATATATGTTTTTTCAACATATCCAAAACACATTTTGAAGTTCCAATTCCATTATCTCTAAGAAAAATCACTTTTAGTGAGTGAATAGAGAAGGAATTTCCATATCTTACACCATTATTAGGATAATTCTTATCAACAACTATAAGTGGAACATTATTAGTACGTAGTGTAAACCAATATCTAGAAACTTTCATAACATCATAAATAAGAGACATAGTATAAAGAATCATTCTATATTTATAAATATGATATTTATTTCCATTGAAAACTGGGATCCCCTTATAATTCACACAATTCAAAATTCTCAATATAAACTTCTCTTCAAACATAAGAAAAGTGTAAACCAAGGGATATTACCTATGATAACAATTAAAGGGACCCAAATAGATCAACATAATCACTGAGCAGGGGAGGAGGGGAATATGTGATATCTTTTTTTATTAAGTTTATTTACTTTTGAAACAAAATTATCCTCCTATTAAAGACTTATAACTTTACTGAAGACAAAACAATGAACTTATCCATCATGACACAAGAATTTACCTGGTTTACTTCTCAATAGGAGTAGCTAGTTCTTGGTATGGTTTTAAAGAAATACAATAGAAAAAATACACTAGAAAACCATACATTTTTGTGGAAACAACAAGTAAGATATATCCTTATAATATTGTAAAACTATGATGAAAAAAATGGTGTTTTTTATTCTTCTAGAACAAAAGATATAAAACACGTTTGTTTAAAAAGTCATAAAACCTTTTTAGTTTGTATAAAACAAGCCACTGTGTTGCAAAAAAAATCAAATCTTTTAGGTATTGTTTATAAAAATAATTTCACTTTCCTACACAGTAGTAGGTAAGAAATTATTCTTATAGACTAAATATGTATTCTTTTTATAATACTTCAGTCCAAAAAACCCCATTCAAAAACCACTTTTCTAAATCCTTTTTATTCCAAAAAAAAATTCACAATTTTCTTAATTTTTCACGAACAACTGCAATCAAAAAACATTACCCCAAAATAATTATTCTTCTATATATGAAAAAATACTATGGAAAATATTATTCTTCTATCTTGAAACAATACTTTGGAAACTATTCTTCTTCAATTTGGAAACAAGATTCCAAAAACTATTCTTCTTTTTTCCTTCATCTTCTTCTTTCCTCGTTCTTCCGTATTCTAAAAACTATAAACTAGAAACACTATTCAGAAATGTTTCTTATTAAAGGTATGTATGGAAACATTATTTATCCAATTTTGAATTATAGATTTAAAACTCTCACCAATAAACTGAAATGTTTCATTCATACATCAACTTCTATTTATAGGTTCTCCCAAAAAGTTTAATGCGGGAATCTAAAATTGTTTTCTAGCTTACTGATATTTTAGATCCTTGAAATTCAAAAGATCCCAATTAAGAACATTGATGTTTTAAACTTTACTTCGGAAAAATTCATAAGGATGGTTTGAATTATTCAATTATCATTTGAAAACATTCCCAAAACATCAAAAAAAGTCTTTGAATTCTTCAAAACACTTATAAAAAATTATGGTAACTTCTCAAAACATATTTAAAATTCAAAAATCTTCATTCTTCTCCTGAAATACTAAAATTTATTTAATCTGATTCTTTAATCCAATTCATCAATATGATTATTTAGTTCAATTATTTAATCTGATTCTTCAAATTTCATAGCCTTTATTCATAAAGAAACACTTGCTTGTATCATTATGACTACATTAATTTTAGAATATAAGGATAGATATATCATTTCTTAGATAAAGTTACAAAACAAATATTCTCCCCCTTAATTTCATGAGGATTTCATCAAAAGTTCCTCCATTAAATTATAATTATTGAGAACTTACCAAATATAAAAGCATCATCAGATTTACTTTGGAAAGTTCTTTAACTTTCCTTATATTAAAACCTTGATAACAAATAAAAAATTGTAACAAAACTGAGTCAGATGGACTTATTAACAAACTTGAGTCTGATCATACTTTATTAAAATAGCTATGGCTAATTTAGATTTTATTAATAAAAACATGTCTGATGGACTTTCTTATCAAAACTATATATGATCTTCTGAAACCTAAGAAACTTCATTCTGATCAACCTGAAATACAAAGTGATGTGATTTCAATATAAGGAAAACAAAAGACCATAATTTTAGCACAAAAATATTTCAGCATCCTAAAACATTCTCAACCAACTTGGTTCTAACACACAATACTGATCGATGCAAGCATCCCCCAGTTGCCTGTTCCTGGTGCTCCCCATTATGCCTTCCACCAATAGAGGTCCACTACTGCATTGAATGTAGTGATATGTTGCCACCAAAAAACCTCCGACATCACACACTACACCACCTCACATGATATATGGGCCAACATTGACTCTCCCAAATTTAATTATGGTAAAGAAAACAATCAAGGGTTTGAACCCATGATCATATAGAAAATGGAAAACATCACAACATATATTTAAAATTAAAATTTTATATGATGATAAATATTAAAGATATCATATTTGAATGGATATAAAGTTTATATATGAAAAATTTGAAATGAATATAAAATGTTTTTACTCAAAATTTTGGAATGTCCAAAATTTTCATGAAAATTATAAAAGGTTTAACAATTATCTTTTATTTATAAAATGTTAATAAATGATTATCTATTGTTTAAATATTTGAAATATTCATTTATTTAAAGTTTATTCTCTTATATGGTCATGTTTAGTAAATTTATTAATAAATTTGAATATTGTGTATGCATTATTTTACATTTTTTAACTTCTTCTAGAATAAATTCTTTAATTACATTCTAGGATTGAATTTATAATGAATTTTTTATCCATATACCTTGACCTATATTCGTAATTTAAGTTATTAGATTGAATTTAGTTATTGAATATAGTTTGTGAACATTAGTTATTAGACTTATGATGAATTATATACTCTCTTGAGTAAAGTATCACTAGGAATAGGGACTTAGTGTCAGACTAATTACTTACTTACATGCCCATTCCTTATCTAGGAAAGTGAATGGGGTTATATATCTTTCACTTTAGGAATAATCATATAGAGATTTTCAATCCCATATAACTTCATTCTTTCACAATAGTCATGTAAATAACTTTTTCATATTATTCATCTAGATACGTATAAATAAATTTGAATTCAATTTTCGGGTAAGTGATTAAAATTGTGGGTTGTGCAAAGAGTTACATAACAATAAAGTTTAAACATATTTATTAGGTTGAGGGAATAATATTATAAACTAAATTACTAAAATCACACATATATAAAATTGAATAACATGAGAGAAGATTGCGAGATTAAAATCTCCTTAAAATACTATGTGTGATATTCCTCTAAAGTTACACTTGTTAATACCTTGATCATCTAATTGGGTAGTTTTGTACCAAAACTAAGTGTCCCTGGATATTATTTTGTATGGGAAGGAAGTAATAAGTTATTAATGATTTTTTTCAGGTAGTTTCTTTCAAAAGATGGGTTCCCTGGATTTCTCCTTGGTTATCTTGTTTTTATCCTTTTATTTGGGAAACACTTAGAGCTAGGAATCCATAATGGCTTAGATACCAAAGGAATAGAGTTGATTTTATCCATATGATGGATTAGTAAAAGTGTTGTACACTTATCTCTCCTAGAATGATATATTATTCTATTGGGATGATACATTAACTAAACAATTAAGTGGATAGATGAACACTAAAGAAGATTCGTTTCTTAGTGAAATACGGATCTTGTCCCACTAATGATTATCATGAATGTTGAAATTAAGTTATCCTTTTATTGGGATCTCATTTAATAAAATTCATTATTAAACTGTTCATAATACCTGATACTCATATTATAAAATAATTTTTTGTATATAACATCATAATCATCATTATAAAGTTAAAATTTGTAGTTAATCCCTTAAAAGTATAAGTTTAATGAAAGTTATTATTATGAATGTTAAATTAAGAAAAGTTCTTAAAGAAAATTATATGATATAGAACAATTCCATTCTCAGTATCCAAGTGTTGAAATAGTTCAACAATGGAATCTATAAAACTATAGAATCATATAGTGATTTATTCAAAGTTTTTATGTTATTAGATGAAAAATGGATTGTTCTAGTTAGGAAATTTATCCTATTTTCATCCATGGAAATTTTCCAAGAATTTTATTAAATTCAAGAAATGATTACCCAATATTCTCAAAGTGTTGGGAATAGTTGGACATGGAATATGGTGTCTAGATTATAGTAATGTATGGATTGTATATGTGGGTAAATGTTCAACCAACAATAAGAAAATTTTATTGATAAGTTAAAAAATATTTCTTAAAAAATCCAATCAACGTAATTTAATAATATGGTTTTCATAAAGGAGGAATAATAATTCAATATTATGGGATTATCCAGAATACCCATAGGAGGTTATGAAAATCCATGGAATTTCTTTTCCATGTATCTTCATCACATTTCCCTTATGTGATAATAAAAGTTTTTCAATTTCAAAGAGTTGATATGAAAATGTTTTATATGATTAATTATATACACATGGTTTACAATTCATTAATTTATATAACATGTTTTGAGTATAAGATATGGATAAAATAGTTTTATCTTAGATAAAGTGTTTATCCAAATATTTGTTAAAATATATAAGACTATATTCCGATCACCCATCCGTGGTATATTTTAAAAAATTATTCTTTTCAAAAATGTTTCGAACACATAGAATACCATATGTGATATAAAAAAATAGTTTATTTGATAAACATTCATAATAAAATATATAAATTTAATTTCCTAAATCAAAAAGGTTTTTTTATCTTAGAAAGATATTATAAAAATAATATAGTGTTTAAGAGGTTATTGGGAGTACCTATAGAATTGAAAAAGTTTAAAATTAAAAAAATAAAGGATAGAAAAAATTTAAAGTCAATGTGTTTTTGACTGAGTATCCTAAATTTATTAAGATATGTGATGGTAATTAAAAATGTGAAGTGTCACGTTTAGTTACCAATTAAAAGTGGATATCACTACTTCTTAAAGAAAAATATTGGTTATAATTAAAGTGTTTTCACTAAATATCTTAAAAGAGATTAGGATATGTAATGATAAATAAAAATTTAAATTGTTACATTTATTTATTATAAAAAATTAAAGACACTACTTCATAAAGGTTTATACCAGTCAAAGTGAAAATTGAATTAAAATTTATATCCTATAAGAGTTTTCGGTATTACGGTAAATAGAATTGTAAAGAGTTATATTAGTTACCAAAAAAAGTGATTTTTACTCTATCGTAAAATATTATAGGAGGATTGGTTTACAATAATCCAAGTAGCTACATTATTTAAAGGAAACATTTGATTGAATAGTGTTCAAAGGATGATGATGAATAAATTAGAAAGAATTATATGTTGAGAATATAAGTTGACATCGTAACATTTTGTGCTGTGATGTTAAAGAGTTTGAATATATTATACAAGTTGAATAGTTTGGAATATGATTCCTAAATCTCACAATAACTCAAAATATATTTATTTATAGATATTTCTTATTAAATATATTGTTGGATTTATTTAACATATGGTCACATAGAGATGTGAAAAATATTACATATTATGTAATGTGTTAAAAAAAATCCACAATGTGTTGAAAATATAAGGAAGATCTAGATTTTGATCATATATGAGATGTTAAACTGGTTCAAATGTTAGGGTTTTTAACATTATTAAAGAGTTTTAGGATTTTAAAAAGTATTAGAATAAAGGTTACCTCCATTTTTTCATTCTTTCACATTGGATATATAAATGTATATATAGATGCAGATATCATAAAGTACAATTATAATTGACCTTTAAATGTATGTCTTTGAATTCCTAACTGATATTTTTAATGGTGTATTATAGGTTTTTATGAAATGTTATAGACAGTGTAAGTAGGATTATTCTTGAGAGATATAAAATACTCTCATGGGGTACAAGAAAAATAATACGATTCTTTTTTTGAACTAGATAGATTGATAAGTATACCACATGAAGTGACATTCAGATATATTTGGTATACTAGGGGTGAATAGATAATGTTTTATTCCCCACTATTTGAGTTTTGAGAGATACCCGACATGAGAACATTCAAACTCTAATACCCTACATATGCAAGCCTGTATATTGACTTAGCTAATATATGGGTGGTAGGGTATATTTTTGATCATTTTTTTAAGTTGGATCATAACTAGTATGAGACTTCTCAATTCTTATGATGAGTTTGATATCATGTCCATAGATTAAGATAAAATATGGGAGTGTGAGACAACACCTAGATATTATATATCTATCAGGATAAAGGATATATACTATGGTCATCCATAGGGATGAATGACATGTGATGTATTCATCAATTAGTTCAGTCTATAATATAATAGTTGATAACATGTGAATTGGATTTATGGGATTGACATGGTTCCTTCCCCATGGTCACTCTATGTATCAGAAAAAGTGAAAATATGAGAATGAATGTTTTTATATGATGCTGACAGGTAGAAAAATGTTTTAAGATGCATGTGTTTGATGAAGATCATTCCAGATCCTTTTATAGCTTGGGAAGAATTGATGTTTTCCAGAGGATTCACTTTTCTTACACACACACACACACATATATATATATATATCTATAGATGCATATTTATTTTCAACTCTACAAAGGACCATGGGGATACACTTTGTGGTTGACTGAATGGTGATTGAGTTTGACTTACAGAGGCACTATAAAATCATTTTAGAGTTAATCCAAAAGTTTTTTGGATGGGTATTCACAATTTATTTAATATTATTTGTATAACTTGAAGTTAATGATATCTTTCCAAAAGTTTTTTAAAAGATATCCACAATATATTTGGGATTTTATTTCACAAGTTATTATATATGATATAATAAAAGGTGAAATGAAATAAAAGTCTTTTAGGCTTCACTACAAGTTAGAGCTTGATAGAGATAAAACCCAAATCCTTATATATATATATTTGATGGATTTAATGAAAATTTTTATTTTTAGGAAGAAAAGGGAATATCATTTATAATACCTATGATAATATTTTTCATTTGGTCAGTTCAACATCCATGTGACTATCATTTAATGTAGTTTTTAATTTGATGAAATGCTTGGGAGTTAAAGCATATATTGTATTTATATTTTCCTTGATATTTATTCATGTGTTTAAATGTATGAATAATTTGTATATCCCAAGGATATTATTTCAGGATTATAAATTATATATCTATATGATGGTTGTTGGGTGTGTGGATATTCGGGCAGTGACTCCTAGGAACCCAAAGCACTATCCAACTTTCTCCTTTGTACTCCGAGATACTATCATGTCATGGATATTAGTGGATACTACTCAAAATTTTAGTGATTTAGAGTAGCCCATGGAGAAACTATGGAGGTGGGATGATTTTTCCACTCATTTATCTTCATCAAACCATATAATGAAGATAAATATTTATTAGATGCTCTCTGGTGCATGGTACACTCATTTACATCCTTAGCTGTCATTTTTTTATCACATTTTTTACATTATCTTTAAGAGATATCCTTATAAAATGGATTTAAACATTTTCAATTTATCTTATAATTTTTATTAGAATCAATTAAAACCCATAAATTTCTACACATATTATGTTATATTCAAATTATGGATAGTTTCATGGTGATCTTGGTGGACACAGTATTGGTGGAGAGAGTTCCTAATAGTTCCATGAGGTGAGACTATAAGATGATTTTCATGCCTAGTGATATTTAATAATATAAATATCATTACCTAAATAACATTAGTTTAGTATCCCTTCAATTTGGTTGGTAATCAATTCTTCCCCTTAGCTCCATGGTATATGCATTGTTATTCCTATATAGATATTATTATTTTTCCCAAGAATTATATATTGAAATTGGATTTCATTATCTAGATTGCATTATTTTTATCCTATGTGGAAATGTATGTTAATTAATAGGTGCATTAGGATAAGTCCTTCCATCATGTGTTTTTTACACTCAATTCTAGTCACCCACCACTATCCTACTAGAGTAGAGCTTATGGTAGTACACTTGGATTACTTCAAGCCTAGGTGGGGTCTTGGTGGGTTGATTCCAATCAAAAAATGTCTTATAGGATAATAAATTTTAGCTTTATTTTTATGTGATTTTTACTATAAATTTATTAAATAATATGATTATTAAAATTTAATACAATTTTTTACAAATACTAGGTTAAGTAATTAATATATAGTGTAAGAATTCATTAAAAATTACATATCCATTAATTATTTTTAATTATAACAATTATTGTTTTTATTTTTTATATTATTTATTGATTAAAAAATAAATTCCCACAAAGAAAAGAGTGATAATTAAGATATAACACCATAAATCACATATAAACCTCCAATTTCCCTAAAAGTATCTGATTTTAATATTCATAAAAAAATTAGTTCAAGTGATGAAGATATAGTTTTCAGAATTTATTCACTTTTAAAAAACCTTACGATATATCCAACACTCTATAGTTAGGTACTATTATGGTTCATTGAATGTTTTTAATTTTATTTCAAAATAATAACTTTCTCACTTTTCTTGAGAAAGTAACTTATTTAAGGGACATTATTTAGTTTTAATGATGTTATATTTAAATATAGTTCTTAAAAGTCTTTATGTTTTGTAGAGGTGGGAGATCTATGATAATCCAATATCCATATTATTTTAAAAATTTTATATAAATATGGATTCCCTGATTTTCAAAATTCAAAACTTAGATTATATCTGAAGGATTTTTTAAAATAGGATTGAAGTTGAATGTCAAAAATCTATGTTCAAATCCTATAATTATCTTCAAATTTATATTTTTTATAATTATTTAAACCAAATTCTAAAAATTATATCCAAAAAAGAAAAATATATATATTGAAGATGTTATGAATCACTGTGTAACTTTTTGGAATCGATATGTCCGACCCTAGATTAATGAATACCAATTAAGGAACTGAAGTACTTGGTTATATTTATTATAAAATTATGAATGGAAATACCTTTAGATATTTAATATTATTAAAAAAATTATGTTTACTAAATCAAATTTAGGTGAGGTAATGTAATAACCCATAATATTAAATAATTCTCCACCATTTTTTATTCCTATATATCATTTTAATATTACTATTTGGCATATATCTATGAAGAAAATATATGCTTATTTTATCTTAAATTTAATTTATCTTTTTTAATCAATAATAATATGTATAAATAATTTAATTATTTTTGATTAAATTTCAATTTAAGATGAATTTAAAATGAAACAAACCACACTAGTTCAAGAAAATGAAGTCTATATAAATTTGGGTTCTAAAGAGTTTGTAATGTGAGATGCTTTGAATTTTTTGATTCAAAATCGATAAATGGAATATTTTGACACATTTGAAATATGTGAGTAGAGGTTTCCAAGGTGGTATCTTAGATAGTGGAATATTGAAGTGTGTTTTGAGGGTTTGGGAGTCCAGGTGGTGTAGGCCAGTGGTTTTTGAGGGTCACTGGATACCTGATGGTGCTTCTACAAAGACCTCCTCCCTACCGTTGGGTCACTAGGTGGCTAGTGAGGATTCATTGGGTACTAAATGCACCCATGATTCATTTTTTGAAAGAGGGGATGAATTTTCATTATACCCCCTCCTTTCTTACACCCATTTGGGTTTTCTTATTTGGGGGTGTCAAACCAACAAGGGATATTTACCCATGGATTCCATCTTCCCCCCTTTTCCCCCCTTGAACTTGGTGGATTAGAGAATGTTTCTATAGAGAATTAAGGCTATTTCCGCCCCTCTTACACCTCATATTTTCGTCTTATATTTTTCTCACTAGATGGTGCGGTTTTGGTTAGTGATTTTTTACTGATCCCATCATATCATGGTGGAATTAGATCCAAATGATGTGGATATTGTTCTTAGAGGCCTTAGAGGGTGGATGATTGACATATTATGTTGTTTCTCTTAAGGTTTGTCATTGCATTGAATAATATTTTAATTTTCACCAATTTTGATGAAATTTATGGGATAATTAAGATTATATATTTCTGAATATATGTGTAAGATTATTTAATCGCAACCTGGATCACTCTAAATATTTAATGGACTGGACCTCCACGCGACCTCAGGCACACATCATTATATATAAGAGTTTTTTAACTAGCAGTATAGGTTTCAGGTGGTACTGTGAGGAGACTACACATCATGTATTAGAGTGAAAATTATCAATGAAGTAACTATTAATCATATACATTGGAATAAATAGAATAATAAATAATTTTAAATGAAATAATGAAATGAAATATGGATATAAATGCATATAAGGATGATCACCACTTTGATGATCATATGTCTATTTGAAACAAAATAAATAAAATAAAAATGATCCTCCAAAACTCCAATACATACCTCATCCTAGTTCCCATAGACTCATCCAAGATTCCTACTTGAACATGGAAATTCCTAAGGCCTCAACTCATCCTTTACCTACATCCAAATAAGATTATGATTAGGTAACCAAGTAAAATGGTGGCTCAAGTAAGGTGTGAGTACAAAACTCAATAAGGGACCAAAAATTTAGTACCATACATAAGTATCACATTCCATGATATGTTTCTATGACATGATCAATATAAATAATCAATTATTGATAATAAATAAAATAAACAACCTATAATACCTTCTTTGGCCAGTAATTCCTCTGTGCATTTCAAATGGACCATCCCAACCCATGTACCATGTACCATGTATGATACCATTTCTAATCTTTTAGTATAAGGACTTGATTGACTATACATGCTTTATCCATTGTTGGGGTATCTCTAAGCACGTTACGATGACTGTGGCTCCTAATTTAATAGAGCTTGGTCTCCCTAGCGTACATATCAAGTATTAGAGATTGGGGAATTATTCTATAAATCTATATCCTAGTATACATGATCAACACCAACTCCATATATATGAAATTCCCACTGATAGTAACACATACCTACCTTATAAGAGTTTTCTCAACTAGTTATTACAAAAACCTCGTAAAGGAGTTTTCTGATCTAGGTATCATAGACCTCCCCTATGGGAGTTTCCTCATATAGGTATCTCGCACCTCCCAGGGGGTGTTTTCCATAATATCATAGAACTACCCTCATGGGAATTTTCTCATCAAGTAACACTGACCAACTCTATGTGTGTTTTCCATGTATATTACAAGACCACACAAGGGAGTTTTTCAACCAGCAATACAAGCATAAAAGTAAAAACAAGGGTTTATCGAACACCCAAACCCAACCATCACAAAATTTCATCTTCAGGTACACATAGGCAATGAGGGTTCTAAGGTGACACTCATAACCATCTCTACCCATTCTTGATCACAAATGGCCAGAGTCAACATTATAATGGGCACCCATCATACCCCTCAGCCACACCAAGCATGAACACCCAATGTGGGTTTTGTCATTCCATTACCATATCTATGGGGAAAACCTATTCACCAAATGGAACCACATCCCCCGGAATCCTAACAAAACTATAAACCCTACTTAGGGTCCTCCCACATATATTTAGAACTCCTAAGCCTATGCCCATTACTAGGTGTATCACATCCCTTACCAAGTCATAATCAATGCATGACCTCATATTCCAATGAGGGTATACCTCATAAAAAACCAATGAAGTGATTGCATAAATATTTTCTCAAACAACATGGTTTATCATGGTTGGTCATCCACCCAACGTAGGGACATGCTATGACCTACTAGGGTTAAATAATACTAAATCATATACTTCTTTCAAAAGGATGGACCACATGAACATTTACTAGGGTATATAAAGTTAATATTAATTTATTTTATTGAATTTCAACCCTCTTAAAGGGTATTAACATTCAAGGTTAGTTAACAGTAAAGTCATCATCCAATGATGTACAATCCATCAAGCCAGTTCATGAGGACTGATGTGGACTTATCAATTTGTTCTATTCAAGATATATCAATTTAATTAACAAATTAATTAACCATTAAAAAACTCAAATTAAAAATTTTAATTCCCTTGGTGGTGTGAAAACATGTACCATGAATCATAAATAAAATACTTAAATTCCATATGACTAGTACAAGGACCGCCTACCACAAACTTGAATTCTTCTATAATAATTTTTAAGGTTGGTAGTAGCTACTATGACTTGCCAAGCATTATCCAAACTCAACCAAACCCATGCCAACCACTGTGGGTCCTTTATCACATCACAAAACTAAAATAATTAATTATAAACAAATATAATTAATAAGTCAATTTAAATAAAAAATGGAATAATCTACAAAATATCACCACATCATCGCACCATACTAGAAATGATGTAACAGACCATGAGTGGTTTGCAATTGACCCACTACACTAACCCGATCTAAATATGTAAGTGATGAAAACATTCCAAAATTAAGTAAATTTAATTTAAAATAAAACATTAAATAAATATATAGTGTGGTTTACCATTGATGATTCTATAGAAAGATGTATACGATCATCATTATGGGATATCCCCAACGCTGGTTATATAAAAGTTTTAGAGGAATCAAGAAATTTCACCATTAATTAGTGAAATAACCATTATAGACCGAAATTAAAACTACAAGAAATTCATATCATAAAGGAAAGAGGAATAATGGAAGAGGAAGGAGAAAATATTTCCTTGATCATCCACAAAAAAAATCAAAAAACACTCCATAATTATTGGGAATGAAAGGAAAGATGCAATCCAGGAGGGTTAAATGCCCAAAATAAACCAATGGAATGGAACGAGATTATCCAATCAAACATGATGAGGGGGGAATGTAATTTCCCCCATAAAATACCATTATATGGATGGTGGATATTGTAAGTAGTAGCTGCTAATTCCAAAAACCACAAGCGAGCTGAAGATTTGTCACAACTTAGGCAATATAAACCACCTCGACCTCTTCTGGGGCGCACTCAATCCCCATATACTCCACCCAAATCTCATTACTCATCCCAAATTATGAAATTGATACATATTATTTACTATAATTACATAATGAATAAAAATTATCCAAATAACACAACCACTAAACTCAATATTTCAAATTATCTTAGGAATTTTCACAGCCATACGGACACAAGTCATAAAAAACTCCCCACAATAACACTTATCATCATTGATAATTCTTGGTGTTCATTAAATTATAAATCCTATAATATCAAGGCCATTAGTTTATCATCAACATATAGTGTTCCACTTCAAACTTCCAAATGCCCTTCTAAAGAATAACTTCAAAATTAAGGTGTTTTATTCATCAAACCATGAAAAAAACTCATAACCATAATAAGAACACTAGGAAAACATGTGAAAAATCCCTTATATCTCAATACATTATCACATCAGTTTCTGATTCATTATTAGGACCACGTTGATACCCACTATGGGTCTTGTCTCATATTGTTAATTGAGACTCCTTCCACTCTTCACCATGGAAATTTCCTATCATAACAAAAATTATATGTTCTAATTATATATATAGTGTGGTTACAAACATGATGAAATTGATTAAGAATGAGGACACTAATCATACATCAACTCTATCATAAATTTAAAATTTTGTAATGATATGGGTAAGTCATCACCAGCTATACCCCTATCATTGAAGATGCTGACTGATTCCAAAAGGTTCATTTGAAACTAAAAATTCATTAATCCCACCTAAAAAATAACTTTCAATGTAGAATACCACTTGTAATATCCTTATACACATGAAAAATCTTTTCAAACCAACTTTGGTTTATGTTACTCAAGAACACTTAGATAAAGTCGCCTATGTGATGACACTTACCTGATAATGATGTCCTTATGCTTGAAGATATCCCATGATTTTCCAGAAACAATCACTAATTTCCTCCATAAACTTCTAGTGTGATATAAACACTGGAACCTCGATCTCCCAAATTCACCGTCATTCTTCAATTCAAACATCAGCACATTGCTAATCCAAAGTACCCTCACTTCATTTCAATTCCATCTTAAGGCTGGAGGAAAAAAATTATCTCAATTCACCACACATCAAATTTTTTATTTTTAATTCACTGAATAATCAATATATGGATCACATTTTTTGTACATCAACATCTCAATTCCACCACAATTGTTCCATGTTCAGTTCCCTACTCCCATGACCCTTCCTACAAAAGGTTCATATTCTTATGACTGACGTGATGCTCCCATACACAGGGGTACATCCATCATCACTCCAATGAACAAAATTCCCAATCACAATTTCCCATTATCAATTAGTTATAAAATATAATGACTGGATGTGGCCATATTTCTCATTCCTGAATAGTAACATGATACATCACCTACTACTTATCCCTAACTCATGGTAATGCCACCCTAGACACTTACTGAAATTCATTAGAAGTGAGGGTTACACCCTCCAATATCATATGGTTGAATCCAAATTATTTTTTTTTCCCAATATCAACCATTGAGTGCAACAACTGATGGATCCCCATATCACAAACATGGATGTCTTATCGAGTTACGCTCCCCATCCTATCAATACCTAACCTCAATCAACCTAGATTGGTCATGCAACCTCACCCATTCCATTTCTGAGGTATCCTATACCAAGGAGGGACTTTATCTTTTCCCATAATACTCTAACGTCACAAATACCTCAACATATCACAAAACCATTGGTCCTTACCCATATACAACCTCTCATTAATTCATAATCTTAGTAGGTAATTAATGTATCTAAATCACATCACCTCAACATTAGTTAGACATAAAATGAATACAATTATATACCAACTAATTTATGAAACCCAAATCATGAACCCACAAGTCACAAGTCATCAAAACTAGGATGATGCACCAAAATCACTAACCATGATCTATGAAACATCATTTCATCAAGAAAACCATATTCTACACCTCTACTAAAACCTTTAAAAGTCATGATCATTTACCCAAACTCTCACTACAAACTAAAACACATCCAAGGTCTATAAGACCAGACACCCAAATATCCCTTCCCTTCAAATACAATCTCAATTACATTGTACTCTAAGTGCCTCCTATATTAATGTGCTAGCACTCAAGGTGATTTCAACCTGAATAAATAATGCATCACTATGCCTATACCACAAACCTGGTAGAACCTCCCAAAAATCGATATCAACCTAAAGAATATACCCATAATTTCTTTTATAGGGAAAACACAAACCCAATCTAACCCCTAATCTAGGTTTCCCTTACTAATCACAAACCATCATCTCACCACTATCTGGAGTATTTCCTCATGGATACCACAATCCTTCACCAAGACTATAGGTCAAGCCTCGTAAAAGATTATAATCCATAGTAAATTATTGAAACTTATATATCAAACAACCAATGATATTCAATGTTCTATACAACCCTTCTATGGTCACACATACAAATAATAAAGGCATCCCTATCCAAAAACCATATCCTACTCAGAGGGCCTCACATCAAAATGTACCATGAACCACATTCCATGTCTGTAGACCTACCAGGCACCGATTCTAAAAAGAATCTAAAAATGGAATTAACCCCTTGAGAATAATACTATAAGACTCCTAAAATTGGAAATACCCTTTGAATACCTGTATCAAGGGAGTCATGGTCACTAGTTTGGTGAAGTAGAATTTCATTACAAGATATATTTAAAACATGATATATGTTTTTACCCATGCATTAAATAACTAAACATGAGTAGAAACAATCCACAAGGATTCTAATTCTACGACATCATGTACCTAATATGACCAACTAGGGTAACTGCACCTCCTATGCACACGAGACTGTATCATCTTCCTCATCTTCAATCACCTCACCATAGATCTTCATGACCTACCACCAAAAGTGAATATAAATTTACATGTCAGTCGAAAGGAATATAATTACAGCATGACCATAAATGGGATAACATTATATGAGTTTTTATTAATAGTTTAAATAGATTTCTTTCTTATCATTAATATAATATAAAACTAGAAGGACTATATGTTATTTGAATCCTATATTGTAAATCTTAATGTATGAGATGAATCTTTCTTCTATGGTTCAACATATAAATCCACAATAAATAAAAAAACTCAAAAAATCCATGTGAATCATGATATATAAAAGTAAAATAGTATTAATAATTTAAGATAATAAAAATAATACCCTCCATAGTAACCCATGATTCCTTCCAGAACATGTGTTCATGAAACACCAACTCAATATCCATCACATGATCTAGAACATACCTAAGTCTTCTATCTACCAACCCCAAAATATTTTGACAAATAATACATAGGCTATGATACCTCTTTATAACATCCTAACCTAAGTTACTCTAAATAGTAACTGGACTAGACCACCACATGACCTCAGGCATTCCTCTATGTATTCAAGAGGGTTATAACTAATATCTATGGTCTAAGGTGGTGTTGTGAAGAGACTATACCACATGTATTATATTGATAAATAATAAATAACTAACCAAATAATTATATAAATTAGAATATATATAATAATAAGTAATTGAACATCCCAAAAAAATGCGATGAAGATATATAGGCATGCATGTTCAATCACCCACTGGGTCGATCACAAGTATAAATGAAAGATAATAAATAAAATCATAAGGCTTTACTACAACTCCAATACATACCTCATCCTAAGCTCTATAAAATCATCCAAGGTATCCTGGTGAATCATGAAAAACCCTTTACTTCTACCTATAACCCAGCGAAAGTCTACTTGGGTACCCAAGTGAAATGAAGACCCAAGAAGTGTGTGAGCATATAACCCAGTAAAAAACCACAAGTGTGTCTCGATACATAACAAGAATATGCTATGATATGTGAATGTGAAATGATCAAATTAAATAATAACTACTGGATAACAAATAAAATAAACAACCAATAATACCTACTTCGACCAATTCTAGAATGTCCCTAAGAACTTAACATGGACAATTTCTACCCATGTACTATTTATTATATCATTTTTGATTATTTGGTTTGTGATATTGATCATCCATACCAGTTTAAATTATTTTCAGGGTTTCATTGAGCACATTACAATGACCATTCCTACAAATATAATAAACATGGGTCTCTGTAGTTTATATATCATGTATCAAAAACCTAGGGAATGATACCAAAACCTCTATCCTAGTATAATGGATCAAACCTTGATCCATGTCAATTTATTCCCCATTGATAGTATCATAGACCTCACCTATGGAAGCTTTCTTATCTAGGCATCATCGACCTCCCCTATGAGATTTTTCTCAGTAATGTTTCATAGACCTATCCTCTGGGAGTTTTCTCAGCCATATATCATAGAAATCCCAGAGGGTGATTTATATAGTACAATATAAATCCCCATTTGGGAGTTTTCTAATTAAGTAACACTGAACACCCCTATGGGTGTTTTTATGCCCAACACAGAACTACCCCATGGGTGTTTACTGACTAGAGGTAAGCATAAATGTAAGAAAAGTGTTAGAAAAACACCCAAACAAAATGATCAAAACACTACCACCTTGGTCACACATACTTTTTAAGGGTTCTGATGTGACACCCATAACCATCTCTACCCATGACCGATAAAACCTACTATGAGTCAATATGACACTAGGAACTGACCAGATCCCCACAGTCACACAAAGCATGGAAACCCAAAGTGGGTTCTATCATCCAATTACCATATCTTGAGTTAACACCCATCCTCTATAGGGAACCATATCCCTAGAAACCCTAAAAAAATTATGCACCCTAATTGTTGTCCTCCCACTCAAATTTAGAATTTTAGAGGCTATGCCTATGAGCTAGAGGTAACTCATCCCTCAATAAGGGAATCACATTCTTCACCATGTCATAACCAAGTCATGAACTCATTTTTCAACCAGGGTATATCTCATTGGAAACCCACTAAAGATATGGAATAAATCTCATCTTGGACACCACAGTCACTCAAGTTCATTAATCCATGGTAATTCAGTGAACCAACTGGGATTATTAGAACAAACTCATAACCATTATCTATAAGGAAAGTCCTAGGGAACCTACACTAGGGACTCTAAACTAAAGTTCATTTCATTTTACATAATTTAAACCCTCACAAGAGGTCTCAACAATCTAGGGATGTTAAGAATCATGGCTACGATGATCGATGGTCATGAAATAAGTACATTGTACAAGGTATAAAATGGATTCAACACATTATTCCATTAAGAGAATATAAATTTAATTAAAAAATTAATTAATCATTAAAAGGTTTATGGTAAATTGGACTACATAGTTTTTTTCTAACATCACATCCCAGGAATCATAAAAAAATCCATCAATCAATTGTGATAGTATAAGGACAACCTACATCATATTTTAATCATTCCATAATAATTACAATGGCCAAAAATAGCTTCCAAGGCTCACCAAGCCTCATCCATGTTGAAACGAACACATTCCAACAACCTGGGTTCCCATATCAAATTAGATGAAAACAATAATTAATGATAACCAAGTAAAATTAATAATTTAGTTTAAAAAAAATGTAATATTCATAAAAACCTTACTATGTCCCCATGCCACATCGATACCGAGCTAAGAGCTTGTGGGTTGTTTTTGGTGGGTCACTGACACCAACCTTTACTAAAGCCCTAAGTTATAGAACCATTAAATAATTAATATTATTTAGTTTTAAAGAAAAAACTGTATAAATTTATGACATTATGAACCTTTTATAATTCCATAGAAATATGTAGAAAAAAATGTAATTATGAGATGTCTCATTCATGGGTAGTTTGAATGGTTTAAAGGAATCATATGATTTGATTATTTTCTACTAAAATAACCAGTTTATAGCTAAATAAAACACATAATAAATTAGTCGCATTAGGGAAAGTGTAATAATGAAAGAGGAATGAGAATATAATACATTGATCAACCATGAATCTGTATAAAAAACCCCATAATAATGAGGGAAGGAATTAACTAGGCAACGTTGGAGGGGGGACTGCATAAAAAACAAACAAAAAGGAATGGGTGATTCTCCTCTTGAACTTAGATGGGGGTGGGGAATGTATTTAACCTCCTAAAAATCCCACTAGATAGACATTGGGGTGATACAAAATAGGCTAAAGCATCTACCCTAGCCTCTCTTTGGGCTCTCTGGAGCCCATGAGACTCCATTAGTAGCTCATTCCCCATAAAAAAATGAGATATCCCAAATACCGTAATTGCATTTCAAAACCCATTTATCAAAAATACCCATCTATCTGGAATAAAATTTATAATTAAAACATGAATTTTCACACATGTATGGATACAGGGCATTATATAGAGGTCTAGGTGGATGAATGTGGAAGTTTTAAACTTGTTTCTTAACGTTTTGGCTTGGTTCTATCACTTGCTGTATTTTTTAATTTATGTATAGGGAATAAATTATGAAATTGATTGTATTAATTGATTATAATTATCTTTTAATTAATTAAATTATTATTTCATTGAAACTATGACCTTTCATTGATTGATGATGTATAATTATGTTTTGAGAGGGATAATGAAAGGTGGATAAATCCATTCAAGGTGAGTTATTTCTGGTAATCTCCCAATGTTTCATGCATTATTTCATGGGAATTCTGTTACGAAGTCTATCTTCCATGTTCTATTGGATGTAAATTAATGTGAATTTATTTCCCATAACCATATGATTAGGATGAAAATGTCTAATGCCCTCAAGACTTTAAATCATTATGTTTTTAGGATTCTATCACTGATGGATATAGATTAGACCTAAATTGTGGGACATGTGATATATTGACCATAGAGAGATATGAATGTATTAGATTAAGATAGATTTGAAATTATATAGGTGTTTTTAGCCTCCTATGGGTAGGGTATGTGATTGAATAAGGGTGGTCAACTTAAGGCTTTTCTAATGTGGGATATTTATGTTCCCTTACAGATTTGTCTTGTTGACTATTATGTGGGGAAGGTGTTACTTCCTCAAAATATTATCTGTTTTGGGTGGGAATACCTTGGTTATGATTATGGATACATGTTGGGCATGTGGGGACCAATATATCTTTAAATTGGGGCCTAGTTAGACATATTTCATCCCTTGAATGAGATTATTAACCCATGGTATTATTATTTTCATTCTACATTAGAATGATTGTGTTTTGGAATAGGATGAAATGCCCACATGTCATTGTAATGTGATAGGGATTAGGGAGACATGGTAGGTACCCTAATATTATGTTTTATTTTTTTAGTATTATAATATAAGCCTAACATGGTGGAATACTTATAGGAATGGGACATGTGTATAGGTTGTGTGCTTTGAAGGCTAAATAGTGGTGAATTGTATTCTAGTTTTTAGTGAGTTTCCAATACAGACGACCCTTGTGATATATGTGTCTTTATTAGTATATTTTAAAACATTTTTTACTTATTATAAAACAAATTTTATTTGTATAATGATCTGTTTGGTATGTTAAATATTGATGGATTTTTGGTTCTAGGATGGGTCTAATGCCAACCATTGATAGATTATTGTTTGGGGTTGGGTGTAATGCCAAATTTTGACGTATATATGTGGGATGTGGCTTTTTTGGGTGTATTTTCAAGAATGTAATAATGATTTTGTGTGGGTTAGGTGTAATTCCAATTGTGAATTATGTTGTGGTATTGATATAGGTGTAATCCAAACCAAGGATGGTTACATGATGTGAGTTATTATTGGATGTGGGTTGGATGTAATGCTAAACATACAAACGACTATCATGGATACGTTATTTGAGTTTATTGTAATGAAAATCGTTGGGGTGGCATGATAGATTGTGATATTGGTTGGGTAGAACACCAACAATTGGGAAATTCTACAAAATATGTAGGGTGTATTTTGTTGGATGATTTTACTAATGAGATGCGATACCTTACATTGATTTATGATATCGGTTCGACATGATTCCTCCTAAGATGGTTGTTACCTAAATTGGTAATGTATGATATGTGATAAAACATGGTATGCCATTCCATCTTGGTATCATTGTGATATGTTTTGAGACACCCCAACATTGGTTGAAATAGGTACGACCACTGAGAGGTGGCTTGGGAAGCACTTATAGTCTCCATAAGTATCGTGTTTATGGTTGTTTAGTTAGTTATTATGAGATTATGATATTTTTTTATGAACTTTATTTACTATAAATGTTAGGTACATCATTGGTGGTGGCCTACTGAGCAATATTAATACCTTTCATGGGTGCGTTTTTACCTTGGGACCGAGCATACCTCCTGATCATAGGCATTCTTAGGGTAGTTTCCCAGGGTTGGATGATTGATTTGGATTTTATGGTTCATGTCAAGGATTGAATTGGGTGTCTCCTTGGTATTTGAGGTTTTCAAGACCCCCTTTACGCAAATATTATCCCTCCAAGGATGATAATTAGGGAATGTGGATGGTGACTACCTGAGTCCCACCTTCAATAGGCCCCAAATTGGCGACTAGTAACGAGGGTATAATAATCATATAATTGGATACATTACCCTCTAATAAAACATGTTGAAAATTGAGATAATATATATTAAAAAACAAAAAAATACATATATATATATATATATATCTATATATATGAAATCCCAAGTGAAAACATGAAATGTTATACAGTACTATAACAATTGAATGGAAAACTACAAGTATCAAAAGGTAAAGATAGCTGTGAACATGAAGCCCAAAACAATATTACAAAACCAATATCTAGTAATATAAATACTGATTTGCAACATGATTTGACTAACCTAAAATATAATTTATATATACATAGGGTAATAATAACATTATACTCAGTATGATCCTCCTCAAATCCTATTATGAAAAAGATAAATAAAAAATGCTAAAGCAAAGTAAACAAAATTTAAACAAACTCATCACCTAAATTGGTATACTATTTTACCATAATCACCATGGATAAATGTCACAAAGCATCACATGCAAGAGATAATATAATATAATAATGAAAAACAAGTGCACCATACTCCTGATTCCCCACTGTTTGGATGCTCTACCCCCACATCGTACATCCTGATCCTTATCTCTCCATAATAAGATAGACCACAGAAACATAGTAAAGGAATAATAATATGCACCTAATGCATCACATCATCACATAATCCCTTCAACATATCCTTATATAGTAACCAATTTTTTTTCAAGAGCAACCACAACTTGTATGATGTGGATTATACATCATGTTTTATAATTCAATCCATCAAAGCCCATACACTGAGTAAGTACTTAAATCCATCACATCCTATATAATTTATATCTATAATAATCCTTTGGATACTATATCTTGGGATACATGTGTGTGAATACCAATAATTCATCACATCCCTCTGCACACATATATGGGAAAACTAACGATTGTGCATATCATCACATATAATTACCAAGAGAAGAGAGAGGGCTAGAGGGGTAGTCAACCATCTATCCTACCACATAGATATTGGTGGAAACACCATCCCAGAGTCTACTATGTGTTAGTCACTCAAACCCACATTTGTGGGGTAACATAAGAAATCAATGAATATAAAGGAAATAATGTAGCTCATAACCACACAATGGGAATAACCCAGTCCTAAGATCAACTACATTTATTATCACTCGAATGCCTGGTTTCCACTACTAGGGACTAGATATCCAATAATCACACACATATTTAATATATACATTACTTAATTATTATATTTTTATAATTTACTTTAAATAATTTATTTATTATCCATTAAATTAACAATTAAAATTATTTCAAGATACATTCATTAACCACCAGTTTGAAGTTCATGACCTCCAAGAATAATATAAATAAACTCTAAAGTTTATCGAGATTAACATTTTTTTTTGTATTTTTATTCCATCAACACCAAACCCATTGGTTAAGAATTATTTATTCATTATCATCATCATCATATAATGTTGGTACTATAGGAAAACTATTATAAGGTAACCCCAATAGGAAATATGTAACCGAAAACACCCAGCTGCCATAAGGAGTGGGGAAAAGAGAAGATAAAATTGTAAACTTAGCCAACAACTATTAAATTGATACATAACTAAGAATCCTAGATCTTAGAATCACATCAATGTGTAAGCCCAACATAAAACAATTCCATCATCTCCAGTTCTATCCCCAATACCCACATGTATATCCTGATGCATCTTTCCATCACAGGAATCAACTGTCTCCACTTCATATGGGCCTCCCCCCCAAAAAAATCACATAATAAATCATAGTATCATCCATCCTAGGCTATTAACATAATCCAAGACTCCCCACCCTATATCCAATTAGTTATCGTAGTCTCAGCCATCCCAGGACTTAACACATTGCATAGTGAAGCTCACATCCTGATATCATCAGATGGTAGAAAGAAATAAACAAGCATAGCTAAAAGGTAATCTAGGACCTAAATCAAGGAATCCATGTTTCATAAATAAATTATATTGCATGGATCTAAACTCATGGAACATGAACTTATCAAGAAGATGGGAAAATTATGTCCTAGAATTTAGCTTTATCAAAAATAGAATTTTTATTCCCAATTGAATTAACAAATTCATAATTCATTAGTTCCAACTATGGGAAACCTAAGTCATAAATTTAATGAAAGATATCAAAAGTCAGACATCCTATTGTAATTAAAACTTGTTTAAAAAAACATAGGGATGTTATATTCTCATTAACATGCCTTTTAATTATTAACAACAACAAGAATAAACATACATTACATTCTTTGAAAATTATATTAGTCACATTAAAAATCACTGTCAATTATAAAAATGAATTGTATCAATTTGATTATAATCAAATTATAATAAACAAAATATTCAATAGAACATTCCTATTCTTTAATTATTAATCCAATCAATTAAATAATGTTAGATTTACATTATTTATCAATTTACATTAATAAAAACATGCTAATATATTATATAATAAGATATAATAACAAGCCTAACACAGATAGAAAAGTATATAGAAAATCACGTGTAAAAAAATTATCATGTTAGAAAGAAATAAAATGTGATCATTATAAAAAATTCTTTATTAATACAGTTCAATAATCATTATGTTAATTACACTACAATCTAAATTTATAAACCAGTCTAACTTTATGATTAAATATAAATAAATAGTATAAGAAATGAATACCTTAACTCAAATTCATAAATGTTCTTCACACGCGAATAGACAACAACATTGATCCTGATCACCTATCCCACAAATAGAAGCATCCCTCCATGGACGCCACACCACAAGAGCACTAATAAAAAAAGAATAAAAATCATTTATAATGAAGGAGATAAACCAATATCACAAGGAAATAAGAATATGGAAGATCCAGATCAATGAAACATGAGAGAAAAGGGGGGAATATACCTTAGATCACCACATATCAAAGAAAAAAGGATGTGATTAGTCCATATGAAAGAGAATAAAAATGTTTATAAGTGAGAACAATGAATTTCTTAGAAGTCAGAAGAATGTAGAAGGGTTTGAGAAAACTCATGGTGCTATATCTTTTAAAGCCAAGCTACATATTATATTTCTAAGGCATGAAAACCTTTCACATCATGAGAGAATTGGGTTTTAGGTCCCACTGAAAATCATGTTGTCTATTTCCATTTAACCTTGAATTAATTAATGTCATGAGGCACCCCATGAACCAACCCCACATAAGCAATGAAACACACATTCTCAATGTGAAAACCTTGCATGTCCTGAATTCCACCAGAATGCATATTTTAGCAGCCAAACATCTTGAAACTTGCTCTAGGAATCCTCTAAAAACCACATGCTTCAAAAACATGAAAATGATCAAATTAGAAGGATATAATTCCTTACATTAGATACCTCTCAAAATATTGACATCCTATATAATGAAATACCCAACCCAAAGAGAAAACCAAAAGTGATCTCTGAATAGCCACCCAGATAGATACCTCTCATGGTTCTGGACATCATAGGAACTCAACCACCTCATTAGAGGAATAGAGTGGAACAACAAAACAACAAAAATGCACTCATAAACACTTTACTAAGGTATATTCCTCTCAACCAAGAGAAAATCCACAATAAGAAACAATAAGAAACCATCTCTTAAACTAAAAGGTAAAAATCCATTAAAAAAGTTACAATATAATAGATAAGGATAAAATAGTTTAGGTTAATAAGTGCACATCCAAAAATCATGTTCCTAGATAATCTCCTCCTCACCATAGGACATGAACTAAGGGAATAAAATTCCAATGAAATACCTTCTTTTGATGGTCCTAGATCTCTATAGTCTGCTCCTTGAAGTTCTAATCATCATCAACATTGGTCTCACTATAATAAATCACATGATAGTCATCACGAAGGTATTGAAAGTTCTATGATATTTTAAAAACATTATGTATTCAGATCATCTATAAGAGAAGTAAAATTTGATACACCAAAAACCCAATATGAGCCAACAACTTTAAATTCCTAAACACCTGTGGAGAAAGCATACTCTCATGACCAAACATTCACTACCCATGTCGATGAGTCACCTTCAGGAACACATGATCTATAACATCAAACTACAGAGTCTACTCTTTTGATTTTCATAGTATTTCTGACAATAATACAAAACATTTACCCTTTGATGACTTAATTGAAACATCTTCATCGTATTCTATTCTAGTTTCAAACTGATAATTGCTACCTCTCCATCCCCACTCAATAAAAATGGAGAATGACAAGGTTATCTATAAAAATATTGAAAAAAACATAAAAATGGGGGAATGAAAACTATTATTGTAAGAAAAATCAACCAAGGGAAGGTAACTAATCCAAAAAACCTCTAAAATAATGGACAGAAGATCAAAAAATGTCTTCATGATTTTGGACGACCCACTTTATCTGACTATCCATGTATGGATCAATGGAACTTCTTAAAAATAAATGAGATCCCAAATAATGTTGGATACCTCTCCACACCTTGGAGGTTAAATAAAGAACCTAATAATATATGATCACCCTTAGGAAATTATGGAATTTTACCACCTCCTCTAAATAATGCATCAAAAAGACCTTAAGTGAGCTTGAATCCTTGATTGATATATTGTGGGATGATTTTGTTAAATGATCATTATCAACCATATAACATCGAAGACTCCATGTGATTGGTGTAAAATAGAAATGAATTCCATCAATATGTCCTCCCACTTTCACTGGGGAAAATCTAATGGCTAGAAAAAACAACCAAGAACATGGTACTAAGCATTCACCTTTTGTAAGACCAATATTGAGAAAAAAACTCTATAATTTCACAATTCAACCTAGAAAACCATAACTAACATCTCTAATATCAGTACATATTTGTAACATTGAGAAGTAACACCAAAGGAAATCCATGGAATACATAGAGTTCCATCTCACGCATCACTAAAAAAATTAAGATTCTCCCTAATAACAAAACCCATCTTTTCCAGGCTAAAAAAATCCATAAAGGTCATCATCAAAAATAACTTGGTCCCTCCAAAACTCCACCTCAGAATTCCCTATATGGGAGTCATCCCCCTTCCCCACCAAAGATTACTACAACATCATCTAGAAAATAGAACATCTAACTGTAACCTCTCCCACATCCTGATGCATCACTAAGAGTTGCTTCATTAATCACTAGGAATATCCAAATTCATTCATGAAATCCATACATGAGTTCCTCCTCAGTTCATAGACTAAAAAATTTCTCTTTCCCAAAATATATGAAATATCAAAGTTATAATCCATTAATAATTCCATCCATTGGAACTGACACAAGTTCAAGATATGCTGGGGGAATTCATACCTCAGGTTCTTATGGTCAGTAAAAACCAAAAAATGTTCACCAATGATGTAATGTCATCACAAATTCAAAGAAAACACAAGTTATGCCTACTCAAGATCATGGGTGAACAGTTATACTCATGAATACATAACTACTAATTCTCATCTGTAACAACCAACATCTACTATATTAGAACATTGAGCAAGATAAGATTCAAAGCATCACAAAAAACCTCAAACAGAACTCCTGCTTCTTGTAAACAAAGTAATGGAAATGTGAATGAATTCTCCTTTAGGTACTCAAAATCCACCTCACAATGGTCGATCCTCAATAATTTATGATCCATTGTAGTCAAGGATAAAAAATTAGTTGTATCCCAAGATAAATCAGCTATGAACTTCCTGTAATAGCCTAAAAGACCAAGAAAACTCTAGAAATATTCTATTATCTTGGTGGATTACTAAGAAACAACCACCTCATCTTCAAAGGATCCATGAATAATCCCTTATAAGTCAAAAAATTACCCAAGAAATGAACTCCATGAGCCCATAAATAATATTTTTAAACATACTAAACATATTATTAGGATGAATAACTACTAAATTGATATGAAGATGTTCTGTTTTCTCCTCCTCATATACTGAGTATATAAGGATGTCCTTGATGAAAACCAGAAAAAAATTATCCAGGAACTCTCTAAACATAAAATTCATCAACCCCATGAACACTTATGTATAATTAAACACACATAATGGAATCATAGTAAACTCATAATGTGCAAAAAAATAATAGAAATCAGTCTTTAGAATATCATCATCCTTCACACACATCTGATGAAACCCTGAACAAAAAATCAACCTCTGAGAGCCAAATTTAGCCCTTAATATGATTGAATAAGTCATCAATTTTTATAATTGGATAGTAGTTCTTCATCATCACTTGGTTCAAGTGAAGATAATTGATAAAAATTCGCAAACCACCATCATTCTTCTTCATGATAAAAATTGGTGCACCCCAAGGTGACACACTCAACCAAAGAAAACCTCATTGAAATAGATCATCGATATATACTCCAAGATATCAAAACCCATAAGGTTGAATTCCATATTTATACATTGATATAGTATACACAATTTTTTGTATCTTGATCTGAAACTTGATCTCCCATCAAGAGGGTAATGTTACAACCTCCTTTAAAGGGAAATCCAGGCATTATTTTAAAACCATAATAATCAATGACTTCTGAACTTCTATCAAACATAGAATAACCATTGAAATCAAGGAGAATAAAGGAAAAACGTATCTATAACCTATCCAAGGGTCTCTCTTGCAAAAAACACCACAAAAGCTCCATCAATATCATATAACACAACCTTAATTTTGAAGAAATCAACAATATCTTATACCAAATACAACCAATCCCTGATGAGGATCTTGTCCTATGGATATATCCATAAAAATAGGAAATCTCCCCAAGATTAGTGTTTCCTAAATGCTAGCTCACAGTATCTACATATCATACAACTCATCTCAATCTCAAATTGGTGTAGTATATGCCACAGGAACTAGAATCCTCTCCACTTAAAGTTTAAAAGAAGGATGAGGGTAGGTGATATAAAAGAGTGCATATCTCCTGAATCAAAAAAAGCATGTACCCATTTATAAAACAATAAAGGGTACCACAAATGATTTTTGGATCACCCAATGATGGTAATGTTAAAGAATGAAGCTAACCAGGACTTACTTCAAAACCTTTTTGACCCTACTGATGACCACCTCCACGAATGCACTCTTCTCTATAAGGATGTGGATCATCTACAGTCTATAATATATCTTCCCCATATCCTATTTAATAATGTCAAAATAGAACAAAAAAGTGTTGAAAAATCACCTAGAACCACCTCAACAAAGGAACCTAAATAAGGAAAAAAGAGTGTAATCCCATTGGAATAGGTCTGAGAGACACTTACCTAGAGAAATGAGATGTTTAGGGATGATACCTACACCCGGTTGGCCAAATTTTAGTCTTTCCATGAATTTTGGAACCCCAGAAAATAGATTTTATTTGTGATGAATACTAATGAATTGTCCCTCATGATGATTTGGTTTGGTCCATCATCATCTGAGTGAATTTTTTTATCACAAGCACCACAAGATACATCCTCATCATAAACATGGTGATCTGGCACTATATATCTAGATACAAATCCTCTTTAAAATTAGTCACCCTAACCTCCTCATCTAAAACTATGTATTATGTATATCTCATATGGTTCTTAAAAAAGACCCTATAATAATGAATACTTGAACTCCCATGTTAAAGAGTAAGAAGATCATGGTGACTGGCCGCCTTTGTAGAAGAATAAGGGAACTATACCGGTCTCAAATATTCTCCCACAAGACTTCCCAATCCTTGAGATCCTTGAGGAACAAGAAAAAACATTTCATCACTACCCCATAGATCATCGTCACAGCCAATGAAAACCAATGATCCTTTCGAGAATAGATAGAACTGAAATCTATCTCAACCTCCTCCAACCGGTCTTTTGAAACTGGATCTAGAATAGATCCATCATACATCTATATAATACGGTACATAAACTCTCAGAGTGTCCACCTCCATGTGTCTCTGTCATCGACCTCCAATCTACGACGATATGTTAGTATATCCTACTAAACTTATTTGGTGTGAACTTGATGGTGATGTTAACCTAGAGCCATACCTACAAGAATAAAAAAATTCTAGATCTCCTAAACCTAAAACATGGAATATTGAAAATTAATTAATTAATTTGTATCATGTTAATATTTTAATTTATCTAGATGTCAACCCATTTCATGTAGAGAAAAAAAAGAATGATTCCTGATTCTTTCCTTTGTATCTACCATAAAACTAGTATTAATTAATTTAATTGGATTCGGAAACTTATAGGTCTATGCATCAGATCATAGAAGACCCTAAATACCCATGTATTAGTGGGTATCCTGTGTTTACACCGGTCAATAAACTTAGCTAAAACTATTTCCCTACCATACTATGTAATATCACCTATTCCAAACTCCAAACTTTATCATATCCCTTAAATTTGAACCATTGATACCACTCTATTATGAAACCCTCCCCCCAAATAGTACCCTCAAGGGTCAAAAATGATGGAAGGGAGATTGTGACTTTTTGAGTCCCACCTCTAGTAGGCCCCTTGTTGGCAACTAGAACCAAGGGGATAATTCTCATATAGTGAGAGGAATTACCCTTTTATAAAACATATAGAAAAAGTATATAATATAGATATAAAAATGAAAACATACTCATACATACATATAGAATAAATCCTAAGTGAAAAAATTCATTTTTATATAGTACTATAACAACTGAAAGGAAAACAAAAAGTACTAAAGGGTGAAGACCAGAGAGATAATAAATCCCAAACATATCCTACTAAAACCCAAGATAGTAATATCTAGATTCATATCTAACCCACTCTAGATGAGATACAAATGGTCTATATATATAGGGTGAGAAAACATTATACAAATTAGGATCCTCCCCATAGCCTCTCATGTTGAAGATAATGAAAGCATACTAAAGAATAGTGAACAACAGAAAAAATAACCTATCACCTAAACATATATACTATGTTCCCAGACTATCCATGGATAAATCTCACCAAGCATCACATACAAGAGAGAATATAATATAATAATAAAATATCATGGGTACCTTTTTCCTACTTCCCATATGGTTTTCTCCTCTGATGAAAAATTTAATGCCCTAAGCCATCTCTCTCCAAAATAAACCTTCTTGAAGACACCTAAGCACGAAATCACAACATAGACCTCATGAATCTCATTATACCATCAACATATTTGTATACAGGAACTAGGTAGTTTTCAGGATCCACCATAGCCTATATGGAATATATCATACATCAGGTATTATACCTCAATCCATTATATATCATACAATGATTAAGATCCTCAAGCCATCACAACCTATACACATCATACCAACAATAATCCATTGGATAATTTATATGGGGATACAAGTGTGTGAATAAATACAATCCATCACATCCCCATACAAAAATATATGGTAAAACTAATCATCATTCATATTAGTATATATAACAACCAATAGAATAGAGCAGGGCCATAAGGGGAATTCATCCATACATCCTCCCACCAGGATGTTGGAAAAACACCTTCCCTGAGTCCATTGGGTTTCATTCATATTAACTGACATGGGTGGGGTAGCTTACGAAATCAAAAAATTTACTGGATATAATATAAATCACAATAACACTATGGGAATAACCTAGTCCTAATTATCATCACTCGAACACTCAACTGCCACTACCATGGACTATGGACGTAACCTTGATTTCATTTTATCACTTACTTTTGTTAAATAATTTACTATCCATTATATATTCATGAATTACCAGTGTGAAGTTCATTTCCTCTAGGAATTATCAAAACCGAGTCCACTTTTTTCCATATTAACATATTTTCAAAATTTTAATTCCATTAACACTAACCCCATGGGTTAAGAATAATTTATTCATTATTAGAATCATTCCATAATGTAGGGATTCTCGGAAAACCATCATAAGCTATCACCAAGAAGAGACTTGTTACTATGAACACCCATCTGCCTAAAGTAACTGGGAAAAGAATACAGATATTACAATAAACCCAAACATCTACCATTAAACTAATTCATAAGTGAGAGTCCTAGTTATTAACATCACATTAACGAGTAAACCTAGTTTCAAACCATTCCATCATCTCCAGTGCTATCTTTAACATCCACATGAAAATACTGATGCATCTCTCCATCATAGGTATCATCATTTCCACATAATTTGGTCCTTCATGTCCAAATATCACATCATCTATCCTAGTCTTAGATATCCTAGAATCATAGAGTTATCTAGGCCTCCCTACCCCATATCACATTATATAGGCTCATCCATCCTAGGATTATAACAGATTGCATATAATATATAACATTTAGAGCTTATCATAAGGTAGAAAGTAACAAATAACTACAAACAATTGGAAAATCTATACCCTTAAATAAGGTATCCATGCTTCATACATAAATGATCTATTATGGCTCTAAACTCAAGGCACTCAACCTTGTAAAATTGTTAGGAAACCTAGTACCTCACTATATTCTATATCAAAAAACCGATTTTAATTCCATATTAAATTAAGAAATTCATTATTTATAGGTTTTAACTATGGGAAACCTAAGGCATCAATCTATGACAAGATATAAAAAGCTAAACATGATCTTACAAATAAAACCAATTTAAAAAAACATAGAGAAGAACCATTTTCATTAACATTCCTTATTAATTATTACCATTAATAACTATAAAAAGTATCAACATTTTTTAACTATTCCATTAATCATAAGGAATATAATTTCTAATTATAAATTCACATTGAATCGATTTTATTATTATAAAATTATAAGAAACACCAGATTCACTAAAATATGCATATTCTTTAATTCTTAATCGAATTAATCTGTTAATTTTGGCTTTAAAGTATTTATAAATTCCTATAAATAACTACATGATAATATAAATCATATAATGACATGATAAAAATAATATTATCTATAGCACACATTCTATTAAATCAAGAGGAAAATCATTATCAAAGAAGAAAGTGACAACATGTGATCAATACAACCAATTATTTATTGATCTAGTTCAATAATTATTTGGTTACTTCAATTTCCACCCAAAGGTATAAACCATGCTATCTTTGTGATTTAACGTAAATAAATAGGAGAATAAATGACCCCCCTGGTTAAAATTTGTCAATGTTATTCACATGAGAATAGACCACCATCATATATCGCAACTATCTCTCCCTAAAAGCTAAATCCCTCCATGGACACTTTGCTACAACTACACCAATAAAAAACAAGAAAACCTCATTAGAATTATGGAGCGAAATCACCATCACATGGTAAGAATAAGTTGGGGGGATTCATATATAAGAATAAAAATAGAACATGGTAGAACATGTCTTGGATAAGGATGTAATGAAGATGAAAGTATAGGATTAATCTATGTTGAATAGATTCTGAAACTCTTGAAGATACCACTATGGATCACCTAGAAATTGAGAGAAAGCAGTTGGATTTGAGAAAAATTGAGGATCTTCTACTTTTAATGTCAAACTTCACAATATATTTTCAAATTATGAAATACTTTTATGACATGCAATTATCAGATTTTATGCCTATTAAAAATACATCACCACAAACCATTTAACCTTGAATTAATTCAAATCATGATTCACCCGGTAAACCCGACTCACAGAATCCATGAATGAAACAATCATGATGTGAAATCCTTAAACATAATAAACTCTCCCTTATTCAATATTTTACCATCCCAACACCGTGAGACCCTCTATAGGCCTCTTCTGAACACCAAAAGTTTCAGAAACCCACAAAATATCAGACTAGATAGATGTGGTTCCTTACACAGATTGTTGTCTCTTAGTTATTTTATTTTGAGATTATTTTTTTCTTAAAACACATTGATAAATCCATTTTTGTTATTTTACTTGTATTCTTCTATAACATTTCATTTGGTACAATCTGAGTCAACAATTTTACTTTTATACAATTATGTGATGATTTACTTTAGTTATTTCCATTATTTTGATCTAATCTGATATGAGGGTATAGAATCACTGTGGTGTCACCTAATAACCTCACTACTAGTTACAGATCTTTTTAATATGGGGAGGAATGCCTGATTTCATGTGAGACTCTCAGTTTGGTCATAGTTCAGGTAGACTGGGATGAGGATGTTACAAAGCGGTATTGTATATATTTTTCTTTATTTTAATAATTAAATATATGGTATATAAAATATATGGATGGTCCGAACATGGGATGGATGTTTTTTTGTTCTTAGGTAGAACCTTCAGGAGTAAAGATCCCAGTTACCAAGGTCTTAGGATTTTTTTTGGGTTTTTAATATTATAGTTGAGCTACATTGATTATACCAGGTATGATGTTTTCAGTGTTATGTTTTTACTAATTTTTATCTTAGCTCATGGTGGAAAGTGGAAAGAAATCATGTACAATATTTTGATATTAGAAACACATGATATTCATGTTATTGTTTGAGGTTGAGAAATTTTATTATGGTTTGAGGTCTAGTTATTTAGAGGGCCAACAAAAAAATACATTACATTTTCTTATATTACATAATAGTAGAATTAAATCTAACTAGACTAGTATTTTGATTACACTGTTACTGTTTAGTAACTGATGAGGTTTATCGTTTACTTATCTGATACCTAATCTCGATAGCTGGTTGGCAGGGTTTGAGTTATGTCCTAGTGATGATAAAGGATTGTTTTATATGGCGTTTGGTGAGTAGAGAGACATTTTTTGCTACTACCCTTCTATTGTTGTGTGTGGGTATGAGTTTTATATTGACACTAGAGTGGGTAGTATAGTATTGGGGATACCTAATATTGATGTGTTCCTTGAGATGGGGTGTTGATATATGGGTTTCCTCGATTTTTAGATATAGAAGCATCAAGGGTTATTTGTGGGATATGGCTATAGGGGTTTGGTTCAGAGACTAGGACATAGGACCTAACAAGGATGAGATACAACTTAGGATATTGGTGAGTTGAACAGACTAACATAATAACAAGTAACCTTGCATATTATTAATAAAATGAAATATGATATGTGAGGGTAGCCCTAGAAAATACGGGTTAGCTTAAGCATGTCAATGATTCATAAATAAAATCATGATAAGATGATTCATGTTATGGATAATGCATGGGAGGTGAAATAGAGTATATGGTATGAGTATATAAGGGGTTAATTTTCTACATGTTGGAAATTAAGGAAAAAATAGTGACTTATATGGGGAATATGTCTGACATAAATAGATATTATGGTTAACTATTTTAGTAGACTTGTGAGACTAAGACTGATGGGATATGGCTCATGATGGTGTGTGTTTAGTGGTATAGTAAGATGACAATAGTGTGTTTTCCTACTTGGATATTCGTTGTTTTGACAATGAGATCCGTTATAAACCATCATGAGTGGTCTTTGAATACTATCTTATAGTGGAAATATAATATTGGAATTCTATAAGATATACACGATATGTGAGTTTACATGACTAAAATATGGTTGGAGATCGATGGGAATAATGGTGGTTTGGAATGATCAACATGGATGGTTTGTGGGCTATGTGAATTGGTGGATATTTGTAAAAATATCTATGATTGAGAGATTGAGTGGAAAACATCATATGTCTTTATGTGGTTAGGTCATGGTGATATTGTTAATGAATGGTGTTTTTATGTTATACCTTCTTAATGTGCGGTTATGTTTGGGAAGGGTGCACATTTTATCTCTTAAGATCCATATTATGTTGAAGTACTTGATGGGTTCCTACATGTTGTGACAAGGTTTAATAATTTTTAGATTTCCTTGATTAATTAAAGTTTATTCATGCGATGTTGAGAGAATTTAGGGACTAATCAAATGTAGGTTGTTATCAAGTAAAATGAGATGGTATAAAAGTGTGAGGAACTATTTATTAGCTAAGGAATGGGTAAGGGTTTTTTACCTTGATATTGTATTGTGTATTTTTTGGAGAAAGGGTTTCTCAAGAAATAGTAAGATTTGACTGACCAGTGATAACCAATGTATTGTGATATGATTGGTGTGAGAGGTTGGATCTTGATGGTATAATGATAAAATGAATTAGGGGTCAATTTGTGTTTGGTTATTTCACTTGATCAAGTCACATAAGATATGAGATATAAATTTATATATATGTGATGTTTCATAATGACCTTTAGATATTTAGAAATTTTGAAAGGATATGTGGATTTTTAATATTGATATGGAATTTGGTGAGTTCCTCAAATGAGGTGATATAGGAAATGATAATATGTTAACATTCTTATGAAATTGGGAGGAGTCTTCATGGGGTTTGAATAAAGGAGTCATATAATATTCATTTGGTCGAGATCAGATTGGGAATAATTTCACTGATAAATTTTGAAATGGTGTCAGAGTACACAATGATATTATAGACCACAGATATAGGATTGTAGTATGGTTTTGTTAAGATGTAAGAGTGAGTCTCATGAGTTTCATCCCTCAAATTTTAGTAGATTTTGGGAAGGATCTTATATAATGAGTGAGAATAATTGGTATTTTTTAGTTGGGATCACACATTTGTAATTTGATCATTAAATTATCATTTTAATAGAATTTGGAAAATATCAGAGGTTATGTGTTGGTAGAGTCAACCTGGAGTGGTTGTGGTTTTACATCAATGTTTAAATGAAAGCAACTAGATTATTCCAAGTTGTTGGAAAATACCTTAATATGGGTGTTGATCAATGATGTTCCAATAAATTTAGTAAATTTGAAAATTTATGTGAATATGTTGTATACTATGGCCTAGAGGGATACTTGGGTATGTGTTTTGGGGAAAAAATTTATTGGTGGACTAAGAAAATGATGTGTAGGTTCTTACAAGAGAGTATAATGACTAATATGATGGAGTGGGGGTTCATGTTCTATGTGGGGTTTTATGGTAAGAACATGGATTTTTATGAGAATGGTCAAGTGGTTCTTGGGTGTGGGGTTGAGTGGGTGATGGTCTGGTTTAGACTATTATTTTCGATAGTTGATGTACGTCATTGGTGGATTATAAATTCAAAAATGATTCTTAGAGTTGAAAGTTTACATGGAATTTGTGAGGTTATTCAGTATTACAGTGAATTGGTCATTTGGTTTCAGAGGCAGTCAGTTATATAAGAGTATAAAATAGTTATTTTTTACATGTTTGGGAGCTATGGATTATATATAAATATGTGCATTCCATTTAGGGAATGAATAGTATGTCTGATGGATCAAATACAGAGTAATCTAGGTTATGGATCTCTTTCACATGTTTAGACACCATATCAACATAATCATAGCCAATATGATATCTATATTAGGACCAATAATATAGTTTTAGTGATTGATTCAATTCTTGGGAGATTCCTTGGATACTTCTTGGGGATTATAAGTGTTATTTTAGAGAGGTTTTGATGACATAAAATATTTCAGGTTGGTGGAATTAGATAAAATCAATGTTCTAATGAGTTTAAAATTAGGTAAGATTTAATTTTTTGGACATATATTATGAATTGGTATTTTTAGACACATTTGAAATGTATGAGTGGATGTTTTTAAGGTGGTATCTCTCGTGGGGGTGGCCTGATGAATTCTTTAGGGGTTTAAGAGGTTTTTGGGGGTAGTTAAATGGCTATTGGGGCCACCAGGTACTCGATGGTGGTTCCTTGGGGTTAATATCCCTTCTTGGGGCCTCTGAGTGGCTGTTACATTGCACCAAAGTACCCAGTGTGCCAATGATACATTTTTTATAATATGCGTAGAATTTTTTATTCCACCCTCATTTCTTATCCTTTATTTTGGTTTCTTCTTTGGGGGTTTTAAACCAAAAATAGTGAGACACCCTTGGATCCCCTCTTATACCCTTTGATACCCCATTTTCCTTGGTGGATTGGATAAAGATTCCTTGGTGAATTAAGATCATTTTCTCTCCTATTGTACTTCCTATTTTTCTATTCTTTGTTTCCGATTGTATAGTTCCATTTTGGTTAGGGATTTTATATTGATTCCGCTAGAAAATGATTCAATGAAGTCACGATTATGGTGACTTGGTTTTACTTTACCAGAGGACGTCCAAAGAGTCTGGATGCTCGAGTTATTGTGTCTTATCACATAAATTATCTTTCTAGCTTGAATTATTTTCATATTTTTAAAATTTATGGTTGAATTGAGATGGAATATTAGGGTTCTTTTTCTCAAAAGGATTGAGAGGATGTTGGGGTGGTGTGAACCTTATTGCATAATATTTTGGAATAGTTATGAAACTTATTGAATTTTTATTCATTATTCCTTTGAAATCAATTATTGAATTAATTATGTTAATTCATTATAATTCCCTTGTAAGTAATTAATGTTTTTATTCATTAAAGACAACAAATCATGTTGATGGATGATGACTGGTTGAGGTTGGAGTAGGATAACGAAAGGGGGATAAGCCACTTGAAGTATGTGGTTCTAAACACCTCATTATGGTTTATATATTCTTTTATGTGAAAAGTGATATGTGGTATCAATTCCATATATGATTGAGTGTAAAATAAAAAGAATTTATTTTCCTTGGCCGTATGAGTATAATGAAAATAACTAGGGCCATGATGTCCCTTTGATAATTAATCTTTGATACCCCAGCTGTCGATGGCCATATGATGGACCCAAATTGTGTAACATGTATTATGTTAACCCTAAAGGGAAATGAAATTGGTGAATTAGAACATAATGTGAATTGGATAGGTTTTTTTTATTCACCTCTATGTATGGGTTGTCATTGATTGAGGATGGTTGGATTAAGGATTACACTATGTGGGATATTCATGTTCTATTATAGTTTTTGGATTATTAATCGATATGTGGGGTGGCTGTTCCTCCTTAAAAATATTTTTTTGGGGGAGAGAATGCATTATTTATTGTTATAGATATAGGTTGGGAATGTGAGTACCAACCAAGAATTTTCTTATGGGTGTGTTGGATGTTTAACAACCCTTCAATGAGATACTTAACCCATGTGGTTCAATTTTTATTATATTATAGAATGATTGTGGTTTGGAATGGGATGAAATAACCATATTCCTTTGTAATGTAATATATCATATTGGGACATTGTATCTACTCTAGTCCAATGTTGGACTTTAATAGGACTATAATATATGTATAATATGGGGTTGCCTATAGAATAATTGGAAAAGTGTATAGGTTGTGTGTTCAAGAGACCAAACAATGGTTGTTGGTATTTTGGCATCGGGAGAGTTCCCAACCCATGTTTCCCTCATGATATATGTGTTGGTAAATTTTATGTTTTTATGCTTTATTATGACATGAATTTTATTTTTGTGAATTTTATGTCTGGTATATTAAATATTTATTGATTTATGATTCTAGGTTGGATGTTATTCCAACTATTGATGGATTGTGGTTTTAGATGGGTGTAATGCTAACTGAGGCTGTATATTTGTAGTTTGTTACTTGGTTTGGGTGTAATGATAACTATGTATTTGTGATGTGATGTGAGTTGGGTGTAATGACAACCATGGATGATATTATTGTTTCAGGTTTTGTCTAATGGCCACTAGTGATAGTTATATTATGTGAGTTATTATGTGATGTGGGTTGGGTTTAATGAAAAATGTTGATTAGACTTTAGTGATATGTGATTAGAGTTGAGTGTAACACCAACCGTGTATAAGACTTAAGGAATTATGATATTTGTTTTTTTTTGTAATTCTTGACATAGTTGGAATTCAACTAAATATGTTGGGTATATTACATGGGTTGATTTTATTGGTTGGAAATGATAACATTGGGGAAATTTGTGATATGGGATGGATGTATGGAATTTCGGGATAGTTTTACTAGAGTTGGGATAGTATACTATGTGATAAGAGTTGGGATTACATGCCTAGTACCAATCATTAAGATATGCTTAGAGACACTCAAACACTAATTGAAGTAGGTATGGTCAATTTTGGGTGGCATGGGAAGTAATCATGTTTACGACTTGTATTATGTTCACTGTTATTTATTTATTTATTCATTTAGTGAAATAAAATTTTTCATTCATTATTTTTACTCAGCATGTTAGGGACACCACTGGTGGTTTCATACCAAGTTGTACTCACACTGTTCCCTAGAAACCTTGAACCCTAGAAAATGAGAAGGCCTCATGATCACATATACAAGTAGGGAATAGGCCTAAGATTAGATGACTAAGTTGGATAGTGTGGATGATGTTAGGGAAAGAACTGATTGGAACCTCAGTGTTCATTGGTTGTGGTCACCAATCAATTTTATTTTATGATAATGTATGTTATTAACTTATATCTGGGAATATTTTTTGGTATTCTTATTAGTATTCTTGGAAAATATTCTATTTGGTACAGTCTGTCTTTTTATCTTTACTTTTATACTTTTATGTGATGATATCATTTTGTAACTTACAATATTTTTATTTTTGATGATACAAGGATATAATCTCATCATGGTGTCACCTTGGACCCTCACCACTATTTTGTAGCATTTAGAATATAGAGAGGCATGTATGGAGTCATGTGATGCTCCCAATATGGTAATGGTATAGGTATGTTGGGTTGGATTCATTATAAAGTTATATTAAATATTTTTTTCATTGTTTGAATATTTGGGAACATGGTAGAGAGGAGATATTACTTGTCAGACCATGGGCTGAAAATTTTGTTTATACCAGATCGACACTTGTACGAGTAGGAATACATGTTACCAAGGATCTTAGATTGTTGTTATAGATTTATGATGTTATGGTTTATCAATTATTATTATTTCAAGCATGATGTTTTTAGGGATATTGATTTACTAATTTTTCTCTAGGCATGGGGTGGTGAGAGGTTTTAATTCATGCATCATATTTTCATATAATATTAAAATAATATTTTTGTTCTTCATTTTGGGTTAACACTTTATTTATGGTATGAATTTTAGTTTCTTAATGTTTTAATACCACCTTATAAAAAATTTTACCACATAACTTAATGGTTGTATTCTACTTAACTTGCCTTTTATTTTGATTTTGATATTAATATTTTTTATTTTTTGAGGTAACTCATTTATGTATATAATACCTATACTTGAGAGAAGTAGTTTGGGATTGATTCATGTTTGAGTTTCATGAAACCCTTTTATTATTGTGTGTGTACAAAGTAGTAAGATGTTTTGTCCACTATTTCATTTGTTTGTTATTTGAGGGTATGAATTTGATGATGTCCATGGAGAGTTTATTATAGGGTTATGGATAATAGATATTGATAAGATCCCTATGATGGGGTGTTGGCATATAAGTTTCTCTATGTTTAGAGTTATAATCCTCAAGGTTTCTTTGTGATATGTGACCTGTAGAGGTATGGTTCATAGACTATGTTGGAGTCCTTATCAATGATAAGACATGATTAAAGATTTTTGTGAGTTGAGTGTATTAATATAATGATAAGATAAGATTCCTCTTACTTTTAAAATGAGATGTGATATGTGAGGGTAACCCTATATAATAAGGGTTATCACATTAACATCGATGCCTTACAGTTGGAAGCATGAGAGGATAAAATGTGTTATTGATGAAACATGGGAGGTTTTAGTATATGGTATGTACATGTGATGTCTGAATTAGTCATGCGTAAGAAAGGAAAGAATCTATGGATCTTTGTGTGGGTAATTTATCTAACATACATGATATTCATGAAAAACAGTTTGATCAGGTGTGTGATCCTAGGACCTAGGGGATAGGATTAATCATGGTGAAATTTGAGTGTTATGGCAGGGCATCACAAGGGCGCTCACCTGCTTGTATATGCTTTTTTTATGAAAATATGGGAAGTTTTTCACCATCATGAGTATATAATGAATACTTTATTATGATAGAAAAAAGAGAGTGGAATCTGACTCTACTTACAAGGTTTGTGAGTTGACACAACCTAATCTTGATTAGAGATTTATGGGATTAGGGGTTATTATTTTTGATTAGAATATATGGATTATAATATTTTCCAATCGGTGGTTTTTTTTGGAAATATTTATGTTTGGTAAAATTATGTGTGAAGGTCACATGATCTTTAGAGGGTAGGTCATGATGATGTTGTTAATTCATGATTTTTATGTGAATCCTTCCCAGTGTGTGGGTTATGTTGAGAGGGTTATGTATTTGGTTCCACGAAAATCATATGATGTGTATAACCTTAATATGTTCCTACTTTCTATGATAGAGCCTAGGAATCCATAGTTCTCTATCACTGGTCTAATTTGGGTCATAAAAGTTTCATGGAATCAGTGCATATTAACACTTAGGATATGATCATGTATGATTCCATGGTGGAAATGTTTGAGTAACCTTGTCTTGGATGAGGAAAAGGTAATTGTGTTTTCCATTGATGTTGTATCAAGTATTAATTACTGCTAGGGTTTTTCCAGAAATGGTTATATGTGATTGGCCAATGAAAACCAATTTCTTGTGACTTGATTTTGCAAGAGGATCGATCTTGATAGTACAGTTATGATATGACCAAGGGTTCAAGGGGTTTTTGGTTATACAAACTGGTTAAATCATACGAGTGAGAAGATTTAACATTTTTTTGTGATATATGGGATGATTACCATTAAATAATATGAGATTTTGACTAATTGAGGGGATCAATGGGATTGACAGGGAATTATGTGAGTTCTTTAATTACGGAGATATGGGTATTGATGTGATGGTGAATATATTTCACAATTAGGACGAGTCTGTAGAGGGTTAAAACATGATATCCATGTGATGGTGAGTCAGTCAAGGCTATATGTTTCATTTTATTTTCATTAATGAATTATCATAGGATGTCTTACAACATCATAATGTTATTTACTATAGACAAGGGCTCATTGGTTAGGTCCATTGAGAAATAATAAACAAGTCTTATGGGTTTCATTTCTCAGATGATAGAAGACTGCATACATGAACACATTTGTTGAGTGATAATAAGAGAGAGTTTATAATGGGGATCAAAAATTGATTTTTTGAGCATGAAACACTCAATTTTGGATAATTTAGTAAAATCCAGAGGTGATGTATTGGTAGACTAAACGAAGGGGTGGTTGGGGTTGTGGTTTTTTGGTTCTTTGTTGCAAACAATAATATTTTTCTCGATGAATGTAGAATATGAAAATATGAGTATTTATCAGTTATAATTCTATAAATTCAGTACGTTTGATAATTAATAGGACCACATGGAGAGATACAATCTGGTGGGATACCCGTATATGTGTTTCATAAAATAGACTATTGGGTGACTATACCAATGAAGTATTAATACATGTGGTATAATATGTTTATTAACATGGAGTAGGGATTCATGTTGTAAATTCTATCTCAAGGGATGTACTTTGGATTTTGATGATAATTTTTTAGTATCACTCAAGTGTGGTGTCGAGTGGGAGATGGTTTGGGATAGAATAGTGACATCAATCATTGAAGTATGATGTGGGTGTATTGGAAATTCATGAATAATGCTAGGATTGGAGAATCGTTCTAGAGTTTGTGTAGTTACTCGGTGCATCAATGCATGGGTCTTCATGTTTTGAAGTTAATCAGTATGAGAGGGTTTTAACTAGTGATTTTGTCATGCCATTGAGATCTATGTATTAGATATGTATTTGTAATAGCTATTTAGGGATAACCGGTGTGTAACATGATCCAATTAATGAGGCATCTTAGGTGTTTAACTATTTCATTTGTTTTGGAATGGTATTAATGAGATCATATATAATAAGAGATGTAGATACAGACCATACAACATGATTTATTAATCTACGTGGTTTCTGAGTGATGCATGTGGAGTAATATTGGGGAGAAGAAGTATTATGGTTGGGTGGCTATAATGGTCTGCACTATTTTCGGTCAATAGAGTTAGAGATAATATAGTTTTTATAATTATGTTTGATTTTATTTTTTTTTATTTGGATTGATAATTGGAATTTTTGGAAAAATTTAAAATTCCTGGGTGGATGTTTTTATGGTGGTAGTTTGGATGATAAAGGCTCAAATCATGTTATGAAGGTTCAAGAGCACAAGTGATGTTGGTTTTTGGCTATATATGACCTTTAGGTACCCATTGGAGGTTCTAGGGAGAATTTATATATATTCAGTGTCATTAGGTAGTTGATGTAGTACATAAGGTAGCTGTTGTTCCAACGATCCATTTTTTAATGCGGGATGCATTTTAATTCCACCGTATCTTTTATTATACCCAATTTAGGCATCTTTTTTAGGTGGTGCAAAATCGGAAAGAGAGAGGCCCTCATGGATTCCCTATTCTCCCTTTCGATGCACCCTTTCCCATGGTAGATCAAAGAAAATTTATTTAATGAATTAAGGATATTTTATCCCCACTTTCACAGTCTATTTTCTTATTCTTCCTTTTCCACTAGTTGGTGTGATATGGGATAGGCATTTGATACTAATACCACTAAATCATAATGGAATCGAGTCCAAATGATGGGGTTTTGATTTTTCTTTTCTACTAGAGGTACTGAGTGGGTGGATACTTAAGGAATTATGTTGTTTCACATATGTTATGTTACTTAATTGAGTTATTTAAGAATTTTCATTAATTAAGATGTAATTTATTTGTCAATAAAGATGGGATATTGTGTAATTTTTATGGAAGAGGTCTATGTGTATACCTAGGGTGGTGCACAACTCATTGCTTAAGGGGTTTTTCATGTTTACATCACCGGATGGGTTATTATTTATTTTTTCATAGGGGATCATTTATGGAATTAATTATGTTATTTAATTGCAATTTTATTGTAATAAATTAATGTTTATATTCATTGAAACAAGGTACATACATTGATGGATGATGGTTTGTTGATTTTATATCTGGATAGTGAATGGGAGATAAATCCATTTTTGGTAGGGGATCCTAAACATATCCCTATGTTTTATACACGATTTTATATTATAAGTGATATATGGTCTCAAAACATTGTGTGAATTAACTAAAACTAAAATGTATTTATTTCCTTTAACCATATGAGCATGATTAAAATTTCAAGGGCCATAACAACTATTTGACCATTATGTTATGATGCCTTGGTCGTGAATGTCCTTGGGCAAGACCTAAATCTTTATATATTTGATATGTGAAACCTGTATGGACACAAAATTTTTAAATTAATACATGGTGGTCATTTTATAGATTTTCTTAGCTTCCACTAAGTAGGGGGTGTGATTTATTAAGGGTATTTGGCTTAAGGTTAGGACTATGTGGGGTCTTTTAATTCCCTAATAGTTTTTGCTTAGTTGATTGGTATATGTGAGTTATGTTCCTCCCTTATAAGAATGTATTTTTTGGGTGGTAATACCTTTGTTTTGTTTATGGATATGGGTTTGGCATGTGAAAACCAACTTAGATTTTTATTTAGGGTGTGTTGGATATATGCCAACCCATGAATTAGATGCTTTACTCATGTTGTTTTGATTATTCATTGTACCGTATAATTATTGTGGTTTCACATGGGAATGAATTCCAATAATTCTATTTAATGTGATATGGATTACTTAGACATGGTAATAACCCTAGTCTTTTGTTGTATTTTTTTAGGATTATAATATAAGGATAACATGGTCTAGTGTTGGGTGAGTTTATTTCCCTGATATATCTTGGGATACATGTGTGTTTATTATCATGTTTCATAACCTTTGTGACTTATAAATACATTTATATAATTTGGAAAATGTTATGTTCATTATGATAAATGGTTATGGATTTTTGGTTCTAGGATGGATATAATTCCAACCATTGATAGAATGCAGTTTTGGATTGGGTTTATTTCCATCCATGTATGGATATGTGTATTTCATGGATTGGGTTGGATTTAATGAAAACAATAAACTTATTTTGTGATATAGATTGGGAGTAATTCTAAATGAGTATTATTTTGTGGTCTTTGGTTGGGTGTAATTTCAACCATGGTTGATTATCTGATGTGAGTTATTATGTGGTGTGGGTTGGGAGTAATGAAAATATATATGGGACATTGGTCTATATGTGACCCAAGTTGGGTGTAATTCCTGCTATGGATGAGACTTGATAAATTGTGTTATTTTTTAGGTGTAATTCCACCTAAAGGTGTACTTCTATCAAATATATTGGGGGTTTATTATGTGATGTAATTTTATGGGTTATATGTAATGCCTCTTGAGACGATTACAACTTGAGTTGGGATGATATATTATATAATAATACTTTGGGTTCCATGACCATTTTTTATTGTTGTGATATGTTCAGAGACACCTCGATACTAGTTAAAGTATGTATGGTCACTCCTATGTTGCTTGGGCAGTACCCATCATCATGATATGCATTCAGTTCACAATTTTTTATTTTTTATTATTATAAACATATCAAATTATTCATGTATACTATTTATTAGACATGATATAAAAATTATTGGTGGTTTCATACTATGTTATGCTCACACCCTAATTAGACCCCCCATCACCCTAGTACCTATGCTGGCCTTGTGATCATAAGACTAGGTATGGATAATGCCTAAGATTATATGATTAATATGTATAGTGTGGATAATGTTAGTGAAAAACCCAATTGGATCCTTTATCTATTATGGTGGTGGTAAACTAGTTGTTTTTATTTTGAGTTTATTTTTATGATTGACCTCTATTGAGTAAAATCTTATAGTATTCCTACTTGCATGAAGAAAAAAATTTCATTTTATAAAATATGAGTGATTACTTTTACATATATACAGTTATGAAATGATGTTTTTTTCATTTTTTTATCATATTTTATATGAGTGTATAATCTCCCCATTTGGTTACCTTGGATCTCTACTATTGGTTGAAAGGAAATGGCAAATGAGGTGGAACAGCTGAGGTCATGTCTGCACCTGATTTAGTATTGATTTGGGTAGGTTTGGTTGAAGAAATTACAAAATACACTAACCATTAAATTAATATATAATTATAATAAAGATTAATATTTATATTATGGTTTTAATAGAAAATTAATGGAATCATTTTACTCTTAGGATGAACATAAATCCTACAGATCATAAATATTAGTATAAATAAAAAAATATAAAGGTTTTATGTGAATACTAATTTTATTTCTACAGGAATATATGTAGAAATATATATCCATTGATAAAAGTAATTTTTAGTACCCAAATAAACCATAAAAGGTTACCATTATAATATATTCTTTGAAAGGATGTTTTATTACTTATGTTTTTACAATAATAAGTATGTATAGATTAAAAGATATATTATATATTAAAATATATATTTTTTATATGTATAAATAATTAATTATCCTCTAGATAATAATTTATTACTGATAAAAAATATAAATATAATCAATTTTAGAAATGTGTATACTTTTTATTCTAAATACATTGTTTTTCAATGTACTATATTTTTTAATTTTAAGAGCTTAATCTATCACATTAAAAGAGGTTTTTGATGAAATTATATATATATTTATATATATAAATTAAATAGTATTCATGAAATGATTTGTAATTGGTTATAAATAAGAATTAAATCAATTTATTATCAGGAAAATATTTTTTCTAGAAATCTGTTTTTGTGCTATTCATTTTTATTTTAAAAATGATTTTAATCATGTTTAAAGTTTATATTTTATAAAATTGACTTCATATGTGGAATCAACAAATTTAAATTATATTATAGGGTACATATTTTATTTTATTTTTTTTAAAAAATAATTACCTTTGTAAAAAATTAAACTAATTAATAGGAGTTAAAAATGAGTAAAATGGCGTGGAATTAACTTTTAAAAATTAAATTGATATTTAGAAATTATATAGTTTTTTACTTTTGGGATTAAATACTAAAATTATAACCAATATATCCTTACATAACTCACTAAAATCCCATATGAATCTAGGGTTTCCCTTTACCCAACTCATGTTTTGAAAGAAATATCCCTCATTGTTACTTATAAGAGGTGTTATGCTCCTCCACCTCAACAACACATATTTTCTTTAGTTTCCTCATGAATCTATTCCCTAATTTCCTCCTCAAACTTATCTTTATATTTAGGAAACCATTGGTCAAAATAAGGAGTCCTAAATATTTTATTGGGAAATAAGTTGTTATGAGAAGGAAAAATTCCATCAAGGTAATGAGTTTTTATTCATAACATTCATTTATCTTCTCATAACTCTTCTTAAATTTTATCCCAAACTCTAATGGAGTGTTATTTAAATCATTATACTTCCATAAAGATAATATTAAAATTTTAAAACTCATATTCTTACTCATTCATTTATTAAAACATGTTCTGGTTTAGGTTGGTTTCACCACATATATCCATCATAGATAATTAAGAAAACTTAAATTCAAAAAATGTGGTAAAAGGGAGTAAATATTGTTATGTTTGTAGTTCAATAATTTATATATATTTATATTAATTTGTAAAATAAAAACTTCTTTTAAAATCCTTAAAAGGTGAATTTAAAGTTTTTAACTACAAACCATCACCTTAACATTCGTAAAACAATCACAGAACTGCAAAAACCTATCAAAATTTTTTATATCAACTCCATGATTTTTTTTGATTTAAATAACAAATTTTTAATGAATTAATGACAAAAATTGATAAACCAAAAAAGAAATAGAACAAATGGAAAAAATAATACTAGAAGGTTAATTTTAAATGTCGATGATTAATAAATGTGTAATAATTAAATATTGATAAATGGTAATTTGTTAAATAAATATTAAATAAGTTTTTGATATACATTCATAATAAACCTCAATTGATTATAAAATAATTTTGAGTATATTCCACCAAACGAGAAATGGAGATGATACTTTTCTCTCTATCTCTCTTTTGATTCATGATTATATATTTTGTTAATGTATTTGAATGTAAATTCCACAAAAATATCGTTTTATTCGTCTTATTATATTTTTTAATAGATTTTTTTAATATTCATCCTTATTTGATTAAATAATTCAATTTTCTCGTACATCTAATGTTCTCCCATATGATAATATAATATAATATTTAATCTTTGATTTTTATGACTTCCCTTTCCTCCTGAAATTCACTATTTCATTAATTCTTAATACCTTACAAATTATGATGTCTATAAAGTGTTTATGTCTCATTTCTCTCTCTCTTATAAATGCTTCATATTATGGACCTATTTACTATTATATGGTGTATATATTTTCTTATTATCTTATTTTATTATAATTTTAATTTTTATTCATGGGATTTGAAATTTATTTTCAAGTTATACCATTCATTCCCTTTTGATTCACTCATTAACAAAGGTGTAGAGGTTGTTTATGAATCAATCTCCACTTCATTAGGTTATATTATTTACCCCTTGAACAAGTTCCTCTATGTTTTATATATTACTCTCCCACCCTATCTTATATGATATTTTATATTTATCTATAGGGATATTACATTTCATTACAAAATCACTCTTTTTGATTGATTATTATTTCACAAAATATATATATTTATAAAGGAAAACATCAAATTTCTATCTTTGGTATTTTCCTTCCATATATATATGTTTTATTTCCAAAATAATTTATTTTATAATTTTTAAATATAAATATATATTGTCTTCTTTTTCTATCATGTTTTTATTTATACTTATTTATAATGAAATTTTATAACTCTTTTATCAATATGGGTTTCTTTAAATTTATATTTACTGTTAATTTTTTTTTCAATTTAGTACATATTGTATCTAACAATCCATATTTTGGTTTTTTTCCTTTATTTATTTTAAAGGTTTAATTATTGGGATTTTTACTAATAAATAATTTTTAATTTTTTTTTTCATATTTTGAAAATGACATTGAAAATTACGTTTAACTTTTTGACAACAATATCCAAAATGTTATGAAATCTATTTTCAGGTTTTATCTTCCTTTTTTCTATCTTATTATCATGGTTAATTTATAATGAAATTAATATATGTTATAAAAGAAATAAAATATATTATTATAGGAATATTCCAATCATTATATCATTTAACAAAAATGATATTTAAGCCCTTAATTTCCCCAAATTTTAATAGTTTTTCATTCTGTAAAATCTAAGGAAGTAAATTGTTAAAACTTATATAATTTATTATCTTTATTTTTATAAATTTTCACTTAGGTCCATAAAAATTATCTTTTAAACTTTTAATGTTACTTATAATATATTTACTCACTTTATATGATTTTATCAGGAATTATAAATTTTGAAATAATCCCTTGATTCATTATCTACATTTCCTAATATCAATAGTTAAAATGAAATAGAATATCTATAAGAGGATTGATCCATCTATGAATTTATTTTATCTTATAAACATTGATTTTTGAAGATAAAATTTCATCCAATGCCTTTCCTTTTCTAGTACCATAAACTTATTTCTTCTAATGGATGGGTTTTTACCTAAATAATCATAACATTTGACTGACTATAGAAAACTATTGATATGACCACATGTTCTTATATTTTATATAGTAAACATTATAATAACATCATCTATTGATAAGAAAATCACTTATATATTGATTTAAATTCATGTTATAATCTAATTTTTTAATTGGATGTTTTTTATTCCTTATAAAAGTATATATGAAACCTGTTTTATTATCTTGGGTTATAATGAAATGTTTTTTTATTTCATGTGATTCACATATATTTGATTTAATATTATATGATAGGTGGGAATAGGATTATATATCCCCCTAATTGATTTTATAAATCTTTATATCTTATCATATTATTGTGGGACATGATAGGATAACATGAGTAAACTATGTCCCGAGTCATATGTGGTTATCCTAGTCTATTATGTTATAGAACATTGGTTTATAGTCTATTATTTTATGATATGAATGTTTTGGTGGTTAACCAGCACATTGAATATAATTCTCTATGTTTATTCTTATTCCACATTAATATTTTATGTCACATTCTCTTAGTATTATTCTCGTGATTTTATATTATTATGTCATGGGACATGTTGTGTTTTCATGATGATATTTTTAGGGTAATATTTTCCCATATTTTGATCTATGATTATTCTATTATATCTCATGATCACTTCCTATGATTTCATGATCTTATTCCAATAATTATCTATTTATCCCATTTTTATGTTTTCTCACATGTTTATGATTAAATGATATGTTATCTTAGTCTCATTGATATTATTTTTACCTTATTTATCATTTGAGATAACCATTTTATTATGTTAACTACTTCCCTATAATATTATATGTAGAAATATGTTTAGGGGTAAGACATATGTAGAGAATTTTATTAGATATTTTGAATCAATTTCATGTAATAAAATGGTAATATAGATAATATCTAATGAAATTTATCCTTTGGGTTCTAGGAGTGTGTTTTTATTCATGATATATAATTTATATCTATGAGAAATTATGTGAAATATATGTATTCCATGTTTCAATCAATTCAATTGTTTTGGCTATTTTGTCTTTATTAATGAGATGATGTTGGGATCATTGGGTGGTTGTTGTTGATGTGTTTGGATAAGAGGTAGAATAGGTTGACTATGTTGATGAGGATGTTTGTTAGTTTTATGATTATTTAAGGTAGATGAGATAATGAAATGTAATATAGTTTGAGTAAAATGGGTTGGGCTGTGATGATATAAATGAAGTGATAATCTAATAAACTAATAGGGGTGATAAATGATATGTGGTAATTAAACATAAACAATGAAAAACATGTGGATAATATAGAATAACCATTTCTAGAAACAAGTTTTGTAAATGAATAACATATTTGATACAAATAGAAAATGTAGGAGTGGAATTGAATTTGAAATAAAATTGAGTTTGGTGGATCTTATGTGGTGATAGAATAGTTGGAAAGCCTTATTATTAGATATGTAAATGATTATTGGTATGAGTTACTCTGATAAAGTGACTAGTTTAGGTTATAGTTATGAATGTGTTTCACCTAATAGATGACCATTGAGTTATAATGGTGTGACATATTATATTTATTTCTTCTTTTAATTATTTTTTATGCACTACTAACAAGTCAGGTAACATGACTGACACCAATTTAAGTATTTAGGGTTTGGATGCTTTCATCAACATCTAGAACAGATAAGATATATATAGATAACTAATCCACCATCCTCAATCTATCTTTCAGAGAAATTATTATATGTGATAGCCTGAAGATGTAATTTTGGTCTATGGTGAAATTGTTTTGATGATGAGGGAGTGATGTGATTATGTTGTTGGGATTTATATGGGATGTAGGGTTTGATGCTGATGACCTTCATTATTCATCTTATAAGAAACATGAATTTTTGCATTTTGTATGAGGTAAAAATATAGTATATGGCTATAATGATGCACTATGTGGTAATGGTATGTTGTATGTAGTTTTGGTTATGTGGTTGTGGCTATTATGTGGTTATTTTGTATGATATTACATGGTTATGTAAGGTATTAGAGTTCTAAGATGTATTCTTATATAGTGTGAGGGAGACTAGTTATATGTGGATGTGGATGTGGGTACCTTTCCATCCATATTATTTTGATATTTTTAGACTAATTTTTTGCATATTTAGTGAGAAATACATATTGAGGTTAGGGAATAATTTGACCAGATATAGTTAGCAAGTTGGTTTCACTATGTCTTCAATGAGGCTTTAATATCGATCCTCCATATTTTTATGCATGTTTCTAGGGATTAACCTTTTGAATTTGATTTTATTTTAACCCATTAAAAATTTACACAATTTTTATAACTTTTAGAGAGAGTATGGGATAATTCTAGATATTTATAGCCTGTAGGGTTTGTGTATGGTTTTAGTGTTATTGAAGTAAGAGTTTCTTGTTATACTTCCCTTTAGAGTTGTATTTTTTTATAAATTACATTACATACATTATGGGATTGGTTTTATATTATATTATATGAATTTAATTAGTGGTTTCATCATCTTATTATATGATTTATGAGAGAAATTACTCTTATATGTGTGCATTATACCATGGGTAATAGTCGAAAACATGTGGATTATTAAAGGTGGGTGTTGGGGAACAATTTTATTCTCTACTAACATAGAATGTGTTTTCTTGGTAGTGAGTTATTACAAAAACACCATCACATAAAAAAATAACTATCAATATCCATCATTGATGAAAAAAGAATTTTTTTCTATTTCCTTTATTACAAAAAAAAATATCTAAACAAACATGGAGATGTTTTTGTAGGTGTGAGTAACACTTTAATCAATATTATTTCTCATAACTACTCTCACACGTTCACATATATGATATTTTCCAAACCATTTAATTAATTTTATCTGTAAAACATATAAAAAATATATAATTAAACCACTTATAAATATTTTTATAAATGCATACTAAATCTAAATCATTATCACTAAAGAAACCATATTTCTAAACATACCAAATCCTTATATTATTAATCAAATTAATTTTAGTTCCATAATCCATGGAATCATGAGAAATATATATAAATTAAACAACCATCAAATAGAATAAAGAAAAAATCAACTATAATAACTGTTAACCTATAATAAAACATTACCCACCAAGATGAATCTATATAGGTCTTTCCACCTAGCATATGATTATTTCCAACCATTCAACATGGTTTTTTACAAACATGATTTTTTTATTCTTTTTCTTTTAATATAATTTCTAAAATAACCTATTTTATTCTAAAAAGGTTTTTACATTCCAATATTACCATAAAAATATATCATAAATTTAAATATAATTTAAATTAAAAACCAATTTTTGGAAAATTAAACACCATGATATGAAAAGCCATTATTTATCATTCAAATAAAAATGATTATTTTCTATTTTATTAATTTTTGGATAAAACGTCATTTTATGAAATAAATTATACATAATTATTTTATGAAATTTTATTTAATTCAAGAATCTGAAAAGAACATTAATCATAGGTAATGAATTCATAACTTACCAAGGAAAGAATACAAGCTTCCTACCATAAATTCTCCCCTTATAATTATCTATAATATCATGCTAAAATGACCTTGATAAGGGAAAAAACTATTCATAACCATCAAAATTCACTATAAACCATAGATTTTTAAACTCAAAGGACTAAACATCTAATATTAAAGAGACTGGAATGATTTGTGAACATTAAACACACTCCATTACAGAATATAACAACCCTCATGTGACTCTCAGGTTTAGAGAACATGACCACTATACCATTTGACCCAACCTTATAAAAATCGCTACATTAGAGATATATAATGATAAAGGATTTAGTTTGAATTAAAAAGAGTGTACAAATCATCCATTACATTTTGGATGACTCTGTGAATGTTTTTATAAATCTACCACTCATATATTTTAGAGATATAATGATGAAAATGAGAGTATTATTCCCTAAGGATTGATTATAAATCAATTCAACTATGTTATTATCAAAATGACGTCACTTAAGAACATACATTGATTTTTTTTTATTTTCTATCCAACCATTTATCTTTCAAAAAATTCATTCCAACATCCCATGACCACCAATTGATAAATAAAGGGAGATTCAATGAGGAGAGTATTAAAAAATACACCTTTATTTATAGAACACATTTTCTCTATTTCCTATTAAGGATTTTATATGTTTAACTTACTCTAATTAAAGAGTAAAACCCCCTTAATTACCTATGTAACAACCCCTCCATTTGTCTACAATAATATCAATGTCAAACACTTATTTATTCTTTCCAATTTCTTTATAATAAAACCATGGTGTTAAATTATTTATTATACCCCATGATTTGATAAAATCACACTCTGTTAAATCGATTTCAAAACTTTACTTCAATAATGACCCACAATTGACTATAATAAATTCAAATTCCATCATGTTCATTGGAATATTAAAATTTATTTTCTCTATTAAGGTTCATTTAATTTAATATATCTAAATAACCACTATTTCCCATTTAAATTCACATGTCACATTAATTTCATTAATTCCCTGAAAACAAATTTAAATCATCTAATATTACATATGTAAAATGAATATTCCCTTATAAAGAACACATCAACAAATAATCCTTAATTAAATAATCAAACAAAAAAATATAAATTTTATAATTTCACGAAGACAACATTAATATAAACTCAACATTATCTACACCTTAATTAATGAAATTCAAACATACTATATTCTGCAATAATTCATGATTAATTCGATATTTTGAAGACTGTTTTTAGAAAAAATTTATTAATATTTATTTTAATTTTAATTATTTTAAAAATAAACTTACTGAACATATGATCTAATAAAAAAAATAAGTTGACATTTAAAATATTGTATAAATATTAATCATTCAAAAAAAATATATTTTTCTTTTATTTTAAGGACATAACGTGTATTGATTTTAAAAAGAAAACATAAAACATGTTTTGGACTCTATTTTTATGAATATATTCACAAAAAAATTAGTTATATTGAAAATTTTTCAACATGATACATTTTTTTCATTAAAAATACCAAAAAATACATTATATAATACAAACCTATTTAAAATGAATAATAAATAATGTAATGTATTTTTGTTTACTTTTTTACTAATGAGATAATACATGTTTTATTAAAAAATAAAAAACACATAACACATATTTTAACTAATTATAAATGTTATATTGTAAAAAATTAACATAAGATAACAAAAAACATATTTCATATAATATTTCTTATGAAAATTATAATTGAAGTAACAATTGTTTTTACTAAAAATTAAAAAAACATAGAAAATATTTTGTTATGAAAAAAAACAACATGTTTTATATGACTTTCACAATAATATATGTTCATCAAAAAATTCTAAAAAATTATAAGGACATTGGAAATAATTAAATTACTTATAATGACCCAAGTTTTGATGTAAAGGTGTATGTGTAATTTCATAAAGGTGGGAGAGGTGTAGCGAATAATATTTTTGATGTATGATCCTTTCTAATATTTTTGATAATATTTTATGTATGGTTTGCTAGGATGATTTCATATTATGAACAACATAGATCCTAAATAATAATATATCAGAAATAATATAATTTTTTATTTCGATCATATGATGAGAATAAAATACTATTTACTCTTGAATGGAAATTCATATTCAAAATATGATGTCATAGTTTCATCTTGTATATGGGGTTTACCGTAGGAGTAGTGAAACCATTGTTCATATATGATGTTCCCATGGTTAGTCCTTCATGGATCAAAATTAAATAATTAAATTAACTTAAATGAATTAATTGATTAATTAAATCAGATGATCCTAATTATCAATATTTATTTTATCTTAAAATATCTCTTTTGGGTTATTAAATATTATCCTAGGCCTAAGATAGAGAGGAAGGTAGGTGGATCATTGGCTAACCTGAGGACTGTGGACCTGATAAAAAAATTATTTATAAGAGATCACTAATGAAGCCAGTATAGATGTGATCATTGCCAAAGTTTGATCCAATCAGTATGAAGATATCTATTGTTTTTTCTATATTATCTGATATTATTATTCTAAATCCATGAGTGGTTCCATGTTTTTTTACTTATTAGAAAAATCAAATGTCCCCACAAATTTATTTTATTTTTATTGTCAAATTTTAATTCCCCTACCAATTTTATTCATCACTGGGGAATCCATGCCTAATGATATCTATCCAGAACAAAAGGACTTCACTATGGATAGTTGTTTTATGGATCTTGGCCTGGATTAAAGAGAGATCAATATTCAGGTCCGTGAGTAATCGAGTCAGGCATGATAATGAAGAATGAATCACAAGATAGGATCAGTGAGTGAGAAATGATTTTCAAGAGGAGCGATAGTGGAAGAATCTGAAGAGCTGTAGTTCAAGGGGCATTAAGATGGATGGGAACCCCTTCTGAATTGTTCTCCTTATGAATGATGACAAAAAAAATCAAGGCATTTGGTAGTGTTTTAGGTGTGACCAAGGGAAATATATTTGGGGGAGGCATGCCTCTGAGTGGTCTATAGAACTATATCATAAATAAATGATCACACAATATGTAATTTTGTGACACACATCATGTATGGTTATAGTAGTAGAGACTTGGGTACTAATCTAGTTATGCAACACACAAAAAGTAATGTAAGTACACAACCTTTTTATCCATGATCTGACAAGATCAAAATGTATATATACTATATTCCCATGTGTTCATCTAGACACAAACAACATGTGGGTCAATACCACACATCATGTAAATTTAATTTGTACATGAATCATGAAATCAGTGGCACATCCTGAGTGAACCAATTTTGTCAATATTCTATGCACCATCCATGGGACACGCTATGCACCCTAACCACTATATGACATGGATTTCAGTGGTACATGCCAAGTACCCATTGTTTTCACATATAATGTACAATATTATACACATAATATAGGTACTTCCATATATAAAATGTTAAGAGAAATTCATAACAAAATTTTCCCCAAGGGGATACATTTCATGTACCCTAAGAGTAAATTTAGTTTACTTATTCAACTACAATGGTTTTTGACACGTTTTTTTGAGACTCATATCTAAAAATGTGGTTAGTCTATCTGATGAGTTTTTTTCACATAGAATGTAGTGGTAGATCCCTCTTCAAAATTAGAGGTGAGACTTGAGGTTAATTAGGTAATTTTTCTCCTTATCTCTATATCACTGGTAATAGGGATTGGGCATGACGACCAAATAATACATAGGGTTGGGAACCCCCTAGTGATATGGTTACAATGGGGAATGGGTCATTCACATGATTCATAAAATTAGGAACTCCACTACTCATACAGAAAATGTTGTCTATCCATATAGTTGGGTACTCCATCATTTGATGAGATTTACTTTACAGGGTGTGGGTTCTCTATTAGGGTTGGTTTCTCCCTCAACCGATACATAATTTTGGTGAGGTTCAAGTCGCACACTGTTGTTTTTAAGAGGTTATGTGGATCAAAAAGCAATTCAATTCCGAATTAAGGTAACTTTTTGGGATGGTTCTTTAGTATTTTTATTATTTATAAACTAATTATTTATTATATCCTAGGTTCCCTACATTTAAATAATATCTATATTAATATTTATGTAATAACATTACCTAAATAACTTTAAGGAAATCCAACTGGAGGTTCGTACATGAATTTTGGCATGTCTCCTTATACAGAAGAGGATTTCAACTAGTGGAAAGGGACAAAAATAGTAATGAGAAGACTATAATCTCCAAAATAAGACATAAGGGTAATGATTGAATCTACCAAAAAATCATCAGGACCTTTTGGTATATTGGAAATCCCAAAAAATTGTAGACAGGAAATAAAGATCCCTAAAGCTGCCAATACTTTAGAATAGAAAGTAGTAAAAATATATATATGACACAACAATATATAATAGAGAAGTAGTAGATAACAATGTCAAGAAAAACATCATATATAAAATAAATTACACATTGAATAATACATGTTAAATAATAACTTTAAAAATAAATACATTAGCCTTAGAAAAATCACACATAATCCACCCTACTAAATCATTATCCCCAACGACCTACCAGATATAAATCACATATCCAACTCTTTTTTGTATCAGTGACCTAAGAGAAATCAGAACAGTTTACCCATATACATCAAAATCCAAGTCCTGTACAAGGGTATGGGTGATTCTAACTATCTATTAGGAATCCCCAATACCTCAACAATATTGATTACTATTATGATCAAGTGGATGTGCATTAAATATGTATATAAAGAGTGTAGTCATTCTTGGAAAAATACATTCACCCAAAAACATAGAAAAATTCACATATAATCATACAAGTTAGGTGATCATGTTTTAATTATTCCATCATGACACTTGACCATACCTACTTCAGTTCCATGTTAGAAGGGAGTGTCACCCTTTTACACAACTCAAACCCATTCGTAAAAATGAAACTTATGGTATCATATTGAATCTCAATAACTAAGAAAAGGAATAAGGTATGGTATTATGTCAAGTCATAACCTCTACTTGAAGGCCTAAGGTATGGTGTCCTTAAATCCTGACCCATCCCTTCTCACTCAAGGGTTGTCACCGGTCAAGCCTTCATCAAGTCTTATGCCAAACCCAAAGAGTATGGGTAACGAATTTTCCAATCAGTTACCCAATCCAAGAAAAAAAAATGAAAAATCATACATCCAAAAGCCTCAAACCATCCCTTCCCACTCCAAGGAGGTCCATCATCAATGTATCACATCATACCCTGATCCAAAAAATCACATAGGTGGTTTTCTAACCAACCATAACCACCCCTTCAAGGTACATGGTCTCAACCCAAGCCTATATAAGGAGAGATACTAATTAATGAAAAATAAATTGTTGGTACCACTTTGTGTATAAATATTGTATTTTTTGTCAATGGGTGTCAATGATGATTAACATGAAAAAAGGAACTCTCCTAAGTGAAATGGAGAATTGAATTCAAATGATTGATACACTGATCCTAAGTGTTATTTGAAAGAATTAAAGGAAAAGGAGAACAATAGGGCATGAGGAGGCTTGGAATTGAAAGGTGTCCATGCATGGGTTTTGAGATAGAAAGTGGTCATACATTTCAATTCATACTTATTTTCATACCAATTATTTTTTTAAGACTTACCTAAAAAATAGGGCCAACCTACTAGCCAACCTGCTAACCTCAAAATGAGGCTCATGAAGGACCACATGGGTTGACCATGCCCATGGGGTAGCTAGACCGACCAGCTAGGGTATGAATAGTGGGCTCTAAGAGTGCGCCTGAGGAGAACCAATGTTGGGTGGCACCAGAGGGGGAGAGGAGTAATCTGTCTCTATGGCCGTGCAAATTTATTGATAAACTACAGCTCTTCCATGTCTCCATTTCGATGTGGGATTATGATTTTAATTAATAATATAATCTAAGTAATCCATCTGATCCCACACATGATCTCAGTTGCACATCGCATCCTGTGTCTAGTGATATAATCCGAATTGTTCATTTTCCCCACACCACGTATGTTTCCACCAACATCATCTGATCTCTTCCACTGAGGTTGTCTTCAACCTCCAGACACTTGCATGCACCTATTAACTAGTGCTCAAACCGAATGATGATATAACCACTCTAGGCATAAATTGAGCTTAGTTGAAGCCTATAGTGATCATATGGATGCTACAAACACATGCATGCAATTAAATTTTCATGCATGTGAATGAAACAAATAACAATCTATTGGATGAGGGAAAAGAAGTTGCTAAGTCCACGTGGATTCGAGTAGGGATTGAAAAAGTGATACATGCCATGTTGAATACATGAACAATCAGCAAGAAGGCCACGAGTTTGAAAAAGGAAAAATCCAACATATGTGGAATATATCCATGCTGTTTTGAAGATATTAAAGAACCAAAGATATCAAATATTCAAGGATGAATTTTGAAGATCGTATTGTGCAGATTTTGGACGCGGAAAAGATTTAGTCCCTATATATAAAAAGAGACCCACCGATTGGAGAAGGAATTACTGATTCCAAGCCTTTTAAGAGTTCATGTTCTAATAAACAGAGTTTCATTGATATTCATTCTCTTGAATGGGCATGGACGATCAAAAAACTGATCTATGTTCAGGAAGAGTTTTCAGCATACTGATTGGGATTGTGAGGAGTAAATAGAAATCCACTCTAGTTTTGTGAAGATGAGGAGTTACATGTACCTCTATGTTTTGGGAAGAAAAGAACCACTTACCACTTCGATACATGAGGCAGGAGAGCCATGAACAATTCTTGGTTCACGAAGAGAGGTCCCATGAACCATTATGGTTCATGAAGAAATAGTACTTCGTAATGTTCTGGTGCTATGAAGAGATGGTCCCGTAAACTGAGTCTATTTCGATGAAGTTAAGAACCACCTACAACTTGGTACACAAAGTAGCCCTATACTCTCTGTGTGGAAGAAGCTCATGCATCCCTTGTATAAGGAGGATCCTCAAACCATTATGGTTCACAAAGGAGACATAGACACTTTGTCTACAGAAAAATTCCATAAACATGATTTGAATGAAAAAAACAATAAAATCATAATAGACCCAAGGAGATGCGTGGGTAGATAAGTGACACCCAAGTAAACACATTTAGTTTTGAATAAAATCACATGCTCATAACTATAAATAAATGAAATTGAATTGTGTGTGTGTTGAGAAAGGGAGAAGATAAAAATGTATATGGTGATGGGGAGTGAATGCATGCATTAGTATGCATGATTTGAAGAAGAACACAATTAAAGCCCAAGCATGTATGAATCAAGTGAAAAGAAATACAGAATAGAGGACACATATGTGCTTAAAGGAACCATATCCATTTGGAAATTCACACAAGAAAGTATACGAGTAAGTGTATGCATTCATGCATACACATGAATATGTGAATTGTATTAAGACAATCAACCTAAACTAAGGGTGCACATGTGTAAAAAAGTGAAGAGAAAGAGCATATATGAATTGTCACATGCGTGGTCACATGCACACATGGAAGAAGAAGGGATGATTATGATGATTCCTAGTGAACTGTTTATCAATGTTTGAATATTCACAAAAGAATCTGTGATTCTGGAGAAGAAGAATAACAAGTCTTATTAAATCTGCTTGTTTCACTGGAGAAGACAATTGAATGTTAAAGATCATCAACTCTGGACCTCAATGAAAGAAAAGTCTCATGGTAAACAAGAGACAAAGACTTTCATGCCTATCCATTGAAGGGACCTTCATGTATATAAAATGAGTGTGACTTCACCTAGGGCAGTGGTCCAAGGGGTCAATGGAAGTGATACGAGGTAAATAGTGAACTATCCCTAAATTTTTTTAATGGCAATGTGCCTGAGAAAGAGTGACTGTTCCTGAACCATGTAATCCACAGCTAGTGAAGATTAGTGGAATTAGGTATGACCGGAAACCTATCGGCATGTGCTCCTTGGATGTATCCCTTAGTGGTGAGCCAAGTAAAAGGGATGTGTTGTTGTTCTTCATGTGAATATCTAAATTACTACACATATCCATCATTAAAGTTTAATTAAGTTCTTTCCAACGTGGGAACAAGATCCAATAAAAAGGAGAAAAATTTGACACCCTGATTTAGCCCCCCTCTCTCAGGGTGACCTAGGGTCCTTTAATAGGTATCATATGGAAAAAGGTTTACGTATGTTGGATACTCCTTGGTAATTTTATCCAGAAGAGGATTTGAGTTTTTATTCTTGAGTCAATAATGAAGAGAAATCTTGATGAAAGCTTAGTTATCTTTGGACATAAGTCTATACCCAAATAGACCCTGATGAATAAAAAAAAGAGAGAAGAAGCAGTTGAGAACGTACCTCATACCTATATAAGATGCAATAGCTTATTCTCCATGACTTGTTAATAATGAAGAAATATTATTCTTGGAATGTAGGGACCAGGTTGCTCAGGTTTCCACCAAAAGAAAGGATCCCAACACAAGTGGTGACAATGTATAATCCGTTACATCACATGAGTCTATAATGGAGAAATTGAGAACCTATCTGCATGATATTTCTAATGAATGAATTGTAGTTGTTTGTATAATATTTCAATGTATACAGGTTGAGATCACCCAACTAGAAAGAGAAGCTGATAATGTGGAAAAGGGATTGGAATAAAAAAGTATTGAATGTTTAAAGCTGTCCAGATGTATTGAAGCCTTTGAAGAGAAATAGGGAGTGAGTAAGACTCTAGAAGAAAATATCCATACATTTAAAGATGAGCGGAAAAAGAACACTAAAGTTAAGGTTCTAAATTTATAAGAAACATCAAATAAGAACAAATAGATTGACTATTTGTTATAAAGAAATGTTATGATGCATTAAGATTGGGTTGAAAGATTGAAAAAATCTTGTGATGAAAAGATGATCATGACTGAAGATCATAAGAGATTCCTAAATATGGAATGTCTAAAATCGGAATCCCAGTTGACCAATTTTATGAAGATACATATTGAGACTTTAAAAAACAACGAAACAATTTTTGTAGCTATTCAATGCTCACTGGAGGATTCTAAAGCTAAAATACCTCCAACTTGTGACAAGAATATTATGATAACTCTTGATTATACATCCCAAGAAAGAATGTATGTTTCCATTAAATTCTAACTGGAAGATTCTACTGTCAAAATACCTATAACATGTGATAAGAAGATCATGAATTCACTCATTGATCTATCATTAGAATCTGAGAAATTGGAGGTACCATCCACACCAACTTGTACTATTGTTTCTAAATATGTTTTTACTAAAATTACAGGTTGGAATAAAATTTTTAAAGAAGTATGGATGAGGAAAGGTGAGGAGAAAAAACCTACCACCATGGCTAGGGTGGATAGGAAAAAGAAGCTAGAATATGGTTCCCCAGATAGATTACATCACATTAAGAAGGACCAATAATATTATAAAAAAGATATCAAGAAGAAAAGAACTTTGTGTCAATGATGGTGCTGAAAAATATTTTGGAATTGTTCACTATATTGTTGGTAAAATTCATTACATGTAAAAGAACATATAAAGACTATATAAAAGGGATAAAAACAAAGAAGAAAAAGAAACATCAAAAAATCCAGAAGCATCTATATGACACAAACATATTTGTAATGCTGGAAAACATCTGTGATGTATGAAATGGGAGTGGTCACAAGAATAGAGCATGGTTATATCATCAAATTTCCAGAGCTAATAAGAAAAGAAGATAACAAAAGCCCTCTAAGAAAGAAGAATATACCTTGGGGAGAAATACTAAGATTGTTGCAAAAGAAAATTCTCCCATGAAGACTCCAATAAAGAAAGGTGAGAAGTCCTTGGATTCAGAATACAAGATATTTAAGAGAGTTACAACAAAAATAATTCCTAAAAATGATGAAACTCTGAAGAGTCCATATAGAAAATCCTATCTTACTGCCATTGTTCCCAAAGACATACTAGTTATCAAGATTGAAGATATGGAAAGAAGGATATTGAAAGGAGATGAATAGGATAAGGCTAGTGTAATAGGAAATAAGAAAATTCCACATGAAGATAGAGAAGTCCTATGCATGAGGTGTGACAAGGCTGGTCACACTATTAAGAATCGAAGTGCATTTATTAACCCCAAGAAGAATTCCCTAGGAAGATGAAGGTTCCACCATAAGATTCTAGTGCTTTGAAATATCATGAAGAAAGAAGACTCAAACACAAAGAGATGGAAGAAATATTGAGGTCCACACACCAAAAGTCAGATCTGATGATCAAATGTACAATTGTGAAGAGTGGAGTAAACAAAGCTTCTTAGTTGAGAAAATCATCTCATCCTTCCAGCTCATATTGAATAAGTAAGGAAGATCCACCTTATTCCCTTAACAATATGTGGATTGCACTAATTTTATAGGGAATTGATGGTAAATCAAGCACTCAAGGGGAGAACATGAGATGTATTCCCTTGAGGGGGAGACACATAAAGGAGATACCAGTGTTATTATTTAAATTAGTATCATCTTCAGTTGGTATCAAATTAAATTACTCTAAAGATTGTCTTAGGATCATTTCATTGGAAAAGATATGTTATTTCTCAATATCTCTTCCTCAGTTACACAAAATAAAAATTATTTTAAAAAATGGGAGTAACTAAATCAATCGGTGACATAAGAAAATTGGAAAGGCCCTTGAAGACTAGTAAATGAGTTCTCATCACAATGAGGTATTATGATTAGGGGATAATAGAAATCATTGTTGTCTAGATAAAATCCTCTTGTTTTCTACATAGATCATTTCTCAAGTAGGCATAGAGTGAAATTATTGATGGAAGAATTGCTTAAGTATGGAATAATACCCTCTATATGATAATCATTGTATTTCTTGTCAGTAAGGGGTAGAGAAAGTGAAATGATAGTTTCAAAGTGAAAGGGAGAGTGCAGATAGAAGACTCCCATTTGGACATTGACATGATCATTTTAGAGAACATTGATGTATTGACAACAAACAAAAAGGGGGAGATTTTTTAGGACCACTTTTTGTGTGAAGATTTTATTTTTTGTCAATGAGTGTCAATGATGATCAACATGAATAAAAGAACTCTCCTAAGTGAAATGGATAATGGAATTCAGATGATTGATGCACTGATCCAAACTATTATATGGATGAATTAAATGAAAATGAGAAGAAGAAGGTGTGAGGAGTCTTGGAATTATAAGGTGGCCATATATGGGGTTTGAGATAGAAATTGGTCATGCATTTTGATGTATAATTATTTTTCTACTATGTATTTTAATAAGCGTTACCTAAAAATAGGGCCATCCCACTTGCCATCCAGCCAACCTCAACTCGAGGCTCATGCGAGGCCACATGGGTTGACCACACCCATGGGGAATCCATCTTGGCTAGCCAGGCCAGCCCGTAGGTGGTTCATCGGTGCCATGTATAAGCCCCAGGGTATGCATAGTGGGCACTAGGAGTGCACTCGAGGAGAACCGATGCACGACGACACAAGAGGGGGAGATGAGTAATCTGGTGCTAAGGCTGCACAAATTAATTGATAAAAAATGAATATTTTGCATCTCCATTTAGATGTGGGATGAATATTTTAATGAAAAATATAATCTAAGCCATCCATCTGATCCTACCCGTGATCTCTTCCACACATTTCATCCCATGTCCATTGATATAATCCGATCCATTCATTATCCCCACACCATGTATGATTCAACCAACATCATCTGATCTCCTTCATCAAGAGTTTCTACAACTTCTGGACACCAGCATGCACCTACGAACCAGTGCATGAGCCGACTGAAGATCTCACCACTTCGAGCATCAATTGAGATCAGTTCAAGACCACAATGATCGTATGGATTCTCCAAACACATGCATGAAATTACATTTTCATGCATACTAATTAAATGAAGAACAAGTGATTGGATGAGGAAAATAAATTTTCTAAGGCCACATAGATTCAATAAGGGATTCAAAAAGTGACATATTCCATCTCGAATACATGGAAGATCAGTGAGAAGGCCGAGATTTTGAAAAAGAAAAAAATCCAATGTATGTGTCAAATCTCCATGCCGAGTTGAAGATATTAAAGAATTGAAGATCTCAGTTATTCAAGGGAGAATATTGAAGAGCGTATCATGTGGATTTTGTATATGAAAAATATCTGATATCTACATATAAAAAAGACCCACCGATTTGAGAAGGGGTTGCTACTTCTAAGCCTTTTAGGATCTATTATTCTAGGAATCATATTTTCTTTTATATTCATGTTCATGAAGGGTCATGCATGATCCGTGAACCGCTCTAGGTTCATGAAGAGTATTCTCCTTATCGATTGTGTTCATGAGGAGTAAACATCTAACCACTCTGGTTCCATGAATATAAGGAGTTCCACGTACCTATCAGGTTCATAAAAAAATGAACTGCATACTGCTTCAGTATGTGAGGCAGGAGAGCCACTGACCATTCTTGGTTCATGAAGAGAGGTCCCATGAACCATTCTAGGTTCCTGAGTAAATGGTACCACGTACCATTCTGGTGCAGCAAATAGAAGGTCCCATGAACCAAATCTATTTCGATGAAGTGGAGAACCGCGTACCACTCGGTACGTGGAGGAGGCTCGCACTCTCTATGAGAAGGAAGCTCACATATCCCTTTCATAAAGAGGAGTTGCGAACCATTCTAGTTTTAAAGGGACACTTACACACTCTGTGTATAGAAAAACTACATACCCTTGTTTTGAATGAGGAAAATAAGAACATCGTAACAAACCCAAGGAGAATTATGTGTAGATAAGGGACACCCAAACAAACATATTGAATTTTGAATAAAATAACAAGCTCATAACTATAATAAAATAAAATTGAATAGTGTGTGTGTTGATAAAGGGAGAAGAAAAGAATGTACCTAGTAATGGGAAGTTAGTGCATACATTCATATGCATGATTTGAAGAAGAACACAATTTAATCCCAAGAATATCCGAATCAAGTGCTAATCAAAGGGGAAAGGATGCCGCATGTGTTCTTAAAGGAACCCTATCTATTTAGACCTTCACACTAGAAATTAGAAGAGAAAGTGAATGAATTAATGCATGCACATGCATATGTGAATAAATTGAAGAGAGGCATCCTAAACTGAGGGTGCACGTGTGTAAAAAACTAAATAGGAAGAGAATATCTAAATTGGCACATGCAGGGTCACAAGCACACATGGAAGTAGAATGGATGATTATGATGATGCATAGTGAGCTATTTTTAGTGTTTTAATAATCAGAAAAAATTTGTGATTCTGACGAAGAAGAATAAGAAGTCTTAGTACATCTGCATATTGTAATAGAGAAGATGATTGAACGTTAAAGAGAATCAACTCTCGACCTCGATGCAAGAAAAGTATCATTCTGAACAGGAGTTCCTATCCATTGAAGGGACCTTCACATTCATAAACTGAATGCGTCTCTACCCTGGGTAGTGATCCAAGGGGAGTCAGCAGAAGTGATCCGAGAGAAGCAGTGAGCTATCCCTGAACTTTTGTAAAGGCAGTGTGACTGGGACAGAGTGACTATACCCGATCCTTGTAATCCACAACTAGTGAGGATTAGTGGAATTAGGTATGATCAGAAACCTATCAGAATATTCTCTTTGGATGTATCCATTAGTGGTGAACCAAGTAAAAGTGTTGGGTTGTACTTCTGCATGATAATGTTTTAATTACTGCACATATACATCATATAGGTGTAATTATGTTCCTACCAACATGGTAACAAGATCCACCAAAGAAAGAAACATTTGACACCCTGATTCACCCCCATCTCAGGGTGACCTAGGGTCCTTCAGTAATCCTCCTCAATCAAGTCATCCTAATAATCTCAGTCATGTAATAGATATGCCTCATGATCCTACTCTCCCACTGGGCTTGTTTCTTATCACAATTATATAGTCAGTACACAAATGGATTAATAATTTGGGTATTTGACCAATATTTTGGATCACTATCTCATCACCAGCGCACTCATCCCTTAAGACCTATTCCTACATCCCTAACATTTCTCAACACCCACCTCAACCCTCCATGGTTATGTCACAGCCATATAGACTAAAGTGATACTTTGATACTAAAAATCAAATTCTCATAGAGAAATTCACATAACACATGCATCATCACGAGACAAGTACACACCGAATAAGATTAATGAGTGTGTTGAATAACACATAAGTTTTAGAAAATAGGGAATCATCCTCATTAGTTCTTTCTAAAAAAACTTTCTCAATCAGTCATCACTATTTTTCCTTAAAAAACTATGTCAAATACCTATTTAAAATAGTTAAGAAAAGGCATCATTTTCTGTTTTACCCTCACTAGAAACTTGGATAAAATCCAATTAAAATATTCTTTAGAAAACCCATTTTACATTTTGTAAAACCATTTTAAAACCAAATTATCAATTCATAAATTTCCCCAAAAATTCCCATTTGGGTCAAACCCCATTTTCCAAAAAGATTAATAAATTAGACCTATTATTCTTTGAGAACCAAGTCATGCCACAATGAATTTCATTAGGAGGGATACTAGAACTCATTTGACCAGGGTTCCCCCATTGAACCATTTAGAAAGCTATGCGGTCTGTGTAGACTGTTAGGATGATACGAATCCTTCCCAAACCTCTGGTAGAAAAATAAAAGTCATGAAACATGTTAGTAGATAATACATGTGATGGAACACAGACATAAAATCCCTAAGTAACCATGTGAATCATAAAAATTAAAGGCCACCCACCTCATCCAGTAAACCACAAATCCATAAAAAGTTCACACTGACCTTTTCCAAGCTTATAAGAACCTATCTCATCAACAAAATTAAACAAATTAATTAATTGATCAATTAAAAAAAACCATCTCAGTATAATCATGGAGGAACTCATTGGGTGACTTCAAGATGCCAAAACCCTGAGAAATGTGGTGTGGTCCACTACCAAAACACATAAATACCTAAACAAATCAAAGTTCATAATTTAAAATGTTGATTAAATTACCAATTTACCCAAAATCACTAAATTTCATAAAGAAAATCACCATACATCCTATCTTAATGTGAGAAATGCACGATGGTTTGATGAAATTTTTTGTAACATACCATATGATCTAAACCTCAAAGCCCTATATAGAATAATGATTTCACCATTATTCAATGAAATCATACCTCTAAAACTCCAACAAAAAAACCAAAATTGTTGAATAAATAATAGGATAAGAAAGGGGAGGATAAGGAGGGATCATACATTAAATCAGACTGATGAAGAAACCAGAATCAACCTAGATCATAGAACACTAAGGAATGCGATGGGAGAGACAAAAAGGGTTATCCCTCTACCTTAGATTGACCAAAAATGGAGGAAACTCAAGGGGTTCCCAAACCCCCCCCCCCAAAAAAAAATACCAAAAGGCTCTTGAAAGGGAGGGTATCTTACAATGGTTCACGACGTAAGGAGGGGGTTCACACCATAACCAGCCACAGGTAGAGGGATCCTCCCTATTTCCATGATAGTTTCATAGTATAATCCCTATGGTCACACTATAAAATAAATTTATCAAAAATCCCTCTCTTGGGCTACCCCATTCACAGATTGAAAGTCCCCATAAAGAAAGTTCACATCATGAATGATACTCTTCACATCGTGAATGGGACTCCACTAAAATTTTCAACAGACTCACCTCATGACAACTAGTCCAACATCCTACCAAACACTCAATACATCCAAAAAACTATAAAATACATCTAAAACAACATTTTATGGATGTTTGAATGTTCATATTCCCAATATGAGTTTGGTTCTCAAAATTAACCCCATACTAAATAAAAAATTCATGTTTCCTTAGGAATTCAAAAACATTATATTGATTTTATTAACAAACTCAATACTATAATACTTATAATCCTCAAGAGGAAATGATATTAATCCAACTAGGAATCCTAACCTACCTTGTTCATATACTCATGATCAACCAGTTATGTTACATCTTGGAATACCTAACACACTTACAATACACAACTTCAAACACCAATCCATGACACACAGACTTCCTCCAAAAATATGATTTATATCCTCATAATAAATCACACATTTTTAAACAATACTCCAGATATAGTTTCTACATCACCACACATAATATTGTACTAAAGAATCACTTATCTATTCTCTATCTAAATTCTTCAGAAATAACTTGGCCTCACCCTCCAACACATCACTACTTCACCATAAGGTCGAGTAGGATAACTTAACATATTATTGAATCATTGAACCATTTAGACATTACCACTAAATACCAAAAAAACTCATGATGAAAATCAATGGTTGTATCCACAATTGACCCATCCAACAATCACACTCTACCCATGAGCATGAGTGTGTCTATGATTTTATTCATTCTTAGATCATGCCACCTCTATCCTAAGTCTGATGCTAACATATGGAATCCCTTCAATACCACACCTAAATTACTAGACAGGGTCTAACCTCTCATTATCATCCCAATACCATCTTGGTAATTCACCAACCAGTTTTACCATGCTTATAAAACTTCCAATGCAATGGTCATACACTAATGAATAACTGAATCTCCCCACCGTAGGAGTATCCTTAGAATCACCTCACTGAACAAACAACTGATATCCATCACTTGTATCTCATTTGTCATGAATTTTAATGATATAACATGAACACCAAGATTATAAATAAGATCTAACATGAATAAATAATTAATAAACACCAAGACGACACTCAACCACATATATTCATACATAATTATGAATTCTAAATAAACAATTCATCCTATGAATTATGTTTCTCTCCACTATAACACTATTCTACCATAGTCCAATTAAAACTAATGGTGCTCCCCACCATCGGAGTGAACTACAAAACACATACAATATAATGTAAAACACAATAAACCAGCAAAATCACATCAATGTGTCAAATCCATAAATCCACCAAAATATATATGGATACTTTTTTCTATCATTAATTCATCCATACCATAATCCTATAACATATGACTCTTTCAAACAAACATGGATTACCTGCTAATTTTATAAGAAAACACTTAGATCTATCCCAATAAACCATTAAAACATGAAACTTGGTCTACATATGAACTGATTCCTTATCAATCCAAATGTTGAACCAATCCAAACACAGCTTCCAACCTCAAATGGTACTTTCTATATAACATGGTATACAAGTTGAGCACACAATTCAAGGAACAAGTTCACTCCCATACTAAACAAAGAATCCAACCAGAGAATGTTTACATGATATGAGTCTATAATTTCAAAAACATAGTCAAAATATTGTACACATAAAAAATAATCCAAGTTTTCAATGTATCTATTGGTTTCCATGTGGTTTTTCAGAAAAGATAAATCACAACCCCCCAACATTTCCAGTATCCTCCCCATAAACCAATACCATTTTTAAAACCAATTTAATGCCTAATTTCAAAAACTATTTTCCTAATTATTTCTCAAAACAAGAAAATACCAACCCATTTCCAAATCACCATCACCGAGAGATAATTTAAGAAAAATAAATTTACAAAAACCATTTAAACGATATTCTTTCCACTGTATGGGTTTTATTTTTCAATCCTGATGTTTTATAAAAAATACGCACTTCCTATATACAATTTCCCTATGAAATCAAACAACAACAACAACAATAATAAACCAGGACCCAACATATACATATTAATATAATCACCAATTACAATTTAATAAAGAAAACATCAATTATATTATATGTTGAGGCAATTAATAATTGACTCTAATGAGGATTCATGTAAAAAAACTACACATAGGTGTGTGTGTCATTCCCTAAGAATGAAACTATTATATTGAATGGATAACTTTTGGTGATCTTATTTTGAAGAATATTGGATACCCTGATGAAATGGTAGTACCTTGGAAATTGAAGGGATGTATTTCCAAGGAAGAAACAATAATTCTACCCAAACCACCCTAAAGTTCACCCAACACGTGCACCTATGTTAAATTATATAGACCACCTATGCACTTATTTTCTAAGCATAGGTTAAACCTATGTGTAAAATGTTTACTCTAAAACCCCATCCTCTATGAGCCCATATTTTTCTACAAGTAGGACCATTGGAATCCACATTTGGAACCTTGTGGAGGATAAAGAGATGGACCAAATCTTTGACTGTCCTAGTTTCACATACAAGTTTTTATATAAATTTATACAACTTATTTAAGTATAAACTAAGAGAAATTAATAAAAATATATGGTGATTGGGTTTCCTTGAGGTTAAATCATTTAAAACCTTAATGAGAAACCACTTACTCCCTAATTCTTCAATAATACGGAGAAGTAACCTTAACAGGAAAAATACTCAAGTGTCATTCATCTAAAAGAATCCATGGATCCCCCTATTATTGAAGAAAATTTTCAACAAATTTTTATATCATAGAGTATAATTTTTCCCTAGTACCACTAGGGAACCACTTCACATTAGTGTAACTTGGGTGAACCCCCTTTTTTACACTATAACTAGGTATAGCCCCTTTATTCGCCTTAATTAGGGTGATCCACCTTGTTCTCCCTTACTTGAAAAACTCTCTTTTATTCCCCTCACTAGGTAGAACCACCTTTTTTGTTCTCACTTGGGCGAATCCCTTTTTTTCTCCCCTACTATATAAAATATTCCCTCTCACACTCACTAGTGAAAAGCCTCTTTAGTGATCCCTCATTTGTGAAAATCCACATTCATGAAAGGGAATCCTCATATGTGTATTACCTACTCAATATTCCATTTTATCAGCTTTCATGACACATAATTATCTATAACATGATATTAAAATAGACAAGCAATTTCCAAGTTACATAATGTAAAATAGAAATATAGAGTCATTATTACGTAACATTATATCTCATGGTGTGATCCTATCACAGGAACATAAATTGGGCACGTTGTAGTACATGGATTTGATTCTTTTTAAGCAGTATACATTGGATGCCTCCTAGAGGTTTATACCCCACATTATCAACCATAAATTATTATCCTCATGGGGAACTATTCCTCATGAATATACTTATATACCTCATCATTGGGATATATTCCCTATGAGATCATATGTCTTTTTATGTAGGGCCTCAGTGGGACATATTCCTAAAGAAATCACACCCCATCTAAAGGGACATATTCTTTATAGGTATCAACATATATCCTTCATTAGGATATATATCTAATGGAAATATATTCCACTCAATAAGTCACACATATACAAGCCAAAAAACATCTTAATTCACAAGGATGTATTCCAATTAAAACCAACCCATCCACTATGGGATATAAAACATTGAGGTCAAACAAAAAGGGTCACTATAGGACCAAAATTGACCATATCATAGAACCATTCACCTAAATTTTCTTACCACATGAGGTTAAAATATAAAAAATAGTTCTTCTCAGATAACATTAAAAGGTACGACATATCCCATTAAGTATCACAAAACTACATAGGTTTTGATTCCTTTAAAAAGGATGAATATGAATCCATTTTTACAGGGATAATATTGACACTACTAACACTTACTAGTTCATTGGATTGTGATATGCTCTATATTTCTCAATTTTATAGATTTAAAACATAGTTCCTAAGAATTAGGCACTACTAATTAGTTATGAAAAAAGATGGGGAAAATGTAATACATATGAATTTTTACAATGATATATATTAATGAACTACCCCAAATATACGGGTAACTGGTTTGAATCTAGTACTTGGGAAAGATTAATTAATATGGATTAAATTGGAAAGAGTTCCCAAGAGTAGGTATAGATCCTTTAAAAAATGTTTGGTGAGCCTAAACTCCCACCGTATAGACCAATACAGAATTTAGGGTGTTGTTGGTAACATTATAGTGACAAAATAATTTTCTAAATATGGTCTACCACAACAAAAAACTTAACTCAACATAGTTTTTATTGCACATATGAGAATTTCATTAGAAAAAATTAATGATTTTGATGTGAATTATTTAGTTGTGAAATCAGATACTTCAGCATGATTTTACTTGTCATGATTCATTGATGGGTTTTATAATTATATTTTTCATAATTTTAATACCTTCATAAATTAATATCACTTAAATATAAACAGAAAAAATCACATCAATGATAGTCATATTCTGTAGGGGTGGGAAAAGCTGGGTCCTTATATAATAGCAAGGAACTATCTCTAATGACTCATCTCCAGCAACAGGTTAATAATGCATTAGATAAAGGGTATCACCTCAAAGGTAAAATTAAATCCTTATAGGTTTCCCTGGAAAACCTCTAAAACATCAATCCATGAAGACCACATTATTTAGAGAGGAACAATAAGTGAATCAGGTAGAAACTTTCACCATTTCGAACCATTTTGAGAGCCTTTACCTGAAACAAAACAAATAATACCACCCTTATATTAAGGATGAAGATTAGAATGTTGAATGTAAGAATATGGTTCTAGAGATGAATATGAGAACTCATTCAAACTTCTACCACTTCTAGTGCTCAGTGACATAAACACCTTGAAAACAAACTAATGATTCCACCCAACAGGTCCATACTCTGGTCACCCATACCAGAGTACCTTGGAAATATCACATGGGGAGATGATCCACTATTTATAAGGAATATACCTATATAGACCCTTCTATTGAGGAAGTTAACATGTATAATTTTTTGGAATCTAGAGAGAAGGAAAATATTCTTTTTCATGCATGTTAATATTTTTAGTGTAATCTAGTGGCATAAAGGAAACAATTCTAATATATACCGACATCAACTTTGGATTGGCCTAGAATTCCACCCCCACTCATTAATACTACCAATATATCCTAAAAATAAATGAAGGAGTAGATTGAGATTATATACCACATCCATTGAATAAAATGGTCATATTACTATTCCCATCAAATAACCCTCCAATATATATTAGCGATGATAAAATGGTATGTTCATATCCCTATTCATTCCTTGCAAGGCCATTATTATATTGTTACAACAATAGTGGAACTCCACCATCAATATATCCCAACAGTCAGCAGTTGAAAACTACATCTTACAACCCTCACCACTACAATATCTCATCAATATGATTCAATTTATAATCAATATAATAAACATATTCTTTCTTCTAGTTAAGACGACCATCCACGTGTTCTGATGAAGAATGATAAACAAGATCGGGATCATAAACCCATTCTGATTGGAGATCATTCATGAATTTCAATAACCACTTTATAGAACTCATATATTTTTATGAACTTTAAAATAATCTCATTGGTATATTCCAATTAAAAAAGGGGAGTTGTAACACCCCAAGCTTCCACGGTACACTTCTCTTTGAATAATACAGTAGTGTGTGTTGTATACAACTTCGAGTTCTAATACACGCCACAACCAATCAAAGTAGCCGTTATGAATAGTAATACCTACTTTCTAAAATTTTATAAATTTTATCTTTCCAAATGTACTTCATTTCAATATTCGGAATATCAGAGTTATCCTAAGTTGAAATTTTTGTAATTTTCTGAGAACTTCTAATTTTTTATGAATAGTGAAGAATACTTAAAACAACTTTTTTAATCAAAATAATTTATAGTGATAAATTATATTAATGTGTGGTTTTAATGTATACTTAGAATATATTTTTACCATTTTATCCAATGCTATTCATTAGAATTAATTTCACTTTCAAATTGGACATAAACAATTGTCAATCTTTTGATATATATTGTTTCTTAAAAACACGCTATTTGTTGTGACAACGGGAATTAATTATAAAATTAATTAATGAAACTTATATGTTTGGAATTTTGTAAAATAGAAATCATTTTTGAATTCGGAATATCAATTATAGCTTAGGGTGAAATTTTGGCATTGTTATGAAAAACATCAATTTTTGATGAATAGTGAAACCACTAAGTGGTAGTTAAAAAACTGATTTTTCGTTTAAATGAAACATTACTACTTCTGTGATTTGATTTTCAAAAATACAACATACATGTTTGTCATTAAGAAGTAAAATGTGGCTCAATGAGATTAAAATAATTTTTTTGGTGAATAGTATCTTTTAAGTTTAATTAATCACGATTAAAGGTAATTAGTGAAATGTAAGGTAAAAATGGTATTATAAAAATATTAAATGACCTTTACACTTGTCCTACCCCTATTGTATGAGTCATGTCCTACCAAGAAAATCCATGGGTCATCTTGGGGACCCCATGTAGCCACTTTGGTAGGAAAATGACATTAAAAACTTATTATTTAATGTTACAATTAAAATGTCACAAACAAGAGTTGTTTTACGAAAACAATTTCTAAATGGAGATATACAGGTAATATTTTTGACTATAAATATTCATTATAAAGCTAAAAATATTTCCTAGATAATGATATTTTTTTATAATTTTTATACATTAAATAAATTAAATTATTTAAGACAACTTGATGATGCAGCGATTACCTCATTAATTAACGATTTTAATTAAATAGAAGGATAATGTAAAATCTAAGCATTAAACTTGTCAAAATCCTATTTTATGAGCATATTTAGCACCCATATCACCTTATCCTCGAATTATATAAGTGTGGGACCTTTAGAATCCGAAAAGCATTGTATAATAAAGTAACATTTCATTACTTTCAAGAGTGCCCCTCCTCTCCACTTATGAAAGGCCCCCACCACTACCACCTTACTCACACTATCAAAGGCTTTTGTCTTGGCCAACCTCAGCCACATTACTCTCCCAATTTCCCTCCCTTACTTTTAGAAGCCTCACTTTGGGTAGATGTCTTCCCAAGGAAGCCTTTGGCTCAAATCAAAAGAGTTACCCGATTTTAAGGTAATGTCTTCTCTTATGTTATTTTGTTTTATTTTTCTTATCTAACCCCCTAATATCTTTTTATTCATTTATTTTGTAACAACACCAGTATCCTAAATATACTAGGATGTTTTTATAAGAAGTATTCGAGCTACACTAACACACACCTACATCTAATGGTTAAAGAACACACTGTTTCTATGGATGGTGAATTTCTGCCTCACAAAACAATGATTGTTCATCACTCATATAACACCTTCAAAGGTGGACATTAACATGTCACTCTATTTATATATGATATATAATATGTTTATTTTTTTACTTAAGGTTCTTTATTTTTCATTTATGGCATACCTTTATTGTTTCCATTATGGGTAAACGCGATATTTTCATTTTAGGAAGTGCGGACTACCGCCCCCTCAAAGTGATTTGAATCGTTAATGCCATATGTGGGATGTATAAAGGATGGAATAAATGATATTATATATGATATTATAATGGAATTATAATATAACTTTATATCACTATTATTTCATTAAATACGAAATAGAAATGAATGTAGCGTTCATGCGTACGTACGACTTACCGTCTCCATGAACGGTGCATTTCATTTCTTACCTCTAAACGTTATGGAATATTATAAATGCATGTATATACTGGATATATATGAGATATATGATATCTAAATCATGAATATAATTCTGGATATAATTGATATTTAACCACATGACCAACTTGTAATTATAAGAAGTTTATTTTTGTCTCAAGTACCTATGATCGACAAAATGACCGTTATAAACTTAAATAATTACATAATGTTTATGACATGGTAATAAGAGATATAAAAGGAATAATGAACTTGAAAAAGGTTCTTAAGAAGGAAGAGATTAACTCTAGTTTATTATTCAGGAGATCAAAGAACGGTCGAGTGAATTCGGACACGAGGTTAGGGAATTTCTAAACCCAATTTCCATTCTTTAGGTTAATCTCCTACTTTCAAATTATGTCATGATATTATTATGTCCAATCTTGTATTTATACTTTATTTATGTGTAAATATAGTGAATACACATAATATACCTACTTTATTTTAAAAATTGATCTTTGTAAGGACTTCGTATCAATCTCCTTTCATTGAGGCATATTTGGTTTTATACACAACTTTCATTTATACGGTGTATAAAACCCTTTGAATTTTACTTTTATTCAAAAGGAATATTTTTTTACAAAGCATTTTACTAAATGACAAAAGGAATGTTTTTGTCTTACGTATGCAGCAAAAACGACTTCTCCGCTGCCGTGACTATTATTTGTGTTTCGGCTTCCTCTACAAGCCATAACTATTTTTTAAATGAAAAATAAATACAATGTTTTAATTTTCTTTTAATTTGGAATTGAAAATGGTTTTGAAAGTGTTTTTATTATATCAATGTGTTGTATTGATATCTTGTGATTGAAATGTGGAAATGTTATGTTTCCTTTATGCATGTTTTATGTGATACGATTATGTTATATGATATGTTTAAACCTGTTCATATGAGGAATGCATTGGACTTAATAAGTGACGGGTGGAGCCCGCTATAGCTCCTCGATGAATCGGTAGGTATCATGAGACAAACTAGTGTCTTGGCACGAGGCCTTGACAAAATCTTATTTGTGGTATTGGCACGAGGCCTTGGCTATGTGGTTATGATAGTCTGGCATTATGTATTCCATCATTATGAAAGTGGTTATTGATATTGCATGTGATTATTCGACCAGTAGAATATCCATGTGAATAAGTAAATGGAATTATTTCATTTTACTTTTGCCATATTATGTTGAAGATCAAGTTTAAAAGGCTTTTGTTTTATTTATACATTGCCTTAATTTTTTATGTTTATTTATGAAAGCTTCTGCTATATTGTTATCCTTGCTGAGCATCTGAGCTCACCCCTTTCAATGTTTTAATTTTTCCAGGATGTGAAGAGTATTTTAGGAATGAACTACAGGGATAGTTTGAAGGGTATATGAGTGTGGAAAATGGATACTATGTTATTTTATTTTTTCACTTTATGATGTAATGTTTCATTTATGAATGTATCTAGTGTTTCCAAGGCTACTAAACTAATCAGTATTTCGAGACTTGATCTTTTGTGATCATGCCAATGTTACGCAATAATGCCCCGACTCTGGGTAACTGGGTTCGGGGCGTTACAGTTTGTATCAGAGGCAGTTTGGTACTATCCTTGGAAGTTAGATTTAGATAAACTCTGATTAGATCACATAGCCCAAAGATAGACTTTGATGATTTGTATAGAAGAACTTCCTAGAATTTTGGTATTATAGAGATTTTGTGAGTTTTATGAGCAATACGTCCCTGTCTGGATACGAGCAGGTAGAGGCGGCTCTGGCACAGATGTACCTAGGGGTAAAACCCGAAAACACCGCTTTGAGCTAGACTCGAATGGGAACTGGTGCATGATAATGGGCCTTGCTGCACTCTTGGTTACGACACTCCCGGGGGATATGCTTAGGATAATTATCATTTTATTTACAAACCAATATGAAGGGCTTATGAGTACATACTCCCTCAAAGAAAACATTTTTATGATTATGGATTATATCCATAAATAGTTCAATTTATGTTAAGTATTTTACAAGTATGGAATTATGTATTTTGATTCATAAACTAATCTAGTTTATGCCATTGTTTAGAAATGGTGCCTAGTGGAAGGAATGGAAACCATATCAATGAACACACTCTGTGTAGGGATTTCCCTCCTACTCAAGATAATTATTGTGGATCTGGAGATAAAACTGGTGCTGATTAGATTATTACCATACTGGGACAACTCACTCAGGTTATGCATAATAACCTTACTCGTATGGAGCACCCTGATCCGCAACGTGGAGGATCAATGTTATACCACTTCATGAGGCAACAAACACCAACATTTAATGGGGGTACAAATCCATTATTAGCTGAGCAATGGATAAACTCCTTAAAGAAAATATTCCACGCCTTGGGGAGTAGCGAAAGGGAGAAGGTTGTCATGGCAGTTTATCGGCTCACTAGAGATGCCGATCAATGGTGGTCGCTGATTCAAAACAAAAAGGAAGATGAAGAAGTATCAAGTATGGAATGGAGGGAGTTCAAGGAAATTTTCATAGAAAAATACTTTCCTCGTGACCATCGAGCAGATATGGAAAGGCAATTTCTGAGTCTGTGGCAAAAAGAGGATGAGAATGTCGCAAAGTATGAGTCAGACTTTACAAGTTTAGCAAGAAATTATTCATCTTATATACGTAACCCAAGAAGTAAGATTGAACGTTTCTTTGATGGGTTAAAACCGTTTCTCCATCGAGCTTTAGTATCACAATCTTTCTCAACGTACGAAGATATAGTCCCATGTTCTATCAAAACAGAAAAGGAATTCTCTAAGTCTTATGACTTTAAAGCAATGAAAGAAAAGAATAGATCTTCTGATCAATCTGGAAATGGAAATAAGGGGAAGAAAGGATAAGTTTAATATCAGTCCTGCAGTAAATGTGGAAAGAAACACCCTGGTACTTTCTTGAAGGGAATGGGAGTCTGTTACAAGTGTGGTGAAAAAGGGCACCAAGATCATGATTGCAAGGGAAAGAAAGTTGCTGTCAATGTGGAATGATATAATTGTAGACAGATGGGACATTATGCAAATGAATTTCCTAAGCGTTAGGGGATCTTACCTCAGAAGAGACCAAGGGATCAAGGCCAATCTTATGCTATCACTACAGCTGAGGTTGAAGCTCCAATAGACGTGGTGGCAGGTAATTTAATGGTTTCCTCAAGTTTAGAAAATTCATTATTTGATTCTGGATCATCACATTGTCTCATATCTTCCCATTTTTCTAAGAAAATTAGATATTTCCAATTTGATTTAACAAGATAATTGTCAGTCAAAACTCCTAAGGGAAGTATTATTGCAACAATGTTTTGTGAATCAGTCCCCATTTGATCACATAATTGTTCATTATCCGCTGATCTCATTTTCATACCTATGATTGAGTTTGATATAATCCTCAGTATGGATTGGCTTTTGGACTATGATGTAAAGATTTATTGTAAGAAGAAGGAGGTTATGATTTTTGATGATGATGATAAGTAAGACCTTATTTTTAGATCAGAATTGTCACCACCTAATTCTTATTTAGATCCACCCCCTGTAGCTCAACTAAATTCAATTACAGGGGAGGAAGAGAATGAAATAACTAAGGGTGAGGTATGTAATGTTCAAATAAAGGATTTACCTATTGTGAAAGAATATGAAGATGTGTTTCCAGAAGATTTACCTGGACATCCTCCAGAACGAGAAGTTGAGTTTTCAATTGATTTAATTCCAGGATCAAGGCCTATATCGAAGACCCCTTATAGGATGGCCAACGTGGAATTAGTTGAACTAAAGAAACAACTAGTGGAATTGAGTAATAAGGGATTTATTCGCCCTAGTGTTTCTCTATGGAGAGACCCTGTCCTTTTTGATAAGAAGAAATATGGATCTATGAGGTTATGCGTTGACTACAGAGAGATCAATGCTATAACAATAAAGAACAAGTATCCCCTACCTCGCATTGATGATTTATTTGACCAATTGCATGGAGCTCAATAATTTTCAAAGATTGACCTTCGATCTAGATACCGTCAGTTGTGTGTGAAGAAGGAAGACATTCTGAAGATAGCATTTCGAACAAGGTACGAGCATTACGAGTTTACAATAATGCCTTTTGGATTGACTAATGCACCTTCTGTATTCATGGATCTAATGAATATAGTTTTCAAGTAATATCTAGATGATTTTGTGGTGGTATTTATTGATGACATCTTGGTGTACTCCAAAATCTACGAAGATCACGAAAATCACTTGCGCATTTTCTTGAAGACTCTTAGAAGGCATGAATTATATGGGAAGTTTAGCATGTGTGAATTCTGGCCTCTGGAGATTTCTTTTCTTGGCCACATTGTCTCTAAGGATGTAATTTCCTTTGATCCTTCTAAGACCAAGGCAATCCAAGAATGGCCAGCACCGACGAGTATAACTGAGGTACACAACATTATTGGTTTGGCAGGTTATTATCGACATTTTGTCCATAATTTTGCCCAATTGGCTAACCCATTGATGAAGCTCACACGTAAAGGGGTTAAATTTGTCTGGACAAAAGAGTGTGATGAATGTTTTGAAGAACTGAAGAGAAGATTAGTCAATGCAACTATATTGAGTCTACGATCAGGGAATGATGGGTTCTTTATTTATAGTGATGCATCAATGAAAGGACTTGGTTGTGTCCTTAGGCAGAATGATAGGGTTATTGCCTATGCATCACGACTGCTAAAAATTCATGAGCAGAACTATCCTACTCATGATCTCAAGTTAGATGCTGTAATCTTTGCCCTGAAGATATGGAGACATTATCTCTATGGTGAAAAATTTGAGATATATACCAATCACAAGAGTTTGAAATATATTTTCTCACAAAAAGAACTCGACATGAGGCAAAGAAGATGGCTTGAACTACTCAAGGATTATGATTTCACGATAAACTACCACCCAGAGAAGGAAAATAAGGTTGCAGATGCTTTGAGTAGAAAAGATCATGGAGTTTTGAACATGATGAGAGTGTAAAGGGATCCTATTTTCATGGATCTAGTAAAGATGGATATGGGAATCACCATGGAGGGTGAAACATCAAAAAATTTTCAAATGGTTTCAAAACCATCTTTACTAGAAAGGATAAAGAGTTCTCAGTCTGATGATGAAGTGTTGAAAAATAAGATTAAAGCTGTGAATGATGGGCTGTTGAGTGACTTTGTTTATGAAGATGGAATTTTGAAATTTGGGAGGAGACTTTGTGTTCCCTATATACCTGATTTAAGGAGGGAATTATTGGATGATACTCATAGTTACAATTTCTCTATACATCCTGGGAGAACTAAAATGTATAGAGATTTAAAGGGAAATTTTTGGTGGGACGACATGAAAAGGGAGATTGCCGATTTTTTGATAAGATGTATGGTTTTCCAACAAGTGAAAGCTGGAAGGCAACATCCTGGTGGAGTATTGCAACCTCTTCCCATACCTGAGTGGAAATGGGATAATATTACGATGTACTTTTTCATGGGACTACCAAAGACCCATAGAAGGAACGACGCAATATGTGTCATTGTTGATCGTCTCACCAAGTCAGCACATTTTCTTGCTATAAGGGAATATCTGCCACTTGAACGTCTAGCAAGAATATATATTAATGAAGTTGTGAGACCTCATGGAGTACCCTTGTCGATTGTCTCGGATCGTGATCCTCGCTTTAAATCAAGATTCTGGAAAAGTATTCAGAAGGCCTTGGATACTGAACTCTGTTTGAGCACTGCTTACCACCCTCGAACAGACGGACAATCAGAAAGAACTATTCAAACCATAGAAGACATGTTGAGATCATGCTCACTTGACTTTCAAGGAACGTGGGATCAATATTTACCTCTGGTAGAATTTTTCTATAACAATAACTTCCATTCAAGTATTCGGATGGCACCATATGAAGCATTATACGGAAAGAGATGTTGCACACCAACCTGTTGAGATGACGTTGGAGAAAGAAAACTTGTAGGCCCAGAACTGGTGGAGGAAACGATGGAAAACGTGAAGGTAATCCAAAACAACATCAAAGCACCTCAAAGTAGGCAGAAGAGCTATGCTGACAATCGAAGGAAGGATTTGGAGTTTCAGGTAGGATATCATGTTTTCTTGAAGGTATCACCATGGAAGGGAGTTATACGTTTCGGTAAGAAGGGTAAATTGAGTCCCAGGTACATCGGACCCTTCGAAATTCTAGAACGAATTGGGGCTATAGCTTACTGTTTGGTAATGCCGCCAAGTCTCTCCAAAGTTCATGATGTATTCCATGTATCACTGTTAAGAAAATACATTCCCGAACCAACTCATGTACTAACCTATGTAGAATTAGAACTAGAACCTGATCTATCTTATTGTGAAGAGCCCGTCAGGATTCTTGATACAAGAGAACAAGTGCTGAGAAACCGGACGACTCGTCTGGTAAAAGTTCTATGGAGAAACCATAAGATGGAGGAGGCAACGTTGGAACCCAAGTAACTTATGATAAAGAATCATCCGAGTCTTTTTATACAGTGATATTATATGAAATTTCGAGGACGAAATTATTTGAAGGAGGGGAGAATGTAACACCCCAAGCTTCCACGGTACACTTCTCTTTGAATAATACAGTAGCGTGTGTTGTATGCAACTTTGAGTTCTATCACACACCACAACCAATCAAAGTAGATGTTATGAATAGTAATACCTACTTCTTGATATTTTATAAATTTTATCTTTCCAAATGGACTTTGTTTTAGTATTCGGAATATCAGAGTTATCCTAAGTTGAAATTTTTGTAATTTTCTGAGAAATTCCTATTTTTTTATGAATAATGAAGAATACATAAGACAAAATTTTTAATCAAAATAATTTATAGTGATATATTATACTATTGAGTGGTTTTAAAGTCTAATTAGAATATATTTTTACCATTTTATCCAATGGTGTTCATTAGAATTAATTTCACTTTGAAATTGGACACAAACAATTGTCAATCTTTTGATATATATTGTTTCTTAAAAACACGCTATTTGTTGTGACAGTGGGAATTAATTATAAAATTAATTAATGCAACTTATATGATTGGAATTTTGTAAAATAGACATCATTTTTGAATTCAGAATATCAATTATAGCTTAGGGTGAAATTTTTCCATTGTTCTGAAAAACTTCAATTTTTGATGAATAGTGAAACCACTAAGTGGTAGTTAAAAAACTGATTTTTCATTTAAATGAAACATTACCACTTCTGTGATTTGATTTTCAAAAATACAACATACATGGTTTTCATTATGAAGTAAAATGTGGTTCAATGGGATTAAAATAATTTTTTGGTGAATAGTAACTTTTAAGTTTAATTAATCGCGATTAAAGGTAATTAGTGAAATTTAAGGTAAAAATGGTATTATAAAAAGATGAAATGACCTTTACACTTGTCCTAAACCTATTGGACGAGTCATGGACGACCAAAAAATCCATGGGTCAACTTGGGGACCCCATGGAGCCACTTTGGTAGGAAAATGACATTAAAAACATTTTATTTAATGTTAAAATTAAAATGTCACAAACAAGAGTGGTTTTACGAAACTTTTTTTTAAATGGAGATATACAGGTCATATTTTTGACTATAAATATTAATTAGAAAGCTAAAAAGATTTCAAAAATCATGACATTTTTTTATAATTTTTATAAATTAAATAAATTAAATTATTTATGACACCATGATGATGCAACAATTACCTCATTAATTAACAATTTTAATAAAATGGATAGATAATGTAAAATATAAGCTTTTCACTTGTCCAAATCCAATTGGATGAGAATATTTCTAACCCTTATCACCTTATCCTCGAATTATATAAGTTTGGGACCTTTAGAATCCGAAAATCATTGTATAATAAAGTAACATTTCATTACATTTCAAGAGTGCCCCTCCTCTCCACTTATAAAATGCCCCCACCACTACCACCTTAATCACACTATCAAAGCCTTTAGGATCGACCAACCTCTGCAAACATACTCTCCCAATTTCCCTCCCTTACTCCTAGAAGCCTCACTTTGGGCAGAATTCTTCCCAAGGAAGCCTTTGGCTCAAATCAAAAGAGTTACCTGATTTTAAGGTAATGTCTTCTCTTATGTTATTTTGTTTTATTTTGATTATCCAACCCACTAAACTCTTTTTATTCATTTCTTTTGTAACAAAACCAGTATCCTCAATATACAAGTATGTTGTTATAATAATTATTCGAGCTACACTTACAGACACTTATATCTAATGGTTAAAGAACATACTGTTTCTGTGGATGGCGAATTTCTGCCTCACGAAACGATGATTGTTCAACACTCATATAACACCTTCAAAGGTGTCCATTAAGATGTCACTATATTTATATATGATATATAATATGTTTATTTTTTTACTTAAGGTTAATTATTTTTCATTTATGGAATAACATTATTATTTCCATTATGGGTAAACACGATATTTTCATTTTAGGAAGTGCGGACTACCGCCCCCTCAAAGTGATTTGAATCGTTAATGCCATATGTGGGATGTATGAAGGATGGAGTAAATGATATTATATATGATATTATACTGGAATTATAATATAACTTTATATCAATATGATTTCATTAAATATGAAACATAAATGAATGTAGCGTTCATGCGTACGTACGGCTTACCATCTCCATGAACGGTGCATTTCATTTCTTACCTCTAAACGTTATGGAATATTATAAATGCATGTATATACTGGATAAATATGAGATATATGATATCTAAATCATGAATATAATTCTGGATATAATGGATATTTCACCACATGACCAACTTGTAATTATAAGAAGTTTATTTTTGACTCAAGAACCTAAGATCGACAAAACGACTGTTGTAAACTTAAATAATTACATAATGTTCATGACATGGTAATAAGTGATATAAAAGGAATAATGAACTTGAAAAATTTTCTTAAGAAGGTAGAGATTAAATCTAGTTTATTATTCAGGAGATCAAATAACGGTCGAGTGAATTCAGACACGAGGTAAGGGAATTTCTTAACCCAATTTCCATTCTTTGGGTTAATCTCCTACTTTAAAATTATGCCATGATATTATTATGTCCTATCTTTTATTTATACTTTATTTATGTGTAAATATAGTGAATACATATAATAGATCTACTTTATTTTAAAAAATGATCTTTGTAAGGACTTCGTCTCAATCTCCTTTCATTGAGGCATATTTGGTTTTATACACAACTTTCATTTATACGGTGTATAAACCCCTTTGACTTTTACTTTTATTCAAAAGGAATATTTTTTTACAAATCATTTTACTCAATGACAAAAGGAATGTTTTTGTCTTACGTATGCGGTGACAATGACTTCTCCGCCACCATGACCATTATTTGTGTTTCGGCTTCCTCTACAAGCCATAACTTTTTTTTAAATGAAAAATAAATTCAAAGTTTTAATTTTCTTTTATTTTGGTATTGAAAATGGTTTTGAAAGTGTTTTTATTATATCAATGTGTTGTATTGATATCTTGTGATTGAAATGTGGAAATGTTATGTTTCCTTTATGCGTGTTTTATGTGATACGATTATGTTATATGATATGTTTAAACCTATTCATATGAGGAATGCATTGGACTTAATATGTGACGGGTGGATCACGCTATAGCTCCTCGATGCATCGGTAGGTCTCATGAGACAAACTAGTGTCTTGGCACGAGGCCTTGACAAAATCTTATTTGTGTTCTTGGCATGAGGCCTTGGCTATGTGGTTATGATAGTCTGGCATTATGCATTCCATCATTATGAAAGTGGTTATTGATATTGCATGTGATTATTCGACCAGTAGAATATCCATGTGAATAAGTAAATGGCATTATTTCATTTCACTTTGGCCATATTATGTTGAAGATCATGTTTAAAAAGATTTTTTTAGTTATACATTGCCTTAAATGTTTATGTTAATTTATGAAAGCATCCGCTATATTGCTATCCTTACTGAGCATCTGAACTCACCCCTTTCAATGTTTTATTGTTTCCAGGATGTGAAGAAGTATTTTAGGAATGACCTGTAGGGATAGTTTGAAGGGGATATGAGTGTGGAAAATGGATACTATGTTATTATAGTTTTTCACTTTGTGATGTAATGTAACATTTATGAATGTATCTAGTGTTTCCAAGGCTACTAAACTAATAGGTCTTTCGAAACTTGATCTTTTGTGATCAAGCCAATGTTACGCAATAATGCACCATCTCTGGGAAACTAGGTTCGGGGCATTACAGTAGTGACATTGGAGGGATCCCACATATAGATATTTTTTTTACAAAACATGATCTTAGCCACCCAACAAATAGAAACCAAGATAAATCTCACTGGGGGCAGCCCAAAGTATAAGGGAAAGCCCATATCTCTTCCCTGATTTGTTTTAGTGTTATTGAGTCCCTCAATAATCTTTCTATTACATTGTAATGACTATATGAATAACTATTAGAAGTAGGAAGAAACTATAGTTGTGATGTTCCTACACATAATATTATTACCAGTAGCTCTAGAGGTCCTCCATAGACTGTCCATGATGATGGTAATTACCATTAAAATATTAAGATCAATCATGGGTTCTCTTACCATGTTGAGAGATTTAAAAATTATCCTCATAGCCATAAAATAAAATAAAAATAAGGTCCTCCCCTTTCTTTATCAAGAATTATCCACCTTAAAGGTTATCCCTAGGGTATATATTGTAGAAATACTTAATGTTGCTAGAAATCGAGACATTCTTTTTTTGATCCCCATGATGGTCTTTTATATGAAGTTCCTCCCCATAGTAACTACTCATTTAATCAATAATTTATTCTCCTTTTGAAGGATAATCTAAGAAGGACCCAATATCGAAATGCATTCGAAATACTGAGGCCATCTACTCTAAGAAACTCATCACATATGAGTGATATTAATTCTCAAATGAATGATGGTATGAGGTAATAACCATTATCTGTACCACATTTAGATGATCCACCCATAGATATTTTTGGCAAGATTCTATCTATCTCACTCTTGTTAATAAATAATCCCTAAAATGACCACTTTTATATGATCAAGCAGAGGAATATATCAACATGGATAAAGATAATTCCTTAATTATGAGGAATGATCTGGTTGAATATAATATATCAATGAAGGTATACCCTACACAAACTTATTGGAATGAAATTTTAAAGTCTTTAAAAAAGGAATATGTACAATAACTTCATTTAAATATATATTAGACTCATTATCATATGAGAATGTAATCTCTACCATATGTGGAATATGTAAACCATGTCAAGGTAATATGGGATTCTAAAGTTAAATAGACTTGGCCACTATTTCAGTTTCACAACACCTAAAGTTCTGAAATTAGTGTGGAGACCTCTAATATACATTCCTTAATTCTTTAAGGACATTGTATTAGTTGACTTACAATACACATTCTGATATGTATATCAGTGGTTAGTGCGAGTATGGAGTGCTGAATTCCACTACGCTCCTCTTTCAGAAGAGTCTATAGAGAAATATGTTACACAACGTCTATTCCGTAGTCTAGGTCCCATGCTTAATCCTTACACATACAATTTGTATTATCTAATATTTTACCATTATCTCTAAATAAAACAAATGGAGAACCTTATGGGATCGATTCATTGAAATTGTTGTTCATCAAGCCTCTAAAAATGTTGGTTATACTTCTTGTATAAAAAAAATTCATACCCTCAATGGAAGCATAACCCTCAATAGTATGTATCTCACACATGGAACATGAATTTTATCCAAACCATTCTTGGAATAAATCCTACAAGTTAAAGATGGTAGTAATAGGGGATTATACAATAGAAATATGGGAACAACCCCATCCCATAGGGTTAGGGATATCTGTACCATTACTTCAACCCATGGGATCCAAAAATCCCTAGTGGGTCTACAATTTCATGGGGATGAAACCAAGTTATCCCCAAATCATAGTTATAGGGGAAATAAATCTCTACCTTATCCTCCCCTATAAAAATTAGTCGTCTCTATGATGAAAGAGATTCCATAAGAAATAACTTCATTGTTTATCCTAATATGTGGCTCATCTCTCTATATAGGGACATACATGGAAAGGGTTTATAGAGAATTCATTAGGATCACCCAAATATAAATTAGCTTTAGGGGAGAATTGGAAGGAGAATAAAAAACTTCATAGGGGTCAAATGAAACAGTTTTCTATGGAAGGGAAAACCAAGTTGAATTAAAAAATATCCCTTTATACATATGAGACCAATATTTCTATACTTATATTGAAGTAATAATTTTAGCTGAATTATATTCATCAATGTATGAAATCAATATTGGCCCATCAATAATGATAAATATGACTCTGATACATAAGTTTGGGAAGAGGAAGCTTCTCTCTAAAACATAATACACATTAAAATTCTGGAAGATGGTTTGTGTAATCATCACCATAGGAAGACTTTGCACCTAATATCTCCCTAAAATACATAGTTACCACCATATCTGGGATCCTTGATGAAATAAATGTGGAATATTTTGGCAAAAACTCACCCATCACCCAAAAATAATGAGTCTCCTACTGTAGAAGAAATAGAATCTAAATTTAAAGTGGAGAAAATGGAGGTAAAGTGACTCAATGATGAACTAATCTGGGGTAGTATTTACACTGTTTAAAATTTACAATAAGAGACTCAAAAATATCTATTGTAAAATTTTCCTTTAACATAGGGAAACCACTATGCTAAAAAGAAAAAAATCTATCCATATGACCAATCCAGAACCCTTGAAACCGGTTAATTTGAACCTGATAGTTTAGGGACCTCAAAAATTCCATTTGTTGGAATTGTATCTAGAACCATGTTAGGTGAGATTACATAGTAATAAATATTTTGGTTATCAATATTAAATATATATAGATTTACCATATCAATATTTACCCACTTCCATTGTTCAACTGCATGAAAAACCTGCCATTCCACCGAAACTAATTAACTCCGTTGAATCCTAATATTCCAAATTGGATTCTATTCAAGGACAATGAGAAGTTTCATAAATAGAGATGAAACCATATCTTAGATAAGTTAATGTAATTAATCATCTAACCAAATTTGGAAATATAAACATTATGATCTATAATGGAACTAAGGACCCTAATTAACAGCTCTCACACTTAGTATATTGATGAACCCCGATGATGGAAATGCTCAAGTAGTAAGAATTGGTCAAGATCATCTATTTTTATGTATTATCTAGAAGGAAATACATTTTTGTATTATATAATATTATTGGTTGGGACCTTTATTAATTAAGAATATCTCCTTCAGTAGTTTCTCTACCAATTCAACTCAATTATAAGATAAACAATGGCCATTGACCACTAAAATTTTAGATAGTTTGAGAATGAAAGAGTCTTAGAATTTATTTCCAGATGTAAGGGTATAACCTAATCATTGAACACGAAACCCTTACTAAAATATATATTGGAAATATATATTGAGAATTTAAATTATAGCTTTCAGATGATCTTGATCCCAATCAAATTCCCTGATGAATTCTATGAGTTTCCAATAGTCGTACAATGGTTTGAAGATTCTATTCGGTATACGACGGACAATTCATGACTAATAATTCTATCCTAAGGAAAGAGAAATAGAGTAATATAAATAGTTACTATCACAATTAAATTATCCTTGACAGTATATCCAACAGCCAAACCCACACAATATCATTTGGTACCTCTTTTTGAATGAAAGAAATAACAAAAAAAATCCTTTTTTAGATAGAAAAAAAGAGAAGTGGTTACCATCATATTAAGATAAAATTGGTAATGAATATTTTTTTTGAAATGAAAATATTTCTAGGAATTTCATCATATATATGGAGAATAATATAAAGATGCTTCCAGATCCCTAAAATCTCAATCAGGATAACTTAATGACCACCCTAATTACTCTTCATTCGCTTGAATTTCGGGACACACCATCCAAGAATTTTTAATCTATAAATAAACACAATTCAAAATATAGTAGATCCCAGGTAATTCAAATTGGGAAAGATTCCAATACAAGTATATTGTGTTTCTAAATCTCACTAAACGAGGAATAATAATATCCTAATTACCTGATCAAGGGAACATATAAGTTTTATGGTTGGACAACAAGAAAGACAGTCAAATGATCTCATATAATATTTAGGGAACAACTAAATCATAAACTTTTATTACTGACTCAATATGTGATGATTGTGCCTACTTTTTTTTGAACTACAGTACTCTAGAAGTTGTTATTCTATGAACTGGAATAATATGCATAATAAGAGAAAAACACAAGAAGTGGAACCTATTGACAAGAACACTTTAGAATATAATCAACATTTGGATGGGGTGGGTGAACCAACTTTGGGAAACTTTTATCCAATTATAATTTTTAATCCCTTTACCTTGTAGAACTATCAGGATCTTGATTATCCTTTTATATTTTTCTTAATATATAAAAGTATATGAAATACATTAAAAGATGACAGAAGATATTTTCATATGGTTCATGAATCATTAAGAGTAAATAGTTCATTCAGAACACAATGATAACCAATTAAAAAATTCTCCTCTATAGTGAGATACATGTTTACAGTGGGTTTGATAGAATATTATAATAACCCTACTCTTTATTACACATTTAAATATGCTTTATTATATAAACTTTCACTTAATACAAACCAAAAGATCAATAGTTCTTATTTTTTTGGGGATTAGAAACATTAAATGACAACTTAAGACATAAAATGCAACATATTTATTGAAATATTATTTTACTAACCATAACATTTCTTCGTACTTAGCATTGAATGGGACAACCCGAGGACATACACAAGAAAAGGGTGAGCTATAAAGCCCAGTTAGAGAGTAAACAAGGCATAAAATGAAGAATACAATAAATGTTAGGAAATATGAATAAAAATTAAGATAAATATAAAAATAAACATAAAGGCATGATATAGCATGATTATAATAACATGGAAATTTTTCAATGACATAAAACGTGATATTAACATGATCCAAGGCTCATTGCACATAGATTAGCTTGAGTAATCCCTCATTGAACATGAATTAGCATGATTAAACCAACCTTTCACATGTATTAGCATCAGTAAACACTAATTTCACATGGAATATCATGATACTAAGCATTACCCAGTGAATTGGAGCACTATCATGGAACACCCTTCAGAAACACTTCATTTTGTGCATAAGTGTGCCACATGGATCATATAACATGGAATAATTCAACATTATATGTTATTACACGAATAAGGAATGTGGAATACATACATTTAAGTACCATTAAATAATTATATGTGCATAAGGGTGATTGCCCTTTATATAGAAATGGGTATGGTATTCACTACATGATGATTTTGGCTGGAAAATTGTGGTGCTATTTCGGCAGCATTACATCATCATATGGAAATTCATAAGTTGTGTTGATGTGAGAGAAAGGGGTCACTCATAATTTATAAATAAAATTTATATTAAGGGGATCAAGGAACGTAATATACCAACATATTAAATTGAATTTATATGCATAATATAGGGAAATAATTAAATGGAAATAAGAAGAGTGAAATCCGGTGGGAAATTTCAGCATTGTAACTGGTGTACACGGAAAGAATTAATGAGAGATAAAGTGATATCTCATTATTAAAAGATAAGTATGTAATTATTAGGGATGTTTAAAATCATACCCTAACATTTTTAACTAAAATAAAAAGGGTATTACAACATAAAAAAACATGAACAAAAATGAGAAAGGAAGGAATCACTTACTTGAGTGTGTGACTTCAAGAGCTTGAAGAGGGGATTATAGAGAGCTTGGGGAACTTTGGGAGTATTCTATGAAGTGAAAAAATTAGTAAGGAAGTGATATAATAATTTTTAGTGAAGATAAGTAGGAGATTGGGTGGGTTTATATAGGAAATGTGAGGGGTATTCTTTAATATTCCACAAACTTAGGTTTTGGAATTTATATAATTAAATATTCAAAAATACAAACCTTCCCATGATTTTCCCATGATTATTTTCCAAAGAGGGGTGGAAAAATTATTTTATAAGGAAAATGGACTAAAAAATTAAAATATTATCCTTTCTTATATGGAGGCGAGTCACATTATTATAGAATTGAATTTAAATTTATAAAATATATAATACATTTTGGAGGATTCATTAAGGCTTTATAATATAAATAAATAAAACCTAAAAGCATATTATTTTAATGGGAAAACATATATTGGGATCGTAATGTCCATTATAGTATTTATCACTTCATTTTGTGCTAATTATGACGTCATTAAACACATATTTTATTTATATGATATTTAATTTTTACCAAAAAAAATTGAACTGTCTCAGAAAATTATGAAAAATTCACCATTGTATAATTTCAATTTTATAATTCCAAAAATAATATTCATTTTTTCAAAATAATTTCTTAAATATATAAATTTTCACATTTAAAATGGAATCCATTATTTATTGAAAATTCATGGGTTTTAACAGAAACCGTTTTGAAACATTAATAAAAATTACATTTCACTTCATAAAAATTATATAATCATTTATTTTTCATAAAATTATTACAATAAAAATATTTTATTAAAATATTAATTATTTCAAAAAAATATTAATTCATTAAAATAAATTCATAAAAAATATATCTTATGTTTTATCATATAAAAAATATAAATCTTATCAAACTGATTACCTAATCATTGACAAATAAGTAACTCATATAAGCACCATTTATAAGAACTATTTTTATAATATTATTAATAAAACCCATAGTTTAATATAATATATATATTTCTGTAAAGTACCATTTTTAACCAAAAATACAATTTATAAATTTTCTTCACTTCTTAAGAATGACTAATTTCATAAAGAAATTGACGGAATAAGACTTTTATTTATAAAAAGGGATTAAAAAATAAGTAAATAATACCATATTAAATAAGCCATTATAATACCTGTGTAATACTTATGGTTAAGGTGTGTGATGATGATAAAATCTTTGGGTGGCTCAGATAATATCACCCGGGTTGTAATCTCTATTAACTTGAACTTCTCCCATAGGTGATTTTGTTCAAGCTTAACATGTTGAAGAATAGATTAGTCTTGGTCAATAGAGAATCCCAGGGACACTACCTCATTTCCATGCTCTAACAAATGATATTTGTGTGACATGAGTCTACAGGATGAGGACATCTTCTCCTTTGTCAGTGTTGAAAATATTCTTTTTTTAAAATATTTTATTTATAGAAATCGTGTGATCACTATTCAACAACTATATTATCAATTGTATTTATACTTAATTATCATTTAAACCAAATAATAATAAAAATAATAAAAAAGGGTGCATGTTTTTTCTATAAGATATTAAAATAAAGGAAATTTTATTCATAAAATATCGGGTCGCTAAAACATTCCCAAAACAAGAAATTTCACCCTTGAAATTTCCTTTTACCACACTAAAATATATTATGGTAACTCTACCTCATCACTTCCTCCGGTTCCCATGTTGCTTCTTCAAACTTTTGGTTTCACCAAAACACCTTGATGAGGGGTATCATCTTATTTTTTAGAACGTTTTTCTATATAATATAAGATATTCACTAGATTCTCTTCATAGGAGAGGTTATAATGTAATGGTACCACCTCTAGATTTAGTACATTCTATGGGTCATGTATTTACTTCCACAAGAGTGATACATGAAATACATCATGTACTTGAGACAGGTTTTGAGGGGGTGCTAGTCAATAAGCCACTGCTGTAATGCAATCAAGGATCTCAAAAGCGACGATGTACCATGGACTAAGATTTCCCTTCATCCAAAATCTCATAAGTCTCTTCCATGGTGATATGAAAAGGAATACCATGTCTCCAACATCAAACTCTAGGCCTTGTGAATTATTTTTAGCATAGCTCTTTTGTCAACTCTGAGCAGCTTTAATGTGCTTCAGGATGGTCTTCACCCTCTCCACCATTTATTTGACCATTTAAGGTCCTAGAAGCTTTCACTCCCCAACTTCATCCTAACATAACGGTTCTCTTATCCTCTTCCCATATAGGGATTCATAAGGATCCATTTGGATTCTTGAGTGAAAAATGTTGCTGTAAGAGAACTCAACCAGAGGATGGTGTTGATCCCATCCTCCTTTGAAGTATATTGAGCTTGCTTTTAACATGTCCTCATGTTGTTGGATAACCCACTTATATTGGACATTAGTTTGAAGATGATAATCCATACTAATGTTTAGCTCAGTATTCATAGCATTTTAGAGAATCTTCCAGAACATAGAGGTGAACCTTGGATCTAGATCAGATACAATTGATAGTGGTACTCCATGCAGCCTTAACACTTATATTATGTATATATGTGCCAGTTGATCCAATGATAAATCCTCTCAAATTGAAATGAAGTGTTTAGTCTTTGTAATGCGATCCAAAAAAACCCAGATAGCATTGTTTCCTTTGTATGACTTCAGATGTCCAGTGACAAAGTCCATAGTGATGTTCTCCCATTTCCATGTTTGTATGGGTAATGGTTGCATAATCCCCTCAGAGATCTATCTCTCAGCCTTCACTTGCTGATATACCAGGAACTTTAATGTATACTCAGTGATCTGTTTCTTCATGTTATCCTACTAATAATGCTCTTGGATATTTTGATGCATATTTGTGTTTCCTGGGTGAATGGAGAAATTAATACTATGTGCATCATCTAAATGTTATTTCCTTAACTCTGGATTTGATGGAACACATATTCTTGAACCAAATGTCACAATTCCTTCATTATTGAAATTGAACTCTGATGATTTACCATTTCTAATAGTTTCTACATTCTTTTGAATTCCCACATCATCCTTTGGAGCATCCTTTAACCTTTCCAAATGAGATGGTTGGACAATTTCTTAAAAATCAGTGATAATATCTAACTTACCCAAGGAAGCAAGGGATTTACATCACAGATGTTGGATTTTTCCATCCCTAAATTTCATTTTTCTTAGAGTGATCCATAGATATCCAATTTCTTATGATGATATGCCCCTAGACTGAGACTTCCTTCCACCAAAACTCACACTTTCTATACTTTTAATAGAGATTTTCCTTTCACAAGGTCTCTAGTATAGTGATCAAATTATCTTCATGATCCTACTTGGTTTTGGACTATATTAGAATATTTTCTATAAAGACTACCAATAACTTGTCAAGGAAATCTCTAAAGGCATTATTCATCAAGTACATGAATATTTATGATCATTATTGACTCCGAAAGGCATTAAAATGAATTCATAGCACCTGTACCTTGTATAAAAAATCAGTCTTGGGGACATCCTCCTTCACCTTGACATTCTAATATCCTGACCACATATCCACCTTGAAGAATTATTGTTCACCACATAACTGATTAAACAAGTCATCAATTCTTGTTAAATGATATTTTTTCTTTATCTTGATTTTTTAGAACTCACTATAATCAATAAGAAGGTGCATGGACCCATACTTCTTATTGACATAGAGGGATGGGGCACCCCATATTGAAACACTTGGGTGTATAAACACCTTATCTATATTCTCCTTTAGTTATTTATTTAGCTCTTCAAGCTCTACAATAGACATTATATATGAAGTATTGGATATTGGAAATTCTCCAAGTATGAGATCAATCGAGAATTAAACATCTCTTCTAGGAGGAAGACCAATCAATTCCCAAGGAAACACATTAACGAATTTCCTCAAAATAGGATTGTATTCGAGGATGGTTCCTCTCCTAGTCTCAATCATATGGGTCGGATACACATGCTCATAGGGTAGTAATATCCGTGATTCTGATGATGGTGCTAAGGAATATTCATCCTGCTCCTTGCACTTGTATAGAATTAGGGGTTGATTCGCCACATGTAGAGTGATTTCCCTCTCACGGAAATTTATGTTGGCTCTTTATTGGAAAATCCAATACATGCAAATAATTTGTTTAAAATTCCACCAGAGGGAGTTTGAAAAGTATCTTCAGGAAGATAAATACAAAAATTTTGATAGGGGAGGAGTTATATTCCAGGGATGAAATAATTTCCCAATTTTCCATTCACACCAACACCTCTACTTCCATGATTTTTTGTGTTGTTTAGATTAATCTATTTAAAATTCGAGATATAAAATAATTCATAGATCTAGAATAAAAAATTGAATTTTTAATCCTTGAATGAATAACTAGCGTACCTATCACCACTTCATTGTTAGGAATCACTTTAGTAGTAGTGATGAAAAAATATCACCTTTTCTGCCTTAGAGGTTGTTGGTTGCCTCTAAAAACCCTTGGCCTAGGGAACTAGTTCGTAATGTGTAAGGGGTTTTTGTAGTTGTAGCAATGGAAAATGTGTTAAGGGTTGAATAGAGAATTCATTTCCTCTATCATAGTAGTGGGTTTTATTTTCATCTATTAATGTCCAAGTTCCGTTCCCTTCTACACCTAAAGAATTTCCTTGTCCTCTTCCGGCAATTTTCGGGATGCTTCTTTCCTCCCCTTTTGGAAAGTGGGGTGCTATTTTTTTTAACACTATTGGATTTATCCATCAGACCGCCAGAATTAAATTTCACTTTGTGATTCTTATCCCTATGATACCCCTGAGATTTTTGGATGTCTATTTCGAATATGAGGGAACATTGAGAAATTTTATCACAGCTATCAACGTCATGGATTGCTAGGTATTTTCGTAGGCATGGTTTTAGCCCGCCAAAGAAGCAACAATCCTTGAATTAGAGGGTAAAAGTAAAGCCAGAGGTGTATCATGAAAGCCTTTTAAAGTTTTTCTCACACACGCTGATGGATTTGATATCTTTTTTCTTGAGTGCAAGAAGTGTTTTTCCATCCTAAGTTGGAGGTTGCAAGGAAAATATTTACTGATTTTTTTTCTAGAAACTATTCCATTCCAATGCCTCAATCTCTTCCTCAGGCTTCATATTTTTGATCAATGTCCACCATTGATCATCTTCACCCTCCATATGATAATCATCTACCATAACCTTCTATTTTTCGAAACATTGAATGATGGAGAAGATCTTCTCAATAGATTTGATCCATTATTCGACAATTAAGGGATTAAATGATCCATTGAATGTAGGATCCCTTTGTATCATGAAGCTCTCAATTGTGTATTGTTCATTCTGGGGGGGGGGGGGTTGGACGTTCCCTATTGACCCATGTTTCTATTAAAATCTTGGGTTAACCAAAATATTATCATGACAATGTTTGTTATACCCACTCCCATAATATTTGGCACCTCAATAGAGTAGTCATCACATTGATATTCACATCGGCTGTTAGCCTGAGTCCTACTATTATCGAACATTGTCTAGATTAAAAGGAATGTTAGGGGTATGTTTATCAAAAACATAATGTGGAATCCAATGAAAAAAGGGACAACTTATATATTACATTTATTTACTATGATTATTAATTCATAGGCATCAATATATGTTATCCACGATCTATTTCCTAGCATATATTCCTATGGATTTTTTTATTCCCTTAATTCCTATTTGTACTAAGATTATAAATTTACCGAATCATATACCCCATGAGTGTCAAACCAAGAGGGAAACATGTCCCCTTGTCATGCACTAGTTCCCATTATAGTCTAGCTCAAAGTGGTGTTTTTGGGTTTTACACCTAGATACATCTAAGCCAGGTCCACCTCTACTTGTACGTATCTAGATAATGATGTATTTTCTTGATAAAACAATTAATCTATACTCAAAAAAATTTAGGTATTTTTTTTCATAATCAGTCTTATCCCTATGGATTTCAAAAGGGTTTTTAAATCGTAATCCCAAAAATAACTAAACCTATCCTCTGATACCAACTATAAAAACCCTGATCTTTATTAAACATTTAAACATGATTCATTACATAAAAATTCACTTAATACAACCTATATGAATGACAGGTATAGTGTCTTTGGGGTTTAGGAACATTACATGACAAATTAAGACATATAATACAACATATTTATTAAAAAAAACTTTTACAAGAAGACAACATTCCTTCGTACTTAGCATTTCATGGGATAACAGGAGGACATTCACAAAAAATGGTGAGATATAAAGCCTAGTAAGTGATTAAAAAAGGAATAAATTGAAGAATAAAATATATGCTATGAAATAGGAATAATAATAGAGCATAAGAGAAACATGAACATAAATACATGATATAGCATGATTATCATAACATGGAAATGTGGCAACGACATACAACATGATATTAGCATAAGCCAAGGCTCATTGAACATGGATTAGAATGTGTAACCCCTCATTGGAAATGAATTATAACATGTAAACCCTCATTTCACATTGGTTACCATGATACTAAACATTACCCAATGCATTGGAACACTATTTGGGCACACCCTTCATAATCATTTCATTTCATGCATAAGTGTGCCAGATGGATCATCTAACATAGAATCATTCAACATCATATGTTATTCCATTATTACGAAATGTGGAATACATACATGTAATTTCCATTAAATAAGTACATGTTTATAAAGGTGAATACCCTTGATAGAGAAATGGGTATGGTATTCACTACATGATGATTTTGGGTTGGAAAATCAGGGTGCAATTTCGGCAGCACAACGTCGTCATATGGATATTCATAAGTTTGGTTGATGAGGGATAAGGGGGTATATAATCATTTATACCTGAAATATATAGTAAGGGGATCATTTAAAATAATATAACAACATGTGAAATGGAATTTATATGCATAGCATGAGAGAAATACTTGAATGTAAAATAGAAGAGAGAAATCCCTTTCAGAATTTGATCATGGTAACAGGTGTACAAAGAAAGAATTAATTAGAGAGAAATTGGAATCTCTTCATTAAAACATAATGAGTGAAAAATAGGGTAGGATATAAATAATAGCCGAACAATTTTAATTTAAATTAAAATGGTATTAAAACATAAATAAACTTGGATAAAAATCAGAAATGAAGGAATCCCTTACTTGAGTGTGTGAATTCAAGAACTTGAAGAGGGGATTCATGATTGTTTGGGGTGCCTTGGAAGGATTATATAGAGATTAGTGAAGATTAGTTACGTGATCCAATGATTTTTAGTGAATATAAGTGATATCTTTGGTGAGTTTATATAAGAAATGAGTGGGTAATTCTTTAATATTCAACAAACTTAGGTATTGGAATCTATAAAATTAGATATTCAAAACAAAAAACATTACCATGGTTTTTCCCATTTTTTTTATCAAATATGAGTATTAAAAATTATTTTATAAGGCCAATTTCCAAACATATTAAAATATTATCCTTGCTTATGTGCAGGTGAGTAGCATTATTAACGAAATGAATTTAAAATCATAAAATATATTATATATTTTTGAGGATTCACTAATGATTATAAAATATTTAAAAAAAATATAAAATGAAATTATTTTAATGGGAAAAAATATATTGGGCTGAGAATATAAATTATTTTATTTATTACACCATATTTAGGTCATTATGATGTCACAAAAAACATATTTTATTTATACTGTATTTAATTTTTACCCAAAAACTTGACCTTGTAAAAAAATTATGAAAAATTAACAATTGGGTAATTTTGTTTTTCTTATTCCTAAAATAATATTCATTTTATCTAAATAATTTCCTAAATATGTGAATTTTCACTTTTATAATGGAAACTGACATTTATTAAGAATTCATGGGTTTTGACAAAAAAATTCCAAACATTAGTAAAAATTACATTTGACTTCATAAAAATTGTATATTCATTTATTATTTATAAAATTAATTTGATTATATTATTTTATTAAAAGATTATTTATTTCAAAAATTCATTAATTCTTTAATATAAATTCATTAAAAAATATATTTTTTATTTTATCGTTTAAAAAATAAAACTCTTATCAAACTGGTTACCAAATCATTTACAGATACGAAACTCATATAAGAATAATTTATAATAATTATTTTTATAATATTATTAATAAATAAAAAATTCTAATATAATTTATATATTTCTCAAATGTACAATTTTTACCTGAAAATATAATTTATCAAATTCACCACTTTTTAAGAAAGAATATTTTCATAATGGAATTGATGGAATATGACTTTTATTTATAAAAAGGGATTGCACAATATGTTAGTAATACCTTATTAAATAACCCCTTATAACACTCATGTAAGAGTTAAGTGTAAGGTGTGAGATGGTGACCGAATCATGGGACAGCTCAGATAACATCGCCTGGGTGGTAATCTCTATTAACTTCAACTTCTCCCGTTTGAGATTCTATTCAGGCTTAACATGTTAAAGCTTAGATAAGTCTTGGTCAAGAGTAAATCCAAGTGATGATACCTCCATTCTGAGCTCCAAAAAATGATCTTTGTATGACCCAAGTCTACTGGATGAGGCCATCCTCTCCTTTTTCTAGGTCGAAAGGATTCTTTTTTGAAAACATTATATTTATATCTGTCATGTGATCACTATTCAATGACTGTATTATCAATGGTAGTGATACATAATGATCATTTAAACCAAATAATAATAACAGGAATAAAAAAGTGCATGTGTTTTTTATAAGAAATTAAAATAAATGGAATTTTATTCATAAAAGATCTGTTCGTTACGAAAATAATCCCTATTCTAAGTTTGGTTCCATACAATTTAAGAGGAGGATGAAAATAATCTTGAATCCATGGACTAGTAAATTCCAAGTCCAAATTACAGCTCCTTTCATGTTCTTTATAATTCTTGTGTAGATTGTCTTCAACTTCATTAGTAACTTTTTTTTCAACATGAAATTATTCTACTTATTGAGACTAATATTGGATATCAAAGTGATGCCTTTTTATTCTCTTACATGTATATTAATAAGAATGAATTTTTTCTTCTTATCAGTAGTAAGTAAAATTATTTACTTTAATTTATCTTTAATTTCATAGGGAATAATATTTTACTAGTAACCCATCTTAACCAAATAATATTCATCAAGTCCGTCCATCTGATGATGATCATAATGTTATAGTTTGTCCAATTCATTCTTATTCCCTTCCTTTGGTTCCTATTTATCTAGTGATAATGATCTATATAATATCTTCTTCTCCACCTATTATACACATGTCATATAACACATTATGGGAAAGATCATCCTGGTATCACTTTGTAACTTCTCCTTTTCTTTGACCAGTGCCTGATTGATTTTTATGATTCTTTTTCTTAATTTGAGACCCCAATTTTTTCCAGTACATATTTTTTTGATCCATTCAACCAAATCATAATTATTATCATCATTATTTTCTGACACTTTCTGATGTTACTCTAATTTATTTCCATTATATACTAATGTAACATCACTCATAACTCAAAAATTAAGCAACCTCTTCTCGATGAATCAAATCTACTTAATACAATCATTATTTATATGAAATATCTGGGATATGTATGAGCTCAAATTTTATCTTATCACATCCAATATTTAATTTGAAACTAAAAAATTTCTTCATTTTACCACCTTCAAACTTTCTAAATGGCAGGATTCAACTAATCTTAGTGGGATACATCCTTAGATATCAACATTAACATTATTCTTCAACCTTTCCAAAATCTCGAGTATAATCAAGATCACCTTTTTTTATTACTAAAATTTTTAACATAGACGTTAAAATCACCACAATTAAATGGATTTATAAAAACTTTGAAATGTTCTTTTAACCTTCTATCTAGTACAACATCATAACACCTCTTCATTCTAGTAAAAAATACAACTAGTTTTCCCTAACCACATTATTTGGACATCCCAAAAACATTTTACAAATATTTTATTTAATATAATAACTTATTTGTTTGAAAAATATATAAGATCTTCCCATGAAGTAAAATATGGCATAATTTCACTAGGCTCTTCTTGAATCTAATGGGTTCTCAGATATTTGTTAGTTTTCCTCCATCCAACGAACCCTTGGAGTTCTGGTCTACTCCTTCTATATGATGTCTTCATAGAGCTCTGTCAGATGAATTCGTAATATGAAACCGTATGTCTTTGTGACACGTTATTTGATGAAATCTCTTAAATAATTATTCTTTTCTATAACAAAAAACATTCCTCTTTATTTTAAAACATCTATCAGACGATACTACTAAAAAAATATTTATGATGGATTTCCATGAAATCATCCTTATACTGTCTTCAAAAACTCCTTATCATGGAAAATTTAGTTCAACTAAAATCCATTATAACCCTAAGAGAGATTAATTTATATTTAGGAGTATTTATTTGACGGTCTTTACAAGTTTCCTCTAATAATTCATATTGAAACTTCTATCCGATGATTGTTCTTGAGAACATACCTCTGTTGAATTCACCCACCATATATCCAAAGATTAGAAACATCTATCTAATCATTTAAAAACCGTTGATATAATTTCTTCATTCATTTTTTGAAACTTCTTCACTTTTCATCTTTATATTTGTATAAGTATATCTGATATAATTCATAGAACTCTTATTCCAATGAGACTTCATCAGTCACTTTATGTGGTTTATGAACCACCAATTTCATCCATCATATTCCTTCAATAAAGTTTAGAAAGTACTATGAATTCATTAGAATCATCTTGATGTTAGATACATTAGATATACAAAATAATAACTACAATTGGATTTCTATCATATAGTCTTTGAATTACATACATAAGTCATTGTGATGCTTGATCAATGAAGAATACATCAATTAACAACATCTGATATAATTCGTCCAATCATTATTTGTCTGATGTAACCATGAACTTAGTAAAAAAATTATTTCCACCTATAGTATGATTAATCTAGTCCATTCTCATTAGTATGATGTCACTATGACCATTCATTCAGTGATCACCCAATATTTTTATTTTATGATTGGACATTAAATCATATGTAATACCCCAAGGTTTTTAAAATAAATATTGAATGCATGAAAACCTATTTCCCTACAAAATAAATAATTTTATAATTTATCTGTTAAACACTACTTTACCTCTACTATGTTTTTAATTATGAAAAAAATGATTATCTAGAGTTGTGATCAGTAAGTCATTATGAGTCTGATACAACAAACATGATTTTTGGGGAACAGTAACATACACCTATTAATAGTAATATGACCCTTATAAATAGTAAATAATGATATTATTTTATTTTCTTAAGGTAATAAAATAATGACATCTTAATAAATTTTTGAATGTGATATATAACTAATTATAGCTTTATAATTGATATTTTTTGAATGAACAATAATTTTATTTAAAAACTAAATTAACAATATTTAGAAAATTATATATAAAAAATGGAGTTAATTTTGGAATTATAAAAGTCGAAAAATGGTAGGGGTGAATTTTTGGTATTTTTCTGAAATTCTTGACTTTTTGATAAATAGAGAAATACAGTTAGATACCGTATATTCAAATTATCAGTTAAATACACTATTTATGACATCATAAGTGATGTAAGTAAACTTTTTTATAACTCACATGAACATATTACTATTAGGGATCACATGAGACAATACTATCGGTTTCCTTGATGGAAATAATAAAATAATGAATAAAATATTCAAAATTTACCCCTCCTCCAATATAACCCCCCCTCACTCCCTCTTCTCTTCACTTCTATAAGCCTTAGAGATACACAATTCATTTCCAAATTACCCTTTCCTAGTCACTCCCCATGTCCAATAAGCTATTGGTCTTACCAAAATACCAAAACCCCTTCCCTTAAGGAGGTTCTCAAGGATGTTATTTCATGAGGTAAAGCACCCTTCTTTTTAATTTAGTTTCATTTAAATATATATATTTTTGTCATCCTCTACCCACATCCTCTATCTATATGATCATCCAATGAGACCATACCCGAGTGGTAAGGTGTCCTTCTTGGCATCCAAGAGACCTAGGTTCAAAACCGGGTGGAGGCGAATTTTCGGGCTACTATAGCAGCATTGTATTAGTCACTATCATATTTAATGTAGTAGTTACTGTTCACTACTGTATCATCCAAAACTATTCACCCTATTTGGGCCTTCGAACCACCAGTTTGGGCCTACGGGTCTCAAAGGCCTTTGAGTCATCAAAGGCCTTTGTGGCACATGGCCTTCAGGCCACATAAACCATGGAGTAGCCCAATTCAAACAGAACAATCCCCAGATGAGGATTAGAAAAATAATAGTAGTAGCCACCAGAAGAAGAGCTGACTAGATTGAAAGAATGAGAGGGTATGGTAGCTTCCATCAGGAGTAGGCACCATGCAGCTTTGTACGGGGCAATGCTAGCCGATCAGCAATGAAAGGTTGTGATCTAGGTGATCAATTACACAAAAGCTGGGGAGGGACTGTTAGAGTGATTTAGGCCTATGGGTCATGTATTGGGCATGGTATTCCTCTGGGCCTTTGGGTCATGTATTGCGGGTCAGTCGGCCCTTGTGCCTTGGGCCTACGGGTCATGTACGGGTTCCCCTTAAACCCTTAAAAGGGGGATTATCCATAATAAAGTAAAAAAGAATGACTTCTGGCCATTAGAGCTCTATCCAAATGACCATGATAACCCAAGTATAATCTATATAATAGAATTATATTATTTTAATGGAAGAACCATCACCAATATTCTATATGTCTCTCTCTTTTATTTTATAAACAAAATCAACGTCCATGAGGTTCCAATTTATAACCTTCATGGATGATGAAGTTTTATTCTTCACTTTCTCATTCATTACTGGTCAGGAAACCATTTTCATGGTTACAAAAGACTATAATATATGTATTATAACCTAATTAACATTCTAGAACCAGTATGCATACATATTATTAAGTCATATAACCAAACTACTTACTAATAATAAAAATAACACTAAAACAATATAACTGAATTTCATTAATATTTCATCTAATGATTCATCCTATTTCCATGTAACCAAATGATATAAATGACAATTAAAATTTTTGGATATTCATAAATAATATTTAATTACAATTTGGGATATTTAAATCTATTCCATATGAACTCCATTACTTAAAAACAAGTGAACCGATTATGAAAATTAAAAAAACGAACACTCCGAAACGATAGAATTCAATACAATAAATTATCTAAAAGAACATAAATGAAATAAACATAATTATGATATACTAAATATATGTCAAATAGGTTAAGAAATAAGTTATTAATAAGTCAAATTTTATATTCCAGGACATTAATTTCTAGAGCATAAAACATTCGGACTTAAGGTTCGGGTTTTCCACCACAACCTCCATTTTCATTCCGGTTACCATTATTATCTAATTACCTAAATGAAATTATTATTTATTATTATTTACTTCTAATAAATTATTTGTGAGTGTTATAATTATTCATACCAACCATAATAATTCCTTATTTTATTGGTATTTACACATTTTAAAAGGAACATTCAAAATTATTTCTGAAATATAATCCCGATTCAAGGGAATTTCAAAAATTCTTACCTATTTTCAAGGGAAATCTATAATATGTTTTTGAAAACCATTATATTTATAAAATCACTCATTTTATTTTGAAAATAATATTTTACTTAGGTTCTGGTTTTATACAAATTCTTTTAATAAATAACTATTCTTTTCAAAATAAAAGTGTATTTATCTGAAGAATTGATTAATTATTTTAGAAGAGTAATTTTGTATATTTCAAAACTATTGTTTATTCTTATGTATTATGGGGTTTATTAAATTATTATATCATCTACCATATTTTATTGGATGGTTTATGACTATGTATATTGTGTATGTTCTATCCTAAAACCATTCACTAAATTTACTTTGAATGGTTAGTGTTTATATTTAATGTTCGGGGAAAGTTAGTTACATTTCATATGATAGTTTCAATATGAATTCATATGTTGTTTATGTTTATAACCTATCATATGAGGAATTAATTGGACTTATTATGTGATTTTTGGGGAGATCTATACCCCTTGATGCATCAGTAGGTCTCATGAGACAAATAGTCATGGACTTGGTCGAGGCCATGCCAAATTTGAGGTATGGTTTTGGCCAAGGCCTTAATCATTTTTAGATGTCTTGTCTGAAGCCTTGAAAATATGATTCAAAATGTATGAAATATGAAATTCCCTCATTATTAAGCTAATAATTAGAAGTTCATGTTTCTTTTTTGACTAGTAGAATTCCCATGAGTATGTTATATTATAGAAATATTTACTCAACTCATATTCCTGCAATATTATGTTCAAGTTTATTTTTTAAAGGCATGTGTTTTAAATTATTCACCATGTCTTATGTTTATGTTATCTTCCTCTATATTTCTTACTCTTACTGAGAATTTGAGAACAACCAATTCTTATTATTCATTTTTCCCATATATTAAGAAGTAAATTATGAATGACTTGCAAGCATAATCTATGAGGCATGGATGTTTCTAATGGAATATATTATTGATTTTTTCCTTTCAAGTTTTAATGTTGAACTTATTTATGAATATTTTTTTCAACATCTAATAAACTAATTGTTCCTTAGTGATTCATATTCTAGGTTTATATTCTAATATAATAAAATAAGTTACCGATTTCAGGAAACTGGGGTTGGGTCCTTACAGTTGGCATCCAAGGAAGTTTAGTAGCAAACATGGAAAATAGATTAGAAAATGTAGATTAGGGAACAAATAACTAAGGTTGTATTTGATGATAATCATACAATAACATCCTGGATTTTTGTTATGGAATATATTATGTGGATATTTCTAGTAAATACATCATTTTCTAGATACAAATAGGTAGAGGTGGCTCTGGCACAGATGTACTTAAGCGTGAAACATCCGACATGGAGTTTCAAGCTTGACTCGGGGTATCTGGGTGCACGAAAATGGGCCTTGCTTCACTCTTGGTATTGATACTCTCAAGGGATATACATATGACAATTCAAATTTTATTTTCAATCCATTATAAAGGATTTAAATGTAAATTTTTCCTCAAAGAAACCATTTTTGTGGTTATGGGGTTAGTCATACGTAGGATTTCAATTTATGTTAAGTATTTTTCTTAGTTAAGATTATACATTTTGATTCATAACCTAAGCTAGTGTATGACATAATCTAGAAATGTCATCTAGTGGAAGAAATGGAAATTGAAAGAACAAGTGTATCCCATATAGGTATTTCCCTTCGATGCAAGATAATGTTGTTGGATCTAGAGCTGCAACTAGAACGAAGAAACTTATAACTATATTGGGAAAACATTTTCAAGTTATGAAAATAAACTTACCGGTATGGAGAATCTGTATCCACCATGTAGAGAAGATTTTTTAGATCAATTTATTCTACAACATTATTCATCATTCAATGGTACTAAAAACCCATTTTTATTTAAGTAGTGGATAAGTTCCCTATAAAATATATTTCTTTCTTTGGGATGTAACTAAATAGAAAAGGTCATCATGAAAGTTAATCATATATCGGTAGATGTGGATCAGTGGTGATCATTCATCCAAAATAAAAAAGAGGAGGAAGAGATAGAAGAGAAGGAATGGAGGGACTTTATTGAAATATTTCTTGAGAAATACTTTCCTCATGAACATTGAGAAGATATGGAAAGGTAGTTTTTAAATTTTAAGAAAAAGGAAGATAATAATGTTGCAAAGTATGAATCTTACTTTACAAGGTTAGAAAGGAATACTATGGAATACATACAAAATATGATGAGAAATATTGATCAATTCATTAATGGACTAAATCCATTCCTCTAAGATAGTCTTGGCAATGAGTCTTGACTAACAAGAAATGATTCTCTATGATTATGTGTGTATTCCTCAAAGTTTCATGTTTTAAGTTATGATTATTGGGATTTCACTTCACTACTCTGATTTATCCCATGTTATGAAATTATGCTCTCTTTTGCAGGTTTAGATTTCCAAAAGTTATGTTCTTATGAATATGATGTGATTGATTTTTTTCTTTTGTATACCCTTACTGAGCATTTGAGCTCACCCTTTTATGTTTTCTTTTCCCCAGGATATAAAGAAAGCTTTTAGGTAAAAAAAAGGGAAGATCTTTATGGGAGATATTGAAGATCATTCACCACGATTAGAAGATTACGTTCCGAGTTTCCAAAGACACTAAACTATTACGATCCTTGTGTGTGTGTTTTTGTAATGTACTAAGTATTCCGCAAAAGTAATGTACTGTCCATGTACGTCAGGCTTCGGGTCTCTAAAGTTGGTATCAGAGGAAAGGTTTAGTCAACCTTTGGAAACTAGGATGCGAGATCTTTAGTGAGATCCCTAGAGATATTTATAAGGTATGTCTAGGGATGTCCCTAAGGATAAGTATACGTATAGTATACAGTCCTAGAACTACGGTAACGATCATAGAATTTAACCTAAGATGTTAGATATTGAGGATACTCCACCTTTATTATGTTGTTTTCCCTGGAATGATTTTTGCCTCTCACACTATTTTTTTTTGGGTTTTAGAAAATGGATGGAAACAAGGTGATTCACGATAATGGAGGATATGCTGGACAATGGAATGATATTTTTCATGAGAAACCAAATGAAATGGGATTTGGATGTCCAAACATCATTATTATGCCGAATCAGAAATCTCATAATATGATTAATATAGTAAAATTTGGTAAGTTTCCTGACTCGGCTAATAAGAGAAAGATAGAGTTTCTTGATGATCATAGAGGAAAGAAAGTTCAATTTCCCCTATGTAAATCATGTGGGAAGAGGCATCAAGGAGAATGTTTCAAGGGAACTGGAAGATGCTTTGGGTGTGGAAAAGAAGGACACAAAGCAAGTAAGTGCAAAGGAAAAGGGTCGGTTAACACCATGGATGAGGATAATGGTATTGCTACGACATCAACAATGGTTAAATGTTTTAAATGTGGAATGTATGGGCATTATGAAAACAAATGCCCTAAGGGAAAGACTCATGAAGAGAATCAATATGGTCATATGGGTAGTATTTATGTGGATGATGATGAAGAGACTACAAATGAAATGTGAGATGAAAGAATTTTTGAAGCTCGGTCAATGGTTTATGAATGTAGTGGAATGATTACATGTTTATCATGTGTAATTTTGTATAAGTAATCTCATGCTACTATGGAATAAAGAGACATCTATGGATTGTTACACTATTGTCTTTCCTTGAGTTTTGAAAGTGTATGATTAATGTTACCAGTATCCATGAAAGGTTATTCAGATATTTTTGGAATGTAGATGATATGCGCATAATGAAGGGATAAGGAGAAAATTAAATGTTTAATAGTATTCATGAGCTCATGATTGATATAAGGACTAAGTGATATCATGGTTTGAGTATATAGAAATTTGAGGATTTTGGTATGTGGAAAGTGTTAACTTTAAACTGCATTCATGTTTTCACTAAGGTATTCAAGAGAATACATGATTAAGGACTTTGAATGTTTGGAATGTGACCAAAAAAACATATCTTATGATATATGGGGATCAACGATGGTATTAAATCTTTGGTAATCGTTTTCACTATGTTATGAGAGTGGACTGCAGTATTATGGACAAGCCTAAAGATTGAAATGGATTATGTTGGACATAAGTGAGTATTGTTTAAGGATAGAATTTTTTTTGATATTATTGATGGGATGTTATAGTAATGTAGTTTTAGAAAAAGGACAACCTGCAGGACGGGCGACAACCCATCGCGTCGGACAAGGCTGTAGGAATCGAACCCACAACCGAAGTGCGACTTGCCTTTATCGCCTACCACTGGCCTACAGGAAGTCCCTGTTTAGTAGAAACTAGTTTTATTATATTAAGCAGTATGATATATGAAGTATAAGTCCATTTTAGGAACAATATATGATTAATCTCACTATAGATCAACTTATGTATATAATTTTTGCAATCCTTTTGTTTGAGATAGATGGAATGACCCGTCATTCTATCACATGATCTGCTAACACTTCACAAATAACAAATTCAACTTCATTTATTTAAGAGATGAAGTGGAAATTGTTCAAGGCACGAACAACAGTGAGATTGTACCAAAATAAAGTCAGTATTTATTCTAAATCAAATTTTCAACTTTAGGGAAATGATCTTGAAAACCAAAAATGTTGTCCTAGTGCCCTTATATCCGATGAATCATATGGTACCCTAGATCATCACAAATTTATGGCTTTGTGATTGCTAGCTTTTCCATAGCCATGTTCTCTACCACTCTCCATCAGAACATGATGGTTAGATTTCTCTTCCATATCCATATTTTCACCTATGTGGAAACCCAGTGATTGGTTTATTTGGGTAACCGTTACATTTCATACTTTTGTTTTTAAAGATAAGTTTTGGTATTCCTTTTTACGATGTGGGTTTCTATCAAAGAAACTTTCAAATAGTAAACCATTTATAACCCCGACGAATTTCGAGGGCGAAATTCATTTTAAGGGGGGTAGAATGTAACACCCCAAGATTTTATGAAAAATATTATTTTAATTTCATTAATGTCTTTTGTTGTATTCTACACCAAGATTACCTTGTGCTATACGCAACACCATATTAGCTTGCAGTATACGCAACACTATTCTTGGACCGTGTTACACACAATTTTTATAATAGTTATTCTATGTGACATTGAGTATATATATATATATATATTACATGTATAAATGAAATATGGTTGGATTCTGTTATACGAAACAACGAAGGATTCTTTCACAACATGCAACCCTGACTTGGGTTGCATTACACGCAATCACGACCTTCCTCGATAGCGTGTGTTGTACGCAATACCGGGTTTTAATAAACAATGTTATATTATTATAATATTGTCATGAACTAGCCGTTATGAATAGTATTAACTAAATTTTGAATTTTATAACATTATTATTCATCTTACACATTTATAGAACATGGTATAAGAACAAAATAAATTTTTCGGGTAAAATAAGTATTTTTCAAAAAATGCAGTTTTGCCGCCTTTGGATGGCGCACCAACTTTAAATCTAGTTTTTGACATGTTTATATTTTCAATTTGACAAAATAATATTCTTCTTTTGAATCAGGATATAAAAATTTACATTAGATAAAGTTTTGAGATTTTTCCGATAACTTTCATATTTTAATGAATAGTAAAAACACGCTATATTTTAATTAAAAACAACTTTTTTCATCGTAATATCTTATGTGGTTAAATTATAACATTGAATGGTTTTAAAGTATAAATAGAATATATTTTTACCATTTAATATAATGTATGTCATTAGCATTTATTTTACCTTGAATTCGTAGGTTAAATCAATTCAATCTTTTGCAATGTTTTAAAGAAAAACCCGTTTTCTTTCGACAACGAGATTAATTTTAATTTAATTTCTGCATCTTCTGTGTATTGAATTTGGAAAAATGGATTCCATATTTGGAATCAGTGGGTCCAAATTATGTTAATAAGCTACTTTTTATTTTTGGGAATTATGAATAGTAACTACGGTAAATTTTATTTACCATAGTTAAAGGTAAATCGGGTAATTAAGGGTAAATATAATATTTTAAAATTATCCTAACAAATGTCAAAATCCTATTGGATGCCTAAAAGTCGACCCATATCACCTAAGGGTCGGATTAGAATCATTTAATGGACATTTTTCCATGAAAATAACTTAATTATTATTAAAACCAAAGAAAGTGACAACATGTCACTCTCTTAAATTTGATAAGTATATTAATTTTAATTTAGTGATAAACTTCATGAAACTTCAAACATGAATAGTCTACAGAAATATAATGAAATTATCTACATCATATAAATTTATTTATAATTTTTAGGGATTAAATAATTATCATTAATTATGACACAATAGTGATGCAGAAATTGTTTATCTAGTGAAAAATCAAGAATATTGTTGTTTTTAAACTAATAGTGACCATAAAATGCACAAATACCTAACCAAAAATTATTGGCCATGTAAATGTAAACCATAAGCATCCAATGGTCTAATATTTGACCATTTGGAGCCTTATAAAAGTGATTATGACACTTATATTATTTTATTTTAAATGATGTAAAAGTTGTCACCTTCATAATTTAGTAAATATAATAATTTAAATATTCTGATTTTAAGATGATAAATTCAAGTAAAAGTATTATTGTGAAAGTTAATATATTTATCTTCATCATAGGATTTTATTTTAAATTTTTATACAACAAATAATTATATTAAATAATTATACAAAAATGGTGTAGTAATTATTTTATTAAGAGATAAACCAAATAAATGGTTTTAAAAATAATAAAATAAATATTATATGAACTATTTAATGTGATAAACTAATTTGATAGATACATATGACCTTTTATTAATATATTTAAGCTTTTAGTTTGAACATATCTTCTGTATATATTTTATTTAAATTCAAATAAATGAACAGTGTCAAAATTGACACTATTGTTATTTTACAAAAATAACATATTATAAATTTTTTTAAAAATCACAAAAATATTTAAAAATTATAAATTTATATTTATATGGTCTATAATGTTATAAATTTAACAATTATGGAAAATTCACAACAAATAATTAATTATTTGTTATAATTTAAAATTTAGAATTTTATTACCACAAATAAACTTAATTAGATTAAATAAGGATAAATCAAAATGATAAGGTTTAAAATAAGATCCAAACATGCCTAAATTTGATTGTTTGATGAGATTACAACCCTATCTCATCTAATCTTCGAATATGAGTCATTTTTGGAGGTTTTTAAGTGGGGTTAGATTTATTATAAATTAATATTTTTAAGAATTCCTAAGGTGCCCCTCTCCTCCCTTATAAAAGGGCACCTCCTCCCCCTCCTCCTCACACAACTTTGAGCCTTCAAGCTCGGCCAACCCCTGCCAAAACCTCTTCTCCACTTCCCTAGAATAATACTAGAGGTTCTGGTCTTCTTCAAAGACCAATCTTAGTTCCCAAAGTGAAGGATTCAAAGAGGCGTTTCAAAGAAGAGGTAATATCCATTACCGATCTTTTCAATTTCTTTCTTCTTCAAATTCTTCTTCTTTAGTTGTTTCATGATAAAGTAATAACATCAGTATTACTTACATACTGACATGTTATTATAAATATGAAACAACTCTAATTAACCTTCTATCCATCCTACGGAAAAAGGAAATCACCGCGCGTGCGTACGTACGGAATACCGTCTCCACGCCATGGTGTAATCTATTTTTCCACCATCACTTTACAAGGATGGGTATAATGGTGTAATGAGTAACTATTTATGATTATTATAAAGTAATATTGATACTGAAATAATATATATATACTCCAATATAGTTCCACGATCATAGGAATGATATCATCACTCGTGCGTACGTACGGAATACCGTCTCCACGATGTGATGCGATTCATTCTACATGATTATCGTTACATAGTAATTATATAAATGAATTGAATGAATAAATATGATATATGTTACACTAATACCATTCTGGATATAAGGTATCTATAACCTTAAAAGAATAATAAGAATGTATTCGGCAAAACACGCATAAGAACAAAAGGCAATAAAGACCCGAGTAACAAGTAACAATGAAATATTACTAACAAGAAGCTAAGAATATGACCATATATGATATCATATCAATATTTATGATTCTGGAATAAGTCAATAACATTATTTAAACCATTATACAGGAGATTCGGACACGTACAACGCAAATCGGACCTAAGGTAAGGGAAATATCACAATCTCATTTTTATCCGAGATTGTTTATACATAAGTATTTAATGGGGTTAAGTTTATCATCCACGACCATGTTTTCTAAAAATGTTTTCATAAAATGTTTAGAATTCTTCCATGAATGTTTAAAGTCATTTTTACCCTTTATTGACTTTTTACCACATTGTATGAAAGGAATCTTTCCTTTGGTTACCATATAAGGTACTTTTTGACTTTTCCGACAAAAGTACAAAGAATGTTTTTTTACTTATACGGAATGAATGGATTTTTAAAACATTATTTCTAAGAAGAATACTTTACAAGTTTTAAAGATTATTTTTAATCAACTTCTTTTAGTTTAATGTTTTATGACATGTTAAGAAAGAAAAAAAATGTTTTTGAAGAAGAACGGATATTTTCCTCAAGAATGGAGTTCAAGTGTTTTATCAAAATTATTTTCCATCTAAGATAATAAAGGGTTCTGTTTTTATCCCTATTATTACATTGATTTGATTATGTTTTGAGGGAGTTATTTTTATGAATTCATTTACCTTATATGATTTGTTTTATGATGTCATGATGTTTCAAGAATCCCATTTTTATTACATGGGTTACGCTATGATGTATGGTTTATGATTATGTGGCACACATAAGAAAGGATTCATTATAAAATGGGTGGGACCTATATCTCCCTCCAATTCATTGGGTAAAGATTTTATATCTCATGAGATAGACATGTCTGAAATGGTAGGTTATACCGGTTCAGTGAAACAGGACTGAAACGAGGGTTACTCGATTCAGAAAGGGACTTTGTCCACTAAGATAGTCTTGTCAATGAGTCTTGACTAAAAAGAAATGATTCTCTATGATTATGTGTGTATGCCACAAAGTTTCATGTTTTAAGTTATGATTATTGGGATTTCACTTCACTACTCTGATTTATCCCATGTTATGAAATTATGCTCTCTTTGCAGGTTTAGATTTCCAAAAGTTATGTTCTTATGAATATGATGTGATTGATTTTTTTTTTCTTTTGTATACCCTTACTGAGAATTTGAGCTCACCCTTTTATGTTTTATTTTCCCCAGGATATAAAGAAAGGTTTTAGGTAAAAAAAAGGGAAGATCATTATGGGAGATATTTAAGATCTTTCACCACGATTAGAAGATTACGTTCCGAGTTTCCAAAGACACTAAACTATTACGATCCTTGTGTGTGGGTTTTTGTAATGTACTAAGTATTCCGCAAAAGTAATGTAATGTCCATGTACGTCAGGCTTCGAGTCTCTATAATGGAGTTAGTGGAACTAAGGAAATAACTAGAGGAATTGAGTGATAAAGGATTTATTCACACTAGTGTTTCTACATGGCGAGTCCCAGTTCATTTTATTAAGAAGAAAGATGGGTCTATGAGGTTGTGCATTGACAACAAAGAGACAAATTCTATAACAATAATGAACAAGTGTCCCCTACCTCACATTGATGGTTTATTTGATCAAATTCATGGAGGCCAATATTTTTTGAAGATTGATCTTCGATCTAGATATCATCATTTTCATGTGAGGAGGAAAGACATTCCAAAAACAACATTTCAAACCAAGTATGGGCATTACAAATTTACAATAATGCCTTTTAGACTAACTAATTCACCCTCGATTTTCATGGATCTAATGAATAGAGTACTAAAGGATCATATTGATAAATATTTTATGGTATTTATAAATGATGAATTGATATACTCTAAAAGAAATGAATATCATGAAAATCACTTGCGCACTATTCTGAAGACTCTTAGAATAAATGAATTATATGGGAAGTTCAATAAGTGTGAAATTTTGCTAAAATTAGTTTCCTTCATTGGAAAAATTATCTCTAAGGATGGAATATTTGTTGATCCTATGAATAAAAAGGCTGTTCAAGAATGGATTACTTCTATGAACATAATTAAGGTACATATTTTTATTTTTTTAGTAGGTTATTATCGACATTTCTTTCATAACTTAGACCATTTAGCCTACCCAATGACCAAGCTCACACAAAATGGGTCAAGTTAATATTTATAAAGGAATTTGAAGAATGTTTTAATTAATTAAAGAGAAGATTAGTAAATGATCCAATATTGACTCTACCATTAGGGAATGATGGATTTGTGATCTATAGTGATGCATCAAAGAAAGGACATGGTTATGTACTTATGCATAATGATAGAGTGATTTCTTATGCATATAAAAAGCTAAATATTTATGATAAAAACTATGCAACTCATGATACTGAGTTATCATTGATAATATTTTCTCTAAATATTTGGAGAAATTACCTCTATTGGAAAAAATATGAGATATATACTGATCATAAGAGCTTGAAATATATCTTCTCACAGAATGAACTCAACATGATTCAAAGTATATAGATTGAGCTACTCAAGGATTATGATTGCACAATACACTACCACCCTAGGAAGGAAAATAAGGTGGAAAATAGTTTTATTATAAAGGACCATGGAATTCTGAACAAGATGAGAGTTGAAAGGGATCCTATGTTCATGTATCTAGTAAAGATGGATACGAAAATTATCATAGAAGGTAACACATCACTACTTTTTCAAATGGTTTCAAAACCTTCTTTATTAGAAAGCCTAAAAAGTTCGTTGGATCATGATAAAGAGTTTCAAAAGAAAAATAAAACTGTAAATGATTGGAATTTGATTGAATTCATATATGAAGGTGGAATTTTAAAATATGGAAAGAGGCTTTATGTTCATGCTATTCCTGAGTTAAAGAGGGAACTATTGTATGATTCTTGTAGCTATACATTCTCTCTAAAACCTAGAATCCCAAATATGTATAAAGATCTAAAGATAAATTTTTGTGTGAAAACATGAAGTGGGAGAATGTTGATTATGTGTAGATATGTTTTGTTTGTCAACAGGTGAAGGTGGAAGACAACAAGCTAGAGGATTCACGAAACCCCTTCCTATTCCTATGTGGAAATGGGATGATATTTTGATGGAATTTTTCATGGGGCTACCAAATACCCCAATAAAGAATGATGTGATATAGGTTATTATTGATTGTCTTACAAAATTAGTACATTTTCTTGCTATATTATAAGATTTACCACTTGAATGTCTAGAAAGTCTATATATTAATGTAGTTTTAAGACATCATGGTGTTCCCATATCAATTTTTTCTAATTGTGATCCCCTTTTTACATCACAATTCTGGAATAGTTTTCAAAAGTCCCTAGAAACTGATCTTCGTTTGAGAACTGCCTACCACCGAAAAACTGATGGACAATCAGAACAGACTATTCAAACTTTAGAAGACATGTTGAGGTCTTGTTCACTTGACTTTCAAGGTATATGGGACCAGTATTTACATCTCTTATAATTTTCCTATAATAATATCTTTCATTAAAGTATCCATATAGAACCATATGAAGTGTTATATGGAAAGAGAGGTCGTACACCAACTTGCTGGGATGATGTTGGTGAAAGAAAGCTCCTAGGCCCAGAACTTGTTGAAGAAATATTGGAAAAGGTGAAGATTATCCAAACCCGTATCAAAATAGCTCAATGTAGGGAAGATACATATGTTGATAATAGAATAAAGGATTTCGAATTTCAATAAGGATATCATGTTTTCTTAATGGTATCTCCATGGAAGGGTATTATACTATTCAGTAAGAAGGGAAAATTATGTCCTTGGTACATCGAAACTTTTAAAATTATGGATCAAATTGGAGTTGTAGCTTACCGTTTGGCAATGACGCCAAGTCTCTCCAAAGCTCTCAATGTGTTCCATGCATCAATGTTAAGGAAATACATGCCAGGCCCAGCACATGTACTCACCTATGAAGAAATAGAACATGAGCTCGATCTGTCTTATTGTGAAGACCCTATCATGATTCTGGATAACAGAGAACAAGTATTGAGAAATCAGACGACTCGTGTGGTAAAGGTTATTTGGAGGAACCATAAGATGGAGGAAGAAACATGGGATCCGGAGGAGAATATGTTGAAGACATACCCGAATCTTTTTAGGTAACATTTTGTGAATTTTGAGGACAAAATTTCTCTATGGAGGGGAGAATGTAACACCCCAATGTTTTGAAAATAAATATTGAATCATGAAACACTGGATCCCTACAAAACAACACATTTTATAATGTAGTCGTTAAACACAACATTTCCTCTTCTATGTTTTGAATTTCAAAAAATAGTCAACTAGAGTTGTGATCAGTAAGTCATTTGGAGTCTGATAGAACAAACTTTATTTTTGGTGAATAGTAACATACAACTATGAATAATAATATGAATAGAAATATGACCATTATGAATATTAAATAATGGTACTATTTTATTTTAATATGGTAATAAAATAGTGAGATCTTAATTAAATTTTCAATGTGATATAAAACTAATTATACATTTAAAATTGTTATTTTTTGAATTAACTATGATTTTATTTAAAAATTAAATTAATAATATTTAAAAAATTAATTTTGAAAAATGGATTTCATTTTTTAATTTTACATTTTGGAAAATGGTTGGGGTGATTCTTTTGGGATTTTTTTGAAAATCTTGATTTTTTGTTGAATAGTGAAATACAGTAAAATACCGTATATTCAAATTATCAGTTAAATACGCTATTTATGACATCATAAGTGATGTAAGGCCAATTGGTATGAAATAAAATGAAAATATTAATATTATGGGTCACATGAAACAACACTATTGTTTTTCTTGATGGAAATAATAAAATAATGAAAAAGATATTCCAAATTTACCCCTCTCCTCCACTATAACCCCCACTCCATCTTCTCTTTACTCCACTAATCCTTGAATCTCCTCAATAATATGTCCAATTACACTTCCCTAGTGACTCCACACATCCAATAATTTATTGGGATTTCCAAAACCCCAAAACCCCTTCCCTTAAGGAGGTTCTCAAGGAGGTTATTTCAAGAGGTAAAGCACCCTTCTTTTCCATTTAGTTTCATTTCATTTTATATTATTTTGTTATCCTATCCTTACATAATCTATCCAAATGACCATGATAACTCAAGTATCATCTATATAAAAGAATTATATCATGTGAATGGAAGATAAATCATCAATATTCTTACTCTTTCTCTTTTATTTTATAAACGAAACCAACGTCTATAAGGTTCCAATTTATAACCTTCATGGAAGACAAAGTTTCATTCTTTAATTTATCATTAATTACTCGACATTAATCAATTTATATTGTTAATAAAGACTATAATATATGTTTTATAACCTAATTAACATTCAGGAACAAGTATACATACATATTATTAAATCATATGACCAAACTAGTTACTAATAATCAAAATTCTGCTAAAATAATATAACTAAATTTCATCAATATTTCATCTAATGATTCATCATCTTTCCATGTAACCAAATGATATAAATGACCATTAAAACTTCTTGATGTTCATAATTAATATTTAATTTCAATTATGAACATTTACAACCATTCCACATGAACTCCAATACTTAAAAACAAGTGAACCGATTATGAAAATCAAGAAAACGAACACTCCAGAATTGACAGAATTAAATATAATAACTTATCCTTAAGAACATAAATTAACTAAACTGAATTATGATAAACTGAATAAACTTATAATAGGTTCTTAAATAAGTTATTAATAAGTCTAATTTTATATTCCAGGACCTTAAGTTCATGATAGGAACACATTCGAACTTAAGGTAAGGGTTTTCCATATGAACCTCCATTTTCATCCAGGTTACTCTTATTGTCTAATTACCTCGAAAAAATTATTATGTATTATTATTTACTCTTCCTAAACTATTTTATGGAATAATAAAAATGTTTACCAACCATAATCCTTCCTTCTTTTTTGGGGAGTTACACGTTTTAAAAAGAACTTTCAAAATTATTTCTAAAATACAAGCCCAATCCAAGGGAATTTCACAAATTATTACCTATTTTAAAGGGAAATCTATAATCTGTTTCTGGAAACCATTATATTTATAAACTCACTCATTTTATTTGAAAAAATATATCTTACTTTAGTTATGGATTTATAAATTTTTTTCCAAAATAACTATTCTTTTCAATATAAAAGTGTATTTATCTAAAGAATTACTTAATGATTTTATAAGAGTATTTTTGTCTATTTCCACACTATTTTTTATTCTTATGTATTATTGGGATTAATAATTTATGATTTCATATAACATATTTTATTGTATGGATTATTACTAGTTTTATTGTGGATGTTCTATCCTAAAACCATTCACCAAATTTACTCTGAATGGTTAGTGTTTATGTTTAATGTTTGAGGAATATTAGTTACATTTCTTAAGATAGTTTCAATATGAACTTATATGTTGTTTATGTTTATCCCTAGTCATATTAGAAATGAATTAGGCTTATTATGTGATGGGTGGGGATTTCTACAGCCCCTCAATGCATCGTTATGTCTCATTAGACAAATAGACATGGACTTGGTGGAGGCCTCCCCAAATTTGAGATATGGTTTAGGCTGATGCCATAATCATATTTAGACGTCTTGGCCGAGGCCTTGACAATATGTTTCAAAATGTCTGAAATTTGAACTTACCTAATTATGAAGCTAAAAATTGAATGTTCATGTGGTTATTCGACTAGTATAATACCCATGATTATGTTATATTATGGAAATATTTACTCAGCTCGTATTCCTGCCATATTATGTTCATGTTTATTTTTTTAAAGAAATGTGTTTTAAATTATTCACCATGTCTAATGTTTATGTTATCTTTTCCTATATTTCTTACTCTTACTGAGCGTTTTAGCTAACCCCTTCTTTATGTTTCATTTTTGAGGATATGAAGAAGTAAATTATGAATGACTTGCAAGAATAATATAGGAAGCATGGATTCTTCTAATGGAATAAATTAGTGTTTTTCCCTTAAATCTATAATGTTAAACTTATTTATATATCTTGTTTCCAAATGATACTAAACTACTTGGTCATTCAGGATGTATATTCCTTGTTTATATGATAATGTAATAAAATAAGGCATCGAATTTAGGCAACTGGGGTTGGGTCCTTACATCATCTTCCTTCTGATAGACTATGTTAGATAACATATGAATGATTCATAAGATGGAATCCATGATGAAATTATAAATTTCAATCCAATCGACACTCTATCTAATGTCGCTACTTAAATTTTTTTTTATGACTACCTTGGTTTGATTGACTCTATCAAATTAACATGGTTTTCTATCCTCTTCTTTCAATACCTATGGTGTCCATTTTCTCCTTTCATTCATTACATACTTCTCTATTCATTTGAGTCCACATAATCTATTTCATAAAAAAATTTCCAAAAAATTCATAGGGAAAATTCTTTAGGAATCTTTTTAATGATGATAGTCAACATGCTTCTCAAAACATCAAGTATATGTTTGTGACATTAAGATCAACTCATCAAATATATTAAGTGAATAAAAAGTCTTAAAAGATCTTTTATACTTAAATTAATGAATATTATCCATCTCATATAAAGGAAAGAACGTCATTTATATGTTTTTTAAGATAACAATACTTGATAACTTCCTACCTTAATCATCCATTAATCTGAAATATGCTGAATTTGTTATCATTCTTAGATATGTAAATAAATCATTCAATCTAATTATTCTTTATAACTTCTTCAATATATAAACATCAATGTGAAATTTATATTTCATTGAAAACCAGATAAAAGAGACGATAAATACCATAGAAAGTGGTCTCTTTAATCTCACCTTTTTATTTATTATCAGTACCTTTAAGGTGATTTCTAACTGAATATGTCAATATGTGAATCTTTTTCTCCTTTGTTCATAAATATTACCTTTCCTTAAATTTTCCAAAATTATTTCCATTTTACATTACCCCCTTATAAAAAATAAATACAATGTTCATGGGAAAATTGTATCAGTTAATTATTAAGAAATATTCTATCGACCATTTTACTCTAAGTAAACATGGTCCATACTCAGTGTTGATAACAAGAGTATTGAACTTAAAAACCAAATCTATCCATTACTATATGACCATGATATGTCATGGAATGAGAATGTATCAAATATGTCTTAAAGGGGTTTTCATGTTTATTCTAGTATGAATATACTAATTTGTATATGAAACATTTTTAAGATAGAAAAACCATAATCTCTTTCACTCACTTTAAAAAATAGATTAAAAAATTCAAGTATAACGTAAAGGATAAGTGTAATTATAGATATTTTCATATTTTGACCACTAGTATGTGATTTTTTAATTCAATTTCTCCTTGTTGTGTTAATTATTTTTATTGTAATCAGGGAAGAGACATCAAAAATATATATTTTCCAATTAAATTTCTTTAAAAATATTCATGAATAATAATATTTATATGAAGTAATGATTTTTGTAGAAACTAAATTATACATAACCTGTACCAACATCATATATACCTTCCCCTCTATCTTCATAGGATGAGTCTATTTAATAGATTTTAATTAGAGACTATATATAGGGAAATTACTAAAATGTATATTTCATATATAGATATTTAGACTTTTGATAATTTCCATATATTCATCAGCGATAATCTTTTTCAATGTATTCCTTTAGAATTAAAAATGTATGATCAAGTCAAAATGAGATATTATTTTAATTTTATATCACTTATTGACAAGAAAATATTTAATTTTAGTAATGATTATCTACTTACAAGGTTTCTGGTAAACCAACATAGGAAACATTCTAGGACGAATATTTCCTCAATGAATACTATTTATGGTTGACATAGATTTCACTATCTCAGGTTCTCCCATGAGATCATTCCTCAAATTAAATTACATGATATAAATGTATAAGCAAAATACACAATAGATTTTTTAATACAAAGGAATTTCCTTTACCCATTAATTTAAATAGAAAGGTTTTGATAGTTTTCTCACCTAAGTTTCTATATCTCCTCTAGTATTCATTTTTTCACATCTGAACTTTATTTTTGATTAATTTTTAGGTAGCATGGATCTTCCCAAATTATCTTATTCATTGTCTAGAGAAATTTTCTTCTAACAACCTTCATTAATAATAAATTTATAGTCCTTTTATATACTACTTCCTATTTTTGTAGAATGGTTAGACAACCTTTTACACAATGTTTATCTTTATTACATCTCCAAAACAAAAGTTATTTAATATAAGACTTTTATTTTATTTATAACCTCTAATGTAATTTACCTTCATCATGTGTAATATTTACTTTTCCCTTTGCACTATAATTTTATTGTTCTTCATCATTTTCCCCAATATCTCCGAGCCTTCTAGATAAATTACTGAAATATCATTTGGGAAATTAGAAGTATGTTGGGGTTTTCAAAATGGATTTTTTTAGTGAAATACCTCATATTTGTTTTTTGTATGATTCAAATTTCTTTAAAATCTTAGATTTGGTATCCAGGGTCCTATCACCTTTCCAAATTAAATATTCTTCAAGGAACTTTTTTAGTACATTCTTCTTCTAACTTACCCTTGATGCTTCTTCTTTGTTAACAAACTTTCATGGTGTCCTTTTCTTATAATATTTTTATATATGATGGGATCAACATATACCAAACTTATGAATTTTTTTTACATACATCATAGAAATATTTATGTTTTTAAAATATATATGATGTTTATATATTCTTATTTACTTATATTTGTTTATTCTTATTATTTTTTTCTCCCCCTTATCATGGGATTCCTTTAAGATTTATAATTTAGTGTATTGTACCAATAATCCAATATTCAATTCCAAAATCTATTTCAACACCAAAATTGTCCCACAAAACTTATTATTCTTATATCTTATATATGTTTTTTGGGAGTTCTTCGTATCCTATTGGTATCTTCACGGGGAACTAGATTCCACCCTCTTTTTCTTATCTAACCTATTCATGGTGATAGAATTAATATTAACCTTTTCATAAATAATTTTACATATTTTGTTTTCTTAATAAAACTATTCATTAAATAAGATTTAGAAATGTTATTACAAGATTGTATATATGATATCTATTTCTTCATATCTCCATCAGACAGATCATTGAATGAGGTCATGATCTTATTGTTACATGTTATAGGTATTTATACATTATAATCCTACAATAACCATTGTTTATTAGTAACAAATTTCTCCTTATTTTTAAATCCTCAATATATGTCTTCTCAAGATTTAAAAACATGATTTCTAATTCTAGACATCTCATATTGAGGATGATTTTTGATCTATAAGAACACTCAACTTATCTTCACATACATTATTAATTCATTAAATATATTCTTTATATAGTTTAAATTTTTTTTGTTACAAGGATTCATGTTCCTTGATATTCTTTATTTTTTTCCAATATAAAATTATTGACCTCAATGATATTTTTAAACTTTTATCCTAGTTAACAAATATATTCTTAAAGAGTCTTCTTGAATCTATATTTTACTTAAAATTATTTAAGACACTTACTTTAAAATTATGAGTAACTTATTTTATGCTCCACCTTTTTTATAGGATTTAAATTTCCTGGAGAGGTTTATATATTATTGATCCTTTCCTTGAAAATTTTTCTCCATATAATCTGTTTCTTCTCCTAGCTAGGGGAGATCTTCCAATAAGAAATAAATGAAACCAAAAAATGGATAATTTTTATTATGGAATACAATTAAAAATATAAATTAATCTACTAACTGATATATATTGTGAATTTGTAGATCAATCACCATCAACACTTATATAAGGTTATTATTTTTGAGGAAAAATTATACAAGGATTTTCACATACCTTCTGGTCACTTTATCTTGATTCATTGAAGGTAGGGATATTTTCCTTCTAATTTTGTGAAACATGATCCAAACCATCTTCTATTTACAAGAAATACTTATCTTTTTTGTTATCACGACATGTATAAACTGATACCTCATATTCTTTAGTAAATTGGGATAACTTATTCATCTTTTTTTCCTTTTCATTATCATATTCATCATGGTATTCTTAGGAATAAAATTTTCTCAGAGATAACTGAATATTCCCCAAAACCTCAATTTATTTTTAATATTTAAAAAACATAAATATCCAAAAGGGAATAACTTCAATACAGAGAATCCAATATATGTTAACTAAACTTTAAATAATAATTGAGTGGACCACTTCTCTATACCTCTTAGACCTTCAAGGATTTTTATTATCATATTATATTTTGCTTATCATATATAAGAATATAAAAGAAAGTAAAATATGAAACAGGATATTTTTAAAAAGTTTTATACTCAATTAGAATTTATAGTCCATTATATGTATAGTGATGACTAGTACTTATATTATCCACTATAATTAGATACATGAATATAGTGGGTTGGCTATAAAGAAAATCCTTATCCTAATTATTGTTCCTTAAACATTAAGGGGGGATGTAAATAATACTAAATCGATGGACTGGTAAATTAAAATTCTGAATTAGAATTCCATTTTGTTTCATTATAATGACTATAGACGGTGTTCAACTGATTTAGTTACTTTTTAACTCTAATAAAGTCATAAAATTATTAAAAATTATATTGGATTTAAATGTTTTTTTCTTTTATTCTTTCTTGTATTACTTACATTATAGTGAGAAAAAATAATTTTTCTTATCAATAACAAACAGAAGGCTTTTCTTTCCTTCGTCTTCACTTTTTTCAAGAACACTATTTTTCTGGAAACTATTATTTTACATGTACTCTTTATCTAGTATATCCATATGATTATGATCATCTAGTTATATGTTGTCACATCCTTTATTATTCCATAAATTTAGTACCTATTCATCTATCTTTATACATGTTATCACTTCACCACTTTTACCCATCTTCACCCAGTTATTGATTGATATATTTGATACCCCTTGCTCGATATGGTAACTCTTATTCAGATGATTCGGCCCAAATGAGAATTACTCTTAAGATTCTTGGATGGATATTCCTCATCAAAATATAATTATTTTACATTATGTACAACCTCAACATAAAACATAGCTCATAACTTGTGTAACTTATTATTGATGAATCAACTCTATATTAGCATAGTTTCACCAAAATAATAGGGAAAGGTCACACTCAAATTTGAACTACCTACTTCTAAATTTAATCTCCCATTCAAATATTTCTTCATTTGGCCACATTAAATCTTCCTAAAATATATAAATGAACCAATATTTGTAAGAAACTTCCTTATATCTGAGCATAAATGTTCTTATTCAACATTACTAAAACATTGATAAGAATCATGATCTCCCTTTGTGATTATTGAAATGTTGAAAATTCATATCAAAATCTCAAAAACTGTGTGAATTCTTGAAAACATTAAATATATGTAAAAATTATTTCTTGTAAACTACTTCACATTTCTTCTCTCAGGTGAAAACATCTATTGGTGTTCCATCCCCACTTAATAGAATAATCTTTTAAACCTCTCACAATACTTTTATAACATATGATAAATTCTTTTACTAAAGATTTTTTTTGGTCTCAACTTGAAAAAACATCAAACATACATTCACATGGATATTACATAGTTTGATGTGTTCTTAAAAGTATGTTATCTTTCCTCTATATAATTAACACTTAGAGATATGCTTTTCTCCTTCTATCTAATGAATTCATAGGACTCCATTAGATGAATTTGAAATAATCAATATGATTTCATTGTAACAATTTTTTGATGAAATCAATAAAAGGATTATTGTTCAATAAGAAAAATCCCCAACTGAATTGAAAAACATATATCCAATTCCAATACTCATAAATATATATGAAATGGATTTCCTTAGAATCTTATATTCACTATCTTTAAAAAACTTTTATCATGGAAACATTAGTCTAATGAACATAACATAGAAATTTTTCCCAATGACATCATATGGAGAATTATTTGTTGTATTATCATCAAAAGTTTCCTCTAATCAATCATATGGGAACATTTGTTTAATTATTCTTATGAGGATCAAGTATCCAATAACTTCACATTACATCAGTCTAAAGAATGTATAATTCTATATGATCATTATAAAAACATTTCTATACCTTCTTCATTCATTCATCACAAATTATCTACTTTGAATCTAAATTATTAGTGAATTATATCTGACATAATTTATACAACTCTTCTTCTAATGTAACTTCAATCACTACTTTACTTTTTTGGGAACCAACAATTTTTTCAAACATATTCCTTCAACCAATTTTTTCATAGATCATGGATTCATTAGAATAGTCAGCATATTAGATAGATTAACAAAATCAAATCATTACTAGATTAATATTTATTTCACATAGGATTTGAGTCACATCTATAAGTAATTTTGGTGTTTTATTAATGAAGAAAACTCTACACCACAACATTTTATATAAAATTTATGGTCATTATCTATCTAATATATCCATGAATGTAATCCACCAGACATTAATTTTCACTACTAGTTTTATTGAATCAGTATTGTCACAAAAGTTTTATTTTACTGTGAACTTTCATTCTGTGATCTCCCAATATTTCCACTATCTGACTAGAAATTTCATCTTGGTCTGTATGATAGACTATATTAGCTGAAATCAAAAAGATTCATCTTGTGGAAACTATAATAACTTTATAAAAGTCTATTCATTTTAAAATCCATCACATAAAGATTCTAAAAAACATTCATATGATTATCTACATCTAATAAAATCCAATTAATCAACTTGTTACACTTTTCTCTACCTTCAATGCATCTGGTCTAAGTTTTCTTCTTTCAATCATCATATACATCTCCATCTGTTCGAGTACACCTTCTCCATTTAGAAACAATATTTTCCAAAAATAATGAAGGAACCTTCATAAAATTGTTATCAAACATTCATGTCCAATGATCAAGAACATTTTTGTGACATTTGGATCAAATAATCAATCTTATGAAGTAAACTAATAGTCTTAAAATACTTTTAACATTCAAGTAATGAATAATATTCACCTCTACTAAAGGAAATAAAACCATTCATATTTTTCTTAATATGATAAGGATTTATCACTTCAATTATTATTCACCCATTCATTCAAGATACATCCACTTTATTACCAATCTTGGATACTTTATTTATAATTTCTAGAATCTTATTCATTATATATTCTTGAACATATTGACATCAATAAAATCATTATATTTTATTGATTACTATTTAATACCAAGGATGGGAATTAATAACAAAAATCACATTTACAGTTGGATATTCACCTGTGTTGATGCCTAATTCATGTCATACTATTCAAGATTTCATGCCTTTATTATTTGTGGGATGAGAATGACCCTACAAAATGGTTAAATGGGAATTGACCCATCAAACAAAAAACTCATTAGATGAAGAATCCTAATACATATTTATCAACATGACTCACTCAGAAAATAAATTATCTAATGAAGAATATATATATGATCATGATTTCCCCAACTATAATAAAGGAGAAAGAAGAGGTTATCTTGGATGATATGGTCAAGGATGACGAGGTTTCCATAGACATGAACACTCATGTAATATCCATTATGAAACAAAATACACTATTGGGATCCGAATACAAGCACTCTAGAGAGATAAAAAGGGGAACTAATCACTCTTGAATAATATTTTTCTGATTCATGCTCAAATATATTGGAGGACCGATAGGAAAATTAACACCTATATGGGAAATTCCAAAATGAGGGATCATCAACTCAACCAAACCCACAAATGGATAAGATGTCATTAAGTTATGATTAGGGAGGGAAACCACTATCATATACAACTTCCAATTGAAAACCCCAAACCATGAAGAATATTTATGTAAGGAATCATAGGTATCTGACTCTAAATTATATAATTTTAAAATAACTATCCATTATTTTATACATGATTTCAATTCTTGATGTCCATTGTCTTTGTAAGTATCATTGATAAGTAAATTTTTAGGTACTCTTAAGACCTATGGAATTCAATGCTAAGGTCCCTACCATTGAAGTGTATCGTGTGGAGACTAACCTTGTACTATTCTATGGAATAATCTCATTAATAGATATATATAGGGAGTCATCCATACAAAGACCCCTTAGGCCCCCATATATATCTACAAAGTTATATGATTTTGACACCCATTGTATTTAATTGAAAAATACTTTCGAATCAATCTCATGTTGGTTTGGATGCTATGATTCTTAGGTCATATAAAAGATATATTGTATCCCTAAAACTTAATGATCCAAGGGTAGAAGGTGAGAGTGGAAAATCAACTTGGAAAAATCAATATCAGAGCCTATTTTGTGGGCCTTACCACCACTTTTTAGTTTATAGTTTTCCATCACTATATAGATTTGAATTTTTTATTGTGGGGAGACATTATTTATCCTCATATATTACTTCCCTCATTATACTGTTATTGTATACTATACTCCATAAATAGAAAATATAGAGTGATACATGGCCATGGTACCCAATTTGATTCCCCCAAAATCTCAATATATAGATGTAATATTTTTCCAATGAGAGGGAAAAAATCCAAAAACATATGATATCAATCAGATTATAATCCCTAATGGTTTGGAAATATCCCCTTTAAATCCATTCCATGAACATGGAGAATATTATGTACTACACATAAAATGAATTTAGGCAACAACTCTAGGTTTGGGAATTATTACATATGTGTTCATAAAATTATCCACATTGGAAAAGTCTAGCTATAGAAAATAAGGATACAATCCCATCAATAAAAATGATTCCCTAAATAATGATTCGACATCTTTGTTACCAAAATTTAAGAGATCATTGCATCATATTTAGGATTAGAGAGTGCTCCCATGTCACCAGAAGAGATTAAAACATTCCTCATACCATCTCAAAAATTAGAGGATGTTGGAACCTCTTCTTCCTTAATTATAGTGGATAAGAATGATACAATATCCATAATTCCCTTAAAAATAATACCCATGCATTAAGTCCTTTATATTCGAGAGAATCATCCTAATTATTCATTGAAGATAAGAATGACCCCACATCAACTTCTAGACCTAAGAATGTACCATCATTGCACACTTACACTAAAATCATGGTAAAATAAGCAGATAAAAATCATAGAGTTGACCCTATAGTATTTGGGGAATGTGCATCTGACACAATAGATTAACAAAAATAGAAAAATCTAGGCATATAGGATGAACCATGAACAAACTTAATTAGTGTCTCTAAGTCTCCAAAAGAACAAGAGACGTACATATCTTTTATGGAGAAAAACTAATACATCTTTCCATGGAATTACATAGAAATAGAGGGATTTTATCTCGATGTAGACACCCACAATTTGGGTCTACATAAATATCATCATAGCTATAATCAAGTAGTCCAAAGAATGAATCTAACTCATGTTACCAAGGAGGGAGTCAAATTTGATAAGATCGTCAAAGTGAACTTCATTTGGGAGGTTCAATAATTAAAATGGATTTCCAACATCATTACCATCAATAAAAAGAATGGTCAAATCAATGTTTTCATTGAATTTAGGGGTATAAAAATATATTTACCAGAATGAGATTTCTTAGTTCTAATGACCGAGTTTTTTATCAATGAAGTAGTCAGTTTTTAGGACCACTCCTTCATGGACATATGCTATATCCATTACCAGATCCAGATGGAACCCAAAGATGGGGAGGCCACTACATCCAAAGAAACATAAGTGGCATATTCCTATATATAAATTCATTTTTTCTCTAATAATTTTGGTAGAATATATAAATCATCCATGAACCATATCATTAATTCATTACAAAGAAATACTATGGAATGGTAAATAGATGATATAATTGTCAAATATGAGAAGTTATATGATCATCTTACTGATCTTGAGATAGTATTGAATAGACTATAGTAAAAAATACCGATTTTAAACCCATTGAAATGTAATTTTGGGATGGTATTGTTAAAAAAGATAGGATTCATGATACTTCATCATGACATTGCAATTAACCCTAAAAAGTCCAAGGTGGTACTTAACATGTAACATCCTCAGAATCTCAGAGAGTTGATATTACTTTAAGTATGTATCAACTATGTCAAATGATTTATAAAAAAACTTTCAGGTAAGTGTCCACCCATCACCAAAATCATGATGTAGTTTTTCAGTTATTAAGATTGTCATGAATATTTTGAAATTATTAATTAATAACTTTTGATCCCACCAAGGTTCATACCTCCAGTTGAAGGAAATTGACTCATTCGAAACATTAAATATTTAAAGAAATCACTTAGTGATTTTCCGACATAAATAATGTGAATATAAAATTAAATATTTTCCAATATATTATAAAAACCATTCTAGACACCAATACTTGATAATCTAACACCATTAATTTGTTTTTAAATAAATATTTTGTTTAAAAATTGAGACACTTCTTACAACATAATAAGATGTATTGGTTATCTCATATTGACCTTCTCAAATACATCCTTAATCATCCAATGCTAATTAGATTTTTGGGATAGTGTTTGGTTATCCCGTCGAAGTTTGATATCTATTTCATACCATAAAAGGAAATGGAAAGTGTTGGAAGAATTCTTTGGGCACATCCCACCCTAGAATGCACTCTAGTGGATACATAATTGATCAATGAATAATTATTATCAATTCAAGACACTCCTTCAACGTGGGAGATCTATTTTGATGGAACCTCTAAAATTAAAATAGTGAGAAGATGGAAAAACCAAATATTAATAGAGCTAGCTCATGAAATTTCCTTATTTACCCAACAAAGGTAGTTTTCTACCTTCTTTCCCATTGTAAGATGGTTACACCAACAATAATGTAGAACACCAAGATTTATTTTTAGGATTTTAATTGGATCTAAATATATCAGTTTCATTATTAAATATCTTTGGAGGTTCAGAGATGGTAATCAAAAAATTAATTATGGATATTCTATTAAGAAAGAGGAACTGATTCCCCCTTCCCAATAATGTATGAGTATTAGTGGTAAAATTTACCTTTAGGCCCACACTATCTCATGTTCATTGTTTTCAAAATTCCTATGCATATGTATTTCCTAATATATTCATATCCCTATAAGATCTAGAATAAGATGAGGCAATCATCAAAATAACACATCATTGGGTGGTGTCTCCATTCATTGGAAACTATATAGAAGATATCAATGGTATTAACACCACCACTAAATAAATTGAACTGATATCCTCTCAAACTGATAACACTATTGGATGGATGTTCTATAATGAACTATCTCTAAAGATAAATTCTTCCATAAAAGTGATCCAAGATGAAACAGATAAGATGGAGAGTAGTAAATTTATTCCCTTATGATGGACCGGATTCTTCAAAATTCATCTATAAACAAGTCTTTGATGGGTTCCTCCTCATATATATTATAAGAGGACAAAACCACCATATTCTTCAAGATGTCTACAAATGATCCTATAATCATCATCAATTATGAACCATGGTATCTTATAAAATTAGCATTATGGGATACATTCAGTCATTTTTGACACTAGAATACATGGAGTTGACAAGAAATTTTCATGATAACCTAATACACACTAATTACATCCATAAAACCTTAAATTTTACATATATCTCTAAATATTCTTGGTCATTTTATGTATAGATAATAGATGTCATGGGGTAATATCCCCCAACTATAACCAAACAGTTCAAGTACATCATTATATCCACTAACTTCTTCTCTAAATGGTGTAAGGATGTATCCCTCAAAGATGAAAGAAATCATTAACATCATGAAATAAAATATCATCACCTGATTTAGTTTTCCTCACACAATATTGATAGAAAATGGCACTAACATTTTCTGTTATATGATTAAAAGGCTATATCAGTAACATAGAATTCAATCCTACAACTCAACCGACTTCCACGTAGTGGAAAATGAAAAAATAGGTGCTTTATAAAAGACTCTATCTATCATACTCTATAAGATCATGGGTAAATATTAGAACTCATAACAAAATTATATTTTACATTCCTTGTGGTATTATCATAGCAAAAACTATAATGTTTTGAAATAAGCTCATATTTGATCATATATAGCATAGAGTTGGAGCTATCGATTAGTGTCTTATTGAATTTATTGTAGATCACTATATATAATTATCTGTTTGAAAATGATTAGTCTAAAAAGTGGTTGTATGAGTTAGAATGACTTAGAGAGAAAATATTATGAAAACTATACAACTTACAATTCCATCAGCACTAGGATACATGAAATTTTAATAAGAAAGTTCATATCCTTTCAATCTTTTAGGATGAGTTGGTATTGGTTTTAAAAAATCCAATAATATTCGGAAAGATTCCTCTAAAGATAAAACAAAAGTGGGAAAGAACTTATTCCATACACATGTTTTACTTAAATAGAGGTTATTCCTTGGTCAAAATGGAAGGAAAAATCATAATTTCATCAAAAAATAGAAGGCTTGTCAAGAAATAATTTTCATAAACTGCATATTGGTACCCAGTCCTTGCTATATAAATTTAAATGACATATCATACTATCCTCAGTGTATAACATAAAACTACATGGTCAGGGTTTTGGTTGTATAACCCAAAAAGAAATGACTCCATAGTCTTTGTTACAAAATTTTAAACATAAAAATAGAACAACAAATTAATATGATATTAAACTATATGAGATTAATCCTTAATATTAGAAATTAAACTATATAGTAAATATCCTTACTGCATGACCTTAAACTATGTGAAAAAGGTTTGAATCAAAAGACATTAAACTACTTAGTTCTATATTCCTATTCACATGACATTAAAATTTATGATAGTGCCTCCACCAAAAATTCTAAATCCTATGGCATGTTTTATTTATTCCCTTTTCATGTACTCTCGTATGTAATGAATACTCATTCAAATGTTTCTTCTTTATCACACCAAGCATGACTCACATGATATTAGATGCCTTGTCCAATAAATCCACTAGTTTAACTAATAATCACAATTAATAAATACTTGGAATCTTTTGGTCCACCATATAAGACCTTGAAAAACATAGAGAATCTTACAATGCATGGTTAATTTCCCATACAAAAATACTAGATCTATGTAGGAGTTCCTATCCTAGAATATACCAATTTCTGATGATATTAATTTTTTAACTCCCAGAGAAATTATTTATCTACCTAAGGGACCGTTCAAGAACTATCTGTGAGCTAATTCATATCCCCCCAAGATATATAGTGAAGCCTGAATATATTTTCATATGACCAAAAACAATTTTTTTTAAAAAATAAATAGAATTCCCCTTCTCATAGAATTTGAGCTAGATTTAGTTAGGGGGTTTCTCATTAATAACTAAATGTGACATGATTCTGGTTACTTCTGGATACATAGTGATTCCCAAATATATTATCCTAGTTCTATCCAAGATTTTTAATAATTAACATTCCCATTTTCACCTTAGTGTGCGAAACTACATTGATTTGAAGCCCTATTTTCTCCCCCCAAACATGAATCCTCTATATATAGAAGAAACCCCGCAAGAACAATATAAATATCGATAAAATTGATTTCTCATATGTATATTAAATATTTAAATATATACCATGATATATATATATATATATTTTCATTTTTAAAATATATTACAAAAAATTCCTCCTCTCATACCTATGACCTAGATCTATGTTAGATCTTTTATTGTGGATTTCTTCATCTATGATACCAAACAAAAAATCTTCCTACCCCATGTAAGAGTTTTATTTACATAGATATTATTACTCCACCACTTAAGGATTCAATGTTATGGAAATATTAACCAACCTCGAAATCATGGTTCACCTAATATATAATAGAAAATATCCCCTACTTCTAATAACTACCTATGGATTTATTATTTTCATCACATGATACATAGTCAAGCTTGAATTTACTATTCTAGGCTTATCCATGAGTCCCAATCAAATTCACCTCTTAATATTAGTATTTAGAACCCTTCATTTTCAATGGGGTTTCCCTTCACGAGTTAAATATTGAGATGTAGCCATATAATTTTTCACATGATCTAGATCTATTCGTAGCCCCCATATAGTGGTCCCCATTATGAAAATTAATATTACATGGAACCTGAGTCCTTATCCAATGATGTTAAACTGCACAACATCTGGTCCTCTCTACATGACCTTATATTTCTTAGAGAAGACTACTATTATATCCAAATTTCTATACATGAGATCTAGATACATATAAGGTTTTCCAATATAGGGATGTTCTCTAAACTATTATTGGGATAAAATATCCCTTTATTAATGGTATATCATAATATTTAGAGCTTCCCCTATAATATAAGAACTATGTGTTTCTTGATTCCTATTATATCAATATACATACTAATTTCTGAATCATATATTTGATACCCAACCATGACTCATCAACCATCTCTAATACTTACATGTAAATCATCCCATCCATGCAAAGATCTTGTATAAAATGCAACCATCACTCTTCAAAAACATCCTTTCTTATAAATCACCGTTCATAATTTGAGTGTATCACATCATCATAAAAGGTTATTGACTATCACTAATCAGTATATTTTACTCCGAAGGACACTTATTCTTTACTATACATACATTTCCTCAATATAGATCTACATATGTGCCCCTATATGACCTATAAACCATAGCCATATACATCCTAAGGGTAGGTTCCTCTATTTTGATTATACCATAATGGTATCATATTAGAAACTATAATTTGAATTTGGTTAGTGTTTATGCCTTATGTATGGGTTCCACATCATTGATTTTGATCCATGAATCTTGAGTGGTGATTTACGGCTTCACCATTCCCATTTTTTGAAGTTATTATGCAATTATTGGCATTTGAGATCTATTTCAGTTATTATTTTCATACTATTGGTACAAGGATCATGAATTTAAAATGTATTTTTCTTCTATAAAATATTTCATATTGTAATTGGTCCCTTATTCATATTATGGTTTTCTTTTATCCTTCCTTAGTAGACAATATCACCCTTTTTCATATTCATAATGACCATAAACTATGTGAACCAATCCTGAAGATAATATATGGTAATAATTATCATATTACTATCATCAGGCTTTACTAATTTCATGTATTATAAAATGTATCTCTTAATGACCAAAGCGGTACAACCCTAAACACGGTGCCTGTGAGTAAAAAATATTTAAACTTAAGCTCTAAACCTCATTATTACATACCTAAATACCCTAAACAATAGGTAAAAATACGTGAAAATTAACAAGATGAAACCCCATAAAGGGATACCTAAGAAAATTTCTAGTCCTTTATTTCTAATTATAACACAATTAGGGATCATATAAATAATTATATAACAAAAAAGAACAATGATATTAGGTCCCACCATATAGCCATAGAAAATGACCAGTCATACTCATTAGGCTCATTAATTCAAGAAAAATATGGAGCGATGGAATATCATATCCCTTTGCACTGATTTTGTGTTCCGTACAAGTTGGTGTATCCTTTATAGATTCATAAATCTTATTTTATAATATATTATTCCATAAACCTACTACATTTCAGAAGTATTTGTATACTCACAAATATTTGTGGTAATCAATAAAGATGGTATTTAACTATAATGGAAATATTCATTTGACGTTTCATAAATATTCTTAATATGAATCTACATGTGTTCCCCTATATGGCCTATCAACAAGAGGAATCCATGTTTTTAGGGGTGGATTCTCTAATCGCTACAAGCCAATACACTATACTAACAAAGACCATCATATAAATTTGGTTAGCAGTCATCCCTCGAATACATGTCACATCTCATAATTACCAATTAAAATTTATTCACTTATGATTTATACAAATAAAAATAAAAGTATTCAATTTTATTTAGTACCCTTGATGCTACCATCCTTTGAATTGTGCTTACCTTATGGGTATATATTTGATATCTCACCCTTGAACTTTTGATTGGTCCTCATCACTTGAAACTAGACTTCATGACACGATGGTATGACCATAATGTACATAAAATAAATTATTTATTTTCTAAGGGTATTCTATGACAAAATTAAACAATATTTATGTCAACTTTTCCCAACCAGTTCTATGTTGGATGCTTCTCTTATTTGGTCAAATCTATTCATCCTAAAATATCTTTATCCTTTTTCCTAATTACTAAATTGGATATGTTCTATTAATCACTTTATCCATCAATACTCATCATATCATATAAACATCCCAATATCACATAATCATTCTCTAAAACACTCTCATAGAGTGAAATGCCACGTTTATTATAGTGACGCTTACCCTAATTGGGTTGATCAGTAATACTAGGCCTTACTAAATTCATCTTAGGTCAACCTCATCCTTATTTCTATATAGACTACCTCATCTTTGGGACAAATCCATATAAACATGTACATAAAAAACATTAACACACATTACTCAACAAAAAACTATATTTGGAAAGATATAAGAAACTCTACAAGTTGAAAACCCTCAAAGGGCGATTTGGGAAAACGTCAAGTCTTCAGTCAATGGACATGAATATTTCATGATATTACAAAATCAAGCATTAAAAAATAAAAAAGAGAGGCATCAAACCGGTTAAGATGAAAACCTGTAAAGTATGGCCTATGAAAAATAATAATTCACTCCCACTAATCTTACCTATACAAATCGTTGGTCAAATTTAATGTAACAAACCAAAATACTCAAATCTCATGGGGTCCACAATATGACCCCAAAATATGTCAAACTTTAATATCTAGTCCCCTTGAGCTAGGAAAAACATAGAGCATTCATATATTACCTTATCCTGACTATAATAATATGAAGGATAAAATTGGAAAATGTAAAGTCTTCTCATTAGGGTAATATAACCATTTTGAAATCTATAATCTTATTTAAAAATCACCTTTCATGATCCTCATCATAATGACTCAGGAAACTCAACTGAATGGACCATGTCTAGTGAATCTATTATGACGTTTAAGCTTATACCCATCCATGATACACTCCTTTGAGAAGGTAATTCATCCAAATAGACTAAATATAGGGTCATGATAATTCTATTTATGCATATAACCATCCATGATTCATTCCTAGGAGTAGATAGTTTATCTAAATGGAATAAATCTAATGTTATTATTATGGTATCTGTGTCTATACATTCACTTAAGACATTCCTAGGAGGAAATCACTTCTAAATCATGCATTTATGAACCATGGTTGGATTTTTTTTAATTACATTATAATATTCAAATGGTTTCAATATATCTTGGTGTTTTATTCTAATGTTTATTAGTTCATTATGAGTTGATAATTATAAGGTTTAAAGGTAGGAATAGTGTCAACAAGTGAGTGAAAAAGTTTTTTTCTTCAAAATAATAAAGAGGACCATTCATAAAATAGAGTCTATCATGAAGATAATGATACATTACAAAAGGAACTATATATAACCTAATATTTCTTAAATAGAATTTTTGGATCCAATAATTTTGTTGCAAATCCTAGATTTCTTCGCTACTTTGACCTCTTCAATTGTGTAAGACTCTCCACCACGATAGTGCCACTTTCTCCTTCAGTATGGGAATCCTCTAGGAGTTTTTTATATTCATATATCTCTATCTTGGTGATTTTAAACTCTTTATAGAGATAACAATAGTGGGAATCATTTCAATTAACTATTTACTATTGTTTTAAAGCTACCCCCACATAATGGGACTCACATTGAAGCATTGATTCTCAGAGTCCAATGGAACAAAAAAAATTATTATTTTTTCTTATGAAAATATTCTCAAGACTCTTGTTCTCAATATCATTCAACAATTCTCATATTTATTTTATAATAAATGTATTTCTAATTAAATACTTTGCTTCATAGTAAGGCAAGATTATTATTCAATCAATGTAGCTACCTACATAATCGATTCATTGGGTCTCAGAAATCAACATTAATATATTTTCCCAAGCATATTTATATAAATATTTGTAGAATTTCAATGATAATTCATCCAATATAGTGTCACTATTTGAAGGATAAACATATTTTATGATGAATTTACAGAGAAAAAAGTATAGTTTAACTCCTTCCATGTCTATTAATACAAGGACAGACCTATCCTCCATGGGATCCAACTGTTGAGAAATGAAAGAAGGAATACATGGAGCAGGGATACTCACATGGGTTGATATAAATATGAATTAAATATAAAGCACATACTATCCAATTCTGGATGATGTTAAAAAAATGATATAAACAATCACCATTTTTTGACGCATTAGCCTTTGTGGCAGGCATCACCAAGGTTGGTAGAACCAAAGGATAATCTCTTCCATTGAGAGTCTCCCCATTGGAAAAAATAAGTGTTAGTAGTTTATATGAAAGCAATTATAACTATGGTTCTATTAATATTATCCCTCAATGTTGATCAACCACCCTCCATGAAAACCAAAACCATAGTATATTGGGTAGAAACGTCCTGCTAAGGTGGGTCACCAAAGTAACTTTGACGGACCATCTTGGGAATGTCCAGTGGGTTGGTAGTTTCTTGTTTTTGGGAAAATGAATATTATATGATAAAAAAATATTATTGGTATTAAATCATATATAAGGATGGAAAGAGTTTTTAACTAAACATATATATTTTTCAGTTCATTCTCAAAGCTTCTAGGCTTGTCCATGGAGTTTGGAATGTCAATGTTTTGAAAAAATTATCCATTTCCTCCACTACCATAGAAAGCATAGTAAACCACTAATTTAAATAATATAATGAATAAATTAGTATTTAATTGATGAAATAACACATATGTTTGGTTTATATAACTAAACCGTATCCTCCTCAATTGATTTGAGCAAGCGGGGTTACCCCTGTAACACCCCAAGCTTCTACGGTATGCTTCTCTTTGAATAATGAAATAGCGTGTGTTGTACAGAACATCATGTTCTAACACACACCACAACCGATCAATCTTGCCGTTATAAATAGTAATACATACTTTTTAAAAGTTTAGAAATTTTATCTCTCAAAATGGACTTCATTTTTGGATTCGGAGTATCGAATTTAGCCTAAGGTGAAATTTTGGTACTTTTCGGATAACTTTAATATTTTGATGAATAGTGAAAATTACTATATTTTAATTAAAAACAAATTTTTTAATCAAAATAATTAATAGTGATAAATGATGAATTTGAATGGTTTAAAAGTATATTTAGAATATATTTTTACCATTTAATACAATTTTTGTGATTGGACATAATTTCACAATTAAACCAAACATAAACAAGTATCAATCTTTTGATAATTATTATATCTTAAAAACACGCTTTTTATTTTGACAGTGGGAATGAATTTTAAATTAATTTCTGCTACTTCTGTGTTTTGAATTTGGAAAAATGGATTCCATATTCGGAATTAGGATGTTGTAATTGTGTAAATAGGTAACTTTTATTTTTAGACATTTTGAATAATTACTTCAGTAAATATTTTATTTACCATGGTTAAAGGGTAAATTCGGTAAATAAGGGTTAAAAAATAATATTATAATAATAAAAAATTACCCTAAAACGTGTCTTAAACTTATTGGTTGATACAAGTTTGACCATGGGAATATTTTGGTCGATTTTGGGATCCCATGGTGCCACTTGTAAGTGATAGGGACACTTTATTTTAATTAAGTTTAAATGAATACAAAAATGACACAAGCATATATCTTATAGAAAAACAATTTTTACATAGGGTTATATATGATTAAGTTTAGACTATAAATATTCATTAGAAAGCTAAAATTATTTCCTATATAATGGTCTTTTATGTATAATTTTTAGACATTAAATAATTTAATTTATTTATGATACAATGGTGATGCAGTAATTACCATAATAGTGAAAAATTAAAAGGATTAATATTGTAGATTCCCAAATAAATATAATTTGAGACATTTTATGAATTAAATTAATTTTATAGGTTAATATGACATGTTATAAATGATTTAATTAACTTTTTTCGAAGTAATCATTCTGTTATGATTTTTTACAAAAATCAATTATTGGATAGTGTCAAAAATTGACATAAAAGAGTTTTTAAAACAAATATTATATTATTAATTGATATTAAATTTATAAAAAAATATGGCTCTGCCAAGATACTTATAGCATTATAGGTGTATCATTAATGGACCACTTTGGGGTCTCTTGGATGTATATAGTATGTTTATTAACCATATAATATAAAAATACAAAGAGACATTGTAAAAGTGAAACTAATTAACTAAGAGTTAATACTTAATGATAAGGATAATATAGTAACCCAAACCTGTATAAATTATATTTGTTGAGTGTATTTAGACCTATAACGACCATAAAATTTAAATAATCCACTTTGGAGCTATTAGAAACTGAATATTAATTTATTATATAATAATATTTCTAGCTTTTCCAAAGGTGCCCCTCACCCCTCTTATAAAAGGGAACTCTCCCTTCTCATTAATTCACACCTTAAAAGCATTTTGGCTCTACCAAAATCCTCCCAAATAATCTATAAACTTCCCTCAATTAATCCTAAAGGCATTACTTTAGTCAGAAAGCCAACCTAAGAGCACTTTTGATCAAATCAAAAGGAAGAACCCGAAGAAGAGGTAACGATTTCACCACCCTTTTCCAAGTTCCTTTATTCTTCCACTTCTTCCTTCTTTATTATTACCATTCTAAAATAATAATTCCAGTATCATATATATAATTTGATGTTATTATAAATATGGTACAACCATATTCAGTATTCTATCCCTCCTTTGAATAACATGTCACCATACGTGCGTACGTACGACTTACCGTCTCCACGTCGTGGTGTAATTGTTATTCAATAAATTATTATTTGGATGGGTATAATAATGATGTGTAACTCATGTAAATAATAAATATAATATGATAATGATTCTTTATATATGATATACCATCCAATTATATATTATTTTAATATCAAAAGAATGATATTTTCACTCGTGCGTACGTACGGACTACCGTCTCCACGAATGCGATGAGATTCATTATCCATTGTATCCATTAAATTAAAATTATTATTTGATGACTAATTATAGTATCTAAGGACTTGATATAATTATGGATATTATTAAGATAAAACCTATCCATGACAAACACAGCTTCCGTAACAAAACATATAAAAGAAAATGAGTAAGTTAACACCCAAAACAAAGATAATACTAAGATATTATTAACAAATAGATGTTAAAAGATCATATATGATATCATATTAATGTATATTATTCTTGTATAATTTAATAACAATTATTTCACCATTATAAAGGAGGTTAAACTACCCCAAAGAAGGAAAAGTACAAGGTAAGGGTTTATTTCACAATCTCTTCATTATCCGAGGTTGTTTATACGTAATAATCTACTTGGATCTCTTTGTCATCCACATCCATGTTTCTTATAAATGTATTTAAAAACATTTTTACTATTTACAAGAATATGGGTTAAAGTAATTTATACCCTTTTTTGACTTTTATAAGAGTTTTATAAAGGGAATATTTCCGTCGTTTTCCAAACAAGGTGCTTTTTAACCTTTTTGACATAATTAAGGTAAGAATGTTTTTTAACTTATACGGCGGGTGCGGCTATTTTCCGCCGTTATAAAATCGTCGAAGCTTCCCTTACAAGCTTATAAGAATATTTTCAAAGAAAATATTTTATTTTATAAATATATGACTCTTAAATTATTTCAAAATATAAAGATATATTTCTCTAAAAAGAGTTTTGATTTCATCTAGGTCAACATCCTTTGATTGATTTTATGCTTATTTGAAGTTGATTTATTATGATACAAAACTTCATTATTATTTGAATGTTTTGTGATATGTTTGACTGTGGATGTGTTATTTTTATACCATTCATAGTTTATGGATTAAGTATTTACATTTTGTATGATAATTATAATTCGAATGCTTATGTTATGTTTAAACCATTTCATATGGGAATGCATTGGACTTAATATGTGACGGGTGGAGCCCGCTATAGCTCCTCGATGCATCGATAGGTCTCTTGAGACAAACTAGTGTCTTGGCACAAGGCCTTGGCAAAATCTTATTTGTATTCTTGGCACGAGTCCTTGGCTACGTGGTTACGATAGTCTGACATTATGCATTCTATCATTATGAAAGTGGCTATTGATATTGCATGTGATTATTAGATTAGTAGAATATCCATGTGAATAAGTAAATGGCATTATTTCATTTTTACTATACAATGTTGAAGTTCAAGTTTAAAATTATTTTGTTTTAGTTATACATTGCCTTAAATGTTTATTATTATTTATAAAAGTTTCCGATATAATGTTATCCTTACTGGGCATTTGAGCTCACCCCTTTCAATGTTTTAATTTTCCCAGGATGTGAAGAATTAATTCATAAATGACCTGCAGCGATAGTATGTGGGTATATGAGTGTGGAATATGAAGAAAAGATGTTGTTGTAGTTTTCATTTTTATGATGTAATGTAAGACTTATGAATATATCTAGTGTTTCCAAGGCTACTAAACCAATCGGTCTTTCGAGATTTGATCTTTCTTGTGATCATGCCAATGTTATGTAATATTGCACTGACTCTAGGTAACTAGGGTCAGGTCGTTATAGTTGGTATCAGAGGGAGTTTAGTACAAACCTTTTAAGCTAGATTTAGATATACTCTGATTAGAGAACATATACCTAAGATGGACTTTGAGGATTACTATAGAAGAACTTCCTAGAATTTTGGTATTTTATAGATTTTGTGAGTTTTTTGAGAAATACATCCTTGTATGGATACAAGCAGGTAGAGGTGGTTCTGGCACATATGTACCTAGGGGTAATACCCAAAAACACTGCTTTGAGCTAGAATCGAACGAGAACTGGTGCACGACAACGGGCCTTGCTGCACTCTTGGTTACAACACTCCCGGGGGATATGCTTAGGATAACTCTCATTTTCTTTAAAAATCATTATGAAGGGTTTATGAGTATATAATTCTACAAAGAAAACATTTTTATGATTATGGATTATATCCATAAATAGTTCAATTTATGTAAGTGTTTTATAAGTATGGAATTATGTATTTTGATTCATAAACTGATCTAGTTTATTCCATTGTTTAGAAATGGAACCTAGTAGAAAAAATGGAAACTGTATCAATGCACGCACTCCATGTAGGGATTTCCCTCCTGCTCAAGATAATTATAGTGGAGCTGGTGATGCAATTGGTGTCGATCAGCTAATCACCATATTGGGACAACTCACTCAGGTTATGAATAATAACCTTACCCGTATGGAGCACCCTGATCCGCAGCATGGAGGATCAATGTTAGATCGATTCATAAGAAAACAACCACCAACGTTAAATGGGAGTACAAATAACTTTGTAGCTGAGCAATGGATAAAATCCCTAGAGATAATATTTCAGGCTTTGGGGAGTAGTGAAAGGGAAAAAGTTATCATGGTAGTTTAGCGCCTCACTAGATATGCTGTTAAATGGTGGTCATTGATTAAAAACACGAAGGAAGATGATGAAGTATCAAATATGGAATGGAGGGAGTTCAATGATCTGTTTTTAGAAAAATACATTCCTCGTGACCATCGAGTAGATATGGAAAGGCAATTTCTGAGTCTGAGACAAAATGAGGATGAGAATGTCGCAAAGTATGTGGCTAACTTTACAAGGTTATCAAGGTATACTGAAGATTATATATGAAACCAAAGAATTAATATTTATCATTTCTTTGATGGGTTAAAACCATTTATCCGTCCAGCATTAGTGTCACAATCCTTCTCGTCGTACGAAGATATTGTCTCATGTGCAATCAAGACATAAAAGGAATTCTCTAAGTCTTATGACTTTAAAGTAAAGAAAGAGAAGAAGAGATATTCTGATCAATATGGGAATTAAAATAAGAGGAAAAAGGGAATGTTTGAATATCCATCCTGTGGTAAATGTGGGTAGAAACACCCTGGTACTTTCTTGAAGGTAATGGGTGTCTGTTACAAGTGTGGTGAAAAAGGACACCAAGCTCGTGATTGCAAAGGGAAGAAGGAATCTACCAATGTTCAGTGTTACAATTGCAGGGAGATGGGACATTATGAAAATGAATGTCCTAATCATCAGGGGAACTTACCTAAAAAAAGGCCAAGCGATCAAGGCCAAGATTTTTCTATCACTACTGCTGAGGTAGAAGCTCCAAAAGACGCGGTGGCAGGTAATTTAATGGTTTCCTCAAGTTTAGAAAATGCATTATTAGATTCTGGAGCATCGCATTATTTCATATCTTCCCAGTTTTCTAAGAAAATTAGATATTTCCAATTTTATTTAACAAGGGAGTTGTCAGTTAAAACTCCTAAGGGAAGTATCATTGCAACAATGTTTTGTGAATCAGTCCCCATTAGAGCACATAAATGTTCTTTATCTGCTGATCTCATCGTCATACCTATGATTGAGTTTGATATAATCCTTGATATGGATTGGATTTCAGACTATGATGCGAAGATTTATTATAAGAAGAAGGAGGTTACGATTTTTGATGATGATGATAAGGAACACCTTAACTTTAGAGCAGAATCATCACCACCTAATTTTTATCTATATCCAACCCCAGTAGCTCAACTAAATTCAATTATTGGGGAGGAAGAGAATGAAATGACTGTGGGTGAAGAAAGGAATGTTCAAATAGAGGACGTACCTATTGTGAAAGAATATGTAGATATATTTTCGGAAGATTTACCTGGAAATCCTCCAGAACGAGAAGTTGAGTTTTCCATTGATTTAATTCATGGATCAAGGCCTATATCGAAGAACCCTTATAGAATGGACAATTTAGAATTAGTTTAACTAAATAAATAACTAGATCAATTGAGTAATAAGGGATTTATTCACCCTAGTATTTATCCATGGGGAGCCCCTGTTCATTTTGTTAAAAAGAATGATGGATCTATGAGGTTATGTATCGACTATAGGGAGATAAATGCTATAACAATAAAGAAAAAGTATCCCCTACCTCGCATTGATGATTTATTTGACCAACTACATGGAGATCAATACTTTTCAAAGATTGACCATCGATATGGATACCATCAGTTGTGTGTAATGAAGGAAGACATTCTGAAGATAGCATTTCGAACCAGGTACGAGCATTACGAGTTTACTGTAATGCCTTTTGGATTGACTAATGCACCCTCTGTATTCATGGATCTGATGAATAAAGTTTTCAAGGAATATCTCGATGAATTTGTGGTGTTATTTATTGATGATATCTTGGTATACTATAAAAGCTACGAAGATCATGAAAGTCACTTGCGCATTATCATGAAGACTCTGAGAAGACATGAATTATATGGGAAGTTTAGCAAGTTTTAATTCTGGGTCCATGAGATTTTTTTTCTTGGCCATATTGTCTCTAAAGATGGAATCTCTGTTGATCCATCTAAGACCAAGGAAAGCCAAGAATGGCCAGCACCTATGAGTATAACTGAGGTACGCAGTTTTATTGGTTTAGCAGGTTATTATCGACGTTGCATCCAGAATTTTGCCCAATTGGCTAACCCATTAATGAAGCTCAAACGTAAAGGAATTAAATTTTTTTGGACAAAAGAGTTGGAAGAATGTTTCGAAGAACTGAAGAGAATATTAGTCAATGCTGCTATATTGACTCTAACATCGGGGAATGATGGGTTTGTTATTTATAGTGATGCATCGAAGAAAGGACTTGGTTGTGTCCTTATGCAAAATGATATGGTTATTGACTATGCATCACGACAGTTGAAAATTCATGAGAAAAACTATCATACTCATGATATTGAGTTAGAAGCTATGATATTTTCTTTTAAGATATGGAGGAACTACCTCTATGGTGAAAAAATGTGAGATTTATACTAATAACAAGAGTTTGAAGTATATTTTCTCACAAAAAGAACTCAACATGAGGAAAAGGAGATGGCATGAATTACTCAAGGATTATTATTGCACGATACACTACCACCCGGGGAAGGCAAACAAGGTGGCAGTTACTTTGAGAATAAAAGACCATGGAGTTCTGAATAATATGAGAATTGAATGGGATCCAATTTTCATGGATCTAGTGAAGATTGACATGGGAATAACCAGGGAAGGTGAAACATCAATGCTTTTTCAAATCGTTTCCAAACCATATTTACTAGGAATGATTAACAGTTCTTAGACCGATGATGAAGAATTTCAAAAGAAGATTAAAGCTGTGAATGATGGGAGATTGAGAGACTTTGTGTATGAAGATGGAATTTTGAAATTCGGGAAGAGACTTTGTGTTCCCGATATACCTGATCTAAAAAGGGAATTGCTGGATGATGCTCATAGTTCCAATTTCTCTATACACCCTAGGAGCACCAAAATGTATAGAGATTTTAAGGAACATTTTTTGTGGGACAAAATGAAGAGGGAGATTGCTGATTTTGTGTCAAGATGTATGGTTTGTCAACAAGTGAAAGCCGGAAGGCAATAGCCTGGAGGAGTCATGCAACCTCTTCCCATACCAGAGTGGAAATGGGACAATATTAAGATGGACTTTGTCATGGGGCTACCAAAGACTCCTAGAAGGAACGATGCAATATGGGTAATTGTTGATCGTCTTACCAAGTCAGCACATTTTCTTGCTATAAGAGAAGATCTACCACTGGAACGTCCAGCAAGACTATATATTAATGAAGTTGTGAGACTTCATGGAGTACCTCTATCGATTGTTTCTGATCGTGATCCCTGTTCTACTTCAAGATTCTGGAAAAGTCTTCAGAAAGCCTTGGATAATGAACTTCATTTGAGCACTTCCTACCACCCTCAAACTGATGGACAATCAGAACACACTATTAAAACCTTAGAAGACATGTTGAGATCCTACTCACTTGACATTCAGGGTATGTGGGATCAATATTTACCTCTGGTATAATTTTCCAATAACAATAGCTTCCATTCGAGTATTCAGATGGCACCATATGAAACGTTATACGGAAAGAGATGTCGTACACCAACCTGTTGGGATCACGTTGGTGAAAGGAAACTTGTAGGCCCAGAATTGGTGGAGGAAATGATGGAAAAGGTGAAGGTAATAGAAAATCACATCAAAGCATCTCAAAGTAGGCATAAGAGCTATGCTGATAATAGAAGTAAGGATTTGGAATTTCATGTCGGTGATCATGTTTTCCTGAAGGTATCTCCATGGAAGGGAGTCATACATTTTGGTAAGAAAGGTAAATTGAGTCTCAGGTACATCGGACCTTTCGAAATTCTAGAACGAATTGGGGCTGTAGCTTACTTATTGGCAATGCCACCAAGTCTCTCCAAAGTTCATGATGTGTTCCACGTATCTCTATTGAGGAAATACATGCCTGACCCAACACATGTACTCACCTATGAGGAATTGGAACTCGAACCCGATCTGTCTTATTGCGAAGAGCCCATCAAGATTCTTGATACGAGAGAACAAGTACTGAGAAACTGGATGACGTGTCTGGTAAAAGTTTTGTGGAGAAACCATAAGATGGAAGAGACAACGTGGGAACCCGAGGATCTTATGATGAAGAACCACCCGAGTTTTTTCATGTGGTAGTATTCTATAAATTTCGAGGACAAAATTATTTTAAGGAGAGGAGAATGTAACACCCCAAGCTTCTATGGTACTCCTCTCTTTGAATAATGCAATAGCGTTTGTTGTACGCAACATCGAGTTCTAACACACACCACAACCGATCAAACTAGCGGCTATGAATAGTAATACATACTTTTTAAAATTTTAGAAATTTTATCTCTCAAAATGGACTTCATTTTTGGATTTGGAGTATCGAATTTAGCCTAAGGTAAAATTTTGGTACATTTCGGATAATTTTAATATTTTGATGAATAGTGGAAATTAATAAATTTTAATTAAAAACAACTTTTTTAATCAAAATAATTAACAGTGATAAATTATGAATTTTAGTGGTTTAAAAGTATATTTAGAATATATTTTTACCATTTAATACAATGTTGGTCATTGGACATAATTTCAAAATTAAACCGAACATAAACAAGTATCAATCTTTTGATAGTTATTATATCTTAAAAACACGCTTTTTGTTTTGACAACGGGAATTAATTTTAAATTAATTTCTACCACTTCTATATTTTGAATGTGGAAAAATGTATTACATATTTGGAATCAGGATTTTCAAATTATGTAAATAGGTAACTTTTATTTTTAGACATTTTGAATAACTAATTCGGTAAATATTTTATTTACCATGGTTAAAGGGTAAATCCGGTAAATAAGGGTTAAAAAATAATATTATAATAATAAAAAATTAATCTAAAACGTGTCCTAAACTTATTGGTTGATACATGTTTGACCATGGGCATCTTTGGGTCGATTTGGGGACCCCATGGTGCCACTTGTATGTGATAGGTACACTTTATTTTAATTAAGTTAAAATGAATACAAAAATGGCACAAGCATATATCTTTTAACAAAATTTTTTTACATAGGGTTATATATGTTGGATTTTAGACTATAAATATTTATTAGAAAGATAAAAAGATTTCCTACATAATGTTATTTTATTTATAATTTTTAAACATTAAATAATTTAAATTATTTATGACACAATGGTGATGCAGTAATTACCATAATAGTGAAAAATTAAAATGATTAATATTGTAGATACCCAAATAAATATAATTTGAGACTTTTTATGAATTACAATAATTTTCTAGGTTAATATGGCATGTTAGGAATGATTTAATTAACTTTTTTCAAAGTAATAATTCTGTTATGAATTTTTACAAAAATCAATTGTTGAATAGTGTCAAAATTTACATAAAAGAGTTTTTAAAACAAATATTATATTATTAATTGATTATAAATTCCTAAAAATAAATGGTTCAGCCAAGATACTTATATCATGATACGTGTATCATTAATGTACCACTTGGGGGTCTCTTGGATGTATATAGTAAGTTTATTTACCATATAATATAAAAATACAAAGAGACATTGTAAAAGTGAAACTAATTAACTAAGAGTTAATACTTAATTATAAGGTTAATATAGTAACCCAAACCTGTCTAAATTATATTGTTTGAGTGGTTTTCGACCTATCCCCACCTTAAAATTTAAATAATCCACTTTGGAGACATTAGAAACAGAATATTAATTTATTATAAAATAATATTTCTAGCTTTTCCAAAGGTGCCCCTCACCCCTCTTATAAAAGGCAACTCCCCCTTCTCATTAATTCACACATTCAAAGCATTTTTTTCTCAGCCAAAATCTGCCCAAATACTCTCTCAACTTCCCTAAATTCATCCTAGAGGCCTTACTTTAGTCCGAAAGCCATCCTAAGAGCCCTTTTGATCAAATCAAAAGGAAGAACCCAAAGAAGAGGTAATGATTTCACCACCCTTTTCCAAGTTCCTTTCTTCTTCCACTTCTTCCTTCTTTGTTATTACCATTATAAAATAATAACTCCAGTATATTATATATACTATGATGTTATTATAAATATGGTATAACAATATTCATTATTCTATCCATCCTTTGAATAACATGTCACCATACGTGCGTACGTACGGCTTACCGTCTCCACGTCGTGGTGTAATTGTTATTCAATAAATTATTATTTGGATGGGTATAATAATGATGTGTAACTCATGTAAATAATAAATATAACATTATAATGATTCTGTATATATTATATACCATCCAATTATATATTATTTTAATATCAAAAGAATGATATTGTCGCTCGTGCGTACGTACGGACTACAGTCTCCTCGAACACGATGAGATTCATTCTCCATTGTATCCATTCAAGTATAATTCTAATTTTATGATTAATAATAGTATCTAAGGACTTGATATCATTCTATATATTATTAATATACAACCTATCCATGAAAAACACAGCTTACGTAACAAGACATATAAAAGAAAATGAGTAAGTTAACACCCGAAACAACGATAATATAAAGATATTATTAACAAATCAATGTTAAAAGATCATATATAATATAATATTAATGTATATGATTCTTGTATAATTTAATAACAATTATTTCACCATTATACAGGAGGTTAACCTACCCCAACCAAGGAAAAGTAAAAGTTAAGGGTTTATTTCGCAATCTCTTCGTTATCTGAGGTTGTTTATACGTAAAAATCTACTGGGATCTCTTTATCATCCACATCCATGTTTCTTAAAAATGTATTTAAAAACATTTTTAGTATTTACAAGAATATGCTCTAAAGTTATTTATACCCTTGTTTGACTTTTTATAAGAGTTTTATAAATGAATCTTTCCGTCGTTTTCCAAACAAGGTGCTTTTTAACCTTTTCGACAGAATTAAGGTAAGAATGTTTTTTAACTTATACGGTGGGTGCAGCTATTTTCCACCATAAAAAAATATTTGAAGCTTCCCTTACAATAATATAAGAATATTTTCAAAGAAAATGTTTTATTTTATAAATATATGACTCTTAAATGATTTCAATATAGAAAGAGATATTTCTCTAAAAAGAGTTTTGATTTCATCTATGTCAACATCCTTTGATGGATTTTATGCTTATTTGAAGTTGATTTATTATGATACAAAACTTATGTATTGTATTGAAGGTTTTGTGATATGTTTGACTGTGGATGTGTTATTTTTATATCATTCATAGTTTATGGATGAAGTATTTACATTTCGTATGCTAATTTTAATACGAATGTTTATGTTATGTTTAAATATTTTCATATTGGAATGCATTGGACTTAATATGTGACGGGTGGAGCCCGCTATAGCTCCTCAATGCATCGGTAGGTCTCATGAGATAAACTAGTGTCTTGGCAGAAGGCCTTAGAAAAATCTTATTTTTAGTCTTGTCACGAGGCCTTGGCTATGTGGTTATGATAGTCTGGCATTATGCAATCCATCATTATGAAAGTGGTTATTGATATTTCATGTGATTATTCGATTATTAGAATATCCATGTGAATAAGTAAATGGAATTATTTCATTTTTACCATACTATGTTGATGTTCAAGTTTAAAAGGATTTTGTTTTAGTTATACATTGCCTTAAATGTTAATTCATATTTATAAATGTTTCCGCTATATTATTATCCATACTGGGAATTTGAGCTCACCCCTTTCAATGTTTTATTTTTCCCAGGATGTGAAGAAGTAATTTATGAATGACCTGCAGGAACAGTATGTCGGGATATGAGTGTGGACTATGAACAAAATATGTTGTTGTAGTTTTCATTTTTATGATGTAATGTAAAACTTATGAATATATCTAGTGCTTCCAAGGCTACTAAACCAATCGGACTTTCGATATTTGATCTTTCTTGTTATCATGCAAATGTTAGGTAATATTTCACCGACTCTAGGTAACTGGGGTCAGGGCGTTACAACCCCCGCCTTTGTTTTCCCCACCATGGATGAATTCATGATATAAAAATTCCTAGATTCACCTAAGAAACCCATTTTAGTGTCCTTGTGACTTTTTTTAGATCCTTTATAAGAATATAGATAATATGATTCTATGGATGATAAACCCTCAATGTCATCATTTGATTATTTATTTTTATGTGACAAAAAATAAAGGGAAAATTTGAAAACTAACCTCAGTGAATGTCAAAATTTCTCAATGACTTTTCCCTGATCAATAATTGACTTTATAAGATTTTAGGATATATAATGAATTTATAAACACCAGTATCCAAGTGAAAATGTGAGAATGGTGTCCTTTTATTTCATCCTTCATGAGAATTTGTGCAGATGAAAATTTATATACTTTTAGCAGAGACTATCTCTCTATAGTGATGGGACTACAATTCACAATATATTATGGAGACTTCATTGGTTTTGGATTTTGTTTATCCTATAAAAGTAATTATGAAAAATTTATCTAAATTTATTCATATAAATAAGAGTTCTATTTTTATGAGAATTATATCCTCAGGATTGGTATATTCAACCCACTCTCCATTAGAATGTAAAACCACCCCTTTGGGGTTCACTGGTTTATCATTCCCTTATCTTGTCTCACAGAGGTGAACTTGATTTTGGTATCTTAAAAAATAATAACTATCTCCCGATATTACATTGCCACATATATGGGGTAATTTTAATAGTTTTAATTTTAGGGTTCCTTTATATCTTTGTGTTGAGGAATATGGGAACTAATCTAAAGGATCACCCATATGTCTCTAATATCAGAGATGGTGAGCCCATTAATATAGAATTAGGTATCCTTATGTTGTATATATTCTAATGAATTCATGTATAATTAAGAAGAATAACTATTATCCTTTTATTTTATTTGTTTTCTAGGACTCTCCCCCTTAGATTTTGACTGGGTAGCTCGATCTTGGCTTTCTTCCCTATAGAAAATGAATACCATCTCATCCCAACTGGAGGAATCATTGGCTCCTCCAATTATAGTTTTCATTTATCTCTTGAATAGGGATGTCTTGATGAATCCATGTTTTTGGGTTAACCAATACACCTGCTGTATTCATGGACCTTATGATTAAAATTTTCCAGGAGTTCTTGGATAAGTTTGTGTTTGTGTTTTGAGGTTTGGGAAGAGGTTATGTGTGCCTTGTGATTCACAGTTGAAGAATGAGTTGTTATGTGAGGCTCATAGTTCCCCGTTTTCAGTTCATCCGGGCAGTACTAAGATGTATAGAGATCTGCGAGAGTATTACTAGTGGGATGGAATGAAAAGAGACATTGCTGATTTTACTGTGAAGTGTTTGACATGTCAACAGGTTAAAGCAGAGCGGCAGTTTCCGAAAGGGATGCTTCAGCCTTTACCAGTGCGAGAGTGGAAATGGGAAAACATATCCATGGACTTTATTGTGGGATTACCGAGGACATCTCGAGGTAATAATGCAATCTGGGTTATTGTTGATCGCTTGACCAAATCTGCTCATTTCCTTTCTATACGAGATACTTTCTCTCTCGATCAACTTTTCCATTTGTATCTTAAAGAGATAGTCAGGTTACATGGAGTTCCTCACTCCATTGTATCTGATCGTGATCCCAGGTTCACATCTAACTTCTGGAAAGGCCTTCAGAAGTCGTTGGGTACTGAATTAAATTTTAGTACAACTTTTCATCCTCAATCAGATGGGCAGTCAGAACGAACAATTCAGACCTTGGAGGATATGCTACGAGCTTTTTCGATGGATTATCAGGGAAGTTGGGACCAACATCTTTCTTTAGTTGAGTTTTATTATAATAACAGTTTTCATTCCAGTATACAGATGGCACCATTTGAGGCATTATATGGGAAGCGGTGTCGAACTCCAGCATTTTGGAATGAAGTGGGTGAAAGGAAGCTGATGGGACCAGAATTGGTAGAAGAGATGGCAGAAAAAGTTCAGTTGATTCAGAAGCACATGAGAACAGCTCAGAGCAGGCAGAAGAGTTATGCGGATAACCGGAGGAAGGATCTATCTTTCGAGGTAGGTGATCATGATTTTCTCAAGGTTTCTCCTTGGAAAAGTGTGATGAGATTTGGTAAGAAAGGAAAGCTAAGTCCAAGGTTTATTGGACCAAATGAAATTCTGGAGAGAGTTGGATCAGTTTCATACCGGGTGGCTTTACCACCGAGTTTATCTCAGGTACACAATTTTTTTCATGTTTCAATGTTGAGAAAGTATATGCCAGATCCATCTCATGTTTTGAGTCCAGAGGTAGTTCAGCTGGAAGAGAACCTATCTTATGAGGAACAACCGGTCCAGATTCTTGACCACAGGGAGCAGGTGTTACAGAATAAGGTGATTTATCAGGTAAAGGTTTTGTGGAAAAACCATGTGATTGAAGAGGCAACGTGGGAATCTGAAAATGCTATGAGGGATAAATACCCCCACTTATTTTGATAAGTGAATAAAATTGCGAGGATGCAATTCCCAAAAGGGGGGAAGGATGTAACATCCGAGGTAAATAAAGAATAAAGAATTTTCATATTTATTAATATTTATGAATTAAATATTAATTTTAATTAAAAGGGGTTTCTACGTTCGATAGCGTACTCGGTACGCAACGATGAGTTTCTTTGAAAACATACATTGCACACAAGTAATAAAATAATATTATTTTAAATGTTAGTTAACGAGTAGCCGTTGTACTGGCGGGAATGGATAGAAATAACTAAAATATGATTATATATGTTTTTAAATGTTTTTACATTTACCCAATAAAATATAAAGGCTTAAAATATGGAAAGAGTTCAATTTTAGGCATTTATACCCTAATTTTCATGAAAGGTCCCCTTATCACCTTTTGATGGAGAACCGTCATTAAATATAGTTTTGATCAATCTTATAAATTCTATTGGACCAAATATAACTCTTCTTTAGAATCAGGACATCAAAATTTACTTTGTGTAAATTTTTGGTACCTTTCTGATAAAGTTCATTTTTTTAATGAATAGTATAAAATGTTGTATTTTAATTCAAAACCTCTTTTTAATCTAATTTATTTATATGATTAGATTATCTTTTGAATTGGTTTTAAAGTGAAATTAGAAAATATTTTTACCATTAAATCCAATAGTGGTCATTGGAATTAATTTCACTTTGAAATCAGACTTAAACTAGTGTCAATCTTTTGATACTTATTGTTTCATAAAAACACGCTATTTGCTCTGACAGCGGGAATTAATTATTAAATTAATTAATGTGACTTATATGTTTTGAATTTTTTAAAATAGACTTAATTTTTGAATTCGTAATATCGAATATAGCTTAGGGTGAATTTTTGGTAATTTTCTGAAAAACTTCAATTTTTGATGAATAGTGAAACCACTAAGTGGTACTTATAAAGACTGATTTTCTGTTTAAATGAAATTTTGCCGTCATTGTGTTTTGAATTTCAAAAATCCGACATACATGGTTGTCATTAAGAAGTAAAATGTGGTTCAATGAGATTATAATAATTTTTTGGTGAATAGTAACTTATTAAGTTCTTAATCGCGATCAGTGGTAATTAGTGTAGTTTAAGGTAAAAATAATGCTTTAATAAAATAAGATGAGCTTGACACATGTCCTACCCTCATTGGTTGTGTCATGGCCGACCAATACAAGCCATGGGTCAACTTGGGGACCCCATGGAGACAATTTGGTTGGGAAATGACATAAATAACTTTTTATTTAATGTAAAAGTAAAAATGACACAAACATAATATGTTTTAAGAAAACAATTTTTAAATGGGGTTATACAAGTCAGATTTTTGATTATAAATAGTAATTGGAAAGATAAAAAGATTTCCTACATCATATTTTTTTTTATAATTTCTAGACATTAAATAAATTAAATTATTTATGACATAATAATGATGCAGCGATGACATCATTATTTGACGATTTAAATAAAATGGAAAGATAATGTAAAATCTATGTACTACACAAGTCCAAAACCAATTGGATGAGTGGATTTAGAACCCTTATCACCTTATACACGAATTATATCAATGTGGGACCTTTTAAAACCGAAAAACATTTTCAAATAAAGTAATATTTCTTTACTTTCCAAAAGTGCCCCTCCTTTCCTCTTATAAAAGGCCCCCACCTCTACCTCATTTCACACACTCCTCATGACTTTGGCTAGGCCAACCCCTGCCCATTTACTCTCTACACATCCCTCTCCTCATCCTAGAGGAATCCCTTTGGGCAGAATCCTTTCAAAGGAATCCTTTAGGCTCAAATCAAATGGAGTTACACTTTTAAAGGCAATTCATTCTCTCTTGTTCATTTGTTTTATTTTGTTTCTCCAACCCCCTAAACTCTTTTTATTTACTTCTTTTTTAACAACACCAGTATCTTCAATATACTAGGATGTTGTCATAAGATTTATTCGAGATACACTCTCTCACAACTACATCAAATGGTTAAAGAACATACGGTTTCCGTGGATGGCGAAATTCTGCCTCCCGAAACGATGATTGTTCAATAATCATTTAACACCTTCAAAGGTGGCCATTATGATGTCACTATTTTTATATATGATATATAATATGTTTATTTTTTCTTTAAGCTTCTTTATTTTTCATTTTGGGCATACCTTTATGGTTTCCATTGTGGGTAAACACGATATCTTCATTTAAGGAAGTGCGGACTACCGCCCCCTCAAAGTGATGTGATTCGTTAATGCCATATGTGGGACGTGTAAAGGATGGATTTAAAGTTATTATATATGATGTTATACTGGAATTATAATATACCTCTATATCATTATTATTTCTTTCCATTAAAGTATGAGATAGAAATGAAAGTAGCGTTCATGCATACGTACGGCTTACCGTCTCCATGAACGGTGCATTTCATTTCTTATCCCCAAATGTAATGTACTATTAAAAGTACATGTATATAATGGATATATATAATTAATGATATATATAAATGATGAATATAATTCTGGAATTAAAATATACATACCTCTCATTTAGTTTTAATTCCATTAATATGACAAAGAAATGAAAGTAGCGTTCATGCGTACGTACGACTTACCGTCTCCATGAATGGTGCATTTCATTTCTTACCTCTAAATGATTATGTAATATTATAAATACATTTATATGCTGGATATATATGATATATATGATATCCAAATCAGGAATGTCATTCTGGATATAAAGAACCTATAAACACACGAACAACATGTAATTGTAAGAAGTCCACTTTTGACTTAAGAACCAAATATCGACAAAACAAACATTATTTACATAAATGGTTACATAATGTTTATAACATGGAAATAAGTGATATAAAAGGAATAATGAACTTTAAAAAGGTTCTTAATCATGTATAAATTAACTCAAGTTTATTATTCAGGACGTTAAAGAACGATCGAGTCAAGTCGGACCCGAGGTAAGGGACTTTGTCTCAATATCCTTTCATTGAGGCATATTTCGTTTTCTACATAACTTTCTTTTATAAGGTGTATAAACCCCTTTGAATTTTACTTTTATACAAAAGGAATCTTTTTCTATTAAGCGTTTTACAAAACGACAAAAAGGAATGTTTCTTTTAACGTACGCGGCGACAACGACCTTTTCTGCCACCGCGAGTATTATTTGGTCTTTGGCTTTCTCAACAAGCCATAATGTTTTTAGAATAAAATAAATACCATATACTCTTTTATGTATTTTGGTATGAAAATGGTTTTGAAAAAGGATTCTATTATGTCAATATATTTATGATATATTGTGATTGAAATGTGGAAATGTTATCATTCCTTTATATTGGTTTTATGTTTTATGATTTTATATTGGTACTTGGACTTTTTAATGGGTGGTTACGTTATAAACCATATGACGGGTGGTGCCGTGAATACCAGGACAGGTGGTTACGTTATAACCTCCAATGCATTGGGTATGGAAGTCGGCGGTATGGCTATTCCATTAAGTATGTATGGAAATTGGCCGTATGGGTATTCCATTAAGTGATATGTGTGGGAGTCGACCATATATTTATTCCACTTAAGTATGTTTATGTCCTAAGTTACCATTATATATGTTATGTGTTCTTTATATGGGTTTTATGGTAATACTTTGGTTTCAAAAGGTAAGTAATGATATTTTATTCAGTGAAGAGTTTTTACTACTTCATAAAGGTGAAAAGTATTACCTTGATAATGTATAGATGGTTTACTATTTGTTTTGATAAACTAACAGTTTTTATTCTTTGTGTATCCCTTACTGAGTTTGTATGCTCATCCCAAGTTTTTGAAATGTTTTTCACAGGACTTAGCATGGAATAGGGTCAAGGATGGGATCAAGGGAAAGTCATGCTAACTAAAACATGAAACTAGACATGTTTCTTTTTAAGAATTTTTATTTTATTGAAATTTAGTAGAAGAGACTACTTTGTAATCTTTTGAGATGTAATAGTTATGTCCTAATTCTCTAAAACTATAAACCTGAAAAGATCCTCAATGTGAATTATTCATTTAATTAAATTTTAAGTAAGGTTTAAGGCTGGGGCCTTATAGTTGGTATCAGAGGTTGGTTTAGACAACTTTAGGAGTTAGAAAAGTGTTAAATTATAATATGATTGAAATGATATAGCATTTACAGATTACCATGTTGCTTCGCCTAAGATATTTCTGTGTTCAGAATGGTTTTCCGCAGAGGAAACAAAGCAGCTATGTTGGGACGACGTCAGGAGGAAGACAACCTTCCAAATCAGCAACCTGAGATGGTCGGAATCGGAACTGAATAGTTTATTGCAGTGATGGCACAATTGACTCAGGTTATAAATGGTGGTGGTATCCATGCACAAGATCATCCAGATCAACCGCAGAGGAACGTGTCAGTGGTGGAACATTTAATGAGGCAACATCCCCCATCATTTAGAGGATCATCTGACCCTGTGCAAGCTGAAGGGTGGATTAAAGAACTGGAGAAGATTCTTGATGTCATGGGGTGTTCAGAACATCAAAAGGTTAGTCTTGCTGTTTACCGTTTTGAAGGTGAAGCTGATCTGTGGTGGTCGATGGTGAAAAATATAAGGGATAATGATGAGATTGAGGATCTTCACTGGGACGAATTCAAAGGTATGTTTTTGAGAAATATTTTCCAAAGGTGGTTCGTCTTAGGATGGAAAAACAGTTCCTAGAATTGAGGCAGGAGGATGATCCAGTGGCTGCTTATGAAGAAAAGTTCACTCGATTGGCAAGGTATGCTCCAAACTTCATACGAGATCTTGATAGTAAAATAAACCGTTTTTACTCAGGGTTAAAGCAAAAGTATCGAAGGGCTTTAGCTTCTTGTGAGTTCAAATGTTATGAAAAACTTATTCGATGTGTGGAGAAGGTGGAAATGGAGTTTGCCGATGACCAGGTGTTCTATGACAAACAACAGAATAAGAGGTCTAGTTGGCAGGCAAAGGGGAAGAATTCATCAAAGAAATAAGGAGGTAAGAAAACCAAATATCCATCCTGTGAGAAGTGTGGTAAAATGCATCCTGGAGAATGTTTATCCAAGTCTGGTAAGTGCTTTCGGTGTGGTAAGTCTGGTTATATTGCTCGTAACTGTAAGGAAGATGATCAAGCAGGAAATGAAAAGCCAACGGTAAGATGTTTTAAGTGTAATGAAATGGGTCATTATTCAAACGAGTGTCCAAAGAAGAACTCAACTGGGGGAATGCAGCCAGACTACAAGCAGAAAGGGGTGGTTAAATCCTTTGCAACAACTTCAGCAGATGTTGGGCCATCGAATGAAGTGGTATCAGCTCCAGGGAGCTCAGTATTTTTCGACGATTGACTTGAGGTCGGGGTACCATCAGTTGAAAGTAAAAGAAGCAGACATTCCGAAGACTGCGTTCCGTACTAGATATGGCCATTATGAATTTTTAGTTATGCCTTTTGGGTTAACCAATGCACCTGCTGTATTCATGGACCTTATGATTAAAATTTTCCATGAGTTCTTTGATAAGTTTGTGTTTGTGTTTTGAGGTTTGGGAAGAGGTTATGTGTGCCTTGTGATTCACAGTTGAAGAAAGAGTTGTTATGTGAGGCTCATAGTTCCACATTTTCAGTTCATCCGGGCAGTACTAAGATGTATAGGGATCTGCGGGAGTATTACTAGTGGGATGGAATGAAAAGAGACATTGCTGATTTTACTGTGAAGTGTTTGACATGTCAACAGGTTAAAGCAGAGCGGCAGTTACCGAAAGGGATGCTTCAGCCTTTTCCAGTGCGAGAGTGGAAATGGGAAAACATATCCATTGACTTTGTTGTGGGATTACCAAGGACAACTCGAGGTAATAATGCAATCTAGGTTATTGTTGATCGCTTGACCAAATCTGCTCATTTCCTTTCTATACGAGATACTTTCTCTCTAGATCAACTTTTCCGTTTGTATCTTAAAGAGATAGTCTGGTTACATGGAGTTCCTCACTCTATTGTATCTGATCGTGATCCCAGGTTCACATATAACTTTTGGAAAGTCCTTCAGAAGTCGTTGGGTACTGAATTAAATTTTAGTACAGCTTTTCATCCTCAATCAGATGGGCAGTCAGAACAATCAATTCAGACCTTGGAGGATATGCTACGAGCTTTTTTGATGGATTATCAGGGAAGTTGGGACCAACATCTTTCTTTAGTTGATTTTTCTTATAATAACAGTTTTCATTCCAGTATACAGATGGCACCATTTGAGGCATTATATGGGAAGCGGTGTCGAACTCCAGCATTTTGGAATGAAGTGGGTGAAAGGAAGCTGATGGGACAAGAATTGGTTGAAGAGATGGCAGAAGAAGTTCAGTTGATTCAGAAGCACATGAGAACAGCTCAGAGCAGGCAGAAGAGTTATGCGGATAACCGGAGGAAGGATCTATCTTTCGATGTAGGTGATCATGTTTTTCTCAAGGTTTCTCCTTGGAAAAGTGTGATGAGATTTGGTAAGAAAGGAAAGCTAAGTCCAAGGTTTATTGGACCATATGAAATTCTGGAGAGAGTTGGATCAGTTGCATACTGGGTGGCTTTACCACCGAGTTTATCTCAGGTACACAATGTTTTTCATGTTTCAATGTTGAGAAAGTATATGCCAGATCCATCTCATGTTTTGAGTCCAGAGGTAGTTCAGCTGGAAGAGAACCTATCTTATGAAGAACAACCGGTCCAGATTCTTGACCACAGGGAGCAGGTGTTACGGAATAAGGTGATTTATCAGGTAAAGGTTTTGTGGAAAAACCATGTGATTGAAGAGGCAACGTGGGAATCTGAAAATGCTATGAGGGATAAATACCCCCACTTATTTTGATAAGTGAATAAAATTGCGAGGATGCAATTCCCAAAAGGGGGGAAGGATGTAACATCCCATGTAAATAAAGAATAAAGAATTTTCATATTTATTAATATTTATGAATTAAATATTAATTATAATTAAAAGGGGTTTCTACGTTCGATAGCGTACTCGGTACGCAACGATTTGTTTCTTTGAAAACTTACGTTGCACACAAGTAATAAAATAACATTATTTTAAATGTTAGTTAACGAGTATCCGTTGTACTGGCGGGAATGGATAGAAATAACTAAAATATGATTATATATGTTTTTAAATGTTTTTACATTTACCCAATAAAAGATAAAGGCTTAAAATATGGAAAGAGTTCAATTTTAGGCATTTATACCCTAATTTTCATGAAAGGTCCACTTATCACCTTTTGACGGAGAACCGTCATTAAATATTGTTTTGATCGATCTTATAAATTCTATTGGACCAAATATAACTCTTATTTAGAATCAGGAAATCAAAATTTACTTTGTGTAAATTTTTGGTACCTTTATGATAAAGTTCATGTTTTTAATGAATAGTGTAAAATGTTGTATTTTAATTCAAAACCACTTTTTAATCTAATTTATTTATATGATTAGATTATCTTTTGAATTCGTTTTAAAGTGAAATTAGAAAATATTTTTACCACTAAATCCAATAGTGCTTGTTGGAATTAATTTCACTTTGAAATCGGACTTAAACTAGTGTCAATCTTTTGATACTTATTGTTTCATAAAAACATGCTATTTGCTCTGACAGCGGGAATTAATTATTAAATTAATTAATGTGACTTATATGTTTTGAATTTTTTAAAATAGACTTCATTTTTGAATTCTTAATATCAAATATATCTTAGGGTGAATTTTTGGTAATTTTCTGAAAAACTTCAATTTTTGATGAATAGTGAAACCACTAAGTGGTACTTATAAAGACTGATTTTCTGTTTAAATGAAATTTTTCCATAATTGTGTTTTGAATTTCAAAAATCCAACATACATGGTTGTAATTAAGAAGTAAAATTTGGTTCAATGAGATTATAATAATTTTTTGGCGAATAGTAACTTATTAAGTTCTTAATCGCGATCAGTGGTAATTAGTGTAGTTTAAGGTAAAAATAATGCTTTAATAAAATAAGATGAGCTTGAAACATGTCCTACCCTCATTTTTTGTGTCATGTCCGACCAAGACAAGACATGGGTCAACTTGGGGACCCCATGGAAACACTTTGGTTGGGAAATGACATAAATAACTTTTTATTTAATGTAAAAGTAAAAATGACACAAACATAATATGTTTTACGAAAACAATTTTTAAATGGGGTTATAGAAGTCAGATTTTTGATTATAAATAATCATTGAAAAGATAAAAATATTTTCTACATCATAGTATTTTTTTTATAATTTTTAGACATTAAATAAATTAAATTATTTATGACATAATAATGATGCAGCGATGACATCATTATTTGACGATTTAAATAAAATGGAAAGATAATGTAAAATATATGAACTACAAATGTCCAAAACCAATTGGATGAGTGGATTTCGAACCCTTATCACCTTATCCACGAATTATATCAATGTGGGACCTTTTAAAACCGAAAAACATTTTCAAATAAAGTAATATTTCTTTACTTTCCAAAAGTGCCCCTCCTCTCCTCTTATAAAAGGCCCCCACCTCTACATCATTTCACACACTCCTCAAGCCTTTGGCTCGGCCAACCCCTACCCATCTACTCTCTACACATCCCTCTCCTCATCCTAGAGGATTCCCTTTGGGCAGAATCCTTTCAAAGGAAGCCTTTAGGCTCAAATCAAAAGGAGTTACACTTTTAAAGGTCATTCATTCTCTCTTGTTCATTTGTTTTATTTTGTTTCTCCAACCCCCTAAACTATTTTTATTTACTTCTTTTTTAACAACACCAGTATCTTCAATATACTAGGATGTTGTTATAAGATTTATTCGAGATACAATCTCACAAAACTACATCAAATGGTTAAAGAACATACGGTTTCCGTGGATGGCGAAATTCTGCCTCCCGAAACGATGATTGTTCAATACTCATTTAACACCTTAAAAGGTGGCCATTATGATGTCACTATTTTTATATATGATATATAATATGTTTATTTTTTCTTTAAGCTTCTGTATTTTTCATTTTGGGCATACCTTTATGGTTTCCATTGTGGGTAAACACGATATCTTCATTTAAGAAAGTGCAGACTACCGCCCCCTCAAAGTGATGTGATTCGTTAATGCCATATGTGGGACGTGTAAATGATGGATTTAAAGTTATTATATATGATGTTATACTGGAATTATAATATACCTCTATATAATTATTATTTCCTTCCATTAAAGTATGAGATAGAAATGAAAGTAGCATTCATGCGTACGTACGGCTTACCGTCTCCATGAACGGTGCATTTCATTTCTTATCCCCAAATGTAATGTACTATTAAAAGTACATGTATATAATGGATATATATAATTAATGATATATATAAATGATGAATATAATTCTGGAATTAAAATATACATACCTCTCATTTAGTTTTAATTCCATTAATATGACAAAGAAATGAAAGTAGCGTTCATGCATACGTACGGCTTACCGTCTCCATGAACGGTGCATTTCATTTCTTACCTCTAAATGATTATGTAATATTATAAATACATTTATATGCTGGATATATATGATATATATGATATCCAAATCAGGAATGTCATTCTGGATATAAAGAACCTATGAACACATGGAAAACATGTAATTGTAAGAAGTCCACTTTCGACTTAAGAACCAAATATCGACAAAACAAACATTATTAACTTAAATGGTTACATAATGTTTATAACATGGCAATAAGTGATATAAAAGGAATAATGAACTTTAAAAAGGTTCTTAATCAAGTATATATTAACTCAAGTTTATTATTCAGGACGTTAAAGAACGATCGAGTCAAGTCGGACCCGAGGTAAGGGACTTCGTCTCAATATCCTTTCATTGAGGCATATTTCGTTTTATACACAACTTTCTTTTATACGGTGTATAAACCCCTTTGAATTTTACTTTTATACAAAAGGAATCTTTTTCTACGAATCGTTTTACAAAACGACAAAAAGGAATGTTTCTTTTAACGTACGCGGCGAAAACGACCTTTTCCGCCACCGCGAGTATTATTTGGTCATTGGCTTTCTCAACAAGCCGTAATGTTTTTAGAATAAAATAAATACCATATACTCTTTTATGTATTTTGGTATTGAAAATGGTTTTGAAAAAGGATTCTATTATGTCAATATATTTATGATATATTGTGATTGAAATGTGGAAATGTTATCATTCCTTTATATTGGTTTTATGTTTTATGATTTTATATTGGTACTTGGACATTTTAACGGGTGGTTACGTTATAAACCATATGACGGGTGGTGCCGTGAATACCAGGACGGGTGGTTACTTATAACCTCCAATGCATTGGGTATGGAAGTCATCCACAAGGCTATTCCATCAAGTATGTATGGAAATTGGCTGTATGGATATTCCATTAAGTGATATGTGTGGGAGTCGACCGTATGGTTATTCCACTTAAGTATGTTTATGTCCCAAGTTACCTTTATATATGTTATGTGTTCTTTATATGGATTTTATGGTAATACTTTGGTTACAAAAAGGTAAGTAATGATATTTTATTCAGTGAAGAGTTTTTACTACTTCATAAAGGTGAAAAGTATTACCTTGATAAAGTATACATGGTTTACTATTTGTTTTGATAAACTAACAGTTTTTATTCTTTGTGTATCCCTTACTGAGTTTTTATGTTCATCCCAAGTTTTTGAAATGTTTTTCACATGACTTAGCATGTAATAGGGTCACGGATGGGATCAAGGGAAAGTCATGCTACCTAAAACATGAAACTAGACATGTTTCTTTTTAAGAATTTTTATTTTATGGAAATTTAGTAGAAGAGACTACTTTGTAATCTTTTGAGATGTAATAGTTATGTCCTAATTCTCTAAAACTCTAAACCTGAAAAGATCCTCAAAGTGAATTATTCATTTAATTCAATTATAAGTAAGGTTTAAGGCTGGGGCCTTATAATCTTACTCCTACCCCACCCCCATGAACCTCTCCTCCCTTCTAACCACCTCCCCAGACGATACCATCCATCCTCTAACTATCTCCTCCGATGTGACCACCCAACTTCCCAAAAATCCTCCTCATCCTTTGATAGGGCCACCCCAACTCCCCACATATGCTTCTACAACACTTCTCCAACACGACCTCCCCACCTCCTCCTATAACACACGTCTCATGCACCTACGATGCAGCCACCCCACCTCCCCTTGATCCTCATACTCTGACATGGTTCAGAAACAATTTTGATATGGATCTAACATGGTTCCAATGTTTCCACCACACCTCTTAGGATCCTCTTAATTAAATATGTCCACCAACAATCATTCTTCTCTAATACAATGGCACAACCTCCCCAATTTATCATTCAATCCAAGACCTACCCTCTTGATCATCATCCTCCTGTTATTTATCACTAACACCATTATGAAAACCCAAGTGAAATCCTCTTTTCTCATGCCAAATATATACCTCCTAACATTCTATTGAATTGAAACTGCATAACTAGTCAGGGTTTTAAAATTTATCTTATAGTCTATTTTTTATTTTTCTATAATACATGTTCAGTTAGAAATTGAACCATATTTATTTCATGATCATACAATTTTATTATTTTATCTCAATATCACTAACATATTTGGATCCCAATTTTATTTACCATTTTTTATACATTATTAGATTGTGTATAATGGATTACTTGGTTATATTCAATGTTCTTCCATGCTTATAATTATGTAACTCTATAGTGTTGAATGAAAATCATGTTTTACATTACCTTTTCCATTAATATCATACCCAACTTGAAATAGTGATGATATGTAATGAAGATTATAGTTTCAATAATTTTTCTTTGAACTAATACATGTTTTTTATCTCAGCTGTGTTTATTTGATAACACTTGGTGAAAACTACTTACTGAAATTATCACTTTTTGTAAGTGTTTTTTAGAAGTGTTTCCCATTGAAAATTACTTTTTTTAACTTATTTATGAATATTTTCAGTAATTGAACAAACACTTTTTATGTTTTAAATTTATTCCCTTATGTGATATGTGTGCAAACATTTTTCAATAGGTGAAGTAAATAAGATAGTTTATATTTTTGTGTTATGTTCTTAAACTAATTTTAGAAATTATAATTAATTTTTCATGTCATAAAAGACTATTATTCTAGTGAATAAATATTTTTGGTATAAGATATTTTGTATGCATTGTAAAAACAATTTCTTAGTATTTTATATAGATATGTTTTTCACTATTCCATATTGTAGTATTTATTTTCCACGTTATGAATGTTTAAATTTCAAGATCTCATAATTTAAAAATTATTACATTGTTTTTTATTTACCTGAATACATGATAGTGTGACATGTAATTAAAAATATTATATAGGATTTTGTATGTAAATGAGGTATTCATTTATTCATGAATAATAATTGAGGATTAATTTTTTTAATGGATTAGAATATATTTTTTTATGACCATTATTGAATTTTCATTTTTTTTATTATTTATTATAAATTTATTAATCTTTCATTATTTTTATTTGAGAATATTTTAGAAACTATAATATCAGTGTTATAAGTAGTTTAAAAATTCTGTTTTCCTAAAAACCAAACATAGGTTACTCATGTTTATTCAAAATTGATATTTATCGGAAAAAGATATTATCATAGTGTACTGACTAATTTGAATATATGACAATAGATTTCATTTTAACATATCTGATTCTTATAATGTGAATACCATTCAATCCACTTTACATAGTGCTTTTATGTACCTCATTAGATGAAATATTTATTATGATGAAAAAATTAAAATGATTATGCTAATCAATTATCATATTTTTGGGTTTCACTGATATGATAATTTTTATTTCCCTTAGAACCATCATTTTGTAAGGGATATTTCAAGTAAAATGTTTTATTATTAGATTATTATATTTTTTATTAGCTACTTCTAGCCACATGAGTTAAAACTATTAGTAGTCAGTGAGTCTAATATGACTATTTATTTTCTAATAGGGTGCTGCTTATGATGTAAGATCTCAAACAACTAACTCAAGTACTATGTCAATGTCATCATGGTACCTAACAATATGTAATAATTTATTTCAAATATCATTTTCTTATATATTAGAAACTTACTCAAAGTGATTACTTTCACATTGTATTTCTGTTTAGATAATAATGTATTAGTGATTCTATTTTAAAATTTACCTAAAAATATGAGTTTATATGTTAATTCTATTGAATTGTTTGAGATTATATAGAAATATTTTTTCATAATTCTGCACTATAAATTCCATATTGTTTATATATTTATTTTATTCAAAAAATAAACATACAAATAAACATATAAACATTGTTTAACTGTTGTTTGTATTAACAAAAATATTTTACAATTTAGAATCAGTTTGTATATGTATTTTTTTAAATAAAGTTTATGTTCTTATAATGTTATATATTATTACTTGTTTATATGTTTATACAATGTATTTGTTAATACATTTTATAGGTTTATATGTCAATAGAATTTTAATTTTTCTTGGATTTAGGTATGAGAAAAGAATACCTAGATATATATTTATCAGATACTTTTGTTATATGTAAAAAATATAGATGTTCATGAATCATCACCATGCCAAAAATAAGCTCATGGAATTTGGGGGTTTTTCTCATAGTGATAGAATTAATGATTTAATCTTTGATTATTATTTTTTGTTCATATTAATTATATTATTTTATCATTTTTAATAGTGATAATGAAGTGACCTTCATTGAAGCTTCTGAGTGATGACTTGGGGAAATTGAGATTCTTCACCCAAGAAAAATGTTAAATGTTACATTTTAATTTTTAACCCTATGTAAAAAAACTATTTTTGATTTTTTTTATAAAAAAATACGCAACATTACAAATAAATGCTGATTTTTTACTTCATTTGTTTGATAAATCTTATATGATGAAATAATTCTCCCTATTGATTTTATTATATTTATTTTTTATATTTCATTTAGTGTTAAATCAGCCTTGATTAAATAATTAAATCTCATTTACTAAGTTGAGAGGTAGAGTATAGTTACTCTTTATTTTATCTTTATATTCAGTGGTAGCTAAAAAATTTGATAACATATTAATAGGAAACTAATATCTTTCACTATAGTTTAGTGTTATTTATCTACTTCTAAAACAGTATATGTAAGGTATATTATGATTTTAGTCATTGCAATGAGTGACATATATTGAGAAAAGACCTTTCATCCAATGAAGAAATTATTTTCAGGGGGTTCTATGCATTTCTCTAATAATTAATATTCAATACTATTAATTATAGTTATTCATGATTTCATTAATCTTTTTTTAAAAAATTTAGATAAAAATATGTTATTTCATGTTATACATGAATACACAAATTGATTATACTCTCATTTAAACATAAAAATTTCTATAAAATGTCAAAACCTATTACAATAATTTTATTATAAAGATCATAAATTGAAATGTAATATGTATGAAATACATATATTTCTCATCTCAACATTAATTTTTTTATTTTCTTCTATGGATTGATTTCTATACATTCGTAAATTTTTGTTTTCATTTTTATTCTGCATGGGTGAAATACAAGAATATCAAGGTGATGCTATAATTTGAAACTTTTTCCCTTCTAAACAGTCCTTATAAACTGATTTGTATTTATCCCTAACATATTATCATCTGAGGTGTTTCATTTTTTCTATTTTTCTATGAAATTTATTTTTATTTCACACAATTTATTATCATATATTGAATTTATTTTAATATATCAATAATAATATCTATATTTAATTATAGTTTCTCTCTAACATTAAGTTCAACTTTAATATATATTATTTTATGATTGTTATTTATTAATAATATATTCTTCAATATGAATAATTTTATTATAAAGTATCATATCATCTAATTAAAAATATGGAACACATGACATATTATAATAAAGCAATCTTAAATAAGTGAAGGTTGGAAAGAAGATTAATCTTGTATACATTTTGGCATATTATTAATTTATATTAAGTTATCTCACTTTCCTGTCTAAATGATATATATTTTATAATTTTTAACAAACATTACAAGTTCATATACTTCCGAAATTACTCTAAATTATCATTCTCAATAAAAATCCTCTTCAAATTGGAAAAGAATACTCTATACTAACTTAAATGTAGAAATTTGGAACCCATATCCTTTATAAAGGTTAATGTAATATGGTTAGTGTAATTATTTATATTAATATTGATATAAAATAATTTTTCTATATTTTTATATTTTTATCACTATTTATGATGATGTTTTAGTTAGTATGGTTGATTTAACTTCCCAAAATGGAAGATTCACTATGATTTTTCCCGAATGATTAGAAAAAGGAATGAGAAGTGTGTCTGAAAAAATTTCACCCCATCTAATGAACTAAATAATATTTGTTCTATATAATGTTAATTAAATAAATTCTATAACATATTGTTATTTTTTTATTATCCATGTTATGTTTATTTGATAAAAATTAATGTTGTTTCGTCCTCTGATATTGTTACATCTAATACATAAAATGTTACTATCAATGGATTTTGAGTACAAAATCAACTAGGATCTTGACGTAACCCTAGGTTATTTTCAGAAACTCACTTATCTTTTAAATATATAAAATTAATTTTTATTATTCAAAATGAAATATTGGAATTGGTTTTCATAAAATCTATTAGTAAGATTAAGTCCTACAAAAATCAATATCATTCAGCTGCTCATATTTTAATATATATATAAATATATATATATGATTGTATGTATGTATCTCATTATGAATTTATAGTGATCATCCATCTCTATGAATTTTTAGGCCTAGTTGTACTACCAAAAAATCATATTATATCTATGAGATTCAATATATAAACCACATTAACCCTATTTTAATCTCATCGTTAAACACTCATATCTTTTTGTGTTCTATTTTCTAAAAGTAACACGATCTCTCACATCCATGAACAACCAAAAAACCATAATCACTTCTGGGTTGGTAAATCTAACACGTCACTACCAAAATTTTCCTAAAATCAATCAAAAAGTAATCAAATGATTAATTAATCTATGTTGTGATCCCTACATAGAGAATTACTTACATCGCCCCTTGGGAACAACTCCCAATGGGTTGGTTCTTTATATGTTCATCTGTCATTCTGAGCCACACTCACCACATCCTTTAGAAAACCTACCACGGTCCAAGATTATATTGATCATACCATGTTACTAAAATACTTTTTTATGACTCCCACATAAAATAGGGACACCTTTAAACCTCATCAAGACCAAAGTCCATCAGAACTACAAGTATCTTATCCATCACATTGGTCTCCTCTCATATCCAAAATTTATGGAAACAACAAAGATTAGAATCCAACTAATCATAACTTCTATAAACCAACACAACTCAAGGTATCATGTTTAATCATCCACATCCTTTTTGAATCCAATTCTTTCTATGAACTATGCTAAAATTACTGTTCCTTCGAAATTACATGTGGAACTCACTTATAAAACAATTCATGTGCACCTCACACATAATTAAATTTTTTTCCCACAATCCTTAGGTTAATAATTGGTCACATAACACTACTCAATAAATATTATAATCCAAATCCCACCATAATACCCTATTAAATAAGTGTTCCTTGTTATATAATTTTCACACTCAAAAGTTCTGATTACCATTCATCCATACCAATCATACATTCACACTATTGATATAATGTTATACCAACATATACAAAAATATCGAATCATAAACCATAAATCTTAGTCATTCCATCATAATTACCCCACTGACCATGCCATTATTTATTATTAAGACCATAAATACATGATAACTACTCATCCTCCCACATACAAAACCCCTAAATAATCTCCATTGGACTGGTAGACTAATTAAGAATGCATTATCATGGAACTCAATGACATATAACCAAAATAAATTTTATTTAATACCTATACCCTATGTGTACACCATGTATATTAGATGAGAATTTAGTAAATGTGATTCCTTTGTTGGGTCACTGAAATATAATGTGTGTCAATTGGAATACAAAACATGTGGGGATAGAGCATTGATATGATGTTCACTAAGGTTCACATTGAGGTATATAGTTATAAGATACATTCTGAGTAAACGATGATAAGATCCTATTTGAAATTTCTTATAAAAAACTCCTTGTTTCCCAAAGTTATAGGATATATGAAATATGATTTAGAAGATTATAAGATATATAGTGGAGTATTCTAGAACTGTCCATCTTCTTTATTGACATTATGTGTTACGAATTATGCTTCCTCCATCTACTAAATATTTTCCATAATTATTACCCATATATGAACCCAATTGAACAATCATATACCCTCAATGGATCTTCATTACCCATCTATTTTTCACCTATTTGTGGCCACTACCTCTTCAGTCAAATTGATGTCTAAGACCCTAAGAGGATTCCTTGTCCTCTTTGAGTTAGATGGACTGTCACTTTATCATGGCCTCAGTATGTTATCATTTGTTAAATATGGACTTATTATTGATTCAAATCTCTTATATGTGTTTAGTTGATTGGTAATTTGTTCAATTTGTGATAAACAGATATTCTGTGATTTGTAGATGATTTACCTTTCTTATTTGTTTTTGTTTGGGGTAGATGAGGAGGATATGCGTTATAGAAGGTTGTATTGTTTAATTTTTTTCCAGGTAGGTGGATGATGTAGCCAAAATTTATAACCATGGTAATATAGCTATTTCTATATTTTTCGCCATGGCTACTGGCATAATGCCCTAGTTATGAACCATGTCTATAATTCTGGCTATGGATATAGTTTTTAACCATGGAAAGTGGTCTACTCCCATGGTTCAAACCATGGATATATGTCTATTTCTATGATTATAAACTATTGAAATAGTTATACACCACTGAATTTATGACCAAATTTTAGAACTATGTAAATAGAGTTACTTCATTGTTCAAACCACGGATATAGGTCTATTACCATAGTTTGAACCGTGCCTATAGGTCTAAATCCACATTTTTCAATTTTGGATTTTGACTTCTCCCTATTTCCTTGAAAATAGAGGCAATGGACCAACAAACCACGGTTATATCCTATAATCACAATTAAAAAATTCACATATAACCAAATTTTATAGTATTTCTTTCATTTGTGTCACTTTTCAAGATCAAATCCTCCTTGTTCTAATCGAATTAAATCATGAGTGGTGAATTTTTTTGGCACTATTCTTTTAGAGAAGACATAATACCTTGTAGAAACATTAGTACCTTGGAAGTATTAAGGAATAATTTCCAAGGAATGATTATTATTTTATCCCAAACCACCATAGTGTTTATTAACCTTCACGCACAATCTACATGGGCAAGCTAGGTTCTTGAGATAGACATATGTGTAAAAGTTTCAGAAAAAATCCCCTTCACCAAGGGTCCCATATTTGCCTATAAACAAGATCCTTGATCATATGATTTTTAACCTTTGGAGGACGAAGAGATGATCTAAACCTCTTCTCTTCCGGGTATTGTGATTAAGTCATAAAATTCATCAAGGTAGCTTATTTATGTTTAAAACTAAGTGAAATTAGAGGGTTATTAGTTTTTATAGATGTTAAATCAAAGAAAATATTTGTGCGAAACCACTTACCCTAAAACTATTCAATACTAGAGTAAAGGATACTAACCAAGAAAAATACTCAGTATTCATTCATCCATAAGAATATATAAACCCCATATTACTAGCATGAATCTATGACCAAATTTAGTCTCCTAGAGTATTATTTCACCCTAATACCACTAGGGGACACTTTATTCATGTGTCCCTTCGGAGAATACCCTTTTATCACACATACAATGTTAAACCACCTTGTTTTATCTTACTTGGTCAAACCACCTAGATCCACCTTACATTAGACAATTCCCTTTTCTTTCCCTAAATAGGATAAACCACCTTGTCCAACCTCATATCAAAGAAGATCCTTTTCTTGTCCTAACTAGGGTGAAGTTTCCCTCTTATAATCACTTGGGATAAGCCTCTTTGGTTACCCCTAATTTCCAAAAATCCACATCCAATCCCTTACTTGGGTGAAACACCACAAATAGAACATTCTAGGGTATTATGTGCACTATAGATTCAATGATAGAGAATAATTTCATTCAATTTTCTTAACATGGAATCCAATTACCAAGTCCTAATTTAAAATCACCAGGCACACATGATCATATTGATGGGAATTCCCATGTTCCACTTATATGATCATACAATACAATGATTAAAGGTGTCTCCCTTTTATCCTCCCAAACTGATAAGGAAATAGTATAATTTGCAATTATCCATTCCCCTAATAATGATGTTCCCCATTTTAAGGACATAAATGACTCTATCCCCAATATATGCAACATAATCTAGATGTACCTATCCTAAATATGATTTGATTGGGTTCTTGGTGGCCACTCATGTTTTTTCAATGAGGGAGGATGAAAAAGCTGGTGTATGACATTTATGAACCCTCCCAGTCCCCTAATAGGGATTCTACCACCCTCATCTCTCCCAGTCAATAAATAGTTAGAAAGAAGAGAGGATAGTATTCCACTTGGTGTAATTTCAAACTTCATTTTTAATGATGGTATTTTCTCCTCATTGAGAAAGGTTACCATAAAGGGATCACTATATGAATAATCCCCAATAAATCATATTTTGTTTTACTCTTCATGAAACACAATTCCCTGTAACATGGAATTTAATTACATAAACAATGTCCTTCTCACATGATATAAAACTACGCAAAAAACTATTTACCATATGACGTTAAACTTCTTGGTGAGGTTATATCAAATGACTTTAAACTACACAACTATAATAGTGTTGTATTTGATTCCAATTAATTGGGTTATGTAGGAACCATCCTGAAGTTAGAAACCCTACATCGTCAAGCCTATATTATAATCATTATGTGGACATATTCTTCTTGAAGTCATTTACCTCCCTCTTCATGAGGGTATATTCCCTGTGAGCTCAAATATCCCTTCCACAAGGTCCAACTTCCTTGGTAACTATCCTCATTATTTCATATTTCTAATGAAACCATTACCCATATAGAAGGAAATATTATTTCTATGTATTAAAATACTTCCTTCATAAGGATATATTTCCCACAAAACCATATTGTTATTAGTATTCCACATTCCTATGTTCTAAAAAAACTCACACCTCACAAGGATTTCTTCCTTATCAAGAAAACCTATCCTTATTGGACCATATTACATTCATGTTTAACTAGAAAGTGATACTATTTTGTAACTCCCACACCAACCATTGTGAGGAACATTTATCATAATTTTCCATATTATACAACATTAAAATTCATGGAGTTTTCTATGTCACACATTTTTAAAATGAATAACATGTATCACTACGTGGAAAAAACTATGTGGGTTATAATTAATTTTTTAAAGATACATAGGAATCCATTTTCCTAGGCTTAATCTTGACACCACCAACACCAACAAGATTCTCTTTGTGGTGATAAAATTATGAGTTCCCATACCTATGGATTTTAAAAATTGTACTATAAAACTATGAATTATTAGTTAGTAAAAACTAATATGGATAACCTATGATACATATGTAAGTTTAAATTGATTCATGTTAATGGAAAAATACCAAGATAAAGGGTACCTTCCCAACTCTAGGATATGTATTCCTAAATATTAACTATATCTATAATAGAGTTCAAGGGTATAAAATAATACCAAAAACGTTCTATGAGCCTTGACATACACCCTATCAACCAACACACAATATAAGGTATCCAAGTTATTGTCCCTTATGAATCCCATTCAAAGTGTGAATGATAAATATCACAATTTGAATGGTCGAGTGCTGAAATTTTTAGTAGCCTGACCACCCATCCCAACTACATAATCCTCTCAAACAACTAAGTCATCTATTTAGAAAAAAATATTCTAAAAAACCTTTTAAAAATTCTATAATACTCATATTTCCAATATTATTTACTTTATTAAAAATGAACCCCTCAATAAATGATAAATAAAAACTCCATCAAAATTTTATACCCCATAATGATGTAGGTTGTTTGTATTTCCTTATTACAATTATAGTTATTTATCAATATAATATTATATTATTTTATTTATAATTTTTTAGGAATCATACCGAGTATGTATATAATCACCCCATCATGGATGTTTTACCCACATGCGTTGGGTCTTATATAGATGAAAAATAGTTGGGAAGTGATCTTGATGGGCATAGTATTGGTGAAGTGGGAGATTAATAGTACCCAGATGTGATAATAGTTTATTTTTTTGTTTGGTGTTAATTAATTTTGAGATCCCAAAAGTTATTCTTTGCGTGAGTTTCCCATTGGGTTTTTTGGAATGTATTTTTCCTTTTTAAACTATTGTTTTTTCATTTTTTCTCCTTCAGGGATAATAATTTCTCTTTCACAAATTACATATTGTAGATGTTTTTTGATTTCGAGAATGTATTATTTTTATTCTATGTGAATATTTGAGTTTTTGAGAGGTTCATTAGACTCATAGCACATGATATTTTTGATATGCCTACTTAGTTCTAGTCACAAATCCTTGGTCTATTGGATTTGGATTTACGGTGGTACACTCATCATATTATTGTTTCTGGTGGGGTAATGGTGGGTTGGGTAATTTCACCAAAGGTGTTATAGGATATGATATATTAGGGTTGTTTTTATCTTATATTTGAACATGATTTTATTAGATAATATCACTATACACACTAAGTACTTTTATCTTAATAATATTAAATCATGTAATTAATATATGGTCAATGAATTAATTAAAAATACCATAACCATTGAGGATTAATATTTTTATTTTATTTTTTTATTTTTGATACATTTTGAGGCAAAAAAATTCCCATAGAGCAAAGAGTGTTCATTGAATTGTAAGGGTAGAAATCATGTACCACCATCATATCTCTCCCAATGGATTAGATTATAACAATAATGACAAAAAATTGTTTAGTTTACCTTGAATATTTTTTCATTATTCAATTAATATTTAAAAAACTATATAATATATCTAAATCTTCTTCCCAACATTGATACTACCTTGTGTCATTAGAATTATTAATCATATTTTAAAACAACAACTTTCCCATTTTCATTGTATGGAAATTGATTAATGTGAATTTATTTTCTTTATATAGTGTCTTATTTTAAAAATCCATTACAAGAATATATGTTAATATAGAAGTGGTAGATCCGCAAGTAACCTATATATATATATATATATATATATATATATTATTTTATAAATTTTATATACATATTTATTCACCGATATTTTAAAACTCTCATCTAGGATTGCATCCTAATGTTTTTTGTAAAATAATATCGAAGTGATGTTTTAAAACATTATATTCAAAACATAAAATTATATTAAAAGATAAATTATTTAAACATCAGTTTCAACCAAATTATTACCATTTTATCTAAAAAAATAAACTGGTGAAATTTTCGATGTTATGAAACTTTATGTACCTCTATTGAATCAATTTGAAGTACCATGAATTAGTGAATATCAATGAAGGAACTAGAGTACCTAATAATCATTATTTTTAATTTATGAATATAAATTCATATATCAATTTAAAAAAAGTTTAAAAAATTTCAGTTATTCAATTTTATTAAGGGGGATATAATATTACATCACACATTATTACTACCTCTCATTTATTTTTGTTTTATCTCCTTATTTCCTTTTAAAAGTAATATTTAAATATTATCTTTGAAAAATATGACTATTTTTGGATTGATTTATGTTTTCATTTTGAAAAGATGATATTTATTATAAAATAAAATAATATTATTAATATTAAATATATTTTTAATGTGAAAAGAAACTCTATTGACTCGAACATCTTTAGGTAAGTGGAGTCAGAGAAAATTTCGGTTCCAAGGAGTTTAGAATTAGGGAAATTTTGAATTTTTGGTTTTATATTTGTAATTTAAATTTGAGATTACTTTTAAATGGTTGAGTGGATGCTTTTGGGGTGGTAAATTAGTCAGTGGAGTCCTACCGTGTTATTGTGTGTTTCGGAGGCTGAGTGGTGTAGGTCAGTTGCTATAGAGGGCCACTGGGTACCCAATAGTGTGGTGTTGAGTTTCTTATTTGGTGGAATTGGGTACTTGGGGGAGGTACTAAGGGGACCCACTCACCTTACCAAGGAATTTGGGGTGGCAGGTGAAGGTGCACCAGGTACTCGATGTACGACCAATATATTTTTATTAAATAGGGGAAAATTTATCTTTTCAAACACACTATCTTATACCCCTTAAAAGTTTATTATTTTGGGGTGTGTCGAAACAAAAACATAAAGTCTCTTATATATCCCCTCTTCAATATTTTTAGTCTTCTTTCCAGTGGTATATCAAAGAAAGTTTCTTTTCTAAATTAATTTTTATTTTTTACATCTTCTCCATTATATTTTCTTCATCTCCCATTAAAATTAGATGTTTTGATATTTGGGAAATGATATTGATTATAATATATAATGATGGAATATAGTCAGGATTATGGGGATTTGGATCATATCTAGAGGAGGGTCCAATGGGTGGATGTCAATGGAGTTGTTTTATTTGACTTAAGGTATGTCACCACCTTTAAGATTTTATGAATTTTCATCAATTTTTATGAAATTGACTGATAAATTGAGATATAATATTTGGGAATGTTTTTATAAGAGGTCTGAGTGGATGAATTAGGTAGTTATCACCCAATTGATTAATATTTTGGCACGATTACAACACTATATTTGTTTTATTGATTTATTATTAGAGAATCTATTATGGAATTGGAAATACCCCAATGATAGTATCATAGAGCCAGTGGTTAGTTTATTACATTACCACTAGTTACAAGCACAAAAATCCTAAAGGATCAATTAGATTAATATGATTATAAATCAAGATACACAGTGGGAACTCACATACATTTGAAAACATAAAATATAAAATATTAATTTATTTGAGAACATATTTTTTTTCCTCTAGACCATCTTACTTTATCAATCATAGTACACTTCCAACAATCCTAGGGAAAATAAACAAAATAACGGTGATCTAAAATGATAAATAAGGGTTAAATACAATTGAATATATCATGTGTAAATAATTAATACACAATATGGTAAGGTAAATATCTTAAAAAACATCCCATTTAGACAATAAATTAATAATGAAGAATAATATTGGATGATTAAATTGTGATAAAATAATTCCATATACATAATCATATGAGCATAAAGATTATCCAATTATATCACAACTAATAAAATAATCACTTGGGAATCAATAAATGATTTCATAATAATGGAATTCATAATTCTAGATATAATAAACTTGTCGTGAAGGCCTCAGACCAAAATATATTACATAAATGCGTGAGACCTCAGCTAAATACCCAAACTATTTTATCTCATTAAACCTATAAATTAATTGAGGGGATATAGTGAGACCCTTATATCACATATGAAGTCCAATCCATTCATCATATAAAAGGGGAGAATAAAAATTCAATACATAATCATTATAAACATTTGTATTGAAAAACTAAATTAAAAAATGTTAATATTTATATAGTAAAACTAATCATAAAATATCATTAGAAAGAATAAGGATAGTATCATTGATATATATACCATTAGGGTAGAATAAAAATAAAGTTAGATTTTTATTGATGACAGGAAATTCCATGAAATGATCAATAACAACGTTCTTGAAGAAATTATCCTTTTCACATCAAAAATCCCTTTCAAAAATTAAAAACATCCACAATATTAGCAAAAGAATTATATTTTAAATGAATGATGTAATATTGAAAAACAATCTTCAAGTCATTTATTGGTCATAACTGTTGGAAATTTCAATCATGTTGAGTATGTTAGAACAAATATTCATTTAATATTTTTGGAAAAAAGTCAAAAATCTCCTTATTCGAAAATTTTTAGAAAGATTCAATATAAGACATTTTTTAAAATTTAAATATTGGTAAAATGTATTAAAAAAATAATTTTATAACAATAAGATCATTTTTAAAACATTTGTATGAAAATATGGACATGAAGGAAAAATATTCTTGATCGAGTGAAGAAAGTCGATTATACATAAAAATGTTATTACAGTATCTTGAGTACTTAAAGAGAGGAAAATTTAATTATGAATTTTTAATTTTGAGAAATAACCAAAGTAGAAGAAAATATATTGGCTTTAATATATAAATATTATATAATTCCCTAACTAGATCTTAAAAATAAAAAATCTCAAATAATGAATAGATTTTGAAATAAAGTTGTACTACTTTGGTAACATTTAAATCATAATCCCAATGAAAGTAATATCTTCAACTTAAATATTTAAATACAATTAATATGAAGGTAAACATGATATATCATATCAAAGGGGAATTATATACATGACACGAGTTAAATAAGTGGTAATTTAGACAAATGCTTCATGGAAACAAAAGTGTGAAAAGAAACCCTTACCTTAGCTCTGATTCATCACATTCATTATCAATATCCATGAATAATAAAATTATATCACTTAATTACACATGTAATAATATTTTTAAATTTTATTATTTATTTTATTTTACTTATTACCATGTTTTATTTAATTACTTAATCAATTATGTTTGTGTCTCTCGTTTTGATGATATTTAGTTTATAAGTTCAAAATGACGTAGGTAGGTTGACTATAGTAGAAGGTTTGATTTTTATATCATATAAAAAATAATAATAATTAAAAAAATATAATATTTAGATAGAAATGAAACTTTGAAAAATGAAAATGAAACATTTTAATGAAAAATGATATGTGTTACAATATTAGAGAAGGTAAACCGTACATACGCATGAGGAAGATTTCCATTTTACAAAGATCATGATGAAAATAAGTTAAATATTATATTAAATTTCTATAATGACCATTAAATATTAAATACCATATTATATATATATATATATAGATATAATCCTTGTGATGTGGTGATGGAAAATGGATCACATCACTTTGTGGAGGGTGTATTCCACACGTACACGCAAACGACATTATCATTTTTAATTGATTGAAAGGTATTAAAGTAGATGATATATTATAATTTAAAATATTTGATATGTCATGAATATAATATATAGACAATAAATTCACTATTATATCAAAATTTTATAGGTGGTGATGGAAAATGAATCACATCAGTTCATGGGGTGATAATCTACCGTACACACAAACAGTAGTTTATTTTCCCATTTGATGGAGAACGAGATAAATATAGGATAAAAAATAACATAAAAATTATAATTACATAGGATTTATTTATGTTATTATTTCATAATGTTTTAATAATATGTTGATGAGGTAGAATATGAAATAAAACAAAAACATTTGGTTAAAACCTACACCTTTACTTTTGATAGTTTCCATTTCTTTACACAATAATCCCTCTAAGGTTGATATTATTCCCTAAAAATATCATATATATTATGTTAAGGAATACTATAAAGGAATTTAGAAAATTATCCAATAAAAAAATTCTATTTTGGTGTAGAAAAAAATAAGATATGGTGTGAACTTTTATAAGTGAGGGAAGGGGATTTCATTGAATTTCTTAAAGTGTCGAATTAATATAAATTAATTCTCATGGGAAAATAGATCAAAATTGTTATATTTAAAATATGAGATTATTATGGGATGAAATAATCTCTTAAAATAAAATTTTAACATGTGTAAATGATTTTTGACCTTTATCTTTCTATTTTAACCATCAGTTAACCCTTTTAATGATTACACCGATAAGAATGTTTTTTACCCTTTAGGGGAAAAAGAAGTTATTATTAAAGGATAATTGGCCACAAAATGGACCCTGATTTATATTTTCAACCATATCAAAATCCTCTGGATGAATATATGTTTTTTTGTAAATTTAAATCATTTAATAAAAAAATATTTATTATAAAATATCATTAATGTAATTTCAACTATATTCAATTAATTTGACTTCAAATACATAAAGCAAAAGTAAGAATTTGAATATAATTATTCAAAACAACACTAACATGTCATATGTATGCATAATTTTCTGTAACACAATTATTCATCCACTTTTCATTAATTTTAATATTTTTGAAATCACATATTTTATTTTTCTATAAATTGAATAAATATTGTTTCGACATTACCGAAATATTTAAGGTAATTATTTCATCACTAAAAATTAAAAATAAATTACCATAGTAAAAAATAATTTATTTTTCAAATAACCAATTAAAAATTAATATATATTTTATCTATAATTATAATGAAAATTTAGGGTTATTAATGTCAAGAGAGAGAAATTTTGTATTAATTATTTGTAAAATTTAAAAAAATGCTCATAATTAAAGAAAAATAGAAGAATGTTTTGATATGTTTGAGACTTAGATGAATATGGATGAATTAAACTCATCTAATAGGATTAATAAAGTGTTAGCCTCATTTTTAAGTCCTTATCATATTCATTATATTCTTAATTAACTTATTTTCCCTTTCCATGGAGACCATTATATACAATCGTTACTATTCATAACGAAAAAAGAATAAAAGAAAAATATTTACCAATTTTTTTAAAAATAATTAAAAATAAATATTGTATTTGTAAATATTAATTTTATATTACTGGATGAATTTTTTTTAATATTAAAATGAAGAACATTATAAAAACCTATTTTTATGAAAAAATCCCTTTTTAATATAAAACTTTTTTATTCTAAATTTTACCATAATATTTATTCTATTGAAGTTAGTTAAATTATTTATAATATTATTTATGTATTTTATGTTTAAACCAGTTTAAAAAAATAGAACTTTCTAAATTATTGAAACAAAACGGTATTTAATGAAAATCATAATTTCTCACTATTCAATAGAAAATCAGTCTATTTAGGAAAATTTAAAAAATTCAGTATAATATAATTTAGAAAATATGATTTTAAAATTAGTATAATATTTATCAAATAATGTTTCTAAATTTTTTATAAATTAATTATAATATTTTCTCAAAATAATTTATTTTGAAGAAATCATGTTTTTAAGTATAAAATTCCCTTAAAAAATTGAGTGTTTATTTCATAAGAGTTAATCTAAAATTTTTTACTGATTAGATTATTTATATAATTCAATAATATGGTTAATCATATTCATAATTTATAATTCAATGATTATGTTATAAACATCATCTTTAAATAATAATATTTCGTGCTTCGTTTAAGCTCTGAGTCAAGTGTTGTATACTATATAGAATATAGTGTTATTTTAAAAATTTTTTGTCTTAAATTCTCCACCTTAAATAAATTATGTCCTTAAATTTAATATTTTAATTGGTAATAAAGTTTTTAAAAAATTTAAAATTATTTTTTGGAAATACCACATCATAAAAAGGGTTTATACAACTTCCTATTAAAAATAAGGAAAGGGAAATATGAAGGTCACCACAGAACTAGGTCTCCAAATTGGAGAACATTAGTGGGAAGTGAATATGTGGACATGGAAGAAGAAATTTCATAATAATGATGAAGAGTTATAGGGATCATTGATAATAATAAAGTGAATGATCATAAGATATTTAATTGTCCACAACCACATTTCAATAGTGAGTGAAAAAAGACCACCGATTCATTTGGAATGAAGGTATTTAACAAAAAATTTATTTCAAGATCCATTTCTTGGAGTTGAGGAATTACATGACCATATAGACAAAAAAACAATGAAAATTGACCATTATAATTTCATCCTTTAATCAATTCCAACCATAATCTCATGTTTTTCTCCAAATGAGGAGTATTCAAGATGAATTTTTCATGCCTTACACACTAAAATAAACATTTAAAAAATCACATAATCTATTTTAAAAAAAAGATATTAATCTAATATTTAAATATAAACTAAAAAAATTATTACCACATGATCATATAATATCCAAAATGTGTAAACTTTCATATGAATAAATAATACATTAATATCTAAAATTCAATAATAAAACCAATTGTATAACATAGATTATTCCATAAATAAATAACCATATTTCCTAGATAACCTTAGTAACCTCAGAAATTAATAAATTTTTAATCTCAAGGGTTATATCATACCCTTAATGTTACACCTCAAAAAACTAAATAGAATTCTTCCCAAATAATCTTTTTCCAAAAACCTAAGGGTTATATATACCTAAATTGAAGTAAACATCATCCTGAATATAATTAACCACATTAACATATAAAATTTAAAAAAATATTTGATTTTATAATATGATTCAAAAAATAAATTTATTTTTCATCCAATAATCCATTTAATTAAGAAAAAACTTCTACTAATCAAGACACTATGCATGCTAGTGGTACAAGCTTCACCCTTGTCACCCTTCGGTTGTGGGTTCAAGCCCCATGGTCTTTCTGAATGAGATGTGTTTTCAACCTTCTTAAGTGGTGTGATTTTTCTAAAAATATATTAATAAAATTCTTATAACAATCTAAATAATATTGTTAACATCCCCAAAAATACCATTAATCATTAAATTATTTTCTATCAACTAAGGTACTCTATACAACTTATTTTTTTTCACAACATAAAATATTCTTAATTGACTATTATGAACTAAATGTCAGTTATCATATTGAACCTAATGGTTATAAATAAATTTAAACATATTAAAAAAATATAAAATAATTATTTCTCAAATAAACATTTCACTAAATGAAATAAAAAAGGGATTATATTACCATAAATGTCACTCAAAATATTCATAATCATGTCAAACCCAAATCAAGGAAAACATAAAAATGTGTATCTATTCTTTTAATCATATGATCAACTGTAAACTTATATACCCATTACACTTTATGTTTATCCCATATTACCATGAAATATCAATGTTTTTTAAATTTTATTTTCTATTATTCATCATAATGGTTCGTAAATAAAATTTGAATTAACCCAAGAATATACAACAAGAGTGTAAAAATATGTTTACAAAAGGGTATGAATCACCATGATTCATAATTACGGTTAAAATGTAACACTTTTCAGGGTTATTACCCCTAGAAGAATCTATTCCAAAACCATGCCTTCTTATAATATCTAGACATTTATGTATTAGTCAGAAAGAACCATAATCTATATGTTACCAAAATGTAAGGATGTTATCATATAATTATAATTTCCCTCAGATTCTTTCATAGGGTTATGTTATCAAATATATGTTTTACTAAATATAGTTCCTAAGGTTTAAACTAAAATTTTCTTGATACTAACTATAATTACACCGACCATAGTAGCATAGAGCTAGTGGTTACATTATTACATTTACAATAGATACAAGTAATCACATCCCAATTGATCAAATAGTTTAGTAGTATTAGTAAACTAGATACATACTTGAGACTGACATAAATTTGAAAAAATAAAATATAAAAGAATATTTTCTTTGAAAATATATTTATTCTCACTAATATATCCTTTCATATAAATCATAGTACATATCTTGGCATCATGGGATAAGGAAAGAAAATAATATAGATCTCAAATACACAATAAGTGTTATGTAAAATGGAAGTTATCATGTCCAAATAATGCAAAACCAATATTCCATGGTAAACAACAAACACATTTCATTTTATCAGTAACTTGAACATGGATGACAATATGGAAGAAAAAAATGATGATCAAATAATTCCATATAAATAATCACAAGATCTTGAATCTTATCCATTTATATCATAACTTATAAATTAATAATATAGTCATCAATATCTAATTTCATAATTATGCAATGTAAAATTCTAGACATCATGAACTTAATTTCAAGGTCTTGTCCCAAGAAATATTACATAACTGGGTAATGGATCGACCAAATACCCAAACTGGTCTGTCTCATGAGACATAAAAATTAATCGAGGGGCTATAGAAATACCCACAAATCACTTAATAATTCCAATTAATTCTTCATATGAAATAGGATAAAAAACATTAAATACTTAATAAACATAAAGATTTTTATTTAAAAAATAGCATATGAAATATTAATATTACTCAAGTCAGACAGATCATAAATCATCCCGCTAAATAATATTGATGTTATCATTAGAACATATCACTAATGGAGTATAATAAAAATAAAGGGTTATTTCCATTTATGGATAGAAATATTGTAAAAAGGATCATTAAAAGCATTCATGAGAAAAATAACTTTTTCACTTTGAAAGTAACTTTAAAAAACTAAAATTTACAAAATATTAGGGAAAAATTATCTTTTAAAATAACCATGGATAATTTATAGTAATCTTCTAATGATTGATCTGTAATGATGGAGGGAAATTCTGTTCATGCTGAGTAAGTTGAAAAAAATATTCCCATCACTTTTTTGAAAAGAGGTCAAAAAGTACATTGTTCAAAATATAATAGAAATATTTAATTTTATTGATTATGTAAAAATTTAATCATGGGTAATAATTGACTTAATAAGTTGTAAGATAAAACTAAAAGCGTTACTTAAAACAAAATTAAGGCAAATATAGACTTGGATGAAAAATATTCTCGATCGAGTAGAAAAAATAGGGGTTTCTTTATTATTTTGATATACTGTGTACTTAACAAGTTGAAAATTAAATTATGACTTTATATTTTCCAAAATAACTATCAGATAAGAATATATATTTCTTTTATGAAATAAATATCATATAAATCCCCTCATAGAGACTCAATAATAATAAATCTCAGCTAATTATGAGATTGTGAAATAAACTCTTACTACTTTGGTAACTTTTGAATCCTAATACTAGTAAAATAAATAATTTAAAATTAATCTTTAATAACTATTAATATAAAGGTAATCATGTTATATCATGTCAAAGGTGAGTTATATATGCCACATGAATGATGAAAGTGTGGAATACAACAAATGTCTCATAGAAACAAAAGTGAGATGTGAAACCCTTACCTCAAGTATGAATCATCACATAGGTTTTTTCCTTATAGAATATTAAATTTATGTGAATTATTTATATAGTTAATTACCCTTTTTAAATTTTTTATCACTTTTATTTTATTTAAAACCTTGATTTATTTATTTGCTAAATTAATTATGTTTTCTTAGGATGTTTTGACGATATCCAATTCATATTTTCGAAATGAATTCGGTAGGTTGACTATAGAAAAATACGTCATTATTCCTACATATATTGAATAATAATAAAATATTTTTCTTTTTTTATACATAAATTATAATTTTGAATCCAACCATGAAATATGGGTAAGAATAATGAACTCTGTTGTAACCCTAGAGAAGGTAAATTGTATGTGCGCAAGACTAATGTTTCCATTTTTTAAGGATCATCATTAAAATAAGGTAAATATTATTTTAACTTTATATAATGACGATTATATCATAACTAACATATTAATTTTTTAAATAAGTTTATATATATCATCCATATTGTGAATTGATGGAAAATGAAACACATCACTTCATGGAGGTGGTAGTCCACCCATAGGCAAGAATGATGATATAATTTTTCAATTGATGGAAATTTGAAATTAGATGATATAATTTTGTCTAATATTTATAAATATGTTTTGAAAATAATATATAAAAATTAAATCCATCATTATAACAACCTTTGAGAGGCGGTGTTGGAAAAGGAGTCACATAGGTTCACGATGCGATAGTCCACTGTACACATGAATGACAATTTTGATATTCATTTGATGGGACATGAGATAGATAGTGTGTATTCCATTAAGATAAAAATATATAATTATATGGAAGTTATTTTTTTGTTATATAACCATGTTTTAATAATATATTAAGGAGTTGATAGAAAAAATAAAACTAAATCATTTTGTTAAAATATTTACCCATCATTATGAAAACTTCTTTTTGATTACACATTAAGTCCTATCTGGATAATATTCTATCCAAACTAGGAAATAAAGAATTATATAAGGGTTATTAAGATCATATTTGGTTAGGTCCAAGATATGAATAACCTAAACCAGATTCCCTCTCAAACTCATACTTGACCTTAATTTCCACACACATGAAGTGAGTTCCCTATCCACATGGGTTGGCTACAAGCACCCAAACATAAAAAACAACCATAAGGAATGTTTATACCCAATTTGAAGCAATGAAATGGAACAAATATATAATAGATATATAACTTGGATGAAAAATATACTCCATAACTAAAATAAGAAATCGAAAGAATGATACAACTCAAATAGTTGGAATATCCTGAAGTATAAATCAATGGAAGACTAAAATATGAAGACAAATACTATAAGTTATTGTGTTGAAACCCCACCACCATCTCACCACTAGCTACCCAAACACAAGTGATATAAAACCACAATTTCTCTCTATAGTACCTCTCCCTTCCATGTATCAAAATATACAAAATTCTATATACCACCAAAGGGGTGTGAAGGGTGTGAGCTAACAAGAATAGTAGGATCCCACCTAGGTTTCCCAGAACAAGCATCTGTATAATAACATGAAAAGTCTCTACAATATAGAAAACAAGTATTGAGATACAATTTACTAGTTTTCATATCGAAATCATGATTTTTTTTTTAATTTTCTATTTTTCTACTTTTCCAAAATAAATCTAGTAAAACAATTTCAAATCATTTCATATACATATATTAAAAAAGATACGTGAAATCAATCCAAATAATGTTTCACATATCATATAATCCCCATGGATGTACATGTTTAATAGTACAGTCCAAATGAATAGGTCAAATCATACTATGGATCTATCTATGATAGGATAACTAGGACACTCATACCCCCAACATAGATAATCATGCACACATCAAGCTCCTAAATATATGCAAAAAATATAGGCCATAGAGGAACACCCCAAAAAGTGAACCATGTCAATAGCGTCTATCAAGTCCTTTGAATAATATGTTCAAGAAGATTGATAACTCTTTATGAGTGAACCCTTAATAATATTAGTGGATGAGTCTTATTACTACTCCTTCCACCTATGTGCATAAGGATTCTAGTGTGCTCTATTTTCCAAACCCATTCATCAAAAACATTGTTTGAAAAACATTTCATAAATAAGATTCACAATTCTTTGAAAACCCCTTTCATTTACCAAAACTATGGAAAACCATCTTTTATCCAGAACCAATTTCAAAACACAAAAATCAAATTATTAATTCATTCCATTTTATTTATAAAACAATTTTTCAAAACTAGGGAAATATAGTTCATCCAACAAAGGATATATATGAAACCACCAACCTCAAACTCAGGTTTCACATACACGAAATGGGGTCCACCAAAAACAAGAACAAAATTGTTATAATAGAGGCCCTAGAATCAATCCAAACTTCACATAATTGATTCGACAAGAATAATGGTAAGTAGGGAAGAAGAACAAACCCATAACTAAAGGTACCCGTACAATTCACCACAAGTAACTCAAATGTTCGAATCCCGGAACATGATCACAAAAATGATCTAGATAGGAATACAGATAATTATCATGTATAAATATATCTAGGAATATAGACCAATACAACTATCATGATCATGGAAAATGTAAAAACCAAATAAATTATACCTAGAGATGTGAAACTCTTAAACCTTGAAGATCGATCACTAATCAAAGCAATCCAAAAGGATCAAAGATCTCCAAAATCTCCCTTGAGAGCCTCTATGTCAAGAGAAATAATCCTACTATAGAATGAAATAAGAAATCAGTCATCCAACACCATAGAATCCACAATCCATGATGATTACAAGGAGTGTAATACATTTTCAGGTTGTGTAATCCATGAAGATCAAGTATGCAAAAAACTTGTTTACTTTTTATAAAAACCAACATTTTATCAGTATACATCCTGATCTAGTTATGTTGTGTGTAATTATTTCATGCCATGTACTAGAAGCATGGATTTAAATAGATATAAATTACATGGGGTTTAATCTTATTACATAAGGTGTATTTATCCTATAGACTATAAATGTACAGTTTTCACTAGAAAAACCCCAAATGACCATCGACATTATTTCATCATGGGGAGAACTGGAAAATCCATTTCAAGGTTTTAACTAGTATCTATTAATTCAAATAAACATGAATCCATGAACTTTAGTAAATTTTCCCTAGAAAATGATCTCTGTAATTTGGATTCCTAAGACACAGACAAATAATTTGGAAAATGAATAAATAGAAAGGAAATACCTAAAATAAGGTAATGGTAAGTTACAAACTCCCCACAATAACACTTTTTACTCCGACTAAGAAATGTGGAAGAATGAAGTCTAGTAAAGAGGTGAGACCACTACTCCATCATAAACAGATCATGCTCCTAATTTTTGTGAGAATATAATATATGTCTTCATAAAACATTGACCAATATAATTTAATTCCCAAAAATGAATTTCACTTGAGATTCAAAAATCTCCAGTGGCTGTTACACAAAAAAAATCTAGCTATATATCAATCTTTTACCATATGAAAATGTGAGAGGGATTAGGATGGTATTTCATAAGGTGTGATATGTAAAAAATATCATGAATGAATGTTTTATGAGCTATAAAATTCAAATGATAAGATCATAAATTTTTTGTAGTGACCTAACATGAACCAATATATCATAGATCAAACTTTACCTATTTTCTAAGATGAAAACGATCCAACTGAGAAGAAACATTCAAGAAAACCTAGCCACTTATAGAAAAATCAAAAGGTTATTGTCTCTAATCCACACACAATTTCTATCAACTCTAATATATAACCAGACACTGACCTATATCCTGAATCCTCACCGACCTATACTAAATAAGACTTAGTCCCACAAATATTCTTCACCCAGTTCGAACCAAAAAAGTGTTGACCAACACGGATGACAATACAGAGCGAAGAAAGAATCCATTCTAATCGATGAGTGATAACTGTTGTTATATGAAAACTCATCTAGACCCGGATGGATATCCCATGATCCACTAAAATATAATAAACAAACATAGAGAATATCACATAACATCAGAATAATAGGATCTATCAGACCATCTATATATGCATGGTATACTATAGTCAACATGATCTGAGTCTCCATCGCCTCTTGGTGGCTCCTCCAGACCTCGAAGTAAACCTATGATCCCTATTTGAAGTAATGAAAAACGGAACCATAGGAAATGCACAATCTACTAAACATACAACTCACCCAGATCTTTAAATTGAGTTCTTTCCCTAATTAGAATGAAATGAGATGACTGTTTTAACTAATCAACCATCACAGAGGTAGGGTTCCTCTATATGGGATTCCATGGTAATCCAAAAACAAAGTCTATAGACACCTTAGCCCATTTCTAAATCGAAATATTAAGGGGTTGAAGTAAAATATAATTCTTCATATGCTCTACCTTTGTCTTCCATAAGGAATAATAGTAAAACACATAATCATAAATTCCATGATTCATATTCAACCACCAGAATAACTGTATCAGGTCATAATAAGTCTTCATAGTTACTTGATTAATGGACCATGAAAAAGCATGATAAAAAAAATGACCTCCTCATTGATGATGGAATGAGAAACCAATCCCCAAAATAGAGAATGTGGTATGAAGAGAAAGAGTGACCATTAATGGTATCCCCACAATAAAAGGATTTATCGAATTCCTATAAACTCATCATACTGTAACTAAATCAGAAGAATAGAATCAAAGATTGATGAAGATAAAAAAACACTAGAAAAATATCTACCTGAATCATTCTCCTAGGAATTTAGGTGAAACTGAGTAACGAGTCCCATAAGGTTCCACTCCTCCTTCAATTCCAGAACAACATATGATGGTACATTCCTACTCAGAGAATCAGTAAAAAAATTCCCCTTCCTCAATGTGTATGAAATATCAATGATAAATTTTTAAAGGTATTACTACAATCATCTTTATATGATATTAAATTATTTTTATAAAATGTTATATCTCATTCTATTATGGTTTGAAAAGACTATGATCCTCTTCCAAAAAATATTATTCCACCAATATTTAATCACATTCATAAGCAAGATAAGATCTAAATAATGAGTGGGGTAATTATTATAATGTTTTTTAATATTATGAGAGTGTAAGACACCACATTATCATCCTACATGAGAACACAACACAAAAAAATTCTAGAAGCATAATAGAAAACCGTATACACTTTATTTAGATTAGGTAATATTATAATATGCGGTGATTTCAGAAGTCATTTAAACTCATTAAATAATGCTAACACTTTTCATACCATGTGAATTTCACCCTATTTTTAGTAATATTGGTCAAAGATGATGTTAACTTTGAGAAATCCTTAAAAAACTGGCCATAGTATCCAGGAAGACCGTGGATGCTCTGAAAGTCAAATAACTTCCATGGATCTTCCCCGGAAAAAGTAACCTTCACCTTCTCAGGATAAATTAATATTACATGAACATAAATCAAATTTTCAACGAAATTAAAATCTTTAATAAAAAAATTTCATTTTAAAATATTTACATTCAAATAGTTACTCATCAATATTTCTAGCATTAACCTCAAATGGTGCTCATTTTAGTGATCAGATATCAAATAAACCATGATTTCATCCACCAACACTACCAAAAAAGTGTCAAGATACTCATGGAATATCCTATTAATTAAATACATATAAATTGAAGGATCATTAGTAAAACCAAATCGAATCACATGATATTCATAATGACCATACTAGATCGTAAATTTTGTCTTAAATATATTATTCTATTGAACCCTGAGATGATGATAACCAAACTAAAGATCAATCTTCAAAAACCACTTTTACCTTTCTAACAGATCAATAAATTTACCCATATGAGGAAAAAATACTTGTTCTTAACTATTTTTCATTTAAACTTGTGATAGTCCACACAAAATCAGATTGAACCATCATACATCTTGGGAAAGAGCACTGGGGAAGTCTAAGGCCAATGACTCTGAAAAACCAAACCTTTAACTTCAAAGCCATCCAACTTAATCTTGAACTTTTTTAACTTTTATAGTTCTATATGATAAAAACATATGAAATTTGGTTATGTATTGGGAACCATATCAATAATAAAATACAACTCACTCTCAAGGGGAAGATTAGATAAATCATCTAAGAAAAAATTATGAAATTCTTAAAAAATAGTGGGAACATCAAAAAAAGGAGAAACATCATTAGTCTCAACTGCTATAGTAGACAGAAATATTTGAAGCTTCGGGTGGGAAGGTCCTACACGGCCAGACCTAAATCCTACTCTTCTTGAAACACTAAAGATCTCCCATCGATCATAAGAAATGAGGCACATTGGTGATAAAATTAAAAATATGAATGATGAGAAAAATGAAATCCATCCCAATAAATATGTCAAATTGCTATAGGTAGAGAATGAGAAAATCCCTTACTAAATACACATAGACTATAGATAGAACACTATAAGGACACGAAAATCCATACTCTTTCTTCTTCCCAATGGGTATCACTATCTCAAAAAAAAGGAAATGAGTTGCATTGGAAGGTTAAACATATCAACTAAATAACCATATATAAATTTGTGGGAAGCCCCAATATTAAAAAAAGAAACTGCTAATAAAGATGAAATAAATATGGAAGTTCTCATAGTCTCTAGACCTGCATCTAACTTCACCATAAACTAATATATTTGTGTAAAGATTCTTCACTCATAAGGCATGTTAATGGATCCCTATATTCCTTGATACATCTAACGACATCCCAATAGACTTTGGAGCTTACAATCCATGACCATATCATGGTATAGATATAGCCTAACAGAAGCAATGAATAAAATAATAACTCCCTACCTACTACACAGATCTATAGGTGAAAGAAAATAAGTCTTGTTGTATCTGACCTTACCACCATGATATAAAGTCAGGGGTACACTACTTGCTGTAACATATAATGAATATGAGTCATGCTACTGAGAACTACCCCCACCACTAGTGCGATGACCATTCCACATTATCTTCTTCCCTTTCATATAACTAATGGTACCACTATGTGGAAGGGAAGAGGAAAAGTAAGTAAAATTTCCCACTTTATTCATTTGCACCATCATAGCCCTCCCACTCTCTCTACATAGGTCAAAAGTAAAAACACGAATACCTATGATCTAATATTTAGTCATAAACCCTACATGTACTTCTATGTTTATAGATATTCATTCATTACTATGTCTGGAGAAAAACTATCAATCTTAGCAGACTAATTGGTGTATGCCGACACTAAATTCTCTCACAACGGAAAATAGAGGAACTGTAGAGACTTCTCCATCACCAGTGACCCTAAAAAACTTTTCTAGAAGAAGAGAGTCTTGAAACCCTTTAGTATAATCCCATATTCTTATCTTCCCCTACCATGTAATATAACCAACAATTTCTAGGATCCTCAAGTCAAAAAGCCACACACTTCACCTTGATACTATCATATTCATCTAATAAATCAAATATCTAACTAATATTTCCATATAGTCCTCCTCCCCTTTAGGTTCATTATCAGCCTTAAAGGATGGTGTATTTTCATGAAATAACTTCTGAAATTGATCTCTTTCCCTTATATATACTAGTGGTACCTCAAGAATAGTATTATGTACCTATGGAACATTCTGGTTTATAAAAAAACCACCCATATGATAGCCTCCAAAATATTCTAATATATAATTGGATTCCCTTGAGGAGAATTTGTTGAACCATCCAAATTAACCTGCCGAACACATCTCAAAGGCATACTACTACACACTGAAATAGAAGAAATGATCAAACAATATGATAGTATAAGTTCAAAAAATAAATCCTTATGTAAAAAACAAGAATAAAATCAACAACTCAAAACATGAGGCACACATACCAACATCCCTTGGTAATTGGAGTCTCCTTAAAAAAATATCTGTCCATGAAATAATTGCAACCAACCTCTCAAGTCCTAAAAATATTATCTCTAGTATACCTAACATCCAAAGAAATGTAATCTTGATGATATATTATTCTTGATACCAATATATGATGAACCTGACCTATATACCCTCTAAAACTAGTACACGACCCAAATTTCAACAAACTTGAGGGGATTTCTAGATCCTCACGGGCTGGAGACAATCACCCAGATTTCAAAAAACAACTGGAGGGAATGATTTCTTCAAACTCGAAGCCACAACATAGCACACATGCACACACAGACACACACACACACACACACACACACATATATATATATAATAAAAGTATACAATATAATAATGTTTTATTCAATAACCGAAATAAGATAGTGGATAAGTGATATAACTCAAAAAATGATAATATCCAAAAGTACAAGTCTAACCACCAAAGGAAAACTAAAATAGGAAACCAACAACTTCATGTGATAGCATCAAAAAATTCTAGTATCTCACCACCAACTACCAAGAAACACCTGAAAGAAAACCTCACTGCCTCACTGCATCATGCTGCATTTCCCTATATATAATATAAAGGTATACACAACACAGAAGGGGTTGGATGGTGTGAGATAACTGGCTTAGCTCGATCCCTTGTAGTTGTTCCAAAACAAGACTATCTTCAATAGTATGATCATTCCAAACATTAAATAAAACAAGGCCTGAGATATAGTTTAACGGTTTCTATCAAAATCCTAAAAAAATTTAATTTCCCACTTTTCCACATGTTCAAAATAATATAGGTAATATATTTTAAAACCATCTCATATACCTATATCAAAGAAGATATATTAAATCAATACAAACCATGTAGAAAATTTCATATCACAACCATTGAAGTATATTCCAAAAAGAATAATCCAAAACCACATGTCACATCATTCCATGGATCACTATAGGTTAGCATAGTTTGGAAACTCATACCCCAAACATTAAAAATCATTCATGCATCAAGATCCTAGATATATTCATTGAATATAGGAATCGAATGAAAACCCCATAATGTGAACCCACACAAAATTCTCTATCATATCCCTATAACAACAGTCTTAGGGAGAAGGAGAACACCCCATTATTGAACCCCTTAACAGTTTTAACAAACGAGTCCTATTACTACTTCTACATAAGTAACAATGGCTTCCCGTGTGCTTTATTTTCAAAACCAATTCATCAAAACCTTTATTTGAAAATGATTTCTGAAATCTATTTCACAAATCATTATAAAACCATTGCATTTAACAAATATAGTTAAAAACCATATTTTATCCACAACCCATTTCCACAGACACAAATCAAATCACTAAATCCTATAATTCAATTTATAATTTTTTTATCAAAACCACATAAATAAAGTTCATCCAATATATGCTACAGACAAAACCACATACATTAAACTAGCATTGCACATGCCCTTAATGGGATCCACCATAAATAAGAACATTATTGTGATAATAGAGGACCTAGGGTCAATCCATACATCTCAGAATTTATTCAATAAGAAGAAAAGTTAGTGGAAAATATGAAATAACCCATAACTCAAGGAACTCACACACCGCACCACAAAAACACAAAGGTTAACCCGCTGAAAATGTTCACATGACAATTATATAAATAAATAAATAGAATCACCATCATAGATCAAAGTATCTAGAAACGTAGTGTAATGGTGCTACTTGAACTAAGGGAAGAAGAGATGGAACACCACCACCATAATGATCTATCCCTGAAAAAAGATATTTAGAAGGAGAAGAGTTCTCTAAAATATCCCTATGAGCCTTTAGGCCAATCTAAGAAGCATTTAGTTGAATGAAATATGAAATCATACCTGAAACGCACTAAAAACCACAACCCATGAAAATCATAGAGTGTATAATCCAATTTCATACTATGTAATCCATGGATCCCAAGTGCGCAAAAATACCCATCACTATTTTTACAAATACCTAAACATTATAAATAAATATCATGAACATGATATAAAATGTGTGATACCATCATCATATGTGGTAGACTCATACCTTCTACCCAACATAAATTACATGGTGTGTAATTTCATTACACAATGTGGATTTCTCCTATAATCCAAAAAAAGTACAGTTTTTAGATGAAAAAGACAAAACCACCTTCATAATTCCCCAAACATAGATATAACCTATAAATACATTACAAGTCTTTACCTTGACTCAATTAATTCAAATAAACATACATCCCTAAACATTAGGTCATTTTACCAAGAAAATACCCTCGATCATCGGGAGTCCCAAGAAGCACCCATGTAAAAAGGAAAACAAGTAAAGAGAAGGGAAATACCTGAATGTAGGTAATGGGATGTTAATTTTTCAAAAACAAATTTCTCTTGAAGTGTGTATAGAATAATAGAGGGTGGGAGTTCCGTTTTATAATTGACGGAATGTCCATTTTTTGAATTTCAAAAAGTACTAAATTAAAATTAATTAATTCTCAAGAAAAAATGGTTCCAAATTTTTAGGAGTTTAGTATAAGATAATTATTGGTTAGAATAATCCCATTAAAAAAATTAGGCTTGTTTAGATGATGTTTTTATCAAAATTTAATTGTTATAACCCTTCGTTATCCCTTTTAATGATTACCATGGCAAAAAGGTTATTTACTCTTTAGGTGTCATGATATACACTATAAAATGGAAATTAGCCTATAAAAGGACCAAGATTTATATTTTAAAACATATTAAAATCACTTTTTTTAGGATAGGTTTTCTAGGAATTTAAATCATTTAATAAATTTTAATATATTATAAAATACCATTAATGTCAAATTTTATACTATTTATTTAATTTTAATTTAAATACATCAATAAAAAAATGATTAAAATATAATGTTTTAAAAAATAATTAACATTTAATAAGAATATATAAAATATGAGGAACATAATAATTTATCCAATTTGTATTACTTTTAATATTTCTAAAATCATTTAATTTATTTTTATATCAAATGAATAAATGTTGTTTTATTATTGTGTATGAATATAAAATAATTATTTAACCACCGAAACATATAAATAAATTAAAATGATAAAGAATAATTTATCCTTGAATAAAAATTTATAATTTTTAATATATTATTTCTATTAAAATAATACAAATTTATAGTTATTAAATTCAATAGGATGACATTTTGTATTTATTATTTTCTAAAATTAATATAAAGTTCATAATAAAATAAATATGGAACCAAGTGTCCATATATTTTATAATTGGATGGAGATTTTTTATAATACATTCATACTACTGGATTGGGGAATTGTTTGAGGTCATTTTAGTTCTTATCATATTATTTTTAACCTTAATTACAAGATTTACCCACACTAGGGTGATAATTATTCATTATGGTTATTATTCGTAATGAAAAAAAATATAAGGGAACTATTTACCAATTTTCACCTACTGATTAAAAATATACAATACATTTTTGATGATGTAATTTACAGAAGTTGTAGAAATTAATTTAATATTAAAATTCAAAACACAATAAAAAGTAGTTTTTCAAAAAATGTGTTTTTTAGAATAAAAACGTTTTTATACTAAATTCAATGATAAAGTTCACCATAAAAAAATTAATTGAATTATTCATAATATATTAGAAATTATTGTACTTTTAAACCATTTTAAATCAAAATTCATATTTTTAATTTCTTGAAACAAAATTAAAGTCTTTAATGGGAGTCTAATTTTTTCCCTACTCATAGTAAAATAAATCTTTTCAAAAAATACCCCATAATTCAAAATAAGGTAATTTTGACATGATGATTTCAATTTTTTTCTCTTTATCAAATAAAATTTCTAAATGGTCCATAAATTTTCTATAATATTAACTCATAATAAAAAACATTTTTGAGTAAAATATATTTTGAAGAATAAAATGTTTTTAAAAAAAATTTAGCGATTAATTTTAATGAATTAATTTATACCATTTTATTTAGTAATTTAATTATATATAATTCATAATAAAACTAATCCTATGCACAACCACCAATTCAGTGTCTTAGTTGCAATGACCTTATTTAAATAATATTATTTTTTGGTTTATTTAAGCTCGTTGTTCCTTTTTATATATGGTATCAAACATAATGTTTTTTAAAATAATAGGTATTTACATAAATTAATTGTGTTAACTAAATATATTTATGTTAGAATTTTTTAAAGTGGGCATTCATTTATGTTAGTTACTTGTACTGATGGATAATGGCCTGTTGCGTTTGGAGTAGGATACTGAAAGGTGGTTTAATCTATTTGAGGTTGGTGGTTTGTAAACATATCTTATTGGTTTTTTTATTATTTCATGTTTCATGTAAATTATATCCCTTCAACCATGTGTTCTTTTCCATAGAATATATTTAATTTATTTCCCTTGACCATATGAGTTATATGAACATGTCTAGGGGCACAAGGACCCATTTGATCATTAATCATTAATTATTGAGTCACTGAAGGACATTAGATAGACCTAGAGTGTGTTACAAGTGACATATATATCATAAAGGTATATGTATTTGGTTAATTATCACATATTTTCATTATATTGGTGTTCTAATCCTCCTATAATTCATGGATGCGATTGACCGAGGAGTGTCGACTTAAGGATCAGCCCATATTGGACCATTGTATTCCCTTATCATATTTTTCTAGTCGACCTATATTTGGATTGGGTGTTCATCCCTCACACAAATTAATGATTTAGGTGGTAATACCATGGTTTTTATAATGGATATTGATTTGGAATGTGGGTGATGAACTAGATTTTGAATAAGGGATTGTTGGATGTATTCTAACCCTAAATGAGGTGATTAACCTGTATTGTTTCAATTTTTGTTATAATATAGAATGATTGTGGTTTTTCATGATAGGAAATTCCAACATGTCTCTATAATGTGATATTTTTTATTGGTCCATGGATGTTACCCTTGTATTGTTTTATATTTTTAGAATATTATACTCTTCACGAACCAACCCACTAGGGCCCCACCTGGACCTATGGAAAGACCTATGTGATTCCCCATGAAAACTTCTAATATTCCAGGTGTAGGTCAATAGTACTGAGTACCAAAATCACAAAAATTATAGGTCTTAGAGTAATGAAACCTATACATTCACACAAACAAACATAAAATTACATCATAAACCTATAGGATATTATAAACTATACTACTCAAGAAGAAGCAATGCATGTAATCACCTCTATTAATAAACAGAGTGTATTAATAAATTTAAATTCAAAGTATAAAATGAAAAAAGATTATCCCTAACTATAAATAAAGGGTAGTTCCAACCTAACAAATGATAAGTATGTAAAAACATGATCCTTAACTCTGATACCCCACCTCATTACTACAATAGTCACTAAGTACTTCTAGGCCCTAAAAACACCTTTCCTTCTAAAGATTCCATTTAACTTCTACTTTTTATACGTATGAAATGACATATGGGGGAAAATCCCATGTAAGGGTGTGTGTATACATTCCTAGTAGCACATCTCAGAAATGGAAATGGGAAAAAATAGAAATAAACATTCATCCCAACACATAACAAGGGATAATAAATCCAAAACTAATATTATTAATGAAGTAAATGAATAATGTGTGTAAGTGAGGAACCTATTGATCTTTATATCTAGCTAAAAAGGGTCAGTATATATGTTTCTATATGAGTTAGTGTTTTATTGATTCGTATATCCCAATATAACCTCACAAGATATATTTTAGGGGGCTCAAACATTAATGAAGTCACATCATGGATTTTAGGGTACCAATGCCAGTCGAGGACCTATGCCTCAAAAAATTATACAAGAGGGGGTACCAAATCCATAAATTGGAGACCCATTCCCATTGTTGTTATGGGGGGGGGGGGGTACTAAACCTATATATACAATGTATGTTGGGGACACATGACCTATCATATACAATCCATTAAGAGGGTTTCTAGCCCCTATGTATGCCTAGAGATCACACATAAGACTCAACATCATACAAGTATGATGGAAGGAGATATCTGATCATGCCACCAGACATCAATTTTTTTGATGTTGAAATGAAGGTCACCATCATGTACTAAGTGAAATTTTATTTATTAAGGGATACTCATAGGTCTAGTTACGGTTCTGAAATAAGGTGAAATCAAAGGTATACTTTCCAAATAATAGTATACAATGTGTCTCTTGATATACAAGGGGTGAAATATTGAGTCCTCACCTAGATCTGTCATGTATCCCAATATAGCATGTGAAATTCCATATACACAACATGTCACCCGTGGAACACAACGTGTGGGACTAATTATTTTACCAGGCATGTACACCCTATACATTGATCAAATTTATAGGTAGGATAAAACAATGTATGGTACTTACACATAGTCGTGTGTTATTTTACTTATATAGAAACCCTGGATATCATATTAAAGGGACTACATGTTGTGTGTTATTTATAAACACATAACATGTGATTGTAAATTTGACAGATGGTAAATTCATCTTACAAGATCTTGATAAATACACTAAATTCATTTCCAATATCACCCAAAGCTCTATCCAAGGCCCAAATATCTAAGGTAACATCTATGGTGATCAATTTCTATCCTCATATGGCCAGAAAATTGATTTCCATCAACCAATGGAATGTATTTTATTCCCATTGTATCTCCATCATCATATGTGGGTTATAACCTCTATCATTCACCATTAATTAGATATTTACCTCTAGTGTTAATCTCATAAACCAACATGAATCAAGATTTTGATTAGATATCAAATCATATTGGTTGTCAAATCACTTAATAATCATAATATGATGATGAAAACTTGAAGAAATGAGATAGAGAGGAACAATAACGAAGTGAAATTATTAATGGCCATAGAAAACCCAAATATTATTTGTAATAAAAAAATATAAGAAAATAAGTTGTAGAAATGAAATTAAATACATATAATCAAGGAAAAAAGAAAATATGAAATTGATTGGGCCATGATTATAATATTGTGTCAATAAAAATCAATTAATAATGTGTAATCCATACTCGAAATATAAAATAATGGGGAACAAATCCAAAAAAAAAATACCTATGTCATCATTGGATCACTCATTGGTGAAGAATGAATCCATGATGACGTCATTGGAAATCTCCAATAATTCTATTATAGATGATGAATCCTATGGAATCTTATTTATGTTCCTAGATTCCCCACATTTTTCACCCATGATCCTCTCAACAAGAGTTCTCCCTCTCCTATGAAAATATCTTAGGGTTATGTAGATATCTCTGAGGATTTTCCATAATAGGGTTTAAATAATCCATGAATTGGGAAACCACATTATTATTTTTGAATAAAATTAATTAATTATTACATTATTTCATCCTCTAATACATGAAAGTGACTACGTATCATCCTTGGGTACAATATAGAAAGACATTATGTCATTAATAGGATATAAACCATATTATTTATTTAAACATGATTTCATATTTCATATCCAATACTCTAATCAATAAGTCTTGATGGGTGGGTTATCCCCTTGAGGGATATGGCCTACCATTTTATCCTATGTGTGTGGTGTGAGTGTGTTTAAATGTAATTTTACCCCAAAATACTTATATATATATATATATAATTTATGTTATATCTCATTACAACTCTATTTCATTTTTGTTTACACTTACTTTATTTTATATATGTTTTTTAAATGGGGTTTTTGATCATCAAAAGGGGATATATTGTTGGTAATGTGTTATCCCAATAATAATATTTTAATTATTATCAATTTTGATGCTCATAAATAACCTTTATTATTTTACTAATTGAAATACTGTAAGTGATTTTTAGGATAATATTTATTGAGAAATATATCTTGTTCTAAAGTTATTTTTTGGCTAAATATTTTTCTAATGTATTCTAGATATGTTTGAAATAAGTCTTGAAACTCTTTTTTATAAACTATGTTTGTAATTGGAACCTATGGATTCCATTCCTTACTTTTGGTAAGGAACCATACTTTTATACCCCCATATTAGGAGTGAACATATGGATCAAGTACCCTGCACTATAGTAATGGTTTGGATCTGGTACCATAATGTTCGAATCACCCCAACATTGTAGGGACTAATATATTGTTCAAGAACATATTGTTTTAAAGTAAACCGTATGTTTTCATCCATTCTATAAAAATTTTATTTTACGTTTTACTCCATAATGTGTGGATTTTTATTTCAATATATTTTCCATAATTTGTGAAATTGTCTTTTAGGATTAAATATCTTTTTTAATTATATTTAAAGACCAATTAAAAAGATCTTGTTCAATGTATTAAATCTTTCCTATTTCTATGTAAAGTTATAATTTTCAAATTATCACTATCTTGAGCATCCTTTTGAGCCTGATATCTTTAATGAGATTCTCTATCATATAAATATTAGTTGGTATTTCTGTATAAGTAATTACAACACCCATAAAATTTAGTAATTCAACTTCTGAAACCTCATTTTATTTTGCATGACCACAGTCTATTCTCTATTTATTGGCCTTGTAACAAGATCCTCAATACTGGATTCTCTTAATGGTTATTGAAGAGAATAAGTCTAAACTCTTGTAGAAGTTGAGTCACTTATATCAACCTTGAGTCGCCATCCTATTTCCTCAACAACATCTTATATTATTGATTCACCAATTTCTTCAACACATAATAATACAGATCCAACAGACTTTTGATTTTCTTTCTCACATTGAGCATAATCACAAGATACTCATTAACCATCATCACTAACATGAACCAAATTTCCTTTAATAGTTATCCAAAATTAACCAAAATCTCTTAATATTTTAGAAACAATAATGTTTTTTTAATGAATTCTAATATCTATCTCAATATTAAAGATCTTATTAATTCAAAAAAATGGAGAAGTAATCTTCCCATATAGGTAAAAGGACATTCTATACCCCTTTTGGAAATAATGATGTATATACCTCAACATACATCTAAAAAAATTAAACATAGTTTCACTTAACATAAAAAAATGAAATGTATGTCAAGAAAAAGGGTTTTCACCAACTTAAAAATTATGGGAACTACTATGTATTAAATAAAATGGACTGGTACCTTCCATTAAACTTCTAGATATTTCACATGAACCTTCCTTATCAAGGTGGATTGAAAAAGAAAAGATAAAATAACCTTATATTTATTCTCTTCATCTCTAATCAATCAAATATTAATGTGTTAAAAAACAGAATGGGGAAACTAAAAAATTATAGATATTTATACTAAAGAGTCCTTAAAACTCCAAATTATTTAACATTATAAAGGAGGTTTCCTATGTGTACCAAAAAATTCTTCATGTTCATGAAATGATTTTACTTCACTATAAAAACATACATAGTATTTTCACCATTGAAAATAAATTTTAAACCATGAAAATATAGATCTTTTTTCAATAGTAGGTTCCTCGGAAATAACCACTCAAAATTGACAACCTTGCCTTGAAGGAATTGTATTTAAATTCTTGATGTTATTGGAATTTAGATTCTCTGGGTATACGTTTTTCTTTCCACTTCGACTTTATGATTAATAAAAACACGAAGGGTTAAGATTAAAAATTTAGGGTTTTAAGAGAAACTGAGAGATGCAAAATTCGAAAGGGTTCAAGTTTGAGGGTAATAGAGTTATAGAGAGAGGGAATTTTTGATGGTTTTGATGAAATTTTTTTGGGATCTCAAGCTAAAATATTCATAGTAATAATTATGGTAATTAATTATGAAAATATGATTTTTCAAAAGGAGTAATAAATCTATAATTTATGTATCAAATAATAAATAACTAATAGTTGAACACATAGTAAAAAATTAGAATCAATAAAAATTAATTATTTTTTTAAATAAATAACGAAATAAAGATATATATTTTTTATTTTAAATAAAATGAATTATTAAATAAAATCAAAATTTTATTTAAAATTAAATATACATGCCCACTTTATTAAAATGAAAACTAGCATTAGGACGTGGTTTATTGACTATCAGTAAGTTGACATTCTATATTAATAAATTCAAAATATACATCACCTTTTGGAACATGATCACTTTTAAAATGATGACTTATATCAATACGATTACTATTGATGGACTCATAGGATTTTTTTTAAATATTAATTGCACTTTTGTTTTCACATAAAATATTAATATTATTAAAATTTAGTCTAAATTATAGGAGTTTTAGTTTCAACCCCAACACTTGTGCACATAAACTATTGAAAAAAATATATTTTCCCGCAGTTATTGAAAAAGAAAGGAAATGTTGTTTCTTAATTTAATATAAAACTAAGTAATTCTCTTAAAAGATACATATTCCTAAGGTACTCTTTTTATATAACCCACAACCTCTAAAATCAGCAGCTGAATAAGAAATTCAATTAAATTCATATTTTTTTGGTCGGGTAACGATTGAAAAATAGTTTCTTTAAAATATCCAAAAATTAATTTAATTGAAATAATATTGTATTATTCTAGGTTTGACTAAAAATTATCTCAAATATAGACAAAAACAATAACTTCTATTCTTCTAGAAGTAAGATATAGAGAAATTATAATCCATCCTCTAAATAACTTACTATCAAATTGTTTTATATCATTAGGTAAATCATGTTTCATATTGATACATATGGGAGTTTATAAGTCTTACTACTTTCAATTCAAAACTCATTCAATAAATCAATAATATATTCGCATTAATTTAAAACATTACCATAATCATTTTGATAGTTTTAAAAACCAATAATGAAATTCAATTCAACCATCAGACTTATTCAAAATTCATTTGTCAAATTTTTTGAAAAATAAGTATAAATATTTTTATTAGTTGAACCAAATATAACAAAATCTACATTATGTTTTTCCAATAAAAAGTTAGAATTTTTTTCTTAAATATATTAAGATCTTCCAAAAACACGTAAAACCCATTTTTCAGCAAAAAATTACAAAATATTTACACCAAGATCTTGGTTCTTGTTTAAGACCATAAAAAGATTTAGTTTGATTGGAAAAATTATTTGGTAGTTGAGGATTTTCAAAACATGGTGGTTATTAAAAGTATAATTCCTCAACTAATATTAAGTTTAGAAAAACCAATTTTAAATTTATTTTATATAATTTAAAATTCATATACAATGGATATGGTAAAATGACTCTAATGGATTCTAGTATAAAACAATGGTGAAAAGGTTTCATTATAATCTTTCAGTTCTTCTTAATTATATAATTTATCTACTAATCTATATTTATTTCTAAAAGTTATAACTTTTACATATTTCTTATTTCTAAAAAATCCATTTGGTTCATGTTACTAGATGATTTGTTTTCCTTGTACCTAATTTTATAACTTTATTTATTCTAAACTTGTTATGTTCTTCTTGCATAACTACTATAAAAATTTCATCTTCTAATGCTTCCTTTATTGTTTTAGGTTACAATTGACTTTATAAGATATATAATTCAGATAGGTTTCCTATAATCGTTTCATTATTAACTCTTATATCTATATCCCCTATAATAGTTTCTAAAGGATGATCCTTTAATAATCTAGGATTTTTTGGTAAGAAACATTTTGGGTCACTACTTTAATTTTCTTTTAGGATGCACTGAATTTCATCATATTCTAGTCTATTTTCAAAATCATAATTAGAAGATTCAAATCTCATGTTTTTTTAAAGTTTTAGTAACTACATGTGTTTGATTATTTCTTGGACCAAAAGGGTCACTTTCATCATACAACACATGAACGAATTATTCAACTATCCTTGAATTTTAATTATACAATATATATTCTTTATAAGTAGAAAAATATCCAAGAAATATCCCTTCTCCATCCTTTGGATCAAATTTACAATGTTTTTCCTTATTAATCAAGACACATGACTTGAATCCAAAAAATTTAATGTGTCTAACTTTATGTTTTTTGTCATTAAATAATTTATTGGGTTTTATTTTTAGAAAGGGGCTTTTTAAAACTCTATTCATGACATGGATATCTATGTTAATATATTCCACCCAAAAAATAGGTCTTATGACTATATTTATTTAATAATTTTCGTTATATTTCTTGAATATTCCTTTTTCTGATGTTTGAAATTACATTTGTTAAGGTGTTCTTGTAGAAGAGAAAGTATGTTTAATACCAAAATATGAGGAAAAAATTAAAATTTTGATTCTTGAACTCTCCACCAAGATCAATTATCAATGTAATTATTTTAAAATATTTTTAATTTTAACAATTTTTGAAAAATTTATAAAAATAGGGAAAACCTCAATTTTATGTTTTAGGAAATAATCCCAAGTAAATATGAAAAAAAATCAATAAAAAAAGGATCTTCCATCCAAACATACTACTATTGATAGTACAAACAAATAAATTCGGATAATTTCTATCAGCCTAGATTAATCAACATTATTAATATATTTTAAGGATGAATTTTGATACATGGCTTTTCCAAATGAATCAATAAATCAACCTTTATCAAATTTAAGACTAATAAAATTAGAATCATAGTATTTATTAGATAATTTGAATAAATTAAATACATTACAATGTCTAAGTCCCCCTATTCCAAATCCACGATTTTTTTGATTCAATAGTTAAAAAATATAATTTATGTTCACATAAAGAATTACGATCCTATGTATGAACATTTTTAGATCTGCGTTCTCCAAAATTTACCAATTTATCTTTAAAAATAGTTCAAATATTATTAAAAAAGTCACTAAAAAATCATCATCATAGATTTGAGAGATAATTATCATATTTTTTTCACCCCTTGAACATATATGACTGTTTTGATAAAAATTGATTTTGGATCTCTAACTATTTTTTCATTTTTATTATCACTGATGTTAACTATGACTAAATCTAATTTTCCAAAGTATAAAAATCATAAGAGTCTCCACTCATGTTCCTTAATTAGACACTATCCATATTACATAAATAATTTTGTTCATTTTTTACTTTTGACTATAAATATATTGAATAAAATATTATTTTTTTACCCTAATTATCTTGTCTCTTACTATGTCATCACATAAGGTGTTGGGTAACTAGACATGTCCAATTATGCCAACAAATTCAGTAAAATCTTCCAAAATATTTCTTAAAACACAATCTATTTTTATAGCCCTGAGTTGGGGATTTCTCAAATAGTAGTTAAGAGAATAATTAAATTTGATTCCAAATTAAAAATAGGCAACTGTAAATATTATTTTATTCCTAGAACTGGTAAAAAATAATATATATATAATTTATACAATTCTATATTACTCCATATTCTATATTTATCCTTTTTATAAAAATTTTCCCAAGAATCTGATTTAGATATTCTTATCCCTTAGATAATATACTTCTAAGACTACTAAATGGATCAACTTTATCCTATAACTCTTTGAGAAAGATTTCTTAGACATTGTAGTTTGAGGAAGATTTACTAAATTTTCATTTCAATTCTAAGTGATATTTTAGTAGGCCATCATTTCATTTACGACAAAATTGTGAATATTATTTAGTGATTTGCTTCTTTTTACTAACTGTTCATAAATTTATTAAAGAGTTTAGCAGTAGACATTTAATTTACTATTCACAAGTAAAATGAGAATCAAATGTATAAAAATAATATGATTATACCACTTCTTCATATTTATCTATCAAGTACATATTTGATTTTAGATTTTTTGGATGTTTTTTGAATCAGATTTATAAGTACTGCTAGAGTCCTTAGAAACACTCGATGTAGCCTTCATAGCTTCCATAACTTTACACTCATAAAAAATTATCATTTTATACTTCCTTTATTTGTTTTTCAATTTTATTTTCTCTTTATTTAGATATGGTAAATCTAGTCTGATATTTACCATAATTGTGTATTTGTTGGCACCAAAATTTGGGAATAACAACAACCAATGGAAAGCCTTAGGGGTGGCTTCACAAATCTTTTTCATGGAGCCCTCGCAACCCTGCGGCCGACGCAAAGCTACCCCTCCACGAAGCCAACATGGAGCAAGGAGGAGGGAGGAGCTGCGAACCCATTTGATGTTTGCGAACACACCGCAGAGTAAGGAGATAGGAGGCTCCACAAACTAGTTTGATGTTTGTGAAGCCGCCGCAGAGCAAGGAGGTGGGAGGCTCCACGAACCCATTTTAGGTTTGCGAACCCACCACGAAGCAAGGTTGTGGGACACTCTGCGAACCAGTTTGACGTTTATGAAGCCACCACGGAGCAAGGAGGAGGGAGGATTCACAGTTATGATAAAACACCATGTGTCTTACCACCCATAAATCTCCGCTTCACGGTGCCTCTTACCTATAAATATCGAGCTCCCTCAAGCCCAAAGGATGGATCCTATGACCTTTATCCTTCTTAGCTCTCAAATCATGAAGCAATTTCAGCCTTCCAAACCATGAACTCTTCACGGTACTTTATCCTCGCGAAGTGCCTTTCCCTTGGATTGAATTAATCCCCTATTAAAAGACGAATTCCCTTCTTGGAGCCCACGGGCCTCCGTGAAAGAATGAGATCCTCAAGGCGACTGGGGTCTTCGCGGAACAATTATGATTTGCGAAATACCCTCCATGATTATGTGACCCACAAGCTAAGGTGGGGTCATTGTGCTTTGAAAATCCCATTTCTTCGCAATTCTATGCTTCGCTGGGCACGCTGGATTCACAAATCAATGCTCTGCAAATTCCTTTCCACTTCGTATAGAACCTTTCATATGCTCTTATGCCATACGCCTAGGCTAGGCCACATCACTTCGCGAATCATACCCCATCGCGAAGCCCCTCCATAACATGGAGTATTAGAGCTTCACGAGGATTCTACCAATGAACCCCTTCGCTCCGCAACTCCTTTTCCCAAGTGACCCTCTTGGTTTGCACAAAGTAATTTTAGGATCCCTTGGATGATACTTATTATTGTGTTGCTTTTCCTCATGCTTCTTCGCATAGGCACGCTAATGGTTATTGCTTCTTTGCATAGGCATGATAACGTGGACCCCACATTGGATCACTCCATAATACCCCCTCACCATGGCATTGTGAATCCCTTCCCATCCCCAAGGGAGAGTGGGTATCAGTCATGTAAGTAATAGGGGTGTGTAGTAAACCCCCCTCATCAAAGATGCAGAATGTTAAACTGCCAAGCATAGTCATCCTCAACACATGACATTAAACTTTGACCCTGCCCCATGCATCATACATTGGGTGCCCCATATCAGACATTCTCTATGCCCACTGGACTCTATGGGAGTGATATCATCCTCACATGGAATGAGATCCTCTTTGCTGGAGCGATGTCTAACCATGGGGAAAGGGAAACCATCTTGGTGCAAGCCCATAGACTTTCATGCGGGAGGTAACATCTCTGCTCCTCCTATCTTTTTCCTGGTCAAAGACCGGAGAGGGGAGATGGGAATCAGATCCCTCCTTCCATCGGTGTCAAATCCCTATCCCTTTGGGATTTTCTACACCTAGGCCTCCATCCTAGAGTATGTCCCAATCTCCATCTTCCTTGGATACAGACCACACGTAAGCCCCTATTTCCATTTTGGGCCGCTAACCACATGAAATCCTCATTCAATTTTCCAAAGATGCACCTTTCGCGATGTGATCGTCATGTATTTACTGCCTCTTGTTTCTCACACAAGCTTGACTCATGTGGGCATAGAGTAAGAATCAACCATGACATCCTCTCTGGGCATTCTAGAGTGTAATTTCCAAATACCATCCTGAACTACATGGACTTTCATTCTTGCTAATGCAATGTACATAGGAAGCCTCCTAGAGGTTCATTCCCAAAAACCATTGGTCTCAACCATCTTCATGTCAGTTCACCAACATCTCCCAAACTAGGTGGACGTTGATCCTAGATAAGGAAAGTTATGTAGGAAGCCTCCCAGAGGTTCAATACCAACAACCATTGGTCCCAACCATCTTCACATCGGTTCACAAAAATCTCCCGAACTACGTGGACTTTGATCCTTACCAAGGTAAGGTGTGTAGGATGCCTCCTAAAGGTTGAATACCAACAACCATTGGTCCCAAATATCTTTATGTCGGTTCACCAATACCTCTCAAACTACATGGGCTTTGATCCTTACCATGTCAAGGTACATAGGAAGCCTCCCATAGGTTCAATCCCAACAACCATTGGTCCCGACCATCTTCACGCTAGTTCACCAAAGTCTCCTGAACTATGCAGACTTAGATTCTTTCCAAGGAAAGATACGTAGGAAGCCTCCCAGAGGTTCAATCCCCAAAAACATTGGTCGTGGCCATCTTCACGTCAGTTCACCAACACCTCCCGAACTACGTGGACTTTGATCTTTGCCAATGTATGGTACGTAGGAAGATTTCCGGAGGTTCAAACCCAACAACCAGTAATTCCACCCACTTCATGTTGGTTCACCTTCATCAAGCATGTTATTAAAATGCATGCCCCTTTTTTTCCCACACGCTGTTAAACGATACCCGCTCGAACTACATGGGATTTATCCCTGTATTCTAGGTAGGGTAAATAGGAATCCTCCATGAGGTTCAACCCCATCCAGTGGTAATCTATTGTGCCCCCATCCAATGGTAAGCCATTGTAAACCCCATTTAGTGGTAATATGTTGTGATACCCTACCCGAAGGTAAGCCGTTGTGAACCTCATGCAACGATAATCCATTGTGATCCCCATTCAACAGTAAGCTGTCGTCAACCCAAACCCAGCAGTATGACTTTGTCATCCCTTCTATTGGAACCCATATCTCTGGTTCGTCCCAGCGGCATGAGACCAAAATCGGGCTACTAAACACACGTAAGCCCCGATATACCATCGGTTCACTATCCTCTGTGCACATCCCGATCCTATACCCCATCAGAAACTAAGTGGAATTCGATTCCCTAGCACAAGGATACAAAGGAGGTCTCTTCAAGGCTCAAGCTCAACATCACCTTTTCTCTCGAGTTGACTCCATATAATCCTCCATCCACTTAAGTTATCTTTTCATTATCCATATTAATTATGAATCGGGCTGCCACATACTGGTGAGATGATGTTAATTCACCTCTTAGCATCAGTTTTCCCCCCAGGAGTTGCGCCCTTCTGATCTAATCTAGTTAGTGTTCCGATCAGTCTGATCCTTATCTGCTATATGTTAAACTCATGGCATACCCTGTGTTAGACATGGAAAGCTAAGGGAAACCATAGAGACATGCTTATGGAATAAAATTCACCTCATTTGACGTGGGATTCCTCAGGCCTCCGTGCCCTTGAGAATCCCTATAATAAGGAGTAGAAACCCAGATGCCCTAGTGTTCTAGTATTCAGACATGCCAATGATGTCCAATGTGACTACTCCCCTGACCGAAGGTGGATGATCTATCCAGAACCCTAGGAATGTCCCGACAGAAGCAGTGTAAATAACCTAAATCCATGAAGATATGGCATTTGGAAGTGTTTCACGAACAAAATCTTAATCTATTTGGGAGACACAGACTAGGTGATGATTTTTGAGGAGGAATCCAAGAAAAGGATAACTGATATCCCATCATCCCATTTCAATCAAGGAGAAAACATCCCTAAATAAGTGGTGAATGTCTCCCTCCTTTGGAAAGAGGGATTTTGGGGAAACAAAAAGAACATCCTCGTCCCCAAATAGATGGATGTGCATGCCTCGACTAATGCGTCAGAAACTAAAATGGTGAACCTGATGTGATGTTATTCTCCTCAATGTGGAGATTAGTAGCGCATGAGACATCAGTGGATTAGCATGTCACCAAATCTAGTTATCCAGCATCAGGTCCCGCTAAGAAAATAGTGGGACTAGCTTGAAACTAACCAGAAGTCGAGGAAGTCAAAACATTGGGCATATTGATCTGCGACATTGTCAATGCGGATCATACTCATCCGTCATGGAATATGGGATGTCACAGGGGCACTGGATGTATATTTCATTTTTGCAGTGCTAATGGTTTAATCTCCCATCCTTTTTGTACCCAAGCTACTGGAATAAGAAACTGATCACCTCCCATCCACTAACGGAGGGTCAAGGGAAATGTAAACGTGGAAAATATACATGGCTTCACAAATTCTACGACAATCTCCACAACCATAACTTCTAGGTGTCCATTACCCATTTACCCTTTTGAATTCATTTAATGAAGGGTGATAAACAACCTCGTATACCGATACAAGGAGGAGTGGATTATCCCGATCCGGGATATGTCCCTCCAAGATTTAGCGGCATATATGACTTTTCACTACTTTCTCACCTAAGGTCCACATAGGGAGACACTACTCCCCACCCCAACATAAAATTTTTTCGAGAGCGTATCCCCAGAATTCCTCGATGACTTCCTCCCCTATGCCGATGAGGCAGGGGATATCTGGGCCAGCTCGGCCGGGTTTCCATTTTAGGTCTCCCAGTAGGCCTCACCAGCACCACCACCTGATCCCACAAGTTGAGGAGCTAGTAATCCATGCACCTGCACCATTGGCCCCAGCTCGGCTGACTCGACACCAGCGCTGGGCACATGGTGAGAAGGATGCCCACCAAGAGGCATCAATGTCAACAACCACTATGGCTCACGCCACCGCTGATGTATATCATCAGCCCCCTATGTATGATGAGCATGGACACTTAAATATATGACACAGATCGAGGCCCCAACCACCCCAGGCGTAGGCTGGGTCAACTCTCTTGGTCGACGATTGTGACGCCCCAGGTTTTATGAACTGGTTTATGTAAGAAGTTTTATGCCTTTAATAATGTATCTTGTCTTGTTTATTTTGCTAATAAGGAATTATAAATGAAATAAAAAATAGAGAATAAGGTAAACTGACATTTATTAAAACATTACTTTACAACGAGACCCAACTAGTTAAGTGTACCATGCACAAGACCTAACACGGCCACTGCAAGACTACAAAGGACCACAACGCGGGAAATCAGATAGTCGTCATCTTCAGGGTCCATCAGCATGAAAAGTATAATCGCCAGGGCCACGGCACACATGCTCAACGCCAATGGTATGAGGAGAGCCATCCTTCTTGTTCAAGTGTTCTGTTTTAAAGGGTACCCCACATCCCTGTATTTATATTAGTTCTTTGAGTTTTGACCGTTATGTTTATATATATATATCCGTTGGGTTTTCAAAAAACGACCGTTGTGTTCCCACTAATAAAATTTACTTTAAAAGAGAACTAAGTTTTATTCCCTCATAACCTTATTCTTAAAAACATTCTTTCATAGAAGATTCTTCGTTTTTATTCTTAAAAGTAAATTTCCTCGTTTTACAAAATCCCGAAGAATACCTAGGTAGTTGGAAACTTGGTATTATTTTTATATGTTTAGAGTGAATTCGTAATAATTATACCTTTTTATCTATTAAATGATGAAAAATTTTGGGAAAACTTTTGGTCTTTAAAGGAATTTTATAAAACAAATAGTAGAGTGTTTTAAAAATACTAATGGTTTTAATAGTATTGCATAAGAGGTATATCTTTTAAAGATTTAGATCAAGAGTTAAAATATTTTATCTGAATGTGAAATTTGTTCTAACATTTTGAGTTAAAACAATTTGTTTTACTAAATTCCTACTTTTCACTACATTTGAGCTAAGTATATAATAAAACTTTTTTTATAAAAAAAAAATTTTCTTGAGTCCCGGCCAGCCAAGGGCATCCACAAGGGGCAAGCCCTCAGGCCAAGGCCGAGACCCCACATAGGGACCCGAGGTACCGCCATCGGGCACCCCGTGAGCGTGCGTGCGCGGTTCAGGAGCCAGCCAGGCTGGAGCTCGGGCAGGGCCGGCCACGCATAGGTTACCAAGGAGTCGCGAGCGGGCCTGTGTATAAGGCCGCGGCTCGTGCTGCGTGAGGGTGGGCCATGGCCCGCAGGGGTGGGGAGGGGCCTGTGTATAAGGCCCCGTGTGCGTGTGTGTGTTGTGCTATTGCACCGCACCCCGAGCGGCTTGTCATTTATACTGCGCCTCAAATTCTCCCTGTTTCTATGTGGGACGCACTCCGTGCAACCGGGACCGTCCGATCGACATCTGCATTGATCTCAGCCGCCCAACACGTTTTAACCGCACGACCTCCCCCACGCCTCCATGAGCCGTCCGATCTCTTCGAAGATTTAATCATGTCCCTCCATCCCTTTAAAATATTTAACCCGATTCCCACGCCCCCTTCCACCGCACGATCTCCTACTCTTTAATCACAGTTGTTCCTTCTTCTTCCGCATCGACCCCGTCGTCCTCTTCCTCGAGTTGGCCCTGACCAGTAGGCCTGCAACCAAGGACGCCTCGGCCTCCCTCCCCCACACTGCTCATTGACTTCCGAGTGCACCCCCCCTCCTAGGTCCCTGTTCTCCGGTCTTTCCGACGTCGATCTACACCTGGGTCGGGACACCAGCAAGGCACCGAGGCCATGTTAAAACCCCCCTGCTTCGTTGAAGCCCGAGGCAGCCACTTCCTCTTCCTCCTTCTTCTTTCCCTCGGACACCTAGCAGCGGCTCCGAGCGTCCTCCTCAAGCACAGTAAGGGTTTTTCTTACACCCTTGCCTTGTTTCAAAATAACCTACTTTTTATACTCTCGGTGTATACATATATATAGTTTATACATATATATATACTTAAATATAACTCTCTCGGGTTGCCTTGCCTTCCAAGATCTATGCCTTCATGTTCTTTTTTTTTCTGGGTTGTATATGCGAGGGTGCGTGTATACCTGGGTTCCAGTTTTCTTTTGAAACCCGTATATATTCTTCTCACAAATGTTATTATATGTTGTATATATGGTTTCATATATATGTGAACGGTGTATACACTTTATATAAGCATGTTTACAAATTCCCCAGGTTGTTTATTTTAACTATGCCCTTTTGGTTTAAGTGAAGATATGTTTGTAAAACCTTAATATTCTTACACATGGTTACATTTATAACAAAACTTATATGGATTTAGTTTCAACCATGTAATTGAATTATGATTGGAAACTTTGAGTTACATAAGGAATTTAATAAAATTTTCTTTGAATTGTGTAAAACCCATATATGCACTTCGGGTATATATATGTGCACGTGTGTATATGTTTATAAGATCATTTTATTTTATAAATAGAAGGACTTAAACTGTTCTTGGATGCTGGGATGATTTTATTTAGATATGAATTGTGTGATTGCTAAACCAACATGTTTTAAAATACACACAAATGGACATGTTTTATCAAAAAGTCTTATCTAACAATTCCCTGATGAGTTTTATGATAAAACTTGTATTTTGATCCAAGGGCCCGTTTACCACCGTAATTGATTTCATGTGTTTTTCTTAAGATTTTCCCTTTTCCAAAGATTTATAATGACAAAGATTCATCATTTAGTATAATTCTGTTTATATGCCTTAGTGAAAAGGATGTTTTATTAAACTATGTATGTCATTAATTTGTCCTTGCCCTTTTTTTAGTGATAACTGTCACATCATGTAAAGTGTGTAATGATTTATTAATTATGTTAGTTATTATTTACATAATGCATTTTTATGACATATCACTAAATGGACTAAGAAATTGGATTACCCAAAGTGGTATGGGACACCTTGGGTAAAATTAAAATGAATGAGTTGTTCAAGGTGGTGTGGGACATATTGAATTACGTACCATTTCAATAAAGCATGAACGATGTGGCGCACATGATAATAAAGGCAAATTTAAGGGTGTGCCCTGATAGCGCTCCAATGCATTGGGTAATAATGTAACCACTAGAGATTACAATTTTCACGATACCTTGGTAAATAACCTTGGTAATTTTCAAATGACACCTAGGGGATGGACCTTGGTGAAACGAAACGATTGTCAATATTAAAATGTTGATGCCACATAATTCAAGTCATGTAACAAGTTTTTCTAGGATAAAGTCAATTCATGACTGATGCCTTTAAGGTTTGTATAAAGTTCATAATTCCCTAGTTTTAAGCTTGAAGCATGCCTAGTGTTATCACTTAATAGAATAGTAACCGGCATATGAACATTTAGTTGTTTCCTTGTGCGCAACTCTGATTATGCATTACTTTTAACTGTTTAAATTTTATGCTCAAGTAAATCACATGTAGTACTTGTTTATAACAACCATTATCACTCCTTCAAGAATTGACGTATTCGTTTCATGTTTTTCTTGAAAACTTTGATTAAAGCATTGTTATGTTTGGTGTGTTAAAATCTTTCTTAGCTCAAATTCTTTTAATAGAATGTTTTCAAATGTTACAGTATTTTCAATTCCTTTTAAAACCCCCTTACTGAGTATTTCAATGCTCACCCTACGTTTTGATTTAAAATTTTCAGGTATCAGCTTTTAAAAGATGGATGGTTTCAGAAGTTTCCGGTTTCCTAGAACCCAAACCGTACACGATCCTCTATATGGGACATGATGTGTTGTTAACAAAGTGTATTTGTCTTAAAGATAACACATCATGTTCAGAAGGCACCAACTCCTATGGTTATCTGGGGTCGGGGTCTCTATAGTTGGTATCAGAGGTTCGGTTTGGATAACTCTGGAAAGACAGAAACTGAAACAAAAATATATATATGTATATGTATTTCAATTTTATTAAAAACTTGGTTTTCTTAATTTTCAGATGGAAAATGAAGGCACAAATCTCTTTCTCTCCCCACAGAGGCCCTAGAGACCATTGTGTCTTTAGCAAGCCGTGAGGACTTTCTAAACTATGCCCATATCCGTATGACATGAAAATACATTTACGATGTATCCAACTCACCTCGAGTGCTTAGTCTGCACCAAGGGTTGGGATTGGATTACATCCTTATGATAATAACCCAATTTCCCTCATATGTACGTTGAGGAAGGTACTACGAGGGACTTTTCCGGATTTTCACGGCGGGTGAGAACTTTGGAACTATGCTTGATAATCCCTTTCAAGAAGCTGCTGCTGACGGAGACCTCCGAGCGGGCTACTTTTGTCAGATTTTAAACTATGGATTCTGGGGTCAGTTGTTGGACTTCGGAAGGTTAGAAGACGAGTCCACCCGTTTGTCTTACAGACGACAAGTGTATGAAGATGTCTCTCAACTTCACGCCCCCATGCTAGACTCATAAGACGTCATAGGTGTCCTCATGAGTTTTTCCCTGAATGCTCGGCCTGTGTTTGGTTCGAGGAGTTAGGGAGTTTTGCTTCTCTGTGTGGAGTTCGTTTAGTCAATGAGTAAGGGAAACTCAAGCACTAATAATAATGAACGTATGTTTATTGAAATGTTAACTTTCTCCTTTCCTTGTCCTTACCTTGTTTTTGCCCTTGTATTATTTTCAAGTAATGGAACTCCTGTCTTAAAAATTTCAGATGGAAGGACAAACCCACCTGTTATCTCTTCCCACCGAGATTTTGGAAATCATTGCGATCAAAACGTGTGAGGACGAGTATGACCCCTTCTCAAATTTGCGAAGAACGTTCAAGCAATGGTTTGAGATAAAAAACGGTTCGGAGATTCTCCGCACCTGCCAGGGGAATGCCTCCATCTATTACCGCTTTGGCTCTGCTCAGCTAGCCGGACGTGAACGACGAGGAAGTTACCACGAAGGGCTCTTTCTTTGTTTCACCCTGGGCCGAAACTTCACGGCCAGAGTGAAATTCCAGGAGGCTGCGTTAGAGGGAAATCTTTATGCAGCTTATATGCTCCAACTTCTCAGCTTTAGCCTGTTTGACCACATCTATGGCTTCGATATCCTCGACCGAGACATAATTCGGAAAGTTCTTCGAACGTTGGTCTGCAAAGACATTTCAGAACTTTGTACGGTTCGAGCTTCCCTTTGGAGGCCTGAAAGCCCGGAACATAAGTGCTACCCCTCCTGTCTTAGGTGTGTGTGGATTAGGGAGCTGGAAGAAGTGAGATTCGCTATGGGGATCCCTCTAAATACACCTGTTGACCATTTTCGTTGGTGGAGGTGGTAGGAACGATTCTGAACCTTGTAGTGTCGTGAAATAAATTGCGAGGACGCAATTTTCTAAAGGGGGGATAATGTGACGCCCCAGGTTTTATGAACTGGTTTATGTAAGAAGTGTTATGCCATTAATAATGTATCTTGTCTTGTTTATTTTGCTAATAAGGAATTAGAAATGAAATAAAACATAGAGAATAAGGTAAACTGACATTTATTAAAACATTACTTTACAACGAGACCCAACTAGTTAAGTGTACCATGCACAAGACCTAACACGGCCACCACAAGACTACAAAGGACCACAACACGGGCAATCAGATAGTCGTCATCTTCAGGGTCCATCAGCTTGAAAAGTATAATCGCCAGGGCCAAGGCACACATGCTCAACGCCAATGGTATGAGGAGAGCCATCCTTCTTGTTCAAGTGTTCTGTTTTAAAGGGTACCCCACATCCCTGTATTTATATTAGTTCATTGAGTTTTGACCGTTATGTTTATATATATATATCTGTTGGGTTTTCAAAAAACGACCGTTGTGTTCCCACTAATAAAATTTACTTTAAAAGAGAACTAAGTTTTATTCCCTCATAACCTTATTCTTAAAAACATTCCTTCATAGAAGATTCTTCGTTTTTATTCTTAAAAGTAAATTTCCTCGTTTTACAAAATCCCAAAGAATACCTAGGTAGTTTGAAACTTGGTATTATTTTTATATGTTTAGAGTGAATTCGTAATAATTATACCTTTTTATCTCTTAAATGATGAAAAATTTTGGGAAAACTTTTGGTCTTTAAAGGAATTTTATAAAACAAATAGTAGAGTGTTTTAAAAATACTAATGGTTTTAATAGTATTGCACAAGAGGTATATCTTTTAAAGATTTAGATCAAGAGTTAAAATATTTTATCTGAATGTGAAATTTATTCTAACATTTTGAGTTAAAACAATTTGTTTTACTAAATTCCTACTTTTCACTACATTTTATCTAAGTATATAATAAAACTTTTTTTTATAAAAAAAAAATTGCTTGAGTCCCGGCCAGCCAAGGGCATCCACAAGGGGCAAGCCCTCAGGCCAAGGCCGAGACCCCACATAGGGACCTGAGGTACTGCCATCGGGCACCCCGTGAGCGTGCGTGCGCGGTTCAGGAGCCAGCCAGGCTGGAGCTCGGGCAGGGCCGACCGCGCATAGGTTACCAAGGAGTCGCGAGCGGGCCCGTGTATAAGGCCACGGCTCGCGCTGCGTGAGGGTGGGCCATGGCCCGCAGGGATTTGGAGGGGCCCGTGTATAAGGCCCCGTGTGCGTGTGTGTGTTGTGCTATTGCACCGCTCCCCGAGCGGCTTGTCATTTATACTGCGCCTCAAATTCTCCCCGTTTCGATGTGGGACGCACTCCGCGCAACCGGGACCGTCCGATCGGCATCTTCGTTGATCTCAGCCGCCCAACACTTTTTAACCGCGCGACCTCCCCCACGCCTCCATGAGCCGTCCGATCTCTTCGAAGATTTAATCGTGGCCCTCCATCCCTTTAAAATATTTAACCCGTTTCCCGCGCCCCCTTCCACCGCACGATCTCCTACTCTTTAATCACAGCTGTTCCTTCTTCTTCCGCATCGACCCCGTCGTCCTCTTCCTCGGGTCGGCCCCGACCAGTAGGCCTGCAACCAAGGACGCCTCGGCCTCCCTCCCCCACGCTGCTCCTTGACTTCCGAGTGCACCCCCCCTCCTAGGTCCCTGTTCTCCGGTCTTTCCCATGTCGATCTACACCTAGGTCGGGACACCAGCAAGGCACCGAGGCCATGTTAAAACCCCCCTGCTTCGTTGAAACCCGAGGCAGCCCCTTCCTCTTCCTCCTTCTTCTTTCCCTCGGACACCCAGCAGCGGCTCCGAGCGTCCTCCTCAAGCACAGTAAGGGTTTTTCTTGCACCCTTGCCTTGTTTTGAAATAACCTACTTTTTATACTCTCGGTGTATACATATATATAGTTTATACATATATATATACTTAAATATAACTCTCTCGGGTTGCCTTGCCTTCCAAGATCTCTGCCTTCGTGTTCTTTTTTTTTCTGGGTTGTACATGCGAGGGTGCGTGTTTACCTGGGTTCTAGTTTTCTTTCGAAACCCGTATATATGCTGCTCACAAATGTTATTATATGTTGTATATATGGTTTCATATATATGTGAACGGTGTATACACTTTATATAAGCATGTTTACAAATTCCCCAGGTTGTTTATTTTAACTATTCCCTTTTGGTTTAAGTGAAGATATGTTTGTAAAACCTTAATCTTCTTACACATGGTTACATTTATAACAAAACTTATATGGATTTAGTTTCAACCATGTAATTGAATTATGATTGGAAACTTTGAGTTATATGTGCACGTGTGTATATGTTTATAAGATCATTTTCTTTTATAAATAGAAGGACTTAAACTGTTCTTGGATGCTGGGATGATTTTATTTAGATATGAATTGTGTGATTGCTAAACCAACATGTTTTAAAATACACACAAATGGACATGTTTTATAAAAAAGTCTTATCTAACAATTCCCTGATGAGTTTTATGATAAAACTTGTATTTTGATCCAAGGGCCCGTTTACGACCATAATTGAGTTCATGTGTTTTTCTTAAGATTTTCCCTTTTCCAAAGATTTATAATGACAAAGATTCATCATTTAGTATAATTCTGTTTATATGCCTTAGTGAAAAGGATGTTTTATTAAACTATGTATGTCATTAATTTGTCCTTGCCCTTTTTTTTAGTGAGAACTGTCACATCATGTAAAGTGTGTAATGATTTATTAATTATGTTAGTTATTATTTACATAATGAATTTTTATGACATATCACTAAATGGACTAAGAAATTGGATTACCCAAAGTGGTATGGGACACCTTGGGTAAAATTAAAATGAATGAGTTGTTCAAGGTGGTGTGGGACATCTTGAATTACGTACCATTTCAATAAAGCATGAATGATGTGGCTCACATGATAATAAACGCAAATTTAAGGGTGCGCCCTGATAGCGCTCCAATGCATTGGGTAATGATGTAACCACTAGAGATTACAATTTTCACGATACCTTGGTAAATAACCTTGGTAATTTTCAAATGACACCTAGGGGATGGACCTTGGTGAAACGAAACGATTGTCAATATTAAAATGTTGATGCCACATAATTCAAGTCATGTAACAAGTTTTTCCAGGATAAAGTTCATTCATGACTGATTCCTTTAATGTTTGTATAAAGTTCATAATTCCCTAGTTTTAAGATTGAAGCATGCCTAGTGTTATCACTTAATAGAATAGTAACCAGCATATGAACATTTAGTTGTTTCCTTGTGCGCAACTCTGATTATGCATTACTTTTAACTGTTTAAATTTTATGCTCAAGTAAATCACATGTAGTACTTGTTTATAACAACCATTATCACTCCTTCAAGAATTGACGTATTCGTTTCATGTTTTTCTTGAAAACTTTGATTAAAGCATTGTTATGTTTGGTGTGTTAAAATATTTCTTAGCTCAAATTATTTTAAAAGAATGTTTTCAAATGTTACAGTATTTTCAATTCCTTTTAAAACCCCCTTACTGAGTATTTCAATGCTCACCCTACGTTTTGATTTAAAATTTTCAGGTATCAGCTTTTAAAAGATGGATGGTTTCAGAAGTTTCCGGTTTCCCAGAACCCGAACCGTACAGGATCCTCTGTATGGGACATGATGTGTTGTTAACAAAGTGTATTTATCTTAAAGATAACACATCATGTTCAGAAGGCACCGACTCCTATGGTTATCTGGGGTCGGGGTCTCTACAACGATGTAGAGAGTACCCGCCGCGGGCTGACGTGCAACAACAAAACCCAGTACAGAGGTCATCCCCATACGGAAAACATGGAGAACTTGGGTCCTCCCCAATTCCCTTCTCGACATGGAGGTCCACCCCGTACTACCTTCAATATGAATGAGGGTCCTCCCCATGATAGTGACACTCAGTACGAAAGTCTCTCCTACGTTCATTACATTTGGTATGTGGTCATTCCTTATGTCGTAGACTGCCAGTGTGGGTACGTTGTACATCCGGTCAATCTCCAATGTGGGGGGCCTCCCGATGTCCTTACAGTAGCTGGAAAAGATCCTCCTCAATTCAGAAATTAGAGAAATGAAGGCCAAATTTGCTTCACCATCACCCCACAAGGAGGTCCGAGCTGTGTTAAGAATGACCAGTATAAGGAACCTCGCCACGATGATGCTACTAGGGGAAACAAGCAAAGAGGTCCTACCCGTGCTCTTATCAGCTCCAGTGGAGGTCTTACCTGCTCCATAATTTCTCACGAAAATTCCCTCTACACATTAGTTAGTGGGAACGTTGGTCCTCCTTGTGTTCCCTTTTATATCTGTCCAGGTATTCCATGCACCCCATCTCACTCAGGCAGAAACCATCCCCAACCTAACACTAGTACGGTTGGAGGTCCTCATGCTGAAAATCTACCCTGTTCCAAATAACCATCTCAGGGAAGGAGGGAGGGTCATCACCACCGTAAGAAGAATATAAACAAGATACAGACTGAGATTAAACCAGCATGATTCTCAGATTCTGAGGCAGAATCAGTGATGGAACCTCTCCTAGATCCTTCATGTCAAGGACCGGGGTAGGAACAAGGTGAATCAACCTCATACTTCTAGAGTGTGAGGTCCATCCGATTATCGCCTCCCTCCTCAAGTATATCTAGGAGGAAAAAAATGTGGAATCTCTACAGGTTTAAACCATGAAATAACCACCATATTCACCAGAAGCACTCTCAACCTTGACAAGAGATCACAGAGAGATCTTCTGGGGACCAATGGTGGATGATCAATATCGTGGTCCATTGCTAGTAGACGTATTACCTACACCATAAACTGAAATCACAAGCCCGTCTTACCACGATGTGGTGGATAAGTCACTACACTCTTCAGAGGATAGACTGAGATGTGGTGGTTTGTAAGATCTCTCGCTGTATTCTCCCTAGGCCAGCCTACCATATCAGTGGTTGGCTTCTGTACTGCTACCGTTTTTCTAGCCGCCTCTGGTTGACGAGTGGGGAAATAAAGGGGCAGAACCCAAATCTGGGCCAAAGAGCTTGAGGGATATTCTTGCAGTGGACCATTTCTCAGAGATGTTTCGGCCAGTTGTAGCACCGAATTTCAGTGCATCAGAATCTCTCACCCATGAAGAGGACATGTGTTTCCGCCATACCCTCAGGGCAACTCATTTTTATCTTCTTCATCAAAGAGTGGCCCACCCCATGAGTCAATCATACTTTGAAGATGTCATCCAACAATTTAGTTTTGTTGATTTGGCCGCACTCTCTATGTCCTAGCACCTTGAGTCACTAGGCCACCATAGGACCCTCCAACAATGATGCGTCTATAGAATTAATGTGATCCACATGATAATCAAGGAGGATTCTTCCCACATGAAAATCCATGGTTGGGGGTAGTACGCAGCCCTCCATTTCTGTTCCATCATGTGCCAACCTTATTTTTCAGGTGACATAGAGGAATTGCCTTTAGGAAGGGTCACAATTTACATGGCCGACCTATTGGGATGTGAGAACGAGCTAGAGCTTCTCATAGAGGACCTACTACCCGAGGGAGTTTCACATCTCTTGGATCTATTAGGAAGGATTACTCGTCAACAAAGGAATATATTGTGTCTTCCAATGCCTATGGAGGAATTGGTTTTTAGCTGAAATCTCAACAAGGGTAAGGAGAACCTTGGAGCTGTCAAACCCTCTGACCTATTTGGTTTAGTACAGAAGGTGGAAGAAGATCCCGAAAAATCCATGTTGGATACAAAACATGCCTAACACAAGAAGATGGTTGATGACCTCTTTGATGAACATGCTACAGAGTGACGACTAGACTACAATGATCCTCAGCCAGGGAAACAGGGGTAGAAACAAATTCCCCTCAACAAACTACCTCAAGGTGACTCTGACCACCCTGCCAACATAGACAAGATTGAGGTTAGAACTTATTGTTAGAGGGTGTGGTATGAGTCACCAAATCCACCTGAGCGGTGAGAAAATCTTAGGGACCCAGCTTCGGTTCCCCCAGCTGCTCTGCAGGTAATTCCACCACCCGCTACATGAGTCACTAGGACAACTTATCGTATGGAAAAACCTACCAACACGATGGTGGTCAGGGATCCCCATCAAGACAGGAACCCACACATAGATGATCTAATGGTGACACTAATCTCCTCCCTCGAAGCATTAAAGACTCAAAAGGTGTCAATCTTGCCTGATGGCATGCCTTATCCGGCATGGGTGGATGATTTTCCATCACCCCCAGGTTTCAGAAATCCCACTTTTCCCCTTCAATGGGACAAGGGACCCACCACAGTACTTGGCCCACTTTATCTCAAGGTGTGGGCCCATTTTGGGAACTACAGCATAGAACGAGGCCGCCAACATCCATTGTTCTATGAATACATTGGAGGGACCAACGTTCTTCTGTTAAAACTAGCTCCCCAACAGATCCGTAGCTAGTTAGGAAGACCTCCATAGGCAATTTCTCTACCAGTTCAGTTCCACCACTAGGAAAATGAGTATCGCGGACCTCCTTGAGTGAAAGAAGAGGCCTTATGAGTGCGTTTTAGACTTTGTCACCTGGTGGAAAGAGCTCACATACACTCTTAACATGACATTTACTCGGAAGAAATTGCTGACAATGTTCATAGGGAATTTCAAGGCAGAGCTGGTCCGCTATTTGATCACCCAGAACTACCCTATGGGTATCCAAGACTTTATTGATAAGGCCCAGTGCCTAACGGAAGCCTTACAACAAGCTAAAAAGGAACGTCCATTGTCTCATGCAATCCCCACAAGAGAGGAAACCATGGATGAGCCCGCAATAGTGGATAAAATAGAGGCCCCTAGGAAACTTGAGTTGATACTAGTGGATCCACCTCCACAGCCTCACTGACTCCCTCCACCTCAGGCACAGCCTCTGGCGCAGCAGTGCCCACCTCAGAATCGGCAGGTTCCCCCACGCAATGCACCGCCACCACCTAGGAGATATTACCAGGCTCCACCTCCTTGACAGGCTCCTCCATCCCCTTATCATGGTCAGACACGAAGAGCCCCTACTCAGATATGAGGAATCATACCTACTCATTAAATGAGGATCAGGTCCCTTGTTACTTCCAATGTGCCTTGGAGTAGGGGATTGTACGTTTTCTTGAATGTATGAGGCGATAAGAGGCAAACCTCATTGATCTCCCTAATTACTTCCCCTGTCACTAAATCTTGGGGAACACCCTCAAATCGTTCTATGTGTTTAAAGACATGTTTTAATACTAGGTAAATAAAAACGTAGTCCGTTTAGGACCTGCTCCAGTAAGGGTGGCATGTGTCTTCGTGAAGCCAGACAACAACAATAATAGTGAATGCAAGTGGCATCATGTTTCTAACCACGATTCCCAAAATTGTGAAGACTAGATGGATCATAAAATGGTCACTCGTGCCCATGATTTTATTCATGCACACCTTAATTGACCAGAGCCTATAGAAACTGATGTGTCAACTTCTACTACTTCTGCATTTTTGTCTCAGTTGTTCCCTTCTCAGAAGAGCAAACACCGATGGTGCAATGGAAAACAAATTCCCCCACCAATGTCATCGTCATCCTGTACTCTAGGAGAATTCATGGACCTAGAGATGGTGATTAATCCCAGAATCCATCCATTAGTGGATGACTATTATAGTGATGGTCAAGGGTATGACTCGGTTAATACCATAGAGTTGGTAAAACTCTAAACTATTCCTGACAATGAGGAGCGACAGGAAGATGCTCCCAACATCCCCAACACTTGTTAGTATCGACTGAGCTGCAGAAATATGGGTCATCAGAGATCCTCGGTTAGTATTTCCAGCCAGGATGTGCATGCTACCAAAATTAGGCAATATGCATAGCACAGAGCTCATCATGCGCAACATTATCATCTAGTGTCACGAGGTCCACCTTCACTGTTGTTCATGTTGTTGGATCAGGAAGATCCACCTCAACTGTGTCGTGATCAGAAATTAATTGCTATGGACCAGTCTCAGTCATCTGGCCCTCATCCAGTAGTCACTCCATAGGCTTCAACAAGTGAGAAGTGGGATATTCCCAACACCAATCAGCCGCCGGTCCTGCCAGCAGGGCCCACCATTCCTCCTGTCGTAGAGTGACCTTTTTTAAGAAGAATTTCATTCCCAGAACAGATGTATGATGTCCTCAACAATCTTTCTATCATTCCAGCAATTCTGTCTATCCTTGGGGCCCTTCTTTGTCATCAGATATGCATGAGGCCCTCGCTGAGACTTTACAAATCCACCTCTAATTTGAGACCTAGGTAATAGCCACAAAAGCCTTTCGTGCTGAGGCGGTCAAGCATGATAAATTCCAATCCATCACCTCATTCTCTGTAGAAGATTAAGGCTCTACCATAGAGGGGCACATTCACCCACTTTACATCACCGACCAGTTTGATGGCATAGAGATTCGTCACTGTCTGGTCGACACAGGCTATGGGATCAACCTACTCCTAACTCAGAAACTGCAAAAACTAGAGTTTTCTGAGGATGATATGAGTACCTCTAACATAATAATACATGGTTATGTTAGGATGGACCAGACAATGGTCGGTAAGATCTTCTCGGAGACCCAGTTCGGTGGCCTAGTTTGCGGGTACCGATTTTATGGTTGTCTCACAGGACACCGCCTACAATGCGTTGATGGGAAGGACATGGATTCACGTACTTGTGGCAGTTCCTCAATCATATAACCAGTTCCTCAAGTACTCCCTTAATGATTGATTGGGTGTGCTTCAAGGTGAGGCATCTCCCTTTACCTCTTGTGAAGCCCACTATCTAGATGCCGACTATTACAAGTGCAAAGACAAGTAGATTCAGGCTAAAGAGTTTGACCATACCACAACTGCGACTGAACCATGGACAGATCTAGATGATTCCTACATCTTTCCAATCCACTAATTGGAGGCTACAACACCAGACATGGGACAATTCTTCATTGTTTCCAAACAAGGACAAAAAACATTTCTATGTCTAAGAAACACCGGAAGATCACCTCATACTCCTAAAAAAAGGCTCTGGTGATCCTGAAGCCTCATACTCCCATATGGTATTACGATATCTACCCCATGTTAACGAAAATATGTCACACTTTCTTATTTCACTAGGCTGGAATTAACCGACTCAATTCAACACACCACTATTGATTCAATATCATCAAGCGTGGCCCCTTATGCTGAAGACCAGATTGGATCAGATCAACCGCCTTTATTCCTATGGTTTCTGTAGCACATGAGTCCTCTAGTGAATGGTCTACCACCACTCAGGCTGAAACCAGTCTCTTTTTAGGATCTGTTGACTCAAAATAACATCCTTCTGCTGAGGATACATACTCTATAAGTGATGGAAAATATTTATAGGATGCTCCCCCTGCCATTAAAGAGGGTGTTTCTACCACAGTTTATGAATTAGAGTAGGTGAACCTCAGTAGTGAGGTGGACCCAAAACCAACTTTGATCAGTGCCTCCATGACCCTCGAGGAGCCACAACAATACATAAACATCATTAACAACACTGTGATGTATTCTCCTGGAGTTATGATGAGATTATAGGACTTTATCCTTAGGTAGCCTTCCACCTCCTCGGTCTCTCAGTAAATCATCGCGGGTTGAAGCAACCTCTCAGAAAGATGCACCCTTCTCATGGTGCCATGATTCAATAAGATGTTGATAAGCTGATCAGATCCAATTTTTAAGGAGTTCCATTACGCCAAATGTCTAGCCAAAATTGTGCTAGTCAGGATGAAGAACAAACAGATCACATTATGCATCGACTTTCGGGATCTCAACCATTAGTGTCTGAAAGATGATTTACCATTCCTGTGAAAAAATTGTTGATCGACACTACAACTGGGTTCCAAGACCTCCCCTTCATGATTGTGTACTACATGTATAACCAGATCCAAATGGCCCCTGAGGATGAGGAGTCTATGACCTTCAGGGCACCACAATGTACTTTTTGTTACCAAGTCATGCCCTTCCGTCTAAAGAATTTAGGCGCCACCTATCAGCGATCTATGCATCGCATATTTAAACTAATCCTCAGAACATTGGTGGAATGTTACATGGATGATATGGTGGTAAAATATCTCCAGTGTCAGTACCATCTCAAAGACCTTGAGTAAGTGTTCGACATCCTCTGTTCTCGCCATCTGAAAATGAATCCATTGAAGTGCACCTTTGGGGTCACATCTGGAAATTTTATCGGCTTTTTTTCAGATATAGGGGCATCAGATCGACCCAGATAAGATCAAGTCCATTAGCCAGATGTCACCCCCAAGAAACGTCCATGATCTTTGATATTTCTAAGGAGACTTGGCCTATATATGCTGATTCATCATGAATATGACTGGAAAGTGTAAGCCCTTTTCTTGGCTCATTAAGAAAGGCATTGTCTACGAGTGGGATGTGAAATGTTAGACTGCATTTGAGGAAATCAAGAAGTACCTACTCCAGCCTCCAGCCTTAATGCCACCCATCTTTGGGAACTACTGGTCCCTTACATAATTGCCCTAGAATGGTCTCTCAGTGCCTTTGTCTCCCAAAAGAACAATGAGGGGATAAAGAACAGTCTCTACTATCTCAGCCACATGCTCCTTGATAGGGATACCTAATACTCCTCTATCGAGAAGAGTTTTCTTCTGATGGTATTCAAATTACTGAAATTGTGGAATTACCTCCATCATCATGAGGTACAACTGGTGTGCTGGGTTGATCCTATGAAGTAAATCCTAAACCGCCCCATGTTGACAGGATTTCTAGCTCATTGGGTGGTAATACTTCAGTAGTTCGACATCAGTTTTGTCCCTTAGAAGGCTATTAAGGGGTAAGCATTGGTAGAATTCCTTGATTCTCATCCAACTCATGCGTATCAGTACATGGATCTCGATTTACCCAATGAAGTGATTCTCTTGGTGAACTAAGCCATTCCGTGATGGAAAATGAACTTTGATGGTGCTTCCCAGAGCCCCACCAGCCAAAGGCTCAATGACCCCAGACTCAACAGAGTATGCCTCAGTATCATCATTATTAACCCACCACAATCCATTCTGCTGTATTCATTCCTATTTTCAGAAGGCTGCATCAATAATGAGGCAGAGTATCTGGCTTTCATTACTAGCCTCGAACTGGCCCTCAAGATTGAAATTCCCCATTTGCATGTGAAAGGGGACTCCGAACTAGTCATCAAGAAGATCAACAATGACTATGTTGTCATAAAGACAAAGCTCGTACCATTTTTGTAACACACTCTCCATCTAATGGCCCAGTTCCCATTTGGCTAGAAGTTACTCATGTCCCTTGATCTTAGAACGGTCAGGCTGATTCCCTAGCCAGCCTAGACACATAACTTGCATAGCCCGAACAGGATGCTCTGATTATCCATGTGTCACACCAGAGAGTCATTACTCTCATCACTCCATATGACAATGATAGAACACATGTAGGCCATCTTACTATCGATGCCTCCACGTCCGGAACCCCAGGATCCCCCGAATGCTATGATTGAAATGACTTATGACTGGAGAACCTGCTTTGTTGAGTACCTCCATAATGGAAGTCTCCTGGAAAATTGGGCCGAACACGAGAGAATTCGACATAGTGTGTTAATGTTTACCCTCTAGAATGGTCCAAGTCGTCAGTAGATCCTCCACAAGAACAGGTTTGATGGGAACCTCCCCTGCTGCATTCAAGGATTCGAGATTTCCCATGTCATGCAGAAGGTTCATGTCGGTTACTGCGGGGATCATCAGATAGGGCTGAAACTATCTCACCAGATCCAAAGAATTGGGTATTTTTGTCCCTCCATGATCCATGACTACATCAAGTTCTCCAAAAGGTGCCATGAATTCCAAATTAATGCCAACTTTATGCATCGACCACCAGAGCCTCTCCACACTACCATGTACTCTTGTCTATTTGCGGTATGGGGACTTTATGTCATGGGACCATATCCACCGACGACGGCTCGTCAGTGCCAATTCTTCCTGACTGCTATGGATTTCTTATCCAAGTGGGCAGAGAAAATTCTACTCTTTGAGGTCAAGGCATGTTCCATCATTTACTTTGAAATCTCCAACATCATCTATCAATTTAGAGTCCCTCATGCCATACTCACCAATAATGCCATGAACTTTTCGGGCAGTTGAGTTGATGAAACTGTATGCTAAGTACAACATCTGTTCTAACCATACCTCCCATTATCATGTGAAAGGAAATGGAAAGATAAAGGTGTTAAATAAAACCATCTCTATCATTCTACAGAAAATGGTTGGTCAGAACAAGAAGAGTTGGCCAGACATGTTTCCCAATGCCCTCTGGGATTATCGGATGATGAATCGTAATTCCACACTGGTGTCCCCATATTCCCCGGTGTATAGAATGAAATTCATCTTGGACATTAAGATTTAGTTTCCCTTATTGCGCATAGTGTTCTATGATCATTAAGCTCTAGATAAAGTATCTGAAATCCATCTGGCTGAGTAGGAAGTGCCCGATGAGAATAGGCTTTGTGCCTTGCACGATCTGGAAAAGCATCAGAACAAGATAGATATAACATTCAACAAGAAATTTCTCCTCTGCTCTTTCTTTCAAGGAGACTTGGTGTTGGCCCAGAGAACATCAATGATAATTTGTGGGAAACCACCCATGTTGGATCCCAAATGGGAAGGACCTTACATTGTTCACAATGTTTACTCCAATGGTTTACACTCCCAGGTTTCCATGGATGGTGAGGGTATAACTCCTCCCACTAATTCCATGTTCCTCAAGCAATAATTTCCCTGAGTCACCTGGTCCTGCATGACCTTAAACTGTATGGTCCCGCATGACTCCAAACCCGATTAGGATCCTAAATTTCCTTAAACTACTGGTCTTACATGACATTAAATTGTAAAATTTACCACATGAAACAAAACTGTACATCGTCCTGTAAGATATTAATCTGTGTATTATCCGGAAAGACGTTAAACAGTATGTCACCCAACATGACGTTAAAATGTATATCGTCCCACATTAGGTTAAATTGCGGGTCATCCTAACAGATGTTAAACTATGTGTCATCCTTCAAGGTGTTAAACTATAAGAACTATGTATGGATTTATTCCCATCCTCATGGGATAAGTAGGAACGCTCAGACACTTTGTCTTGAGTCCAGCCCCATGTTTTCTCTTTGACTATCCCTTCTAGGTGTATTTCTCTTAGAGGATATAACATGCTATTGTGTATGCAGGATTATGATGATTGCACCATGTTCCCTCCATCATTCTTCTCTCCTCCCATGTCTGAACTGTAGGACGCTAAACTGTATGGCCTTCAGAACAATGTATGGCTTGATTCTCATCCTTATGGGATACATAGGAATTCCCAAAAATTTTGTTCATAGGACCAGCCCCAAACTTCGGGATCTCCCATTGGGTCAAAACACATGGTGTGGTGCAGGCTTTTTCCCTCATTCATGTCGAGCTCATCATGACCATACCGTGTATCCCTGCTCTCTGAAGATCCCCACCTCTTATACTGCCCAACTTGAATTTAAGTTGCACGAGCACATGTATGCACCCCACACTCCATCATTTGTGTTTTCAATATATTTTACATCTAAAAGGGACCTCAGATGATATGGATACTTAACCTAAGGGATCTCATATCATTTTGTTCCAATGCCCTCAAGGACCTTGAATGAAAAATTAATACATGTCCAATGTTGTGAATATGGTCAGAAATCAACACTCATTTTTTGTTCCCATTTCAGGTCACACGATATAGATGCTGCATTTTGAACCTAGCAAACAACTATACTTTGTCTTTTTCACCACCCCCATATGTCCCAAACATGGAGTGTAGTGGTTTATTCTGCCCCACTGTCTCTTCAATCTTTGGTCTGCCTTGGGTAGGAGTGTGGCTCTAGGTGTCAGACCCTTATATGATGGGGATAGCCTAGTCCCACTCCTTGTTTCCTACACTGAGAATTGGCCACATGGTCTTAGGAGATAGGGTAAGGAAATTACCTCATGATAGGTCATATGGTGACAGTTGGTCGAGACACTCAGCCTCAGGTCCCTTGACCCCTTCGGCACCTTTGCCCAAGTTCTCATTTATGATTGTGTGGTGTGGTATTGAATCACCCCTCAATCACATCGTGATATTTTTACATGCCACACATAACCCCTTGGTACATCCCTCTTTCATTTATCATTCTTTATGTGAGCACAGGACCCCCATGCTTTGTGAGCACATCATTTGGGATTCCATCACCTTCTAGATCCAGAAAGACCCCCTGAATGTCATGGATGCTCAGCCCAAGGGATCTCATACCATTACATGCCAATGTCCATGATTATTTTTAACAAAAAATTGATACAAGTACCGTGTTGTGAATATGGTCAATGGTCGAGGCTCAATTTATTTCCCCGACCTCTGGTCACACAAATAAGGATATTGTGTTGTGAACATGGTCAACTGTTATCCTTTATCATTTTTTCTAATTAGGGGTTTTCCACAGGCATAATTATTCTCCCTATTTACTCAGATATCCCATGAATATGAAATTAAACTAGGCGTCTATGGTCCTAGACCTATGAACTTAAACTAAGATCACCACTTTCTTCACTCCATGACATTAAACTACATGACCTTCAGAACTACGTGTGGATTGATTCCCATCCTTATGGGATATGTAGGACTGACCAAACATCGAAGTCTTTGGGTCCAGCCCCGTCTCTTAGAAACCTACCTTTCATCATGGACCATTTTCATACATTCTTCCAGGAGAGGGGTATATGGTGTGCTATGGGCTTATGTCCTCATCAATGTCCGGTTTGTAACAACCATGCCGCATACCTATCTCTATTGAGCAGCCTTTCACCCCTTTCCCTACAATAATATTTCTGAGTTGGCTACTCTTATGTTTGTTCCCTCAACCCTCTTCAGTGATTCACCAATGTTCCCAAGAGTACTTTGGTTTAGAGCCTGGAGTGTCGGATTCTACCTGGACATGCTTTCACCCATTTTTCAGGCTTCATGTTCTCCATCATTGAGGCCTTCATTATCTTTCACATCTGAAACGACCCCTAAATAGAATGTATGCTCAGCCCAAGGGCTCTCCTACCATTATGGGTCAACTTCCTTGAGGGTTTCAAACAAAAAATTCATACATGTCCCACATTGAGAATACAGTTAGTGGTCGACGCTCATTTGTGGTTGCCATTTTAGGTCACACGATATGGATACTGTGTTTTGAACATAGTCAATAGTTATCATACATCGTCACATCAAACCCTTTAAGCCTTAAAATGTCGGTTGAATGAATCACTTCATTTTCCACCCCATAATTTCCAAGTGGAATTTAAACACTCCTAGCACTATCCCACAATTCACATTTTCATGTTAAGAGGACAAAGCCATAGTAAGGAGTCATTCGGGGCTCCGCACCAACCTCCCCTTTACGTGTATCCCATGTGTTGAAAATTCCCCCTCTGCCCTTGTCTCCCACACTGAGTTTGACTCACATGGGATTAGGCCTTGGATCAAGGTCTACACCTACTTAGAAGTGTTACGCTTCTCCATGGTACAAGCTCTAAGACCTTAATCTAAGATCTCTTTATATACCCTCTCTTTAGAACTATTTATGTCTTGATTCGCATCCTCATAGGATACGTAGGAATGCCCAAACATATCATATTTGGGTCCATCTCAAGTTCCAATAATTTATCTCTTATGTTATGCCTTTTAGGCCTTGACTCATATAAGACCATGTGGCATGGAATGTGTGGGATTATTCCGTCGTTCATGTCAGGTTTACAATAGTCGCACCACGTACTCCTCTTCAAGGAGCTAGTCCCTCCTACCACCTATCCTGTATGACATTAAACTGTATGATGTACCACATGACATTAAACTATATGTTGGCCTGCATGAAATTAAACTGCACCTTCTAGAACTACATATAGCTTGATTCCCATCCTCTTGGGATACATAGGAACGCACAGACATATCGTCTTTGGGTCCAGATCAGGTGAGATCTAGAATCTCCTATCCCATATTCTCTAACCATTTTCCCACTCGGACCATGGTATCTTTCCTGGAATTGCACGCAGCGTCGTGTAGACCTCATCCTCAATTATTTCGGGTATTCTTTATCACACCATACACGTTACCTCTTATACCTCATCTCTCTCGTATATGTCTAAGACATATGAATTTAAACTATGTAACCTAGTCTGAAATGACTTTAAACTATTGTTCCTATACTACAAAATGTTAAAATTCATGGTTAGTCCCATCACATGACCCTAAACTGTGACATTATCATCCTGGTCGCATGATGAAAAAATGGCAGTGCATCACGGTGTTCTGATCTGAGAAGACATCATGATTGGTATCGGTCACACACCATACCATTTTTCACTACCCTATTATAGCTTGATTCTCATGGTGATGCCTAGAGATTCAATCCTAGGTCCATTTATTCACAAAAAAACAAACATTCATCCTAAAGGACAAACAAGATATATCAAATGCTACTTATTTTTGTGTGAGGGTCATACCCGCACACCCTTATCATCCCTAGAATTAGTACTTTAATATGCAATCCCCAGAACTATGTATGTCTTGATTATCATTCTCATGGTATACAAAGAAACGCCCTTGAACTTTGACTTGGGCCAAGACTAACGTTTTTTTTCGGTCCCTCAACCTAAAACCTCCCTAAGAAACACATTGTGACCTAGACTCTTGGTCTTCATTCACATCGGGTATTATAATTACCTCTCTATGTGTCTCCTGCATTCCCTACCATCTTTGGTCTGAGCTCTATGACCATAAACTAAGATCACTATGAATCCTTACGTCAAGAAATTACACTCCACGACACCTTCCAGAACTACGTACAGCTTGATTCCCATCCTCAGGGGATATGTTGGAACGCCCATGCACCTTGCCTTCACATACAGCCCCAAGAATCTGATATCTGGACCCATCTTTTTAGTCCCTTGATCTGAACAATTTCAAGATAATGTGGTGTGAAAATCACCTAATAGGTTATCATTCACATTGGGTTTTGAAACAGCCACAACATGTGCCTCCATTGTCTTTTCCCAATATGGTTTGAGTTCTATGACCTTAAACAATGGTATCCCTATGGGAACTATATGTCAATTTTGGCTAAATTACCACCCTGCGCACAGTCTATTAAATCAAGTACCCCCTTAATGGTCCACCTGAGGACATTAAGATGGAAGGGTATGACCCCAAGACCCTTGTCCATGGAAAGAGACTCAACTCCCTCTATCTGATATGTCATATAGTTGTACACAGATGCGTTGTGACAAAGTGCCCGAAGTACGCAATTTTCACAGGGACATTCCCTCGTTACATTTCCAAGCTTCGTGATCACATTATTTGGATCCTCATCCTTATCCACATCTGTAGGGAGCCCCTTTAAATCCTGATCTCATGCCACATTGGCGTACCTACCATCTTGGGCCAACATCCCGGAGGACATCCGATGAAATTTTCAATAGGTCTCGTGTTTCGAACATAGTCAGTAGTCGAACCTCATTTTTCAATCCCCATTACAGGGTAACACGATATGGATGATGTGTTTCAAACACTGTCAAAATCTATCCCCTATTGTCAGGGTTCCATCATTGTGATCTAGATCTCTAGCATCAGGATTCTCATTTTTTCTACACCCTTATGTTTATGTGGAATTCCAACATACTCAGCTCTACCCCTTCAGGAATCTAGGTGTGCTATATAGGTGGGTCAGTATTTCGGGGAAACCACTCACCTAGAATCCCACTTCCCCTAATTTGTTCCTTCTTGTGTAAGGAATGTACAATCACTACTTCGTGTTTCTCGTATCGATCATGACTCAAGTGGGCTTAGTAGTTTTTGTAGGACGTGTACTGGTGTAGCCATTCCACACATGCCTTTCATCATCCTGCATGATGTTAAACTACACTCTTAGAACTATGTGAGGCTTGATTCCCATCGAAATTAGGTACGTAGGAATGCCTGGGCACTTTGCGTCGGGCCCAGACTAACTTTTATTTTTTTTCCCTCGGCCTTAAAAAACTTCCTCCATGGATACATGGTGTATTGTGAACTTCTTAGGTTCTCATTCACGTCGATTTTATGGCTACCACATCACGTTTCTGGGATTTTCCCTTTAACTCCCCATCCTATCTTATGATGTTAAACTGCACAAGTTCATATATCCTCAATACATGGCACTAAACAATGGTTCTACCCAGAATAAGTTCAGGATTCCCCATGTTAGTCATGGGACGCACTAGGTCCTTTCTAGAGAGGTCCTTTTCAGAAGTATGTTTGAAATTTGATTGGACAGTTACACTCACCTAATGTGTTTCCACCATGGTGTCTTGATTTCAAGAGTGTTGGAATCAATTTGAACAACCCAACGCTCCAAACCCCACACTTTATGTGCCCTTTATTCGGACCCTTGAGCTCTTTCATGTCTAAAAGAACACCTGAACGGTAGGGATGCTCGGCCTATGGCACGCCTACTATCCTGGTCTGATGTTCTGAAAGACTTAGGCGTATCATTTTGAGCTAGGCACCATGTTTCAAACATGTTCAATGGACAAACCTCATTTTTTATCTCTATTTTAGGCTAACACAATAAGTATACTGTGTTTAGAATGCGGTCAATGGTTATCCTTCATTATCACACCACCCCCACAATGTTCTGAGTCTTGGGTATCGTGATTCACACACTCCACTACCTTATTTTCAGATTAATTCCAAACACCCCTATCATTACCCCCTCTCATGCATTAGAGCACATTGGGAAGATAACACGTCGATTTCTCTGAGGTCTTCATCCTCTGGTTGGGCCTATCACTTTCTTCCTGGAAGTCCGGATTGGTTGTTCAAAACACAGATTCACAAATATTGGTTTTCAATATTATATTCAGATAGAATGAAATGGTGTTCATCCCTTATTTCTTTCATCATACCCAACCCATGTGATCTTAGGGGCTGATCACTGGATGTTCCATGAATGTGATAGAAATTCAATTGACCGGAAACAAATAACATAACTCTTGCATGTATCTAGCATGAATAATCAAAGCATGAAGGCGTATTCAAAAGTTACATGCGTCATAGTACCCGAGGATCGACCCTTCCCATGGATGGATTGAACCCGTCAAAAGGGAATTGTAGCTCCACCATCCTTGGGATTGTGGTGTCTAGGATTTTCTATCACCTGTTTAGTTCCAACTCCTTCTCAGCGGAAATGGGTCACAGTTCATCAGCCGTGATCCGGGCCTGCTTTTCATTGGATCATATGACCATCATCTCCTCGGAGGCTCACCTCATGCACTCTTATGCCACCACCATCTAGGCCTTCATCCCCAATATAATCTCCAACTATGCATTGAGGAAAGAAAAATGTTCATTTGTTCGGATGTGCAGCTGCTGAATCTCGTTTTCAACCTCTTGGAGCCTCTTGATGTTCATCACTTTTCTCTAATACCAACCCACACTGAGGTTGCAGTCATATTCCCAGATCTTATATACCATGAGATCCTAAATGAGCATGTGGGAATGTTGGTCATCTACTCCCCCAACGAACAGTTCGCGCAGTCGCGAATAAAGTCTCTCCATCAAGTCTATCCATTTTTCTTGAGGGGTGTCATCGATAAGGCACTTGATTAGCTTCCCTGAACGGATATGAACTATCTTGTTTTCCTATTCATTAGAGTATATCTCATCCTAGTATGTAGGGTTGGAAGGCTCATATGTGTGGAAAAACCCCAATAACTATTCAGTAGTGTCCGCATCTTGTGTTTGACCAGGAATGGCAGGACTTGTGTTGTCTGATCAATCTTCATCATCAGATCCCACCTCAATAATCTCAGGTTCAACCCTACTAATGGTCCCACCAATGGCCGATAACACTGAAACTTGGTCAGCTTGGATATCCGCCTCCACGACCACTGACGCTCCTTTGGGAAAAGCTCCACTAGAAGTACCAACCAACCTCTCCAAGGAAGCCAATGCCATTTGAAGAAATGTGCATACCAAAAATGTCACAGATGTCAGTTAGCCTGCTCAATGGGTGGATGTCATGAATTTTGTAATGGAGACTTATAGAGATCAAATTCTCAGATTTGTTCCTAGGTTTTTGCCCTCGGGACCCTAAGGCATGACCCTCCATATATTTTTGAGAAGTCTGAGAACTCTATAGGAACCACCTCGGGTGTCCTGGCCCTATTAGACACAGTAATTACCATAGACATGGGCATAGATCCTGAAGGCCCTGCATCATTATCTATTTAGGGGTGAGAGTGGGTTCAACGTATGAGGCCCTCCTGCACAGTTTAAATATTAGTGAGGGGTCTAAAGTATCCTAGAAGCAGATATTGTGGAAGGGGATCAGGGTTTTACCTTGAGAGCCTCTGTAAACTCTTCAATCTCTGGGTCTGAATCACCAACTTCACCCCCCTCCAATGGGATCCCTCTACCAGCCTCCTCCCCCCATATGGACTCATCCAATTATTCTAGTAAAGGGATGTGCTCCCTCAATTTTTCAGCCGACAACTGTGGAGGGGCAGTTCGATCCAACAACACCTTTACTAGATCTATCATTGGATGGGGCACCCTGAGAGTGCACAAAGGCCTCCAACTTTGCCATGTATTTCTCTGCCTCTTCATGGGACACCACAAAGCCACCTCTAACCAGGCCCATCCCTGAAAAATACATCCCAAGATGGTTCACGTGTTTCCACATCTCTAACAGGTAGGGGAATTGCCAGTTGAAATCCAATAAGTCCCAAGCCTCAAAAAAGACAACATTCTTCGACATGTCTATGTGAGGCATCCGCTTCCCTAGAGCCCGAGTGGATATCCATTGGAACCCACTTGCTGAACTCCACTCCAGATGACTCTTCTCCTCTCGGACCGCCGGGTCCGCTTCCACCACTTGATCTACTATTAACTCCCATTCGACTGGTGTGGGATTCACCGCCACTGCATCCCCACCACCATGAGATATCCTCATTGCCTTCCAGCCTCAACCCCAAGGTTGGGGATGCCCCCCATTGTTGGCCGGAACTGTTGGCTACATCATCATCTCCCCAGGGTAGGCCGCCTCCCGGTTCTTGGTGTACTCCTTCACCAGTCTGAAGACATCTGTGGGCTGAGGTTGCTCGTTCCTTATCTCCCCATCTTCTCATGTGAACATGAGCCACAAATGCCTCATTACCCAATGGTGATCCTCATGGAGTACCCCCAAGTAGAACTGTGGGGTCAGTTCTGCATGGACCAAAATTTCCTTGAAAATCTGTGCGGGGAGTACGACTCACATAGGGGTTTATGGTCCACCCGTGCCACCAGGACCCCACATCAAAAGGCCAAGAGGTAGGACCGATGATCTTAAATTCCCTAGAAATCATTGGTGAATACACCCATTGGCAACATAAATGGGTGAATGATGAACACATATACCTTCTAGACCCAGTTTAGTACCGCCTACATGGTCACCATGGCCAGAAAACTCCATATGACATTTAGAACTGATGGGAATAAGTTTGATCCTAGAGGGGAGATGAGGTTCAAATATTCATATATCCCCCTAACAAGCGCCTCAATACACCCGTATATGAGGTGGAAGGAACCACATATTCTCGGTGGATTCTTACCCTTGCTGGTATTACACAACATCTTGTACATTTTTGAGAGCATCGGGATCCTGAGGTTGACCTGTCCTCCTTTCTCCATCATGGATGACATGATAAACATACTTGGTCGCATGACTATGTTTGTGTCTTTCACTGGAAGGATCCAACCACAGATGAGCACCATAATGAATGAAGCCAACCTGACAACCGGTTGCTGCTCGGTACTGATGCTGAATCCCCAATTTTCCATTTCCTATCACCTATGTGCTTCTAGTATGAGTAATCCTTGCCTCACTGAGCCCCCTTCGGGTAGGTCTGAGTCCTCACATAGAACTACTGAATTTTTGGGAATTTCAAGAACTGCTTGAACCACCGTTTGAAGCAAAAGCCCCTTACTGACTGCTTTTCCTCTCGCAACACTAGGTTCATTAATGCCATCTCCAGCGATGGATCATCCAACACACCCATAATGGGAAGGAACTCATCATACATCACCCCTAGTATTGGGACCCCAATATCTGATGAAGGTCCCATAAACTGATGCTGACCTTTCCATGGTGAAAATGGAAGGTATTGGTCATTGATGAACATCTCTCAACAGCTCCTGCATCAGCTGTTTTGGCTGATAGATATGGAATTGGGAGTCCCTAGACACCTCATACAGGCCCACCCTTCTCTGCTCGGCCCCAAATTCCTCACACGAGGTGCCTACCCATTAGGCTCATTCCCAGTCATCTAGGATGTTTTTGCCCTAGTACAGATCCCACTAATCGTACCAACACTCTTCTGGGTTCCTCAGGGATTCCTTCAATATAGTATGATATAGTGGGGGAGACGTCTCTGATTGAAATTCCTTCCCATCAAGGTTGTTCATGTGATTATACTGACAGTTAGTGTTGACAGGCGTGAAGTCCTCCCGGGCATGGCCGTCAGCTGCCCTGAACCACTAGTGCGGGCACACCGTGCTCTTGAACCAGTAAGATGGCTCATGCCTGCTCGCTTCAGGGATGAAGAAATCATAGCTCAGTCCAAATCCATACAGAGGCAACCTCTTACACAATATATAGTTCTTTTGGATTTCTGACAACAGCTCCACCAGCAAATTATGGTTATAATGGATCCACCCAAACTCCCCTATACCTGATCTATCTAATATCTCCTCCCTCTGGGCAATATCTGCAAGGACCCATGGAAGCCTCTTGGTGATCCATTCAGTTTTTGAGTTTGGATGTTTTTTGGTTTTGGTTCATGGAGCTCTTTTCTGGATCTCTTTCTCAGAGTCTGTTCGTGAAGGCAGTTTGCGGATCCCTACCCTGGCCTTCAGACACAAGCTTTAGAGCACACCGTCATGAAGTCAAAGACTCGCTGTGCATTGTGAAGAAGAAGGCCCAATTCACAAATAGAAATCACTGAGTATATGGAGCTTTGTGAATGGATGAAGCTAAATTCCAAAACGCAGAGATGAAAAAGGAAAAAATTGAGGTCATCCTCCCCTATTTGTAAGAGTGTACCCCTGGTGCTTCGCGGCACATCCAACCACGGTGCGCTTCACAGCGCGCTTAGCCTATACATTGCCTTTTCACTTCGTGAAGCTCCTTCTTGAGTCATCTTCGTAATTGGGAGATGAATTTTGTCGAATGAACCTTACAATATCCTAGACTCCCAGACTGATGGGGGTCATTTTTTGGCACCAAAATTTTGGAAAAACAAGAAAAAATGGAAATGCTTTGGGGATGCCTCACAAAGCTTGTTCGCAAAGCCCTCGCAGCACCACGTCAGTCGCAAAGCGTCCCCTCCGCGAAGCCACCGCAAAGCATGGAGGCGGGAGGCTCTTCGAACCCATTTGAAGTTTGCGAACCCTCCACGGAGAAAGGAGGTGGGAGGCTCCACGAACAAGTTTGAAATTTTCGAAGGCACCATGGAGTAAGGAGCAGGAGGCTCTGCAAACTCATTTAACATTTGTGAACCCAATGCTGAGTAAGGAGGCGAGAGGCTCCACGAATCAGTTTGACATTTGCGAAGCTGCCACGAAGCAAAGAGGTGAAATGCTTGACGATTATGACAAAATTCCATCTGTCTTCCCACTCAACAAGCTCTTCATCATAGCACATCTTGAATATAAATACCGGGCACCCCTCTATCCCAAAAGATAGATCCTCTGACATTTTACCTTCATAGATCTCAAATCACGAAGAAATTTATACTTTGAAAACCATGATCTCTTCAAGGTACTTTATCCATGAGAAGTTCCTTTCCCTAGGCTTGAATTCTATCCCTCTTCAAAGAGGGTTGTGCTTCTTAGAGCCCACAGGCCTCTGTGAAGGAAGGGGATCCCTAACGGGACTTGGTTCATCATAGAGCAATTATGCTTCGTGAAATACCATCCATGCTCACATGTCCAACATGCTAAGGTAGGATCACTGTGATTCACAAAGCACATTGCTTTGTAATGCTACGTGTCATAGAGAACTCTATCATCATGAAGAAATGCTCAATTAATGAATTTCCACTTTGCTAAACATCTTCTATATGCACCTATGCCCTATCCCTAGGCTAGGCTACTTCACTTCGCGAAGCATACCCCTTCATGAAGACCCTCCATAACATGGAGCACTAGAGCTACATGAGGATTATATCTATGAACCCACTTTATCTATAAGTCATTTTCCTATTAGACCTTATAGGTTTGTATGAAGTAATTTCAAGATCCCTTGTGTGGGACTTCTAGTTGCATTGTATCCCCTCATGCTTCTTCTCATAGGAACGCTAATTACTATTTCTTTTTAACATAGCTACGCTAACGTAGACCCCTCATTAGATCACTCCATAACACCCCCTCACCATGGAAGTGATGATGCCTTCCCTTCCCCAAGGGTGAGTGTGTATTAGTTATATAAGTCCTAAGGGTGCGGATTAAACCCCAACGTCTGAGCTGTATGACATTAAACTGCCAAACACCATCGTCCTCATCACATGACATTAAACTATGACCCCACCATGTCCATCATACACAGAGTGCCCAATATTGGAAATTCTCTACACCTACTGGTCTCCACAGGAGTGAGATCATCCTCACATGGAATGATATCCTCTTGGATGGAGCAGCATCTATCCATAGGGAAAGGGAAAACATCTTTGTGTAATCCCCTAGTATTTCTTGCAGGTGGTCGCATCCCTGCTCCTCCTATCTTATTCCTAGACAAAGAAAAGAGTGGGGGGGTGGATTGGCACTAGATCCCCCCTTTCTTCAGTGCCAAATCCCTCTCCCCTTGATATTTTTCACCTCCTGGGCCTCCATCCTAGAGTAACTCCCAATCTCCAACTTCCTGGGATGCGGACCAAACATAAGCCCCAGTTTCCATTTTGGGCCTCTAACCATGTGTAAGCACCATACAACTTTCCAAAGACGCACCTTTCCCGATGTGATCATTAGGTCTTTGCAACATCCTGTTTCTCACACTAATCCCGACTCACGTGGGCATAGAGTTAAAGTCAACCATGATAACCTCTATAGGCAGCCTAATGTGTAGGCCCCAAACACCATCCCGAACTACATGGACTTTGATATTTTCCAAGGAATGGTACATAGGAAGCCTCTCAGAGGTTCAATCCCTACTACCATTGGTCCCAACCATATTCAAGTCTGTTCACCAACATCTCCCAAACTACATGGACTTTGATCCTTGCTAAGGCTAGGTACGTATGAAGCCTCCCAGAGGATCAATCCCAATAACCATTGGTCCCGAACATCTTCACGTCGGTTCACCAACATCTCCTTAACTATGTGGCCTTTGATCCTTTCCAAGGAAAGGTATGTTGGAAGCATCCTAGAGGTTCAATCCCAACAACAATTGGTCTCGACCATCTTCATGTCGGTTCAACAACATATCCCAAACAATGTGGACTTTGATTGTTTCCAATGAAAGTTATGTTCGAAGCCTCCCAGTGTGTCAATCCCAACAACCATTGTTCCCGAACATCTTCACGTAAGTTCACAAACATCTCCCAAACAACGTGAACTTTGATCCTTACCAAGGCAAGGTATGTAGTAATCCTCCTAGAGGATGAATCCCAAAAATCATTGGTCTTGACCATCTTCACGTTGGTTCACCAACACCTCAAAAACTATGTGAACTTTGATCCTAGAAAAGTCAAGGTATGTAGAAAGCCTCACAAAGGTTCAATCCCAACTTCTTGTTATTTTGACCCCCTTCATGTTGGTTCATCTTCGTCCTGCATGACATTAAACTGCATGCCCCTTTTCATCCCACATGACTTTAAACGATACCCACTCAAACTATATGGGATTTGATCCCTGTATCCTAGATAGGGTATGTAGGAAGCCTCTATGAGTTTCAACCCCATCCAGTAGTAATCTGATGTTCCCCCATCCAGCGGTAATACATTGTAAACCCCATCTAGTGGTAATCCATTGTGATCCCCTACCCAGTAGTAATCCTTTGTAAACCTCATGCAGTGGTAATCCTTTGTGATCCCCATTCAGTTGTAAGATGTTTCCAACCCAAACCTTGCAGTAATCCATTGTCATCCCATCCACTGGGACCCATATCTTTGGTCCGTCCCAGTGGCATCAAACAATCCTTGGGCTGCTAAGAACATATAAGCCCCAATATACAATCAAGTCTCTTACCTCTACACACACCCTGATCCTATAAGACATCCTGAACTACGTGGACTTTGATCCCCTACCACAGGGATATGTAGGAGGTCTATTTGAGGCTCATTCCCAACATCACCATAACCCTCAAGTTGACTCTATCTCATCCTCCATTCACTTCACATAACCATTCATTATCCATCTTGATTATTAAAGGGGACACCATATCCCAGTGAGATCATGTCAATTCTCCTCTTATAATAAGTGTTACCTCCAGGGGTTGCACCTATCAGATCCACTCTAGTCAGTGTTACGATCAGTCTGATCCATCTTTTCTTGACATTAAAATTGTGGCATACCCTATGTTAAACATGGGAAAGGGGAGGAAAAACCTAGAGATATACCTATGGAATATAATTCCACGCATTCAATGTGGGATGCCTCAAGCTTCTATGCCCTTAAAATTCCATATAATAAGGGGAAGAAACCCAGCCGTGCTAGTGTTCCAATGATCAGACACACCAGTAATGTCCAATGTGACTACTATCCAGACGGAAGGTTTCTACCCTGGCTTGAACTCTTGGAATATACCAACAGAAGAAATGTAATTAACCGGAATCTAGGAAGATATCTCACTGGGAAGAGTTTTAAGAACGTCCTAATCAATAAGGGTGACCCGGACTAGGTGATGATTCCTGAGGACGAATCCAGAAAAGGAAGAAATGACATCCCATCATCCCGTTTTGATGAAGGAGAAAACATCCCTGAATAAGCGACAGATGCCTCCCACCTATGGAAAGAGGGAATGTGGGGAAATTAACAATGCATCCACATCCACAAATAGATGGATGCACGCACCCCAGTGAAAGCGTCAAAACCAGTATTCATAGAATCTAACTTCTTTATACACTAACCATATTTATTGATATAGTTGGAAGTCTATTTTAATCCTTCTTTATTCTTATAAAATTTATTTAATCTTCTATATAGATTTGATAGTTCTATTCTAGAATCTATGTACTCTAAATTTATTTTGAATACAACTTTTTCTTTTGATTTGTTTTTCATATTTTTTAGAATTAACTTTATGGTTGGTATTTTCCATTTTTATTATCCTATGATCTTCATCTTCGTCATGAATTTCTACTTCATACATTGTAAGAGTACCAATAAACTCATTCATTGTAATATTTGTGATAAGAGTATATTATTTAATTGCTGAAGTTATCCCATTCCATTTAGAGGCCATGAATCTTATAACTTTTAAATCTTTATCACGTTGAATAATGTGATCACCCAAGGTAGTAACACTATTGAATATTTTTGTCAATCTGACATTCATCTGAGTGATTCATTCACTATAATACATTCTGAAAGAGTCAAATTTTTTCTTTGATATGTTATATTTTAATTTCATAATATTTATAGTTACATCATATGGAACTATGGTTTTTTTACAAATATTATACAAAATTGAACATAGAGATACATGATAAAATTCATCAGAACCAATTCAACTTATAATACTATTCATGGATCTTGAGTTAACATCATACTTATCTTCCTTTAGAGAATCCCACTTTTCTAGTTCTCTCAGAAGTGAATAAGCTTTGACAATCATCATATAGACTTTGAACCCATGATTCCTTAAATAGATAGTCATCCTTTATTTCCAAAGGACATAAATTTCTCCATCGATGTATGGGGATTTGATCATGGACATTACTTCTTTTAGTTCTTCCATTAAAATCTATATTTGTATATACCTTTTACATGATTACGCTAGAGATTATCAGAATTATTCAAAAATAAATAATATGATACTAACTATAATGTTAGAATAACATGAAGATACACAAGGGGTGAATTTTGTCCTTTTAATAATCTATAAAAACCAAAATTTTATCCCTTTTCTTATATTATGAAGATATAGAACATTATATATTTTAAGAAAAAAATGTAGTGGAAAATAGTGAAGAAGAAAATAATAATTTTTAGTTGTTTGAGGAACAATGATTGTAAAGACCCAAACATTTATTAATGAAAATTAATCATGATCTAATTAACTATATTATTATGTAAAATGGTTATATAAATTATGCAGTTCCTTGGTTATATATTTTTGGAATTCAAAATAACATTAATAATTGTTACCGTTTCTAATATAGTTGTTGAATAGTGATCACATGATTAGTATATACATAGGGCTTTAACAAATCCAATTTCCTTAGAAAAGGAAGAAATGGCTTCATCCGGTAGAATTGATCTATACGAAGCCCATTTTTCAGAGCTCAGAAAGAATTTTCCATCACTATCCTTCGATATTGACCAAGCCCATGCCTAGCTTCAACACGTTAATATTGAACAGAACCTCCTAAGCGAGAAGTGGAAGTTAATAAAGATTACCACCTAAGAGTTTTTATCTGATTCACACTAGGATTTTGTCACCATCACACAACTTACCCTTAGGAATTATGCAGGTTTTATAAGTGGATATGCAACAAGACCCTAGTACCATATTTGTGTTCATTATTTTTTGAGTAAATAATACACATTTTTTTGTAAATAGATTTTAAAGAACAAATAATTTTTTTAGTTAATATTGAATTAGGAAATATATTTTATTCAATTAATGTATTTTTTAATTAAATAATATTCTAATAAAATATTATTACTAAATTAATTTTTATTAATTTTAAATGATCGTATAAATTATATGAATACAATTGCAATTTTTATTATGGTTTGAAATCTTTTTTTTCAAAACCCATGATTTTACTATAATTATTGGTTTTTATTTTATAAGAAAAATTCACATATTTAGAAAATTATTTAGATAAAATGAATATCATTTTTGGAATCAGGATGTCCAAAATTATCAAACTTTTAATTTCTCATAATTTCCTGAGATAGTTGAATGATTGGGTAAAAATTAAATACATTTTAAATATGGAATGTGTTTTATGACATCATAATAACCCAATATTGATGTGATAAAATAATATAAATTATACATTAGAACAATATATGTTTTACCCTATAAAATAATATTATTTTATATTTGTTTGATTTATTTTACAATGCCTTAGTGGACTATCCAAGAGTTATAATACATTTTATTATTTTAAAATTATTTCCTTGAGAGTGTGACTCACATCCATGTAAGGAATCCTAATATTTTTATATGTTAGAACATTGGACTTATAAAATAATGTATTCCAATCCCCTTTGAAATAACCATGATCAAAAACCATGGTATGGTTTATGGTTTTGATTAGTTTAATGTGTAGTTTCCAAAACCTAAATAATAAATAATTCCTTACCCTTTCCTATATAATCCCACTCATTATCACATTCCTCTTCACTAAAAAAGTTTTTATGTTAAAAAAAACTTGACCACCTCTTTCTATTGTCCTCCCAAGGAACCCCACACTCCCAAGAAGCCTCTCTCAGGCCTTTCCCAAGCCATTGGGATCACACTTCCATATAAGGGATTTCTTCCTATCTCATTTTTTCCATGTTTATTTATGTTGTTATACCATCTTATTTTAAATTAAAAATGTTGGGGTATGAATTATCACCTCCCATATACTTCGCTTATTATTTTTTAATTATTATATACCCCTTTATCTCTCATTAATTTCTCCCATGTACACCTGTTACCATGCCGAAATTCAGTAAGGGATTTCTCTCTCCTAATTTACATTTAAGAAATTATTTTATATTATGAATCTAAATTCAATTAAATATTTTGGGACAAGTATGTATATGACCCACTTACTATACATTTAACATACATATTATGAGACACCAACTTCTCTTTCATAAACAATTTCTATGACTTCTTATGTCACACCGTTATGCTGGTGAAATTGCACCGTGATTTTCCAAGCCAAAGTAATTTTGTAGTTAATACCATGTCCATTTCTCCATAAAATATATTCAACTTTATGAACATTTAGTTATTGATTATAGATTTTTATGCATGAATTCCAAATTATTTTATAATGGAACAAATGATGATGTATAATGAATCCATGTGGCCCACTTATGCAGGAAATGAAAGGATTATGAAGGGTGCACCATGATAGTTCTCTAATGCATTGGGTAAAGGCTAGTATCATGATACATCAAGTGAAATGAGTGTTTAATCATGATAATTAAAGTTAAATGAGGTTTTACTCATTATCCATGTGCAATGAGCCTTTCCTCATTCTAATATCATGTTAAATGTTGTTGCCACATTTCCATGTTATGATAATAATTCTATATCATGACTTTATGTTCATGTTTCTCTTGTTCTATTGATATTTCTATTGCATATCATGAACTATATTCTTAATGTTATGTCTTTTTTAATCACTTACTAGGATGTATAGCTGACCCTTTTCTTATGCATGCCCTCAGGTTATCTAATGCAATGCTAAGTACAAAGGAATTTTTTTTCATGTAAAAGAAGTTTTCAATGAGGATATTGTGTTTTATGTTCTATGTTTTTTTATACTATTACTAATCCCCTAACAGACTAGACCTATCTATATTATATGTATTATTAAGTGAAAAATTTATATAATAAATCATGTTAAAAGGTCAAATTAAGAGGAGGGATTTATAGTTGGTATCAGAGGATATGTTTAGTTATTTATGGGATTAGGATTAGAAAACCATAGTGAAAGCCATAGGGATAAGAATAAGAATAATAAAATCGTCCCTAAATTTTTTTGAGTATATATTAAGTGGTTTATCAAGACAATACATCCCTTTTGGTATACGAACAAGTCGAGGTAGCTCTGCACATTTGTACCTACGGGTAAAACCAAAAAACGCCGCTTTGTGCTAGACTCGAATGGAAACTGGTGCAAAATAATGGGCCTTGCGGCACTCTTGGTTATGACACTACTAGTGGATATGCTTTGTTAATTTCATAATCCTGGTATGAACCATTATTAGTGGAATTAATAAAATTCCCTGAGGAAAATAATTTGTGAAGTAGATCATGGATAACATAGACTGAATCCTATAAATTCATAAGTAAAGAAAATAAATGTAATTTAAAAGTTATCTATTTTTTTCATTGGATTAACCTTTATGTGTTACCCCTGAGATTCCTATTATTCTAGCCAATGTCTAGTAATAGGAGGACTCGGGATAATAACCGATGCAAAGATCACGGTGATGACTGTTATAATGAGATACCCAATCCGATGGGAGCAGGAATCAAAAACATTGTCATGATAATCTCTCAGTTAACTCAAGTTTTGAAAAGAATCACGGGATATGAGGAATGTTCTACCACCTCCAAGACAGAAAAAGTCATAATCGAGACCTTCATGAGAAAAATTCATCCTAATTTTAATGGATCACTTGATCCCTCAATTCCCGAACAATGGGTCAACTCTATTAAAAAGATATTCTAAATTTTTCAATGTTCTGAAAAGGAGAAGGATTTTCTGGATGGTTATCATATGAAGGTTAAAGTTGATCAATGGTAGACAATGATAAAAAAATATGGAGCCTGGGGAGGAGACTGAGGCATTGGAATTGAATTATTTCTCAAAAAAATTTCGATAAATATATTCCTCACACCCTCTAAAAATAAAAGGAAAGGGGCTTCTCTTCCTTCAAGAAAAAAAGGAAGAATCCATCAGAGCATACAAGGAAAAATTCACATGGATTTCATGATATTCCTCCAGCTTTGTTGTTACTTTTGAATGTATGGTTGACCGCTTCTTTGGTGGGATAAAACTTATCTTACAAAAATATCTAGAGATCCTTGACTTCGAGAGCTATGAGGAAATTGTTCGATGTGCTCTCAATGACAAAATGGATCTTGAAGAATCTCAGGGTTATCATGGGGATAAGAAGTGTAAGGTGGACATTAATTTTGGAGGTAAAATGGATAAATACAATGGTGCTACGAAATTCCAGCACCCCACTTTCCAAAGGAGATGAAAAGAAGCACCCGAGAAATTGCCTGAAGGGGATGTGGAAATATTGTAGGTGTGGAAGATAAGGGCACCTGGCTATTAACTGTCGAAATGAAAAACCCGCTGCTACGATATAGGAGAGGAATGCACCATTTTACCCTCAATCCACTATTCATTTCTTCAACTTCAAATAACCATGGAAATTTGAAAACCTATTCCCTAAGACAGGGGTTTTCGATGTTAACCAACATCCTCCAAGGTAGCAAGGGTGAGCTTTTTCCATCACTACCACCGAAGAGAACCCCAAAAACGAAGTGGTGATAGGTATGATAGTTATTCATTCAATAATAGTGAACATACGTTTTGATTCTAGTTCTACACATTATTTTATATCCCAAAATTCTTGTAAAACAATCCCAACATCACCACAAATCATGGAAGTAGAGATGTCAGTGAGAACGAAAAAATTGCCAATCATTACAACCCATGAATATAACTCCTACCTTGTCACAGTTTCTGGATTAAACTACCTGGTGAAACTTTTCATACTCCCTATAGTAGAATTTTATGAAATTCTTGGCATGGATTCGATTCCCCTATATATAGCCAACATAAATTTCCGTGAGAGGGAAATCACTCCCCATATGGAAAATCGACCCCTGATTTTATACAAGTGCAAGGAGGAGGATGAATCCTCATAAATATCATAATCACAAGCATGGATATTACTACCCTATGAGAAATCGTATATTTCTCAGATGATTGAGTCTGAGGAAGCAACCATCCTTGAAGACATGCCTATTGTGAGGGAATTCTCCAAAATGTCTCCCAAGGAATTGTACGGTCTTCCTCATAGAAGAGATGTTTAATTCATGATTGATATTATACCTAGAGAATTTCCAATATCCAAGACTCTGTATAGAATGGTTTTTGTGGATCTTGATGAGTTTAAGAAAAAAACACAGGAGAATCTGGATAAAACGTTTATACGCCCAATTGTTTCACCATGAGGTGATGAATTCCACTTAATCAAGAAGAATAATGGGTCTATGCGCCTTTGTATTGATTATCGTGAGCTCAAAAAATCATTATAATGAACAAGTATCCTCTACAAAGAATTGATGAATTTTTCGATCATCTACGTGGAGCATAATACTTCTCCAAGGTTGATCTCTGGTCGGGATATTAACAAGTAATGGGGAAGAATGAGGATATCCCCAAGACTGATTTTTGTATGAGGCACATGCAGTATGAATTAATAGTAATTCCTTTCAGACTCACTAATGATCTAAAAATATTAATGGACTTGATGAATAGTCTTTAGAGATTACCTCAACAAATTTTTGGTATTCTTTATAGATGGTATTGAAATATACTCCAAAACCAAGGAGGATCATATGAAGAATCTATGAACTGTACGAGAGACTGTGCTAAAGTAAAAGCTTTATGAAAAGTAAAACAAGTGTGTGTTATGATTGAAGGAAGTCTCATTCTTGGGTCATAATATCATAAGCATTGAGATATCTGTAGATCTCTCTAGTTCAACTGCAATTTAGGGATGGCTGAGGATAACATCGATGACAGATATCCTTCACTTCCTGGGGTTAGATAGATATTATCTCAGATTTGTGAGAAATTTATCACATTTTTCAAACCCTCTTACAATGCTAACTCGGAACAGAGTCATGTTTTCATGGAGTGATGAATGTGAAGAGATATTCAAGGATTTTAAAAAGAGGATTATCATTTCACCCATGCTCACACTACCCCCCAAGTGTAGAATTTTCTTTGGTATTTAGTGATTCTTCGAATAAGGGCCTGGGCTATGTGTTGATGAAAAATGAAAAATTTATTGCCTATGCTTCGAGGAAATTGAATGTTAATGAGAAAAAAAATCTAACACATGATATAGAGTTTCTTACAGTAATCTTCACTTAAAAAATTTGGTGACATTACCTCTTTGGGGTGAAGTGTGAAATATATACAGACCAAAAAAGCCTCAAGTATATATTAACATAGAAAGAGTAGAATATGTGATAATGAAGATAGTTAGAGATGACCAAAGACTATGACTTCTCAATCCATTACCACCCTGCGAAAGTGGAAAATGGGGCATATGCTTCAAGTAGAAAGAACCCAAGAATTATATCATTTATGAGAATTAAAAAGGATCCAATCTTATTAGATTTGATGAATATGGACATTTGAGTCATAAAGAAGTGAATATCATCAATCCTTTCACAAATTTTTGCTCAACCATCTCTTTTGGAAAGTTTAAAGTATTAACAAAAGGATGATGTGGGAATTCAGAATAAAGTGAAAACTATCAAAAAAGGGAAATCCTCGGAGATCAATGTTAACGAAGAAGGAACTGTGAGATTTAGTTCAATACATTGTGTTCCATAAAATCTAGATTTAAAGGAGAAATTTTTTATGATTCACATAGTTAAAATTTCTCCATTCACCCAGGAACCACAAAGATATATCATGATCTCAGAGAGAATTACTGGTGGGATAACATAAAGAAGGGGATTGATGAATATCCATCAATGTGCCTGGTATGTAATCAAGTGAAGGTTGAGAGGAAGAAGTATAAGGGGACGATAAAACCATTAACAATACTAATGTTGAAATGGGAGAACATCGTGATGGAATTTGTCATCGGACTTACGAAGACATCCAAAGGAAACAATGCAATCTCAGTTGTTGTGGATCATCTTACAAAGACTGCAAACTTCATTAAAATTTGATAGGATTTCTCATTGGATCAACTAGCACATATATACATCAGAGAAGTGGTAAGGATTCATGGTGTACCCTTATCGATTATATCTGATCGAGATCCAATATTCACCTCTATATTCTAGAACATTCTTCAACATTCTATGAATAATGATCTGAACTTTTGTATGGCTTATCATCCTCAAACAGATGTCCAATCCAAGAAAACTATCCAAAAACATGAAGAAATGTTGAGAGATTTCTCAATGAACCTCAATGGAGGGCAATATAAACATCTTCCACTAGTTGAGTTCTCTTACAATAATAGTTTTCACTCAAGCATCCAAATGGATCTTTTTAAAGCCTTGTAAGGGAAGAGATACAGAACACCAACATGTTGGGATGAAGTTGGGGAGAAAAAACTCCTAGGTCCAGAAATGGTCGAAGAAATAGTGGAGAAGGTTAAGGCTATCCAGCAACACATTGAAGATGCTCAGAGTCGACAAAAGAGAAATGCTGATAATGACCGAAGATACCTATAGTTTGATGTTGGAGACATTTTATTCCTTCATATATCACAATGGAAGAGATTTATGAGATTTGGAAAGATGGTAAAGCTTATTCCAAGGTACATCAGCCCTTTTGAGATCCTTGATCACATTGGAGTAGTGGCCTATCTACTAGCACTAACACTGAACCTATCACAAGTACATGATGTATTCCATGTATCACTCTTGAGAAAGTACATACCTAACCCATCACATGTACTCAATCTAGAAGTGGAACCATTGGAGAATAACCTATCATATGAAGATAAGATGGTGAAGATTTTAGATCTTAGGGAAAAAGTTCTACGAAATAAGACAATGCCCCTTGTCAAGGTGTTGTGAAAAAACCACAAGTTTTAGGAATCAACGTGGGAATCAAAGGAAGTGACGAAGAAGAGTTACCCTCATCTATTTTATTATGGTAAAAGTAAATTTCAAGGGTAAAATTTCTTAAGGGGGAAGATTTTAACAGCCTAAAATTTTATTAATGAAAATCAATCTTGATATAATTAAATATCTTAATTTTTAAAATGGTTATATGAAATATGAACATCCATGGTGTAATGTTTTTGGATTTCAAAACATAGTTGAGAATTGTTACCATTGCTAATATAGATATTGAAATATGATCATATGATTAGTATAAATATAGGGCTTGAACAAATCCAATTTACTCAGAAAAGGAAGTGATGGCCTCATCTAGTAGAATTTTTCCATATGAATCCCATTTTTCGATGCTCATAAAGGAGGTGGCATCACTGGTCTCCACTCTTGACAAATCTCAAGAGCTTCAATGTGGTAATCTTTAATGGAACCGCCTACAATAGAAGTGGATGTTAATAGAGATTACCCCCCGAGCGATGTTATCTGAGCCACTCCTAGAGTCTTTCACAATCGAACACCTTACCCTTAGGTATTATGTGGGTGTTAAAAGAGGATATTTAAAAATACACTAGCACCATGATTGTGTGCTTTATTTTTTGTATAAAGAATACACATTTATTTTGTAAACAGTTTTTAAATCACAAATAGTACTTTTAGTAAATATTCAATTATGAAATATATTTTGATGAATTAATGGATTTTTTATTTAAATTATATTTTAATGAAATATTATTAATAAATAACTTCTTATTAAATATAAATGATCATATAATTTTTATAAATACAATTGTAATTTTTATTAAGGTTTGAGAGATTATTTTTTCAAAACCCATGAATTTTGGATAAATGTTAGTTTTTATTTTAAAAGAAAAAATTCCCATATTTTAGAAATTATTTAGATAAAATGAATCTTGTTTTTGGAATCAGTATGTCAAATTTATCCAAAAGTGAATTTGTCATAATTTTTTGAGACAGTCAAATGTTTGGGTAAAAATTAAATATTGTTTAAATATATAATGTGTTTTATGAAATAATAATGACCCAATAGAGATGTAATAAAATACTATAAAAAGGGTATTTGGAAAATATATGATTTAAATTTAAAATAATGTGATTTAATATTTGTTTGATTTGTTTTACAATTCCTTGGTGGACCCTCTAAGACTTATAAAACATTTTATCATTTTAAAATGATTTCCTTGAGAGTGCGACCCACCTCCACATAAGAAAGCCTAATATTTTAATAAGTTAGGACATTTGAAATATAAAATAATGTTTTCCACACTGATTTAAAAATAACCATGGGTAAAAATCATGGTATGGTTTGTTGTTTTGATTAGTTTAATGTGTAGTGTCAAAAACCAAAATAATAAAGAATCCCCTCTCATTTCGTATATAAACCCACTCAATCTCCCATTATTATTCACTCAAACTATTTGGAGCATGAAAGAAACCTTACCACCAATCTCTATAATCCTTAAAAGGACCCTAATCTCCAAATAAGCCTCTCTCAAGCCTCTCCCAATCCTTTGGGATCACACTTCAAAGTAATGGATTTCTTCCTCTCTCATTTCTGTCCATGTTTCGTTATATTTATATACCCTTTTATTTTCAATTAAAAATATTATGGTATGATTTATTATATCCCCTATACTTCCCTTCTTATGATTTAATGACGAGATTCATCTTTCTCTCTCATTAAATCCTCCTATGTACACTGGTTACCCTGCCAAAATTCCATAATAGATTTCTCTCTCCTCATTTACATTCAAGCAAGTTTTTTGTATTATGAATATAAATTCCATTAAATATGGCAAGACATGTATTTATATGACCCAATTACTTTAAATTTCATGTAAATATGATGAAAAACCCCTTTCTCTCTCATTAACCATTTTTATGAATTCTTATGTCATGCTATTATGCTACCGAAATTACACCATGATATTCTAGGCTAAAGTAATTGTGTTGTGAATACCATGCCCATTTCTCTATCAAGGGTATTCACCATTATGCTTATTTTTTTATTGATTAAATAGTTTAATTTAGGAATTAAATATTTATTTATTGCATAATAAATGATTATGTTTAATTAATCTATGTTATATGATCCATATGGCACAGTTATGCATGAAATTAAATGATCAAGAAGGGTGCACCCTTATAACACTTCAATACAAAGGGTAATTGCTAGTATTAGAATATTTCATGTTAAATGAGGGTTTAAACATTATAAATTATGTGAAATGAAGGTTTACTCATGGTCCATCTGTAATGATCCTTGGATCATGCTAATATCTTGTTAAATGTTGTTTTCCACATTTCCATGTTATGATAATCATTCTATATCATGCCTTTATGTTCATATTTATCTTCTGATCCATTGATATACATATTTCTTATCATGTACTATATTATTTATGTTATGTCTTTTTTACTTCCTTACTGGGATTTATAGATCACCATTTTCTTATGAATTTCCTCAGGTTATCCCATGTAATGCTAAGTACGAAAGAATGATGTGGTCATGTAAAAGAAGTTTTCAATAAAGATGTTGTGTTTTATGTTATATACTGTTATGTAATGTTATTAATCCCCAAAGACCCTAGACCGCTCAATATTCTATGATGTATCACGTGATTTTTTTTCATAAATCATGTTTAAGTGTGAAATAAGCAGAAAGTTTGTTATAATGATCTCTTAGTTGACTCCACCAACACTCTCTTAATGAGTTGGTTATTTTCAATAAGTAGGTCATCTTATCATTATTCCTCCACAACTAATTGTAGTAGGTTAAAACCTTACAAAAATAAAATTTGTTTATATGAAACCTTTCAATACATATCTCAATATGAGAATCTAACACTCCACCATGACTGAGTATGAGAGATAATACTCAAAGAAATAAAGTTTGATTGATTTTTTAAGAAAAAAATTAATCTCACAGTTTCAACATGAATTGAAAGATATTGGTTATTATTATTCATATATTATAGCTTTCAAGAATAAACATATCTAAATAGATCCTGGTTGCAAATGTTTTTTAATAAATACAACAATAAAAATATTTCAATAGCAACAACAGAACAAAAATAAAAAAACAAAATATCAAACCATATATATCTCTAAAATGCATCTGTTCAAAACTGTAAAGACTTTGGTACAAATAAAAATTACAAAAAAAATTTGAATATTCAAATTCTTGATATTTAAAAACAAAATATTATTTTATTTTGGTGAAATATATCCAAAAATATTTCCAAATAAATCATGATTATTTGAACTATGAATATTCAAATAAAATCATAACTTCTCTTAGAAATAGAAATGACTTAATTGATTGAATGTGAGACATTTAATTGGAATTTAAATAGACTAAGATGAGATATTTAATCCCATGATATTGGGACTTAAATCATAGAAAATATATATAATTTAAACTCCACATTTAACTAAGTGAAACATAAGGAAATTTTATGAAATTATGATTGACAACTTTTGAATAAATCAAAAATGATTCATTATTGAACCATAAGTCATTCCCTCAAATGAATGGTTGAGTCCAAATGTACTGTTCCTGATCCATAATTTTACTATAGTATAGGGTACCTAATTTATATGTTCACTCCAAATGTTGTGTATAAAAGTATGATTCCTTACCAAAAGTAGTGTTTGGAAACATATGTTCCACTTCCAAATGCATGGTATGAATTTTGTTTCCAAACTTCGTAAAAACATTTCAAGAATTTTTTTTAAATAATTTTTACCGAAACATAACATTAGAATAAAATAAATCTATCAGGAAATATAATCCTGAAAAATAATTAAATTAATTTTATTATTAAAATAAACAAGGGAATTTATGGGAATCAAAATCAATAAGAACTCAATGAGTATTGTTAGAACAACACATTCCCAACACATCTAACTCTCACTCTCACATGAGATATCATAGTGGTTCCCATTCTACTAAAGAACTAACACTAGTGGAATGGATTTCCCCCAAAGAAACCTCTCTTACGTATCTTTGATGGCCATCCGACACTCTGAAAATGTGGATCAATATTCAATATCATACTCATCCCAAAAAATAACATGTGATATGTTATACATGTATCTTCTTATATATGACATATAGATGATTTCATATACCCAGTTCATCTATGGGGTTAAATACTGGAGATAAGAAACATATCTAACCTTACTATGGTCTTAGAACGACCTAGAGAACATCAAGGATGTCTTGTAACCCCAACCAAACCCTTGAAAAACTCATTATATAATCGATCTTTATAAAATTTACTTCAAAATTTATATGTCCTCATTCACTCATTAATTACTAGAACATTCATCATCATCACATCCAACTACTCTATTCCCCTAAGAGATAAATTTTCTATCTCCGTCTAGCACATGGTTTACCTATACTGTCTCCTATACAGATCTTTTAATGGTTAGATACTGATTTTGGTGAGGTAAATTTTATTATAAAAGAAATATACCAGTAAAAAGTGATCATCCAAACTATTACCAAAGCCTAACATGTAGTCTCTTAGTGTATCCTCTTAAACCTAGATGGTTCATTCTATCTGTCTAACTATTTGGCGGTGGAACATCATGATCATCTATAAATGGGTCCTAAAAGCCTCCTACAAATATCTTCACAACCTCATTATAAATCAAGAATCATGTTTAGAGACAATAATTGGTGGTAACCCATGATGTCATATGATCTCTCATATATACAAGTTCCCGAAAATTTCATTCAAACTCGTAACCCAAAGGGAATGATAGTTAGCTGACAATATAAGTTGATCAAAAATCACCCAAATATCATCATGACCTATTGATTTCGGAATAATACCCATGAAAAAATCCATCAATATTCTATACCACATACCCTAGAGGACCTCAAGTTATTGAGTCAAACCAACTAGAACATGACAATATGTCATCACCTATTGAAAAGTGATGCATCCAGAAACAATCTCAACAACACATCTCTTATAATATGACAACCAAAAATAATTATAAAGTCCATAGTACATATTTTCCACTCCAATATGCACCCCTACGGAGGATCCAAGAAACTCTCTCAGAACCTCTTCTATTAATGTGACTGAAACCACTGTCCAGCCTTGAAAAAAGATGAAATTCTTGCCACCTTTAGAAAATCCATATGGTGCATCTCCGATGAATATATAGTCACATACAACTTCTCAATTGATTTCTACCATTTTATCATATATCACACACTGAAGAATGGGTGGACTTACTACCATCAATTGGAGACAAGTTGTCCATATCATCTCTACCAGGGGAAACTAGGAAACAACTAATAGATCTAGCACCTCATATTCATAGAAGTCCTTGATTTCCTATTTGGGACAAAAACCAACACATTTACCAACCCTATATTAATGGTTATCTCATATTCATAATCCTATAGAAACAACATCTAATGTCTCCATATAAGTATGAGGTATATATGGGAAAAGATATACCTAATACTCTAGTGGTATTAGTAATATATATTCCCCTTACCTAGAAGATAAGGCCTCCATATCTTTAGGGTGAATACCATTGTTTCTTTATATAATTATTGGGTAATGTAGTTCTACTCATGATGTATCAACTATATATATTTTCATGTTATCACAATCCATATCTAGAGCAATACATAATAAGAACATATATAGAGGCATCTCATAATACTGCATAATCAACACCCCCATTTGATAGTCTCAAAATAAGAGGAATGTAAACCCCTAATTATAATCCAAATTTAATTTCTTAAAATTCATGGTCTAGGGGAATAAGTTCTCTTTTCATTTTAAGGCAGTAAATGGGTATGAAATCCATGAAAATTATTCCATTAAACTATTATAGTAAGCAACCAATAAAATAATACATTTCGCTGCATACATGATCTTGGGTGTTCCCCAAGCTGGTACTACCTCAATATTTATATGCTCAATAGCTAAAAAATGTTGATAGATAACATGACCTATAAAGTGAAACTCTATAATCTTGAATAGATACATTCAAAGATGATCATATAACTTGTGATACCAAAGTATGTGAAATACTATCATCAATATTTCTCTGTGCTCCTTATTTGAAAAAATAAAATGATAATGCTGTTGAGAAGGAGAACCATGAAATGGTCCATAAAATGCATAAATATATAGTTTATAAGTCCCATAAAGACAATAATGGAATTCATGTCACTAAATGGAATCACCATAAACTCATTGGGTCAATAGAGACGTCAGAATTCCATCTTTAGAATGTCCTCCAAAACCCATAACCAGTAGTAGCTGGACCAGAGATTAATCATTGAGAAGCAACTAACACAATTCATCTAGTTGTAGTGGCCACTATTACATGGAAAGGGTTACGTGTTCTTATTCATCTCCTAATTTAGGTGAAAATAATCAAAAATATGCCTTAAGATCCCATCCACCTACTTAGAAAACAATGCAAGATCTTACTAAGGGGACCCACTATGTCTGATTAAATCTTTCTCTTGAAGGTACTTTACATACACCATAAAATCATAGAGCTCATTGGGGCTATCAAATATTCTAAAAATGATATCAGTCTAGTTAAAGGTTTCAATTAAAATTATAATCTGATCTCTTGATATGGAGGTAGTTTTGAGACATGTTTGGTAAGACCTCTATGTCCTCATTAACTACTATATAAAGATAGGTATCAGAGGAACTCAAATTACTAAGGGATAAACTTTCAAACATATGGAATATTGGTTGAAACATCATTCTCATGAGTCCCACTCACTCTACAAGAAGGTCCCTATTTCTGATGAAGTGGTATATCATCACATTTTCCACATGGAACCTACCTCTTCTACACTAATAGTCTATTTAGGCACACCCCAGGGAAAACTAGTCCATACCTAGAAAAATTTAATATGAATTCATTGAATCTACATAGAGGTTCCATGTGAATAACTCTTCACCAAGCATTATCTATTACTATTGGTAGATGAGTGAAATAGTGCAATATCTTACTGTAAGAATCTACATCCATAACTAATGGGTTAAAAACATCATATGAAGCTTAAGCTCTCAAACAAGGGATTAGGTGAAGAAAAAATAACTTGAACTGATTTATATAAGTATTAGTTAAAAATTATAGAATAATGAAATTGTATATTGAATCATCTCATGTACAACCTGATCATATCCCTCTATTTCTTGTAAATGAGAACATCCATCGACACAGACCCTCTAATACTAATATGGTCCACAATGTTATGGTTGTGTATGTAGGACTTAGCATTGTTTTCTGATTATAAATAAACATCTTAGGGATCCAATTATCCCTATGTTAGTGTCACCACCATAGGGTCCACCCTAACCACCCATGTGAGATCCATAATCTCAATACTACCTCATTCCCGGTGGTCAATCCACTGCATATCCATCATATAAAAAATGATCAGTTGAGTAATAGTGGAATAAGTGACCCGACCTATTATGAGCATAAAATTTCTTATCTTTCAACTGACTAGATACCTATACCGATCCATGCCCTATTGATCATTGAAATTTAGCCTGATGGGGTGAAGGATTAAATTTCCAGTAAACTAAATCCTGATATCTATTAGTAGTATGAAAAAAATATACTCCAAGATTTTCACTAACATATGTAGCTACATGAGGCTCTTATTCTTGGAATCCCTTTATCACCAAATCCAATTGTAGAAACCTATAATAGGGTAGAATGAGTAGATAGAACACTCTACCTTGAATGTCCCTATAAAGGCACTACTCAAACATTCACACCCATAAGTATCCATCTCACCAAATATTGAGAGAGTATCATATGAGGCTGGTGAATCTAGATTCATATTATATAATAGTCATATAACTATTTTGAAACTATCTAAACTCCATGATTTATATAGATGTCAATTTCAAAAGAACGTACTCATCATAGAAAATGTGTTCAGACTCTGACCACATGAGGGTCATCTCATCATGGGATTGGGTGGAAAGACTCCACCCATTCCCTACTGCTCAACGAATAAGTTTAGTCTTATGGGAAATGATATGATTGGTTGGTATCTTCAAAGGCTAGAAAAATAAAACGATCAAATCAAGAAAATCATTTAATACTTGAGACTCTTTCTCACCATGAAACCAAAGCACGCTCTATCACTAAAACTCACATAGTGCATTCAGCCTATGTGCAACATCCCCTTGTCCCAATATAATAAAAGGATAGTTAATATGTAGATTAACATCATCTTGATCTCCTACATTCTAGTCTACATTTCTGTCATTGGGTGGAAGCACTTATCTCTACTTGCATGAAGGGAACACCTAATGATCATGTCCCTAAGATGAATCGTTATCACTCAGTTGGTCATCTTCATGACCCTATCTCGAAATCCAAGTTGGATATCACAATGGAGGTATTAAATAATATAACAATATGTTCTATGTTTATATGATCATATCTAGATATATGACTCAATAAGGACTTGGAAATTAATAAACCATTCTTATATGATGTGTGTACCATTAGTTTTCCTGTAACAAATATCTCAACATATTGAGTTAAAAATAGGTTTTTGAGTCCTTGTGAATAGATACATTTCATTCCACACCATCATTGAGTTTTCCTAGAAGGGGAAATATATATACCTTAACACTATTTCCCTAATTTCCTAAACCAACTCTCACAACACATCTAACATTAGTCATTTTCCAAACTATAAACTCACTGTGATACCACTCTATCTTGACCTGACCCACCAAGGACTTACCTGGACCAGTGGTTAGCGTTGTGTGACACCCCCAGAACAATCATCATATCCAAGTGGCTAGATAATAACCTAATATAGGCATATCATATCATTGGTAGGTATATACTAATTAACATTTACACACACACACATTCAAGTACATCATTTCATTAAAATATAATATAAATTATATTGCTCAAGAGAAAACAACATATTTAATAACCTCTATGAATAAGAAGAGTGTAGTAATAAATATATATGAAAAGTATAATATGGGAAAAATACATGCCCTACTTGAAATAATGGGGAGTTCTATCCTAAAAATAGAGAAAGAGGTAGTACCCTACTCCCGAACTTTGATACCCACTACTATCATGATATCACTTTCCTTAAGAACTACTAAGTTTCACCAACACCATTCCCACTAAATCCACTATCTAATTTTCTATCAGCTTAATAAGGCATGGAATGTGTGTGAATATACCATATTAATGCAAGTATATACATTCCCAATAGGCCACCTAGAAAACAAAAAGTGGAATTAATAGAATTGAATAGTGAAGTGATCCCACATGAATAGAACAGAAACATGAGAGATAAATAAAATGTAACTACTTGAAGAGAGATATATAGAGGAAGATATCAATAGTCACTACTAGATAAGGGTATTGTGTCTTTCCATAATTTTAATACTATATTTTTTCTTGGTACCAATACCCAACATATCCTCATTAGATATATAAAAATAAACACATTCCTTACTTAAGGAACTCCATGGTCGGTGGGGTACTGAATGTTAATATTGAAGACAAACACTAGAGTGGGTGGAGGGTGGGGATACTGAATCATATCTACAAGGGATTTGGGGGACCATTCCCATACATTTACAAGCCTTCATAAGGTTTCCAACCCTAAGGTCACTCGGGATATTAAACATAATCCACCGTGTAAACAAACTTTTATGGAAGGATAAATTTAACTATTATGCCTCCCTTTATATCATTGATTTATGAATAAAGGAAACCACAAGGTTCTATTTAGAATTATACTCTATAAGGACTACTCATGGGTCAAATTCTAAGTCACAAAGAAAGAGATATGAGAGGTAGAACCTCAGAAACATTATATGATGTGTCTCTTGGTGTAGATCTAGTGTACTCCCAATTCATTTGTTGGAACTATCACATACCTGATGTGGAATGTAAAAATACTTAGACACTACATACTTCCCAAGGAACATGTCTTGTGGGACCACCTTATGTCCTCGGGATACACTCTCTCTATATTGATTGTCTCACCAGGTAGAGTTAGATAGAATGTGGGTCTGCCACATGGTTGTGTGATATTTTCCTCGTCTTAAATCCCTAGCCACAATAGAAAAGGAAATAGAAGGCATTTGTTCTATTAGAACACAAAAAGTATAATAATGTTTTTCAAATAAAATAATTTTTCCTTCCTGGATCATCAGAAATTTTCTAATTCCCCAACAAATCTAACCCAAATATCCATCCATGGATCTATCACAAAGTTAATATCTCTATTAATCAATTTTCATCCTCCTGTCAATAGAAAATAAGATTTTCATCATCCCTCATTATGTACATCAATCCCCTCATGACTTGGCTATCATCCAAGGATTAAAAAATTTATCATTCATTTTTAATCCAATGTGGACATTCCTCACTTCCAAAAATCAGTGTCTCAATCATCAATGTCACAATTCAATATTAATAAAAAAATTATTCAATTATCAATTTGGATTGGCCATCAAATCTCTATACTATCCTCATCTTACTATGAAAACATAAATAAATGGGTCAAAAAGGAACATTAATAAAGTGAAATCATTGATATCCATAGTGAACTTGTCAATCGATCACTATCATGGAAACCTGAAAAGGTAGATGGAATCTAGAGCACAATATATAATCCAGTCTAAACAAAATGGTTAAATATATAAATCCATTCGAATAATGAGTTAGAAAAATTTATATATAATATTTTAATAATTCATGATCAAAATATAAAACAATAGGTAATTAATCCAAAAATAACAAGGATGACCATCATTGTTGTATCAAACATTTTTGTAGATTAAATCTTTAATGATGTTGTTAGCGATATGTAAGAATTATGTTGATGATGAAGAGCCCTGTCGTATGACAACCCTAGACATTATTAAAAATTAACTTAAGTTTTATTACAAAATAGTACACATAATATATCCCATAAGATCATTATGTATTATGTATTTGTGAATTATGTACATAACACAACATCTTGAACATGGGATAAAACATCATTATTTAATAAATCTTTGACATGCTCTTTGAAATCATCAATCTTCTAAAACTACAGGGGATAACTTGGGGATGTACATACAAAGGGGTGATCTATAAATCCTATTAAGGGAATAAAAATATAATATCATTATGATAAATTAGTACATCAAATCCAAACGAAATATCAATTTAATATAATAGGGGTGAGAATCATAAACCTGAACAATGAGGTATGATATAGCATGATAACATAAAGGGAACATTCAAAAGTGGAAACAACTTTAAATTTTACATCATAAAAATTGGTAGAGGATAAATAATAAGACCTTATAGCATGGTGTAACAATTACCTTTATGGATTAGGTTCACTCCATAATCCCTTTTCTAATGTCTCATTATATTAAACCATTACCCAATGCATTGGAGATATATATATAATTCTAGGAACACCCATTACTTTCATATCATGTACAATTATAAGTGTTCCAAACATATAATTCAAGGTAGGATCATATTTCACCACATTTAGTTCCAAGATCAAGGAGTGTGTAATAAATAAATGTAATTCCCCAATAAAATATGTATAGTAATATCTAGGTGAATACCCTTGAGCGGAATGATTGATGGTATTTACAATTCAATGGTTTGGCGTGGAAAATTACAGAAATATTTCGGCAGCATAATGAATGTTCTCAAAGGATCATAAAATAGATTCATAAGAGATAAAGTCATATAAAACACTTTTTATATAAAATATTAAAAAATAGGGATGTGAGGAAACATATCCAAACTTTAGGAACTGGAAATAAAAGGCATAAAAAAGAGAAGATTCTTGAATTAGGAGGGGAAGGGGAGGATCCCTTACCTTGAGAGAGTGATTCAAAAATATTGGGGGGAGCTTCTTGAGAGATAGTAGTAACCGTGGGAGGACTATAGAGAATATACATCAGAGTAAGGTTGTGATCCACAATTCTTTAGTGATGTTAAATGGGAGTTTGTGTGGGTTTATATAGGAAAAGAAGGGTAGTTATTTATTATTTAACAAACAAATATTTTGGTTCAGTGCACATGGTGTGGTAAGTGATCTTGATGAGATTAAACTTATCCAATAAATGGTTTTGCTCATGATTTTATTATTGGATATCATCTTGGAATTTTTAAATGGAAAATCACAATGATGTTGTCTTCCTCTAAAGCGCCTATAAATGGGCTTCATAGGGTATGATCCAACTAGTTGAGGCCATCATTTTCTTTGTCTATGTCAATTAGATTTTTCAAAACCCTATATTTATTCAAATCATATGATCATATTTCAAGATCTATATTATCAAAAGTCATGTTTATTGAAATTATTGTAAATATATTATGGTATAATAAAAAAAAATATATGCATGTATTATTTATATCCATAATACATAATAGTAAATTTAATTCAACCACAAATGGAATTTTATTTATGGAAGGTTAGGTCATTACAATATTCCTTTGGTTATGACTTTTTCCCTACAAATTTTTATTTCATGCACTAAAAAAGATGAGGGTAAATATATTTCATTAACCCTCTGTTTCGGCCAATGCATCTTCAATCTAATTGTTTCTCTATAGCACATTGACATAGTGCATTGTCTTATTTTGTAGAAATTTCTCTCTATGATCTAAGATTTATCAGCTACTCCTCATATTAAAGTGAAATCTCCAACGGTACCACAGAAACATTCAGAACATGTAAGGGTTTTGGTATGTACTTCACAAAGTGTGATACATGGAACAAATAGTACACTTGAGATAGAATATGTGGGAGCGCTAGTCAATAGAACACTGCTTCGATGCGATCAAGGATATCAAAGGGACATATGTATCATGGACTAATCTTTACCTTCTTTACAAATATTATGAATTTATTCCATGAAAATATGAGGTGGAATATTTTATATATAACCTCAAACTCTTGGTATCATTGATGATTTTCAGTATAGATATTTTTTTTTATCTCTAAGTATCCTTGATGTGATGCTGAATAGTCTGGACCTTTTCTACCATTTCCATGACCATTTTAGAACCCAATAGTATGTTTTCACCAACTTCATCCCATCATGCATGTGTTCTAATCCTATTCCCCTTAAAGGCTTCATAGGGATCCATTTTTAGGCCTGATTGAAAATAATTATTATATGGGAACTCAACCAGATGAAGATTCTGGTCCCACTCTCCTTTGAAGTCCATTGAGCATGACCTTAATAGGTCATCAAGTGTATGGATATGCTAATCAGTTTAACTGTCATTTTAATGGTGAGAAGATGTGGTGATGTTCAAATAATTATTTAGAGAATGATGTAGACTCCTCTAGAACTTGGAGGTAAATCTTGCATCTCAATCAGATATAATTGATAGTGATGTTCCATGCAGCTTCACCACTTCTCTAATGCATATCCTTTTATGTTGTTTGAGTGATAAGTCATATCATATTGAAATAAAGTGAGAATAATTTTGAAGAAGATCCACCAAAACCAAAATAATATTATTTACTCTCTATGTCTTCATAAGAACAGTGAAAAAGTCCACATTTATTTTTTCCCATTTCCCTATAGTTATGTGTAATGGTGAATCATTCTCTTGGATTTTTTCCTTTTAGCCATCACTCCATGATAAAAAAAAAACCTTGATGTATATTATTCGATCCCCTTATACATATTTTCCCACCAATAGTGATCTTATAGATCCTAATACATAATTGTGCTCCATAAATTGATAGAGAATGTCAAGATATGTGAATTATCTAATAGTTCCTTCATTAACATAGAAGTTGATGGTATACATAGCCTTGGCACAAATATAACTAATAGAAAGGTGGACTATACCCAGGGGACTATACCAACTATTTTAAAAAACAATTGGTATAGGTTTTCATATCCCAATGGTTCAGCATAACCATTAGGATATGCAGTTTATGTCAATCCAATCTCAAAAAGTTTTAAAAACCAATTGGGATATTTAATTGTATACCAAAGGATTTTTGAAAACCATTAGAATAGATATGGATATAACAATGGTTTAAAAAAATAATTGGAATCCTATTTCTATATATACCTATACCATATGGTCTCCCTTCTTCCTATTGCATTTTCATCCAGAATCGTAACAAGATTCAGTGATCCTGTTTCTTCCTCACCCACGATGATCTCTCTTTTGTTCTTGTTTTAATTGAATTATTAATTAATATTATATCAGTGACATCCAAATAATTTTAGTATTAATCAACCATTAATTTAATATAACATTTATATTAACTAATAATTTTATTTATGTAAAGTGTATAAGTAATTTACCTCACACATGAGGCTCCATATCATGCCAAGAATGGATAAAACATAAATAAAACATTTATATTAACCAATAATTTTAGTTTTAAATTTATGTAAATACTGATTTAGTGAATGAGTGATAGTAATACACAAAAAATGAGACTAACCATATGGATCTCCTAATACTACTCCATGAGTTGAAACTAAAGTGGTTTCATCATCACACATGTGTCACTCCTGTTGATCCAAGACCAATGTCCTTTCCATAACTGATCAATATTACCTCCAAGATCGATCTTTGTATTACATTAAACCCACAACTTATTTCATTCCTCATTATGATGAAATTACAATGTCATTCAATAAGAGTCACTCCTCTATAAATGTAGGCATTATAGTTAGAAGAACTAGTCTATATACTAAAAATAGATTCTCACTATTCCATAACACAATATACACCTCATGTAAAAAGACATGCAACCTCAATATAATTTACGAATTATTGTTTAACACTCCCATACCACCCAATCCATATTCTATATGGAACAACTAATTCCATGTGTTTGATTTCCACCTAGATTACATAAAAAATTATTGGGTTCACACACCTATGTTACTAGATAGTGAATCTTGTCCCATGTTATAAGATTCACTTAAAACTAAATCTAAGATCACTATATTGAACAAATAACCATGATCTCCATTCATGTAAATCCCATATAAAAAAAATCCTCAAAAATACTATTCAAAATTATATATCTCACTCATGACAATGTATACCACATGCACAACAATCACTATGAAATGTTCCACAATCCACAACTTTAACCCACACATTTTCCACCTGAGATCTAACCATTTAGAGTTATCATCTACCATTCCATTGAAAAAAAATTATACAAGGTTAGGAATCCAAATTCCATTTCCCTATTAAACTTTATGTATAATAAGGCACTTCCATTGAAGGAGAAATCTTCATATAAATACAAGGCTTATTCAATCCTGCAACATATATAGAAGCACCTTTTCTGCATTTAACTCAGGGTGTGTAAGGATTCATTTTAACATCCCTAAATATGATAAATCACTAATTATAGATTTATCCAACCCAACATCATCATTTTTGTGTGATTTATAAGATGCATTCCTTGAAATAATAATATTTAAGAGTTGAATTTATATAATAAGAATAACATAAGTTAAAAAGTGAATATAATAAATTAAATTAATTAAAACACTAATTATAAGAAGAATTTTATGTTGTATTTTTTATATTTATTACTCATTGATATAATGGAATTTAATATAATACTTTTATATTTATAGTATATATATATTATTTTTTTCTTTTATATTATGATTCTCATATAGAATATAATATTTGATATGGTTTCATATAATGTGAACAATTATTATTTCCATAAATATTTTTTATTTAAATTTAATATTATTTAATTGATTTTATGAAGTGAAATATTTTTTTTAGAATTGATAGATTTTGGATATATGAAACCGATTAGATCTCAAGTGATTTTCAAAACAAGTTAGATATGTTTTTTTATTTTGTATTTAACAATGCTTTAAATAGTGGCCATATACACTGCCCATGTTATAATTATGTTGGTAAAATTTGGTTAATTCATGAAGAATTAATATACTAAATAAAAAAATATGAGTTTATTATAATTTAATATGTCTAGTATAAATATGCAGAGAAAATGAAATCTCAAAATGTCCATGATCTGAATGAGAGGAATGCACTGGATAACTTATTATATTACCCATTTTCATTTATTCTTCATCATGAGAAGGAATGGATATCGAACCAAGAAGTATTAAATATGGGAACACATGATATATGTAAGGAAAATGATGATTTTGGCAGTGTGAAAAAATTGAATTACAATTCAATGACTGTAGTATAATAATAATATGGTAAAATGAATAGATAGAATTATTAATCTTACTATTTCATTGGAAAACCATATATTGGATTTTTAATACTTCCATATATTATATTATTAATTTTTTGATAGTATTACTTCTTTGTGATCTATATATTACATAAATCCATTATATGGCATGGAATTTAGTTGAAGAAGTTGAATTTTCAAAAAAAAAATCTTGCTTTCCCAAAAGACTTCATCTTATTATGGGAGAAAATTACTGGATGAAATGATTTCATAAAATGTGGAACATCTTGAAGGAATCAAAATGATAATGGAACACCATCCCATGTGACACAAAATGTAATAGGGAAATTTACATATATTATGATACTCTACAATATTTTCATTTCTTATGAAATATCAAAAAATATAAGATGGTATGATACAAAGAGAATGAAGGATAATGATGAGTTTGGTCATCCTACAGATGGATTTTTAGGGTGGATATTTTATTCTTGGTATCTTAATTTTATAGTTGATTTATGTAATTTGTGGTTGGGTCTACCATTTTATAGTTTTAATCTCTTTGGGTAGATGCTTACTTTTCACAACACATTGTTGGTTTTCATACACATTTATAAACTTCCTCCATGGATGTGTATGAAATAAATTTTACTCTAATAATTATACTCATATATGGACATCATTATCTTGGAAATGTTTTAAATGAATACAAGATAACTTTAATAAATGATATAAATTAACTATGGAATTTTAGTGTATGCACATACGATGCATGTTCAGATGTTATATTTTAGATTCATGATCTACTTATGTGGATGTTAAATGATTTTATTATTTATGGAATGGTTTATAGCTAGATTACGAAGTAAAAAATTTAATATTCTATTTTTATAAAGAATAAATTATCCAAAAGACTTAAATATCATTTTAGTTTCAGTTTTATGGGACATCGATGATTCTTGCCAATGTATTATCCATATAGGAATAATTGTCGAAGGTTTTACAATACTATGGAGATTAAAAATCAACAATAGAACTTGATCATGGAGACTTTACCATTGTAGAAGATAAATAGATTGTACGAATGAGAGGGTATGAAACCTAACATTGGGTAAAGCCTGTGCATGCATGGGAAAGCCTAGCCGAACAACAATGCGAAGGTAGAGATTTTATTTCATGATGAAGATTCTGAGGAGGAGTAGTTCCAAGTAGTTATTCTGGGTTGTATGTAATCTTTGATGCCTACGGGTAATGAATTACTCTAAGGCCTATGGGCCATGCAATACTTTCACCTATGGGACTTGTAAGGGTTCCACCTCACCCCTTGAAATGTGGATTACCAAAATCAATAATAAATTAAGTCCTTAAGGTCATTTGAGGAGGAGGAAGAATGTCTCCATTAAAAACATTACAATTGGAAGAAGAAAAGTATCTTTATTGTAAATCCCTAACCCCAGTTACCTAGAGTTGGTGCATTATTACGTAACATTGGCATGATCACAAAGATCAAGTCTCGAAATACCGATTAGTTTAGTAGCCTTGAAACACTAGATACATTCATAAGTTTTACATTACATCATAATTTGGAAAACTACAATAACATGGTCTCCATAGTCCACACTCATATCCCCTACTGACTATCCCTGCAGGTCATTCATAAAATACTTCTTCACATCCTGGAAAATATTAAAACATTGAAAGGGGTGAGCTTAGATGCTCATTAAGGATAACAATATTGCAGAAGCTTTTATAAATACACATGAACATTTAAGGCAATGTATAACTAAAACAAAATCCTTTTAAACTTGAACTTAAGTGTAATATGGAAAAAGTAAAATGAAATAATGTCATCTACTTATTCACATGGATATTCTACTAGTCGAATAATCACATGCAATATTAATAACCAGTTTCATAATGATGGAATGCATAATTCCAGACAATCATAACCAAGTAGCCAAGGCGTCGTGCCATGACTACAAATATGATTTTATCAAGGCCTCATGCCAAGACACTAGTTTGTCTAATGAGGCCTACTGATGCATCGAGGAGCAATAGCGGGCACCACCCATCACTTATTAAGTCCAATGCATTCCTCATATGAACAGGTTTGAACATATCATAAACCATAACATAATCGTATCACATAAAACATCCATAAAGGAAACATAACATTTCCACATTTCAATCACAAGATATCAATACAACACATTTATATAACAAAACCATTTTCAATACCAAAATAAAAGAAAAGTAAAACTTGGTATTTATTTTTCAATTTTTTTTAAAAAAGTTATGGCTTGTAGAGGAATCCGAAACTCAAATAGTGGTCACGGCGACATAGAAGTTGTTGTCGCCGCATACTTATGACAAAAAAAAATATTCCCCTTTTTCGTTTAGTAAAATTATTTTTATAAAAATATTCCTTTTGAATAAATGTAAAATTCAAAGGGGTCTATACACTGTATAAAATAATGTTGTGTATAAAAAAAATTTGCCTCAATGAAAGGAGATTGAGACAAAGTCCCTTACAAAGATCAGTTTATAAATAAAATAGATCTATTATGTGTATTAACTATAAGTAAACATAAATAAAGTACAAATAAAAGATAGGACATATTAATATCATGACATAATTTGAAGGTAGGAGGTCAACCCAATGAACAGAAATTGGGTTAAGAAGTTCCCTTAACTCATGTCCGACTTGACTCGATCATTTTTTAACCTCTTGAATAATAAACTAGAGTTAATATCTACTTTCTTAATAACCTTTTTCATGTTCATTATCCCTTTTATATCACTTATTACAATGTTACGATAATTATTTAGTCATTTAAGTTAATAACGGTCATTTTGTCGATCTTTGGTACTTGAGTCAACAATAAACTTCTTATAATTACAAGTTGTTTATGTGGTAGAATATCCATTATCTACAGAATTATATTCATGATGTAGATATCATATATATCATATATATCCAGTATATACATTCATTCATCATATTATGTAACATTTAGAGGTAAGAAATGAAATGCACCGTTCATGGAGACGGTAAGCCGTACGTACGCATGAACGCTAATTTTATTTCTATTTTGTATTTAATGGAATGAAATCATAATGATATAAAGTTATATTATAATTACAGTATAATATCATATATAATATCATTTACTCCATCCTTTATACATCCCACATATGGCATTAACGATTAAAATCACTTTGAGGGGGCGGTAGTTCGTACTTCCTAAAATGAAATTATCGCGTTTACCCATAATGGAAATCATAAAGGTATGCCATAAATGAGAAATACAGAAGCAAAAGGAAAACATAAACATAATATATATCATATATAAATATAGTGACATATTAATGGCCACCATTATAGGTGTTAAAAGAATATTGAACAATCATCATTTCGTGAGGCAATATTTTTCCACCCACAGAAACAGTATGTTCATTAACCATTAGACAAAGGTGTGTGTAAGTGTAAATAAAATCCTTATCATAAAAAAAATCCTAGTATATTTAAGATACTGGTGTTGTTACAAAATAAAGTAATAAAAAGATTTTAGGGGGTTGGAGAAGAAAAATAAAACAAAAGAACACAAGAGAAGACATTACCTTAAAATCGGGTAACTCTTTTTGATTAGAGCCAAAGGATTCCGTGGGAAGACTTCTGCCGAAAGTGAGGCAACTAGGAGTAAGAGAGGGAAGTTGAGAGAGTGTTTTTTCAGAGGTTGGCTGAGACAAATGGCTTCGATGGTGTGAATAAGGTGGTAGAGGTGGGGGCCTTTTATAAGAGGACAGGAGGGGCACTCTAGGAATGTCATGAAATATTACATTATTATGGTATTATTTTCGGATTTTAAAGGTCCCAAAATGATATATTTCGAGGATAAGGTGATAAGGGTTCGCAATATACTCATCTAATAGGTTTTTTACAAGTTCATGTCTTAGATTTTACATTATCTTTTCATTTTATTTAAATCGTTAATTAATGAGGTAATCACTGCATCATCATTGTGTCATAAAACATTTAATTTATTTAATGTCTAAATATTATAAAAAAATTACCATGATTTAGGAAATCTTTTTATCTTTCCAATTAATATTTATAGTAAAAAATTTAACTTATATAACCCCATATAATAATTGTTTTAGTTAAACAACACATCTTTGTGACAGTTTTAATTTTACTTTAAATAAAAAGTTATTAATGTCATTTTCTTACCCAAGTGGATCCATGTGGTCCCCAAGTTGACCCATGGATTGTCTTGGTCGCCCATGACTCATACAATAAGGTTTGGAATAGTGTCATGATATTTTCATATTTTTATAATATAATTTTTACCGTAAATTTTACTAATTACCTTTAATTGCGATTAATAGAACTTAAAATTTACTATTCACCAAAAATTATTTTAATCCCATTGAACCACATTTTACTTCCTAATGAAAACCATGTTTGTTGGAGTTCTGAAAATCAAATCACAGAAGTGGTAATGTTTCATTTACATGAAAAATTAGTTTTTAAACTACCACATAGTGGTTTCACTATTCATCAAAAAATTGATGTTTTTCAGAAAAATACCAAAAATTCACCTTAAGATATATTTGATATTCCTAATTCAAAAATGATGTCTATTTTACAAAATTCAAAACATATAAGTTGGTTTAATTAATTTAATAATTAATTCCTGCTGTCACAACAATAGAGTGTTTTTAAGAAGCAATATATATCAAAAGATTGACAATTGTTTATGTCCAATTCCAAAGTGAAATGAATTCTAATGGACACCATTGGATAAAATGGTAAAAATATATTCTAATTATAATTTAATACCACTCAATAGTATAATTTATCACTATAAATTATTTTGATTAAAAAAGTTGTTTTTAAATATTTTCTCTCTTCATAGAAAATTGGAAGTTCTCAGAAAATTACAAAAAATTTAACTTAGGATAATTTAGATATTCCGAATACAAAAATAAAGTCCATTTTGAAATATAAAATCTATATAATTTGAAAATGTGGGTATTACTATTCATAACTACTACTTTGATTGGTCGCGGTGTGTTAGAATCTCGAACTTGCGTACAATGCAAGCTATTGCATTATTGAAAGAGAAGCGCATTGTGAAAGCTTGGGGTGTTACATTATCCCCTCCTTCAATAAATTGCATCCTCTCAATTTGAAAATGTTCTTCGAAAATAAAAGGTTGAAAATAGAAAATACCTTTGTGGAAAACCCACATCGAAAATAGGGTTAAAAAATATAACATTAAAAGAAAGAATGATAAGTACAAAGGTCACCCGAGATAGCCCATACTAGGATTCTATGAAAATATGGATATGGACGAAAAACAGACCATCAAGGTCTGATGGAGAGTTGTAGAAAACAGGGTTAGGAGAAAGTTAACTATAAGAAAATCACAAACTTGTGATGGGTAAAACGATCATTGATTACCCAGGATGAAAAGTTTACCGACAACATTTTGTTTTAAGTTACCTTTTATAAAGTTGAGGAATTTATTTAGGAGATTTACTAAGAACGTAAGGGAATATAAATACTAGTCGTGTGGACTTTCATTCTTTAATAAATTTTTATCACAAACCCATCTTTCACTCAAAAAGATAATAGAACTCAAAAATATTATATTTATCCTAATCGTACAAGGTTCCAAATATTGACACATACCATTTAGATTAGGAAAACTATTTTGTGATAACCAGGGACTTCCTGTAGGCTAGTGGTAGGTCAAAAAGGTCTGTCACACTATGGTTGTGGGTTCGATTCCTACCGCTTTGTTCGATGTGACAGTTTATCCCCCAACCCTCAGGTTGTCCTTTTCCTAAGACTATAGTATTATAATATTACAAAAATGATATTCAGAAATGTTTTAACCTTAAACAATACTATCCAAATTTCAACTTAATCCTTTCCATCCTTAATAGTTATCCAAAATACCTTTATCTAGACTTTCTCTAAAAGGTCCTTAAATTCCAAAATCAATTGTATCATCAAATTCCTCAAATAATGTAAAGTTTCTCTTATTTCCACATACACAAGTATTATCACCTTCATCATATTAAAACCTTAATGAAAACAACAAGTACTGCAGTACAATCCTTATATATATCACATTATTCTTATAACCAGAATATAATCCTTGAGTCCAAAAGCACCAATACATTAATTATTCCACTTCAACTGTAGTAACAACATAAGATTTTCCTTGATCCCTTGGCCTTTTCTTAGTTAAGTTTCCATGATGCTTAGGTAATTCATTTGCATAATGCCCCATTTCCCTACAATTGTAGAATTCAACATTAATAACCTCTTTCTTTCCCTTGCAATCACGAGCCTGGTGACCTTTTTCTCCACATTTATAACAAACTCCCATTCTTTTTAGGCAAGTACCGGGGTGATTCTTCCCACAATTATCACATAATGGAAAATCCTTCTTTCCCTTATTCCATTTATCTATCTCTTATTCCACCATTCTCTTCTTCTGTTGCTTTACTTTATCATCATAAGATTTAGAGAATTACTTCTCTGTCTTGATTTCACATGAGACAATGTCTTCGTACAACGAGAAGGTTTGTGAGACTAATGCTCGATGGAGAAATGGGTTTTACCCATCAAAGAAACGATCAATTTTACTTCTTGGGTTACGTATTTAATCTGCTGCATGCCTTTCTAACCTTATAAAGTTAGCCTCATACTTTGCGGCATTCTCATCCTCCTTTTGTCTCAGACTCAGAAATTGACTTTCCATATCTACTCAATTGTCACGAGGGAAGTATTTTTCTAAGAAAATCTCTTTGAACTCCTTCCATTCCATTCTCGATACTTATTCATATTCCTTTTTGTTTTGAATCAGCGACCACCATTGATCACCAACTCTAGTGAGGCGGTAAACTACCATGACAACCTTCTCCCTTTCGCTACTCCCCAAGGCGTGGAATATTTTCTCTAAGGAGTTTATCCATTTCTCAGCTACTAATGGATTTTTACCCCTATTAAATGTTGGCGGTTGTTTCCTCATGAATCATTCTAACATTGATCCTCCACATTGCGGATTAGGGTTCTCCATACGAGTAAGTTTATTATTCATAACCTGAGTGAGTTGCCCCAGTATGGTGATAAGCTGATCAGCACTAGTTGTATCACCAACTCTATTATAATTATCCTTAGCAGGAGGGAAATTCCTACATAGAGTGCATGCATTGATACGGTTTCCATTCCTCCCACTAGGCCCCATTTCTAAACAATGGCATAAACTAGATTAGTTTATGAATCAAAATACATAATTTTATACTTGTAAAACAGTTAACATAAATAGAAAAGTTTATGGATATAATCCATAATCATAAAATTGTTTTCTTTGAGGATGTATATACTCATAACCCTTCATAGTGGTTTGTAATGAAAATGAGAAATATCATAAGGATATCCCCCAGGAGTGTCGTAACCAAGATTGCAGCAAGGCACGTTGTCGTGCACCAGTTCCTGTTCGAGTCTAGATCAAAGCGGTGTTTTCAGGTTTTACCCCTAGGTACATATGTGCCAGAGCCGCTTCTACCTGCTCGTATCCAGACAAGGATGTATTTCTCGGAAAACTCACAAAATCTCTATAATACCAAAATTCTAGGAAGTTCTTCTATACTAATCCTCAAAGTCTATATTAGGGCCATGTGCTCTAATCAGAGTTTATCTAAATCGAGCTTCCAAGGTTAGTAGTAAACTTCCTCTGATACCAACTATAACACCCTGAACCCAGTTACCCAGAGTGAGTGCATTATTACATAACATTGGCATGATCACAAAGATCAAGTATCGAAAGACCGATTAGTTTAGTATCCTTGAAATAGTAGATACATTCCTAAGTTCTACATTACATCATAAAGTGAAAAACTACAGTAACATGGTCTCCATAGTCCACACTCATATCCCCTTATGACTATCCCTGCAGGTCATTCATAAAATAATTCTTCACATCTTGGAAAATATTAAAACATTTAAAGGGGTGACCTCAGATGCTCAGTAAGGATAACAATATTGCAGATCTTTCATAAATAAACATAAACATTTAAGGCAATGTATAACTAAAACAAAAGTCTTTTAAACTTGAACTTTGGCATAATATGGAAAAAGTAAAATGAAATAATACCATTTACTTATTCACATGGATATTCTACTAGTCAAATAATAACATGTAATTTTAATAACCACTTTCATAATGATGAAATGCATAATTCCATACGATCATAACCACGTAGCCAAGGCATCATGCCATGAATACAAATAAGATTTTGTCAAGGCCTCGTACCAAGACACTAGTTTGTCTCATGAGACCTACCGATGCATCAAGGAGCTATACCAGCTCCACCCGTCACTTATTAAGTCCAATTCATTCCTCATATGAACAGGTTTAAACATATCATAAACCATAACATAATCGTACCACATAAAACATGCATAAAGGAAACATAACATTTCCACATTTCAATCACAAGATATCAATACAACACATTGATATAATAAAACTATTTTCAATACCAAAATATAATAAACTTAAAACTTATTATTTATTTTTAATTTCTTTTAATAATGTTATGACCTGTAGAGGAACCCTAAACTCAAATAATGGTCCCGGCGGTGAAGAAGTCATTTTCGCCACATACGTATGACAAAAAAGACATTCCCCTTTGTCTTTTAGTAAAATTCTTTGTATAAAAAGATTAATTTTGAATAAATGTAAAAGTCAAAGGGGTTTATACACCGTATAAAAGAATGTTGTGTATAAAACAAAATTTGACTCAATGAAAGGAGATTAAGACGAAGTCCCTTACAAAGATCATTTTTTAAATAAAATAGATCTATTATGTGTATTCACTATAAGTAGACATAAATAAATTATAAATACAAGATAGGACATAATAATATCATGACATAATTTGAAAGTAGGAGATTAACCCAAAGAACGGAAATTGGGTTAAGAAGTTCCCTTACCTCGTGTCCGACTTGACTCGATCATTATTTAATCTCATGAATAATAAATTAGAGTTAATCTATACTTTCTTAAGAACCATTTTCACGTTCATTATCACTTTTATATCACTTATTACAATGTTACGAAAATTATGTAGTCATTTAAGTTAATAACGGTTGTTTTGTCGATCTTTGGTACTTGAGTCAAAAATAAACGTCTTATAATTACAAGTTGTTTATGTGGTAGAATATACATTATCTACAGAATTATATTCATGATATAGATATAATATATATCATATATATCCATTATATACATTCATTCATAATATTGCATAACATTTAGAGGTAAGAAATGAAATGCACCGTTCATGGAGACTGTAAGCCGTACGTACGCATGAACGCTACTGTCATTTCTATTTTGTATTTAATGGAATAAAATCATAATTATATAATGGTATATTATAATTTCAGTATAATATCATATATAATATCATTTAATCCATCATTTATAAATCCCACATATGACATTAACGATTCAAATCACTTTGAGGGGGCAGTAGTCCTCACTTCCTAAAATGAAATTATCGCGTTTACCCATAATGGAAATCATAAACGTATTGCATAAATGAGAAATACAGAAGCATAAGGAAAACATAAACATAATATATATCATAGATAAATATAGTGACATCTTAATGGCCACCATTAGAGGTGTTAAAATAATATTGAACAATCATCATTTCGTGAGGTAGAATTTCGCCACCCACAAAAATAGTATGTTCATTAACCATTAGACGATGGTGTGTGGAAGTGTAAATCAAATAATTCTCATAAAAAAATCCTAGTATATTTAGGATACTGGTTATGTTACAAAATAATGTAATAAGAAGATTTAGGGGGTTGGAGAAGCAAAATAAAACAAAAGGACACACGATAAGACATTACCTTAAAATCGGGTAACTCTTTTTTATTTGAGCCAAAGGCTTCCTTGGGAAGACTTTTGCCCAAATTGAGGCTTCTAGAAGTAAGATAGGGAAGTTGATAGAGTATTTTGGCAGAGTTTGGCCGAGACAAATGGCTTTGATTGTGTGAATAAGGTGGTAGAGGTGGGGGCCTTTTATAAGAGGAGAGGAGGGGAACTCTTGGAAAGTCATGCAATATTACATTTTTATGAAATGATTTTAGGATTTTAAAGGTCCCACAATGATATATTTCGAGGATATGGTGATAAGGGTTCTAAATATACTCATCCAATAGGTTTTTTACAAGTGTAAGTCTTATATTTTACATTATCTTTTCATTTTATTTAAATCATTAATTAATGAGATAATCATTGCATCATCATTGTGCCCTAAAATATTTATTTTATTTTATGTCTAAAAATTATAAAACAATTACCAAGATGTAGGAAAACTTTTTATCTTTCCAATGAATATTTATAGTAAAACCGTTAACTTATATAACCCCATATAATAATTGTTTTAGTAAAACAACACATGATTGTGACAATTTTATTTTTACTTTAAATAAAAAGTTATTAATGTCATTTTCTTACCCAAGTGGCTCCATGGGGTCCCCAAGTTGTCCCATGGATTTTCTTGGTTGGACATGACTCATCCAATAAGGGTAGTACAAGTGTCAAGATATTTTCATATTTTTATAATATCACTTTTACCTTAAATTTCACTAATTACCTTTAATTGCGATTAATAGAACTTAAAAGTTACTATTCACCAAAAATTATTTTAATCCCATTGAACAACATTTCACTTCTTAATGACAACCATGTATGTTGGATTTATTAAAATTAAATCACAGAAGTGGTAATGTTTCATTTACATGAAAAATTAGTTTTTAAACTACCACTTAGTTGTTTCACTATTCATAAAAAAATTGACGTTTTTCAGAAAAATACCAAAAAATAATCCTAAGATATATTTGATATTCCTAACTCAAAAATGATGTCTAATTTACAAAATTCAAAATAGATATGTTTGTTTAATTAATTTAATAATTATTTCTCACTGTCACAACAAATATCGTGTTTTTTAGAAGCAATATATATCAAAAGATTGACAATTGTTTATGTCGAATTTCAAAGTGAAATTAATTCTAATAACCACCATTGGATAAAATGGTAAAAATTTATTCTAATTATAATTTAAAACTGCTCAATAGTATAATTTATCACTATAAATTATTTTTTAAAAAAAATTTGTTTTTAAGTATTTTCTCTATTCATAGAAAATTGGAAGTTCTCAGAAAATTACAAAAAATTCAACGTAGGATAATTTCGATATCCCGAAGAAAAAAATGAAGTCCATTTTGAAATATAAAATTTATATAATTTCAAAAAGTGGGTATTAATATTCATAACTGCTACTTTTATTGGTCGTAGTGTGTTAGAATCTCAAACATGCGTACAATGCAAGCTATTGCATTATTGAAAGGGAAGCGTATCATGAAAGCTTCGGGTGTTACATTTATTGAGTTTCTTTATTGATCAACCAATTTTTTATGTAATTACATAGATGTAATGTTCTTTGAAAAAAAAATAATGTTAAATATTTCTTTCAATTAATATAAATATAAAGAGAAGTACAAAATATGTTTTATGATCTATGTGATGGCCTGGACTGAGATTCCACTAAGAGGTATCCCTAGCCCAGTTTCCCATATGGCATTAAGAGAATATACCCTAATGACAGAGGTTTCCGACTAGGAGAAAGGGCCTGAGATGTGTCTATGGGGATATTATTCCATGATACCCATAGTGTAGCATAATATATCCATAAGAAACACTGGTAAATTACAGATGTAGTAAAAGTAATCTGATTACAGGTGGAACAACAAAAGTAGATAGAAGTAATAAACAACTGAACAAATAATAATCATATAAGAAAGATGATGATTACTTTTCTTGTATCTGTAAATCTAGGAAACATGAATACAAGAATTAGAAAGTAATGATATAAAGAAGTAGAAAATGAAGCCAAAAACTATCCCTAGCATCCCTAGATCCAGATCAGTCATCTACTACCAGTTCCATCCCATGTAACAATAAATCATGGGTCTGAATCTACACACTTCCCTTTTTTAACACAAGCGTATGTGTAATCTTCCAAGGTACCAAAAATGCATTGATATTGGGTGAGTTAAATCTGAATATTCCATAAATAATGTTTTCTATAAGATCCTGTCCATTTTATATAAACTAAAATAGTTTACAAGAATTCATATATAAAAGTAACCAGTACAGTAATGAAAATACCCATGTAAATACTTCATCCCTCCACTGGTGTTTGATATGTAACTGATTTACTAATTTATTAAGTTCGATTTTATATATCTAAGTCACATTAGGCACCCACAACACTGAAATCACCTCTTGATAGTAATAGTTAAACTTCCAAGATGAAATAAGGTAACCTGTATAGATATTAAAAATCAATGGGATCCAAGGTAATAACCAATGAATCCAATACCTCAAGGGTAACCAACATAGTTTTAAATACATCTTAGATAAAGTGTAAGAGTGTAATATATGGGGTTTCTTCCAAGGAATTCCATAATAATTTGATCTATTGGATTTTAAGGAATACATCCAAGGTAAAACTGGATAAGATATGGCTAGGACCAATGATGTAACCAAGAAACCTCAATTTTGTAAAAGTCACACTATATCCAAGGAGGGAATCCAAGGAATCTTTTAATAATAAATGAGGGATCCTATGGCATCATACTGAGAATCCAATGATAGTTGAGGATCAAGATTTAAGGTGGGTCTCAACCAATGAACCCAGAATCCTTGAAGGGGAATGGTGTCCATGATAACTCAATGAATTTTCTCAAGAATCCAGAAGATAACATCAGTTTGAATACTTATATAGTAATGATGTGAAGGTAAAAATATAATTAGGCACCTTACAAATGATTCAATTAATAAATTAATCCATGTTATGGTCATACCAATTAATATGTTCATTTTGTTCACACCTTGAATTTTATTAGTGTGACAAGAATAAGGGACGTGATACCATTTATTTCATTTCAATTATATTGAATTGGTTCTCTCAGTCACCTTTAATAAAATGAAAAGGATGGTCTAAAGAAGGGAAACCATATGCAATCTATTTTCTATAAACTAGGCCATGTCATATATATACTATATACTTTCCAATTTAGAATTTAACATTTATTAATCAAGTAGTGGAACCTACCATTGGCAGTTAATGTGACAAGAATATATGGGATAGGAATTAAAAAACCTTAATTTAATTAATCTGTTAGCCTTTACAATGTGAAGTGAGAGCTCACCCCAATGGTGGAACAAGTAGGCTCGACATGCTAATAAATCATAATTATGAAAATCACCTTACATACTGTGGTTAACATTGTGGACATAACCAACAATATTGAATAACATATATGGAATGGGTCTTAGAACATGGTTCTAATGAATACTTGCAAGGCTTATTAACTAAAAAGGATACACCCAATAAAATCAGTGTGATGACATGATAATTTATAAAATAATAGCACATGAGGGATGATTTATAGACCACCCAACTCATACTCATATTACTCTCCATGTCTAGTATCAAACACTAGTTTATCCAGTGTTGTAAGAGATTAGAATAATTGTCCAAAACACTAAATATATAGCATATTGTCATACTACAAAATTGAATTGTTGATAGGAAGAAGAATGACAATTGATTAACAAGGAATTTTCATCTTACTGATACACATCCAAAGTGACATCATTGATCAAATCATATCCCTAATCACAATGAAACACCAAATTCTAGGTTTATTCATGAGAGGGGATTCATACAATAAAGAAAGGGGAGGTGAGAATTTATCTAAAAAGGGAGGCCCAACCTCTAATCTTTAAAAAATGGTTTGAGCATGTACGTGATGATTAAATTCATTACACATTGTGTGATTCTTGGGGTATTTCCCCCTTAAAAACCCTTACATGATGTTAAAGGTTCTTTCTAGACCATTACACATCATTGAATATATACTCAACATGTATTCCAATTACACGACATGTAATTGGAATGTAGCGAACCTACAACCCCCAATTCCCTTTTTCTCAGAATACAGACCAACTTCCCCATGAAACGACATTAGGTTATAAGAAAAATCATGTAAATAAAATAATAAAGTGGAATTTAAAAGGATCCATACCTGATATAAAACATGGGTCCTTAAAGTCTCCCCTATAAAGGAACTCATTCCCAATTTCACATTCTAAGGGTATAAAAACACGTTTTGAGAACAACTCTAGCCCCTGGGCATGTACATCAGACTCTTTCTCCCAAGTCTAACATTGTACACAGCTGTGCTTCCACAACACCCATACTAGAGGGACAAATAGACCTCAGAGGGGCTTTTTGATCATTCCAATGATGAGTATAGTATAATACACAAAGGTATCATTAACATAAAACTAAAATTCCATTGGATCAAATGTATTACATGATTAAGCATGATATAGATGTAGCAATGAAACATGAAAGACATCGTGCTTGGAATGGTGCCTCTAAGGTAGTAGCAATCAATAGGCTTCTGGCCCGACTCTCTCCATGATCTCAGGTATCCCTAAATAATTATTTTAATTCTTGTATTTACTCTTTATTCATATATGACATAGCTTGGGTGATACCTTTTGGAAAACACAATCCACATACTCGAACTCCAAAGGTCATCGATGATGATCGGTATAAGATTTCTATCTGGACTGGGTAGTATTCATATGATTATTGATCATATGAACCTACTCTAAATTATTCTGAACAAGATGAGTACCTAGTAGGGATGAATCTCCTTCCTCTATCTAGTAGAGGGTTGAATGAAACAACCTACCATTAAAGTCCTAAAAAGGATCCATCTGAATCATTTTCGGAAAGCTATTATTATAGGAAAACTCAATGAGAGGGATATAATTCTCCTAGGAACTGTCAAAATCAAGGAAAAAGGATCATAGAATTTCTTCTATAACTTGTATCTTCCATTATTATTATCCATCAGTTTGAGGGTGAATGAATGTCTTTAGAGGCACCTATAAACCCATAGCCCTCACCAACCCCTTCTAGAACCATCATCTGAAATGAGCATCCCTATATTGAAATGATAGTATGAGGGACCCCATTTAGTCATATGTTATCTCAAACATACAATCTTCCCATATCTTCAACTGAGAAAGTATCCCAGATAGAAATGATGTGGTATAATTGCATCTGTATTTCAATGAAAACCCATATAACATCACTACCTCTGGCTGACCTTGGTAAACTGACTACAAAGACCATGGAAAAATCATACCATATCCATTCTAGGACTAAAAATGTATGTAAAAAATCATATAGGTCTCTAGTTCTCCACCTTCACCTTCAAATAGGTGTAATAATGAGTGATAAATCCAAATATCTAATTTTTCATCCAAGGCCACCAATACTAGCGTCACATGTCTCGATACAATTTTGGGATTCCTAGATAATGTTCCCACTAAGAAGAGGGGGACTCTTACATCAACTCTTATCTCATATCTATAGGAACTCATACATGTACATGTATATGCAGGATGTCATCTTTTCTGATAGGCATATCTAGAGGTGGGTCATCTTTAGAAATACTCTTAGGGTGAACCAATGCCCTAGGATCTAAAAATTACCTTCTCTTCACCTTCTATAGGAAGGAAGAGGTAAATTTCAAGGATGAGTGGTATGAATTATGATGACTATCATGAAACTCCAGATGAAACTCATAAAATAGTTCCATCAAATTCTATTCATCCCAAGCTTCTCAAAAGGCTTGGGCCTGATTGTTATGACTTATCACATCAGCTACTTTATTTCTTTTTTGAAGAGTATAGACAGGATTGAAATCAAAGGACTGAAGATATTCAATCCATCTTTATGCTATAATATTCAAGTCATGATGTGTAAATATATTTTTGAGGATCTATTGGTTTGTAAACACCACAAAGCATTCACCCAATGTACAATGTCTCTAGAAACATAAGGCAAGAATAGTTACATATCGCTCAAGATCGTGTATTGGGTAATTCATCTCATGAGGAATCAACTGTATAGATTTGTATACAATGACTCTATCCCCCTACATTAGTAATACTCCTAGTCCAATGAATGATTCATCATAGAACAATGTATAACCCCTCCTATGGTCTAGAAATATTAGAACCAGTTCCAAGACAAGCCTCCCTTTGTGATCTTGAAAGAATTTATTGAACTCTTATAAACATAAGAAATCGACACCGTTCATTGTAAGTATAGTAAGAGGAGTGGAAAGGTGCGAACAATATTGTATAAAATGAATGTAATAACTATCCACCCCTTTGAAAGTCTATATATCAAAAAAAATATTAGGATTCCATAAGGAAACAATAACAGTAACATTCTCAAGGTCAATATACACTTATGATTTTAAGATAATATGATATAAGAAGTGAACATTGACGATCCATAAGTGGTACATAGAAATATAATCACAACGCTTATGCTCTCATAGTGTACTCATAAGGATATTATGGTTCATTTCATGGTCAATACAAGTGTGAGAATACACTAAGATTTCATCAAAAAAATACTACGACAAAAGAATCATGTTAGGGTTGAAACACCCTATTCATAAAATCCATGAAAATGAATGGATGTTTTATAAGAATGAATGAAAAAATAAGTTACTCATACAGACCATAGCTACTATGGAATGTTGTATGAGGTATGTTTGATATCCTAGCACATATATGATGATCACCGGATCTCATTTCAATCTTAATAAGGTTCCTATATCCTATAGTTGGTAAAATTGATCATTCATGAGAGGAAATGGATATAGGTTCTTGGCTGTAAGCTAGCTCCACTATCTATTTTCCCTTCATAGATTAAGGGTCCCATCCACCTTCTTGGAAAAAATAAGGGGTGGACCCTGATATGAAGTGACAATCCATATAAGACCTTGGACCTCTTGATCCTCTAACTACCACTTGAGATCCTAGATCTCAGTATGTGTCATCCTGTATGGAGGAATGGAAATTGGGGCTACACCTAGAATGAACCCAACCATAAACTATACCTCTCTATAAGGAGGTAATCTAGAAAAAATCACCCTGAAATAAATCCCTAATATGATCCACTACTAGAGTGAATTCAGTCTTATTTAAACCCTCCCTTCCAGGAATATATTGGTAATATGTGTGGTCACTCCACATAACCCATAATGCTCTCTTCCAACTCTAAAGACCTAGACATCCCCCCTTGTGTAGATATCTTCTTTCCTCTGGTGATGTAAACGACACACTATGGTGATATATTTCCACAAATGGCCTAATAATAAACCAAATAATCCATCCCAATAATGACATCAAAGGTCATCATATCAAAAAATGGGGCCCCCATATGAAAGGGTAACTACTTAATTAATGGACAAAATCCTTTCATTTTCATATGCCCTGTGACGATATTCTCAACGGTGTATCTAGGGGTACTACACCAAAATAATACTATATTTGCAACCCAAGACTTTCCATGATAGATAAAGAGATTAAATATTTTAAATAATTGTATTAAATAAATCAGATACTATAGTGGAGGCTACTGGAATAGTACCTTCCACTATAGATGGCCCTGCAACATGATCCTCGGGTATCAGCTCTAGTTCATTTAATTAACATGATCCACGATCCCATTCATAATTAAGACTAGCATGATCAAAACATATCTTCTAGCGTTGATGGGGATCACAGGTCTATCTACTATAACTGTGACCTCAAACTTTAAGATTCCTACAAGTGTTTCTCAAACTACCTCCTTGAAGCAGCATAAAAAACCTTCCCTTGAAGGTGGAGTTGGTGAAAAACCTATTCCATTAGAAGCTGATGAAATGGTTAGACAAAATATCTATATGTGCCCCATATAGACACAATACCAAGACTCTATTTGGTCTCTATCACACTAAGGCTTTTGGTTCCCTAGTATTCCACACTAGTGACACACTATATATCTATTGATATGGGTACTAGAGCTTCCACTTCCTTGATGATAAACGTCTAATTATCACTTTCTTCTACAAAAGGAACTAATGGAATACCTCAACACTGGTCTTATATGAATGGTACTACTGTTGTACCTCATGTTTCACTTAGAGATATGATAAATACTGACTATATCAGATAAGGAAGTTTGGTGAAATACATTCTCCTAAGCATAGATTGCATACTAGAGTATATCCTAGAAATGTCTAGAATGAGAAACCTCATCACCAGTTATAAGTGATTCCAAGTAATATAACTTTGTGAAATGTGATGATCTCTCCAAAAGAGATAAAGAATTATGCTCAAGATGCATAAAATATCTAGAGCTATCAGCTCTCAGTGTCTGAGGAAAGAACTGATCATAAAAAGAATTCTAGTAGTTAGTCCATACCATAACATAATAGAGACGAACCTTCATAACTAAATCCCTCCAACTCTTGGCTTAATCATGTATCATGTATGAAAAAATCTTGAAACACTTCTCCAAAGGCATTTCCATATGCACAAAGATAGACAAGGTGGTATCTAGCTAGGACTCAGCAGCCTGTGGACCACCAACCCCTGATAAAGTATGACACTACTACTATTGGAACCCACACATTAGATTAACAATCTTAGTTATATCCCATGAAGCACCTTTCATGGATTTAATTATACATTGGAAACTATCTTGAACATAAGAACCAGTGCAAAAATCTGGTATAGCAGGCGGTGCCTTAAGTGGTACTACTATAGGTAAGAGAGGCAGCTCATGTCCCACAGTATCTAGAGCATGGTTAATGACACCATCTGTGTGAATGATAGTAGAGCATTGTGGAATTATTGGTATACAATTTCCAAGAACACACCTTATATAAAAATAGAAATAGATAGATACTAAAACTAGCAGAAGATAAGCACAATAAATGATCACTACCATTAGTATAATATCAAATCTGGATGCTTAGATGTCAAGTTATTTGTAAGAGTTCAATTATTAGTTATATGGCTTTTAGTAGATGAAGGTTCATCCATAACTGTTCTCAACATTTAATTGAAACCATTTCGTTCATTTCATAATTAGTTTCTATGATCACTCATTTACCTTTCCTAAACACAACAAGGATAAGGACATGGAACCATTACATTTTAGAATATTTTTTTCACTTTTATTATTTTAATATGAATATAACATACATCAAATATTATTTTTAATGGATTATCATTCCCATTGAATTAGGTCCCACACACCTTATCACTGAAAATGAATGCTATTTTATTTTAATCTAATAGATCGACCCGGTAAGTAACTAATTCCAATCCAAGAGGGACCATAACACCTCATGAATTGAAATTACTAATCACTAAATCAAAACTGATGTTTATTAAAAGTATATATATATATATAAGCACACAAAAAAAGGCCCACTCAACAATCACAATCATATCAAGAATTGTATGCAGTGAAATGAACCTATATAGAGTGAGAATATGTGATGAATGTGAATCCTAGGTGCCTATGATGACACTTGTAACAATGATTCTATCCATTGTATCATCAGTCAAAGGATGAAATAAGATCTATTATTAGAATAATAATCAAAAACGACATATAGCATGTGAGTCACCTAATCGGGAAATTATATCAACAATAATAGGAAAAATCATAACAACAAATATAATATAAGAAAATCAAATTTTACTACAAACACGGGTTTGTGATACCCAAGAATATATTATGACCACTTTATAAGAATTAATAATCACTAATAAATTGTCTCAAAATAGTTATTCAAGAAAGGAACTTCTCTGATACCACTTTGTGATGTCTCAGGCTCAACTGCCACTTAGAGGTTCCCAAATCCCGATAGGCCACATGACCTCAAGCACATATAAATAAATTCTAGAGGCTTCTGATTATATGTGAGGGTTTGGGGTGTGTTTTTGGAGCAACTATTCCTTCATTACCATAGTGTAACTAAATGGATCAATAAGAAACAAAGGTAATGGAAGTAGTAAAGGTACACTGATTGTAGGGGGCACAACATAAGTATACATAAGTAATAAAAAATTGAACAATAGATAATCATATGGAAATAATGATGATGATATGTCTTGTATCTATAAACAAAGAGAACATGGATACAAGTAGAATACATTCATGCTATACAAGAATAGAAAAAGAAACTAAACACCATCCTTAACACCCTGAGAACCATCTCGATCATATGATATCTTCTTCATCCTAATTAACAAGTAATAAAGTGTTTCAGTATATATATATATATACTTCCCTTTTTCAACACCTATATACATGTAATCTACTTGGGTACCAATGGATACCAAATATGGTGTGAGATATATCTTAGTATTCCACCTCCAACGATGTCTATAACATCATATATGTGTAATATAGACTGAAATAGTGTACAATGTATATATAAATGTAAGTATTATAATAATGTAAGTACACAAGAACCTTTTTCATCCCTTAGTTGGGTTTTGAACATGTTACCAATTCATTAATTGATTGAGTTTCATTCTATATATTTAAGTCACATGCAGGATTTCCAACATGAACATCACCTCATGATAGTAATATTAATAGTTCCAAGATGTCATAAGGCAACCTAAATTGAAATTTATATTGTTAGGGATCCAATGTAATAACAAAGGGATCCAATACCTTTGGGACTAACAAACCAGTAGCAATTAAAGCTTTGATAAGAGGTAAGAGTGTAATCCAAGGAGGATCTTCTAAGAAATTAACCAGTAGTTTAATCTAAGTAAGTACAAATAATAAAACCAAGGTATAATGGGATAAGATATGACTAGGACAAAGGATGTAACCAATGAACCTCATTTCCATATAAGCCACATCAATACCATGGATTGCATCCCAGTAATCCAGTAATAGTACACGAGGGATCCTATAGTGTCATACCGAGCATCCACTGGTAGACAAGGATTGGGTTCTAAGGTGGCTGCCAACCAAGGAAACACACATCTTTGAATAGGAATTGCTTCCATGAATACTCTAGAAATTCCCTTAGTAATACAAAATCTAACTCAAGTATGACAAATCCTATAGTAATTATGTCATGATCCATATACAATTAAGAACCTTACAGATGAATTATCTAATAAATTCATCTATGTGATGTTCATACCACATTATAAGTTCAACTGGTTAAATATTTTCCTTTCATTAATGTGTCAAGGCCAATAGACATTCAACCATTTAAGTCATTTCATATATAATTACATGGTTCAATTCTTTAACATTCATATCATAACAAGGCTGGGCTAAGGATGAGAAATGTAGTCCATTTAATATAAACTAGGCCAAGTCATATATATATAATATACTTTCCAAATTTCTATTTAACATTGATTAATAAAGTTAAATAAATTACCTAAGGTGGGTTAAGTGATAACAATACTTTTTCTGGTAATTAGAAAATCATTGATTGAATTAAACCACCACCATTAACAAGGTCATGTCATAGATCACCCAAATTATGGATCAAATAGGATAAACATGATACAAAAAAATAATTATTGAAAACCCATACTTCCGGTGGTTAAAATTATGTATGTGACCAGAGATGTTCAATAGAATATAGGTAATAGTTCATAGAAAATAGTTCTAATGAATACTGCCAATTCATATTAATTAAACTAGAGACACTTGATGAAATCAGCACAAAGACACAACAATTTATAAAACAATGAAACATGAGGGATGAGTTATATACCACATATCACATTAATTTAAAACTCTCATCATACAGTATGAGGCTATATTTTATCATGGATTAGAAGATATAAAAATAATGGTCTAATATAATGAAAATAGGGCATATGAGCCTTCATTTAAATAATGTCGTCAATAGGAAGAAGAATGATAAAATATTAAAAAGGAATCAATGTATAACCAATAAACATCTAACACAATAGATGAAAATAAAATCACAGTGTGGATCATAAATAAATAAAAAATCCTAGGTCTAGGTGTGAGAGGGGATTTCTATATGAGAGAGAGGGGAGGTGATGTTCTGTCAAAAAAATGGACAACCCTTCCTCTAATTTAAAAAAAATTCTACTCAAGAATTTATATTTTGTTTAAATTCATTCAACATCATGAAAATATCTGGGTATTTCCCCAGTGTAAATATAATTACATGGAATAAAAGGTTTTTCCCAAACCATTATACAGTATTTAGTAGATTCACATCGTGTATTCCAATTATGCAATGTGTAATTGGCATGTACCAAACCTACAACCACCCTATTACCTTTTTCTGACAAACAAACCAACCATCCCACAACCCCAATTTGGGGTCTAAGAAAAATCACAAAAACAATAGTTTAGATCATAATTTAAAAGGATCCATACCTGAGATAGAAACTAGGTTATTACAATCTCAGAGTTATTTAGGGGATCAATGTATCATAAAAAAAATTATCTAGGGTGTATCAATAAGAATAAATGAAATATTCCATGTTCTTCTTTTGTGATGAAAAATATATTAAAATTTAATTTCTATAATTATTAGAGTCCATTAAATATATTGATAGATATTCCAGAAAAATTTCAAAATGGGTCAACAGAATACAGTTGAACCTAGAATCCTTAAAGACTCACGATTATCACATCCTTCTACATGAGTTTTTTCCAATAAAAATTAATAATATAATATGTAATATTGTAATGGTGGATGTTATTTTGTTTTTCCATTTTTATAGATATTTATTCTATTAAGTTTACTAAGTATGTTTTTCAAAAATTGTTTAATGAGGGACCATTAATTTTGTGTGAGTTATAAAAATATTAACTCCCTTAATTATCACATGCATATTACATTTAAATATATTTTTTCCCACCAAAATGATACTTGGAGGAACTATTTTTTTCCATTGTATATATCCAACTAAAATAAATATATACACATTGAATTACTTATTTCCAAAATTGTAATCAACTTGAAAGTATTTATTTAAATTTTACTAGGATCAATAATGTTTGGATCCATATTCACTATATTTTTATAATGATACTACTAGAGGTCGGGACCAATGAGAAACAAAGAAGTGTAGTGTGATAAAATTTCCCATATTTTCTATCACTTCCTCAAATAGGGGGAATTTATAAATCATATACATTGACTATATCAGTCCTTGAAGAGAGGGAGATAGTATATCACACAATTCTATTTAAATGTGACTTGATCGATGACTGCATCATGTATATAAATTTAAAATGTATATGTTATCTCAAATCATGTAATTGTAAATATCAGTTAAACCATTTCTATTTTTTAGGGAACATAATGATATTAGAAATATAAATCAAAATAATTTATCTTTGATATGGAGAATGAATTTTTATAGAAAAGTGTTTTATTCTCTAATGAAATTGAATGTATAAGAATAATTGTAATAAAGATATAAAATTAATATTTAGTTTATTTTAATATTCATTTATATTTTAGGTATTGAGTTTTATTGATTACTCCATCTCATATGAAATAATATATTTTTATTTTTGACTTAATTATATTGTTTGTGAATAAAAATCAATACCAATCAAAGGGTAAAAATTTATTATCACTAAATGAATAATGAACATGAAAACACAACATGGTTGTGTTATGTTAACTAACACAACAAAAAGTTATTCTAGTGAATTAGATATTAGAACTAAATTTTAAAATTTATTTTATTATAGAGGCATTAAGAAAATTATAATATTGGATTATTACTATCATGGTCCTATCACAATAATAAAAGGAAAGAGTATTGATTCAATGATGAGGCATGGAAGATTTATTAATGATTGTGGTTTTTGAGTTATTTACATAACTCACACTCATTCTACAACATGAATTTGGTGTCATTATTGATGTAATACCAATACATATTTTTGATGATGATGATGAAGAAATTAACCCCATCACTACTCCCATTGGCCCTGATCAATTTATTACTTATGATAAATAAAATAGTTCAATTTTAAGAGTTGATTGTGAACCTAAATTTTTAGTGGGAAATATATATAATAATTGATCTATTATATCAGTTATTTTTTTTAGCTTGACATAGGTTATTCAGGTTGGTAATATTGAAATTAATTTACTATTGATTAAAAATATTTTGTATCAATCATGAAATTTATGTGAATTTTAAATATATAGTGTTTTATGTTTTCCTTGAGTTACATTTTCTAATAATTAATTGAGAAGTTTTTTAACCTTAAAAAAACCCAAAACAATTCTATGTTAATATAAAACAAAATGAATTTCATTGAAACATTTTAGAATAATTAGAATGAAAATAAATAAAATGAAAAGAAAAACCTAACAAAAAAATGGATAAATAACCTAACCCAAAATATGAAAAAAATGAAATAACAAAAAAGGAAAAATGAAATAATCAATTAGACAAAATGAACCAAATTACATAACTGAATGGGATCAAAATAAAAATTGAAGAAAAATATATTATAGCCATACTAATCATGCTAATTTTAAGGTGTCGTTTTTTCTATGAATCATATTTTATGTTTTTATATTCTTCCCCTAAATATAATTTGATTATTTATATCACTATGTACCCTTTATTTGGTTTGATAATTTTTATTCCTTAATTTATTCATTTACCATATTATTTCTTATTTGGAATACACATTAGTTATAAATTTATAATTAATTCCATATTTGTTTTAAAATGTAGGAAATGGAAAAAATTGAAGAGACACGAAGGAAGATGATGACAGATAATAATCACCACATGAGAGGGAATAAAGTTCCTCCTTTAGTTCTTGTTGTGAGTATTTTATTCATATATCTTTATATATCAATAACATATAGGTTCATGTGATTAATTTCCTCTTTAAGTATTAATCATTATACACCACCCATGTGACAATTATTATATGATGATCCTAGTTGTAGTGGTGCTCAACTAGATGATTCATGGTGGGACTAGAGCTATATTCACCACTCAGAGTACCCGATCACATCCAATCCCTTCATTTAATACACCATCTATCACACCATCTTATTCCATACCGTCATTAGTGGAACTTGAGATATTTTGGATGCCTATATTTTTTCCACCATTTACATCTTATCCTCATTGTATTTATTTCTCTTATATTCTGAGAGATCATAATCCCCACCTCTATTATACATTTCCACAAATTTCTATGCTTAATTCTTTTTCTGTATACATACTTCTCCCCTTGATTCTACATTCATGATCACTCAACTTATACTTGAACACATTCTAAGACTCATTAGTAGACATTGGATCCCACTACCACTATAAATGTTGATTATCCTTTAGATCATGGGGATCTAGTGACACCCATTGATCATACTGTCTCATGTATATTTATAAAACCATAATGCATATTTTTCACCATATTTTATTTTCATTATAAGATTTATTAATATAATACTTTTTTTATTTCATAGCTTGATATTCCACTAGGCGACGTGGGTGTACACACATGCATGAGGTGTGGAACCACTACACACAATGGATGGTTGAGTAAAACGAGGATAATCAAAGGACATGAAAAAATAAGATGAGAATATAAGAATTTTATAGTGATGCTTTCCAAATACTCTGATATCATTCTCATCAGGACACTCTATTGGACACAACATTTAAATAAAGTAAATGATAATTTATGGGTTCAAATATGGGTAAGAAAATGCATTAGATTTAATATTATTGTAATATTTTTTATATGAATTAATATTTTGGTGCTAGATTTTACTTTTTTCCAAATGCCGAGGTTGTAAGGTCAACATGGATCATGGAGTTAGGTGATATATAGAGAGAATATAAGGCGGAGTTGTATCATAGCTAACATTCTAGAGTTGGTATGGATTTAGAAGACACACTTATCATGAATGAGTGTCCAGTATCATTATATTAGAAAAACATTTCTTATTAGAAGAGTACGGAGATTACGGTATTAATAAAATTTTAGTTTCTTGAAATAAAATTCTTATTATTTTAATTAAAACATTATTTATTATTAGTGAAAATATATTTTAGGATTCTTCATAAAGAAATAAAAAACGGTTTCTATGAAATACTTCCACACATTTGGGTATACTACGATGTTGGACCATGAGAGGAATTAGGCAGTACACTCATTTATAATTTTTCTATATAAATTTTAAGGAAAAAATTAATTTAATTATAAATTATATAGATTACTTATAATTTTTTTCTTAACAACTATATAGAATAAATAGATAGTGTGGGATATTTAAAAGACATATTTATTATAGGGTAGTGTATAACAGGGTTTAACATAGAATACTTTCTTATGGAATCCCATATAACCTCTTAATAATTCCATCATGGGAGATAACGGTTAACTATAAAAAAGGAATGTGATTTAAATACTAAAAAATAAATTTAATTAATAATTAAAATAAATTTTAAAAAAATATTATTATAGAAAAGAATTTACTCTATCTTAGGTAAATCCTTTGATTATCATCCCAAGTGGGAAATTTGGTTTATTTATTACAAGGTGAGTGGTATGTAGGAATAATGTGGGACTGTTATATGTGTTAGTTAGGATACTATGGGAAAAGAGAGTGGGGTTCCTCTTATAATGTAATTGGTTAGTGGTTTATGGGGAATGATTATGATAAATTTCAATTTTTCCGAACCTATCTAAACATTTTAAAAACTAAAAACATATTGGAATAAGAATTTTTTAGAATAATAAAAAATAAACATGATGAACATAAATAAAACACACCTTTTATCTTTTAATCATATAAATTGAAGATTGATGATGATCAATTAAAATTAAACAATAGGTTCTTGCTTCATAATGTAATCCAGTAACTTTAAAACAATTAAAAAATATTTTAAGGATCATATTTATCTCGAACAGTATTCTAGTACAACATAAAAAAATGGGAACTAATAAAATTCATAGTTATTAACTTAATATAACTCATTATTTTTATGTATATATTTAAATTAATCAAGGAAATCACTATATAAAACTCATTCATTAATTAATATTCCTATAAAAATTTTAAAATCTCAGAAATGATGTTTTGAAATATCCCTATTATGAATACATCACCCCAAGAAAGAGATATAACCTAAAACGATATAAATAGATTCCTTCAAAGTATTTGATTCAATATTCTGCTCAGTTTCCATTATAGGATCACTCCACATTTTATTCGTAGAAATATTTTAGTTAAAAACTCTTATATTGAGGATAAAAATATAGATTGAGATCCTAAATTATTGTTGCTGATTTCGATTCTAGTATCAATTTAACAATTTACCATTATTTCTTACACACATATAATTACTAATGATATATATTTAATTAATATTAACTATTTAAGGATATTTTGTACAAAAATCAAGATAAATATTCCAAAATATTATTATTATCAAATAGTTATAACAAAATAATATAAAACACCTAGATTAGGAATATACATGGTTTATATGACTAATTGTACTATAAAATTAGAATTAGTATCATTCTTATGTATCATTTATATTATAGTTCATGTTTATTTATTTTACAAAAACATACAATAATTAACACTAGTCAAACCCACTACTATAGTTATATATAGTAAAACTATTTGAAAGAATATCAACATAAATGTTCTATCTTAGACTAAGAAACTAGTTAAACCAATATCTATAAATCCCAATACCCATTATCTAAGATGTTTCAACCATTTATTTAATTGAGGAGAATTTCCCTAACAAATTATTTATAATCATCATAAAAGGTGTATAATTTTTATGAGTAGTGGGTCATATGCATCCAGTTATGGTTTTTTATTATACACTATGTAACTCACATATATATTAAAGATTTAACTTATTTATTATGAAACTTATCCCTCTTAATGAATAATTAAAATGTATATACCAACTCTGAGATGATTTTTTCCACCCATAAATGAACTCTTACAGCACAAATGCCTCTACATCTCAATTTAGATAATAATAACATTTAGGTTATTTGATATGAAAATACTTTGATAGTATTTCACTAAATAATGAAGGTTTAACATCCATTGGTAGTTTTCATTATAGTAATATCCCTCTATAAAAACAAAAAAAAAATTCTATTAGACATCGTCTTCTATTTCCCTTAAAATTATGACTATAAAATATCAAAAGTATTAATAACTTATAATTATAACTCAAAGGTGGAACTAAGTAATTTTTAGAAGATTATAGGATAAAACTTCTTACATTCTAGTATTCAACATTGATAAAATTTCCACATTAAATACCTTTCAAATGATATATTATTCTAATTTAATAACTCAATAACATCATTAAAACTAAAAAATGATCTATTCACCTATACCTTTATTAATCTAAAGTCATAATTAAATTAAACCATTGTACACAAGTTATTAAAACCAAATAAGAATGTTCATAATTTAAAATACCTTTTAAATTTAAAATTCCACATGATGATTCAAAAAAATCATTATTGATCGTTAATTATCACCCACAAAACAAAAGACACAATTTAAAAAAGGTATAACACATAAATATGATTTAGTGTTATTAATTGAAAAATTGAAACCATTATCACCTTTAAACACTATTCTATCAATTTATCACCTTAAATGACATGGATTTATTTTTAAATACCAAAAAGTAAATTTTTCACATCATAGATTCAATAAAAGAAAATATCATAAATTTTATTCCACTTATGATCTCTTTTAAATAACACTTTATTTATTCCATAACAAACATAATTATCTCCAAAATTATAAGATAAAAATAACATAAATATAAATTTTTTTCTCATTATTAATCTATAAAAAATAATGTTAGAACATATCTCTTTGAATTAATATCTAATTTCATAGTATTAAATAAAAAAAACTAAATTAAATTATCAGATAAACTATGACACACTAGAGTAGTGAATTATAATCTTAAATAAGTTCAAAACTACTGAACTCATGGTATTTAAACATTCTTAACAAGGATTAAAATCTTAATTCCCACTTCAATTTCAAAATATCACAAATGCACTAAAAAAATAAAATAAAAACTAGAATTAAAACATAAATAAAACTAAAACATTTTTCCTTTTATATAATCCATAAATAATTGACAATAAAAACCATTTCATCATAATAAACAAATTTTTAATCATCCTAGAATGTAAAATTTAATTTTAGATACTCTAATTAAAAATAAACATTAACATTATTTAATCAAATAAATAATAAATAAACTTCATGCATGTAACGTTTTAACAAAAAAACAACAATATTGACTAAATTCTTTCATCAGTATCCATCAATAAAAAATTTACCTTTATTTTACCTAATCTAATTTTTTTTATTAAATCACAGAAACATAGAAACAACCAAATAGGAACACATTTAGATAACATTTTACCTTTCCATTTTCTATATTATACAGGTATTTAATATTGATTAGATTCCTTTTCTTTAATGACATTTCATTTAAATTATTTTATAATTAAAATTTCCTTATATTCACAGTGATAATATATACTAACAAGAATCCTTAAATTACACTATAAGTTAATTTATCAAATCATTATTTAATTATATTCCCTATTCTCCTAATTTATTATATAAAATTTCATTTGTTAACCAAGTCAAATCACACAAGCACAAAGTAAAATATCATTATAAACAATCGGATTGCATCATCAATTATATCCATTTGATTTCATTAAGGAAATTCCTTATTGATAACCTATTTTTAATTATGGGTTTCTACATTCAATTTCAATTCAGAGGGTGGTTTTTAAAATTTAAGGATGTGTTACTTGAGATTTTTTTACTCGAGGATAAATAAGAAATATGGAAGGATGATAAATGAAAAGATGCCACAATAGACTGTATGTTTTAATTTGGGAATTTCAAATTTAAATATAATTTTTTAACTAAATACTCTATTTATATTTGTAATAGTGTTATTTGGAGGCCCTTGATGAAAAGAAAGTGTACAAATTTGGTCTAAATGATCATTTAAATCAAGTATTAGGAGCCGGTAATCATGAAAGAGTATGTTATTGATTGTGGAAGAGCATTATGCCCTATAGATATTGGACCAATTGAGGTTCTAGTTCTAATAGCATCAAGATGTAAATAGATCATTCACATGAAGTGAAGGCTCAGGATATGGAAGTAGTTGGAAAAAATGGTCATATCATAGTGTGAATGAAATCAAAAAACCAATAACGAATTTATGAAATTTATGATAGCCTTATGTCTATTACTTACACTAGATACCGTGGTGGATTGTGACGAATATATGTATATTATGTATACATTATATGGTAAACCCTACGATTTTATTAGTGGTGGTTGGGATGAAGAAGTTCTTGGTAATGGTGAACGTGATAGTGATGGAGATAGACATGGTGATGGGGATGGCGATGGAGATGATAATGGTGATGGTGAGGATAAAAGCGAGGATGGTAGAGAGGACGATGAAAACGATAATTATGGTTATGGTGATGAGAGAGAGATTGATCCTTCAAATTTTCAACTATTATTTATGACATTAGATGATTAAGGATTAGTTTTGAATGAATATATGGGATGTTTTAAATGTCTGTTATCACTGGTTGAATGAATTTATTATTTTCTTTTTTTATCATTTTTTCATATTAGTTCGTTATTTTTTCATCAAATGTTTGATGATTTTTTAGGTAATTATAGAATTTGGGTGTACTGATAGCTTTTTGATGATTTATTCTAGTTTTTTGGGTAAGGTGGGGTTGCTGCTGCTAGGGAAACTATGGGAGTTATATACCAACAATTTGAAAACCATTGGTATAGAACTACACCAATAGTTTTTTGAAACTATTAATAAATATTTAATCTAGTGAACTCTGTTACAATAGTATCCAAATTTTTGTTATATGGATCTATAAATGTATTTTAAAACCATTGTTAATTACTTATACCAGTAGTTTTAATAGAATGGTTGGTAACATAAATGTTAGAATAATTATCTTAACAATATCTCCAAAATGTTTTTTGAGAACAATTGGTATATGTTATACAATTAGCTATCTAGACTATACTAATAAATTTGTACCATTGGTATAAACTAGTTTTCCAAATGTTTCTTACAACTCCTTCTTCACTAATTTTGTACACTCAGTATTTCTATTTTCTTATAGCTTTTATCCTCTTTAAAAATCCCACATCACCATTATTGAGAAACCTTTATATTATTTATAAGGTATGTTTGAGAAATAATTTTGGAATTTAATTATTATTTTACATCTTTTATGATTCCTATGTCCATGATTTTGATGTCTAAGAAGGTCAGATCCTTTTAAATTCTCATAAATGATAACATTGTTGGATCTATTCTACATAGAGCATATACCACTTTATCTTCATTCCCAAGATGGTAGTGGATTGAAATTCATAATATTTAATCATCTCTAATCATATTATTTTTCACATATTCAGCCTTTTCGGTGTGAATATATACTTTAGGTTCTTATATTTCATATATATTTCACACATCTTTCCAAAGTGATAATTCCACCTCATTTTTTATGTAAAGATTACTGTAGCCAACTATAGATCTTGTGTGGGGTAGTTATATCTTTGAAAATTCAATTTAAATGAGCTATAGAATATAACGTTTTTATTCCACATTAACAAATAACACAATACATTCTTTTAGGAATCACTTTATACCACAAAAGTTTCCCACATATGAGCAGTGTAAGTACATGTTTAGTGATAATCCTATTTTTAAAATCCTTGAAGATCTATTCACATTAATTATTAAAAAAACATGAATCCCATTAGAATTAAATTTTTAGAGGGTTTTAAAATCATGATAAATTTCTCAAAATTTGACGATAATACCAAGATAGACTAAGTAAACTATTGAATTCTACCATAGATGATAGCCTTGTCCATTCTTCAATTTTCTTTTTTACTTGAAGGGTCTAAATATATCCCATTAATTTTCATAACATGTATATATAATGATAATTAATTCAACTAGAACTCACATTTACTATACATTACATAATTTTTCTCCTTTCATATGGTATTTAATATATTTATTAGATGATTCTCAGGCTTCTTCTTGGTTTTGGAGTATTTGAGAATTTCAACTATAATGATTATTTAAAAAGTATCAATGTAATCTATAAATACCCTATTAATAAATTCCATGATGTTTTTTTTGTATAATTAGTGATTCTTAATGGAATTATTATTAACTAATAATGCTCGTACCTTGTATGGAAAACATTCTTGGGGTTTCCATCCTTCTTCACCCTAACATGATAATACCCTAACCAAAGATCCACTGGGAGAAGTATTAGGATCCCTATAGTTGATTGAAAAAGTATTTAAAATGTGGAAGAGGATACTTTTTAATTATCATGATCCTCTTTAGCTCATAATAATTAATTCAAATATACATTAACCCATCATTATTCTTGATGAAATGGATTGGCTATCTCCAAGGTGAAGCACATGGGCATAAGAAAGCATTATATATATTATCTAATATTTGTTTCTCTATATCCTTATATTCTTCACATTGAGTCTTTGATATTGGAAAAATCCACTAGTATAAGCTCCTTTGAAAATAAAATATTCTTCCCTGGGAGAGAAATAAATTATATTGGAAAAAATTAGAATATTCCATCATAATGAGAATGTATTAAAGGATTATCTTTTCCGAAGACTCAATCCTTTCCACTATACATCATTTCTCATTGTATAATAATATCAATTCCAGATATGATAGTGGTTATGAGGATTCCTCGTCCACCATACACCTATACGTCCTAGATTGTAAAATTCAATTTTAGATACTCTAATTAAAAATAAACATTAACATAATTTAATCAAATAAATAATAAATGAACATCATGCATGTGACTTTTTTACAAAAACCACCAATATTGACTACATTCTTTCATCATTATCCATCAATAAAAAATTTACCTTTATTTTCCCTAATATAAAAAATTTCTTATTAAATCATAGAAACATAGAAACAACTAAATAGGAACACATTTAGAAAACATTTTACCTTTCCATTTTCCATATTATACATGTATTTAATATTGATTAGTTTATTTTTCATTAAAGACATTCCATTTAAATTATTTTATAATGAAATTTTCCTAATATTCATAGATATAATATATACTAACAAGAATCCTTAAATTCCACTATAAGTTAATTTATCAAATCATTATTTAATTATATTCCCAATTCTCCCAATTTATGATATAAAATTTTATTTTTTATCCAAGTGAAATCACACAAGCATAAAGTAATAAATCACCATAAAAAATCAGATTGCATCATAAATTATATCCATTTGATTTCATTGAGGAAATTCATTATTGATAACCTATTTTTAATTATGGTTTTCTACATTCATTTTCATTTCAGAGGGTGGTTTTTAAAATTTAAGGATGTGTTCCTTGAGATTTTTTTGTTCGAGGATAAATAAGAAATATGGAAGGATGATAAATGAAAATACACAACAATAGAGTGTAAGATTTAATTTGTGAATTTAAAATTTCAATATAATTTTTTAACTAAATAATCTATTTATATTTGTAATAGTGTTATTTGGAGGCCCTTGATGAGAAGAAAGTGGACAAATTTGGTCCAAATGATCAATTAAATCAAGTATTAAGAGACGAGAATCATGAAAGAGTATGTTATTGTTTGGGGAAGCGTATTACTCCCTATAGATATTGGACCAATTGAGGTTCTAGTTCGAGTAGCATCAAGATGTAAATAGATCATTCACATGAAGTGAAGGTTCAGGCTATGGAAGTAGAGGAAAAAATGGTCATACCGGATTGTGAATGAAATCAAAAAACCAACAACGAATTTATGAAATTTATGATAGTCTTATGTCCATTACTTATACTATATACCAAGGTGGATTGTGATGAATATTTTTATATAATTTATACATTATATGGTGCACCCTACGATTTTATTAGTGGTGGTTGGGATGATTAAGTTCATGGAAATAGTGAACGTGATAGTGATGGAGATGGACATGGTGATGGGGATGGCGATGGAGATGATAATGGTGATGGTGAAGATGATGGTGAGGATAAAAGAAAGGATGATAGAGAGGATGATGAAAAAGATATTTATGGTTATGGTGATGAGAGAGATATTGATTCTTCACATTTTCAACTATGATTTATCACATTAGATGATTAAAGATTAGTTTTGAATGAATATATGGGATGTTTTAAATGTCTGTTATCACTGGTTGAATTCATTTATTATTTTATGTTTTTTATCATTTTTTCATATTAGTTGGTTTTGTTTTCATCAAATGTTTGTTGATTTTTTTAGGTAATTATAGAATTTGGGTGTACTAATACCTTTTTGATTATTTATTCTAGTTTTTTTGGTAAGGTGGGGTTGTTGCTGCTTGGGAAACTATGGGAGTTATATACCAACGGTTTGAAAACCATTAGTATAGACCTAAACCAATAGGTTTTTGAAACTATTGGAAAATATTTAATCTAGTGAAATCTGTTACAATAGTATCCAAATTTTGGTTATATGGATATATAAATGTATTTTAAAACCATTGTTAATTAATTATACCAGTTGTTTTAATAGAATGGTCGGTAAAATTTTTTTTTAGAATAATTATCTTAACAATATCTCCTACAAATTTTTGAGAACCATTGGTATATGTTACACCAATAGATATCTATCCTATACTAAAAAATTTGTACCATTGGTATAAACTAGTTTTCCAAAAGTTTCTTACAAATCCTTCTTCACTAATGTTGTACACTGAGTATTTCAATTTTCCTATAGCTTTTATCCTCTTCAAAATTCCCACATCACCATTAATGAGAAACCTTTATATTATTTATAAGGGATGCTTGAGAAATAATTTTGGAATATATTTATTATTTTCCATCTTTTATGATTTCTATGTCCATGATTTTGATGTCTAAGAAGATGAGATCCTTTTAAAATCTCCTAAATGATTACATTGTTGGATCTATTCTACATAGAGCATATACCACATTATCTTCATTCCCAAGATGGAAGTGGATTGAAATTCATAATATTTAATCATCTTTAATCATATTATTTGTCACATATTCAGCTCTTTCAGTGTGAATATATACTTTAGGTTTTTATATTTCATATATATTTCACACATCTCCCCAAAGGGATAATTCCACCTTATTATTAATGTAAAGATTACTGTATCCAACTATAGATCTTGTGTTGGGTAGTTATATCTTTGAACATTCAATTTCATTGAGGTATAGGCTATAAATTTTTCATTCCACATTAACAAATAACACAATACATTATTTTAGGAATCACTTTATACCACAAAAGTTCCCCACATATGGGCAGTGTAAGTACATGTTTAGTGATAAGCCTATTTTTAAACTCCTTGAAGATATATTCACATTAATTATTGAAAAAAAATGAATCCCTATAGACTTAACGTTTTAGATGTTTTTAAAATCATGATAAATTTCTCAAAATTTGATGATAATACCCAGATAGACTATCTAAACTATTGAATTCTATCAAAGATGATAGCCCTGTCCATTATTCAATTTTCTTTTCTACTCAGAGGGTCTAAAAATATCCCATAAATCTTCTTAACATGTATATATAATGATAATTACTTCAACCAGAACTCATATTTACTATACATTACATAATTTTTATCCTTTCATAAGGTATTTAATATATTTCATAGATGATTCTCATGCTACTTCTTGGTTTTAGAGTATTTGAGAACATCAACTTTAATGATTATGTAAAAATTATCAATGTAATCTCTAAATACCATATTAATAAATTCCATGAAGTTTGTTTGTGTAATTAGTGAGTCCCAATGGAATTATTATGAACTAATAGTGCTTGTAACTTGTTTGGAAAACATTCTTGGTGTTTCCCTCCTTCTTCACACTAACTTGATAATACCCTAACGAAAGATCCACCATGAGAAGTATTAGGATCCCCATAGTTGATTGAAAAAATATTTAAAATGTGGAAGAGGATACTTTTTAATTGTCATTATCTTCTTTAGCTTATAATAATCAATTCAGACATACATTAACCCATCATTATTCCTGATGAAAAGGATTGGTTGTCCCCAAGGTGAAGCACATGGGCACAAGAAAGCATTAACTATATTATCTAATATTTGTTTCTCCATATCCTTATATTACTCACATTAACTCTTAGATATTGGAAAAATCCACTGGTATAAGCTCCATTGAAAATACAATATTCTTCCATGAAAGAAAAATAAATTATTTGGGAAAAAATTAGAATATTCCATTATAATGGGAATGTATTCAAGGATTAGCTTTTCCTAATACTCAATCCATTCCACTATACATCGTTTCTCATTGTAAAATAATATACATTATTCAATTTTATTTTTTACTCGAGGGGTCTAAATATATCCCATTAATTTTCATAACATGTATATATAATGATAATTACTTCAACTAGAACTCACATTTACTATACATTACATACGTTTTATCCTTTCATAAGGTATTTAATATATTTCTTAGATGATTCTCATGCTTCTTCTTGGTTTTGGAGTATTTGAGAATATCAACTATAATGATTATGTAAAAATTATCAATTTAATATCTCAATACCCTATTAATAAATTCCATGATATTTTTTTTTGTAAAATTAGTGAGTCTTAATGGAATTATTATGAACTAATAGTGTTCATACCTTGTATAGAAAACATTCTTCGGGTTTCCCTCCTTTTTCACCATAACTTGATAATACCCTAACCAAAGACCCACTAGGAGAAGTATTAGGATCCCCATAGTTGATTGAACAAGTATTTAAAATGTAGAAGAAGATAATTTTTAATTATCATGATCTTCTTTAGCTCATAATAATCAATTCAAACATACATTAACCCATAATTCTTCTTGATGAAAAGGATTGGTTGTCCCCAAGGTGAAGCACATGGGCATAAGAAAGCATTATCTATATTATCTAATATTTGTTTCTCCATATCCTTATATTCCTCACATTTAGTCCTAGATATTTGAAAAATCCACTGGTATAATCTCCTTTGAAAATAAAATATTCTTCCATGGGAGAAAAATAAATTTTTTGGGAAAAAATTAGTATATTCCATCATAATGAGAATTTATTCAAGGATTACCTTTTCCTAAGATTCAATCCTTCCCACTATACATCGTTTCTCATTGTAAAATAATATCAATTCCAAATATGTTAATGGTAATGAGGATTCATCATCCACCATACACCAATACATCCTAGAATGTATAATTTAATTTTAGATAGTCTAATTAAAAATAAACATTAACAAATTTTAATCAAATAAATAATAATTAAACTTTATGCATGTGACTTTTTAACAAAAAACACCAATATTGACTACATTATTTCATCATTATCAATCAATAAAAACTTTACCTTTAATTTCCCTAATCTAAAAAATTTCTTATTAAATCACAGAAACATAGAAACCACCAAATAGGAACACATTTAGAAAACATTTACCTTCCCATTTTACATATTATACATGTATTTAATATTTAATAGTTTCTTTTTAATTAAAGACATTCCATTTAAATTATTTTATAATTAAATTTTCCTAATATTCACAGTTATAATATATACTAACAAGAATCCTAAAATTCCACTATAAGTTAATTTATCAAATCATTCTTTAATTATATTCCCAATTCTCCCAATTTAATATATAAAATTTCCTTTGTTAACCAAGTCAAATCACACAAGCATAAAGTAATAAATCATTATAAAAAATCATATTGTAACATCAATTATATCCATTTGATTTCATTAAGGAAATACATTATTGATAACCTATTTTTAATTCTGGTTTTCTACATTCAATTTCATTTCAGAGGGTGGTTTTAAAATTTAAGTATGTGTTCATTGAGAATTTTTTTACTCAAGGATAAAGAAGAAATATGGAAGGATGATAAATGAAAATACACAATAATAGAATGTAAGTTTTAATTTGTGAATTTCAAATTTCAATATAATTTTTTAAGTAAATACTCTATTTATATTTGTAATAGTGTTATTTGGAGTCCCTTGATGAGAAGAAAGTAGACAAATTTGGTCCAAATGATCAATTAAGTCAAGTATTAAGAGACAAGAATCATGAAAGAGTATGTTATTGTTTGGGGAAGAGTATTATTCCCTATAGATATTGGACCAATTGAGGTTCTAGTTCTAGTAGCATCAAGATGTAAATAGATCATTCACATGAAGTGAAGGCTTAGGATATGGAAGTAGAGGGAAAAAATGGTCATACTGGAGTGCGAATGAAATAAAAAAACCAACAACAAATTTATGAAATTTACGATAGTATTATGTCCATTACTTACACTATATACCATGGTGGATTGTGATGAATATATGTATATGATGTATAAATTATATGGTGCACCCTAATATTTTATTAGTGGTGGTTGGGATGATGATTTTCTTGGCAATGGTGAACGTGATAGTGATGGAGATGGACATGGTGATGGGGATGGCGATGGCGATGATAATGGTGATGGTGAGGATGATGGTGATGATAAAAGCGAGGATGATAGAGAGGACGATGAAAAAGATAATTATGGTTATGGTGACGAGAGATAAATTGATCCTTCACATTTTCAACTATTCTTTATGACATTAGATTATAAAAGATTAGTTTTGAATGAATATATGGGATGTTTTAAATGTCTGTTATCACTAGTTGAATGCATTTATTATTATTATTTTTTCATATTAGTTGGTTATGTTTTCATCAAATGTTTGATGTTTTTTTAGGTAATTATATAATTTTGGTGTACTAATACCTTTTTGGTGATTTATTCTGGTTTTTTGGGTAAGGTGGGGTTGTAACTACTAGGGAGACTATGGGAGTTATATACCAATGGTTTGAAAACCATTGGCATAGACCTACACCAATAGGTTTATGAAACTGTTGGTAAATATTTAATCTAGTGACATCTATTACAATAGTATCCAAATTTTGGTTATATGGATCTATAAATATATTTTAAAACCATTGTTAGTTACTTATACTAGTAGTTTTTATAGAATGGTTGGTAACATAAAATTTTAGAATAATTATCTTAACAATATCTCCTAATTTTTTTTGAGAACCATTGGTATATGTTATACCAATAGATATATAGCCTATACTAATAAATTTATACCATTGGTATAAACTAGTTTTCTAAAATATTCTTACAACTCCTTCTTCACTAATTTTCTACACTGAGTATTTCTATTTTTTTATAGCTTTTATCCTCTTTAAAATTCCCATATCAACATTATTGAGAAACCTTTATATTATTTATAAGGGATGGTTGAGAAATAATTTTGTAATTTATTTATTATTTTCCATATTTTATGATTCTTATGTCCATTGTTTTGATGTCTAATAAGATCAGATCCTTTTAAATTCTCATAAATGATAACATTGTTGGATCTATTCTACATAGAGCACATACTACTTTATCTTCATTCCCAAGATGGTAGTGGATTGAAATTCATATTATTTAATCATCTCTAATCATATTATTTGTCACATATTCCGATCTTTCGGTGTGAATATGTACTTTAGGTTCTTATATTTCATATATATTTTACACATCTCCCCAAAGAGATAATTCCACCTCATTTTTAATGTAACGATTACTGTAGTCAACTATAGATCTTGTGTTGGGTAGTTATATCTTTGAACATTCAATTTCCTTGAGGTATAGGCTATAAATTTTTCATTCCACATTAACAAATGGAACAATACATTCTTTTAGGAATAACTTTATACCACAAAAGTTCCCCACATATGGGCAGTGTAAGTACATGTTTAGTGATAAGCCTATCTGTAAACTCCTTGAAGATCTATTCACATTAATTATTCAAAAAAAAACATGAATCCATTTAGACTTAACTTTTTAGAGTGTTTTAAAATCAGGATAAATTTCTCAAGATTTGATGATAATACCCAGATAGGTCCTAATACTCAATCCTTTCCACTATACATCATTTCTCATTGTAAAATAATATACATTCTTCAATTTTTTTTTTACTTGAAGGGTCTAAATATATCCCATTAATTTTCATAACATGTATATATAATGATAATTACTTCAACTAGAACTCACATTTACTATACATTACATAAATTTTCTCCTTTCATAGGGTATTTAATATATTTATTAGATGATTATCATGCTTCTTCTTGGTTTTTGAGTATTTGAGAATATCAACTCTAATGATTATGTAAAAATTATCAATGTAATCTCTAAATACCCTATTAATAAATTCCATGAAGTGTTTTTGTATAATTATTGAGTCCTAATGGAATTATTATGAACTAACAGTGCTCGCACCTTCTATGGAAATCATTCTGGGGGTTTCCCTCCTTCTTCACCCTAACTTGATAATTCCCTAACCAAAGATCCACCAGGAGAAGTATTAGGATCACCATAGTTGATTGAATGAGTATTTAAAATTTAGTATATGATACTTTTTAATTATCATTAACTTCTTTAGCTCATAATAATCAATTCAAACATACATTAACCCATCATTCTTCTTGATGAAAAGGATTGGTTGTCCCCAAGGTGAAGCACATGGGCTTAAGAAAGCATTATCTATATTATCTAATTTTTGTTTCTCCATATCCTTATAATCCACACATTGAGTCTTAGATATTGGAAAAATCCACTGGTATAAGCTCTTTTGAAAATACAATATTCTTCCATGGGAGAAAAATAAATTATTTGGGAAAAAATTAGATTATTCCATCATAATGAGAATGTATTCAAGGATTATATTTTTCTAAGACTCAATCCATTCCACTATACATCATTTCTCATTGTAATATAATATCCATTCTTCAATTTTCTTTTTTTACTTGATGGGTATAAATATATCCCATTAATTTTCATAACATGTATATATAATGATAACTACTTCAACCAGAACTCACATTTACTATATATTACATAATTTTTCTCCTTTCATAAGGTATTTAATATATTTCTTCGATGATTCTCATGCTTCTTATTGGTTTTGGAGTATTTTAGAATATCGACTATAATGATTATGTAAAAATTATCAATGTAATCTCTAAATACCCTATTAATAAATTCCATGAAGTTTTTTTTTATAATTAGTTAGTCCTAATGGAATTATTATGAACTAATAGTGCTCTTACCTTATATGGAAAACATTCTTGGGGTTTCCCTCCTTCTTCAACCTAACTTGATAATACCCTAACCAAATATCCACCAGGAGAAGTATTAGGATCCCCATAGTTGATTGAACAAGTATTTAAAATGTGGAATAAGATACTTTTTAATTATCATGATCTTCTTTAGCTCATAATAATCAATTCAAACATAAATTAACCCATCATTCTTTTTGAAGAAAAGGATTGGTTGTCCCAAAGGTGAAGCACATGGTCATAAGAAGGATTTATCTATATTATCTAATATTTGTTTCTCCATATCCTTATATTCCGCACATTGAGTCTTAGATATTGGAAAAATCCACTGGTATAATCTCCTTTGAAAATACAATATTCCTCCATGGGAGAAAAATAAATTATTGGGAAAAAATTAGAATATTCCATAATAATGAGAATTTATTCAACGATTATCTTTTCCTAAGACTCAATCCTTTCCACTATACATTGTTTCTCATTGTAAAATAATATCAATTCCAAATATGTTAGTGGTAATGAGGATTCATCATCCACCATACACCTATACATCCTATAATGTAAAATTTAATTTTAGAGACTCTAATTAAAAATAAACATTAACATATTTTAATCAAATGAATAATAAATAAACATCATGCATGTGACTTTTTAACAAAAAAAAAACCAATATTGACTACATTATTTCATCATTATCCATCAATAAAAAATTTACCTTTATTTTCCCTAATCTAAAAAATTTCTTATTAAATCACATAAACATAGAAACAACCAAATAGAAACACATTTAGAAAACATTTTACCTTTCCATTTTCCATATTATACATGTATTTAATATTGATTAGTTTATTTTTCATTAAAGACATTCCATTTTAATTATTTGATAATTAAATTTTTCTAATATTCACAGATATAACATATACTAATAGGAATCCTCAAATTCCACTATAAATTAATTTATCAAATCATTAATTAATTATATTACCAATTCTCCCAATTTATTATATAAAATTTCAATTTTTAACCAAGTCAAATCACACAAGCATAAAGTAATAAATCATTATAAAAATTTATATTGCATCATGAATTATATCCATTTGATTTCATTAAGTAAATTTATTTTTGATAACCTATTTTTAATTATGGTTTTCTACATTCAATTTCATTTCATAGGGTGGTTTTTAAAATTTAAGGATGTGTTCCTTGAGAGTTTTTTACTCGAGGATAAATAAGAAATATGGAAGGATGATAAATGAAAAGACACAACAATAGACTGTAAGTTTTAATTTATGAATTCCAAATTTCAATATAATTTTTTATCTAAATACTCTATTTATATTTGTAATAGTGTTATTTGGAGGCCCTTGATGAGAAGAAAGTGGACAAATTTGGTCCAAATGATCATTTAAATCAAGTATTAGGAGACGTGAATCATGAAAAAGTATGTTATTGTTTGGGGAAGAGTATTATTACCTATAGATATTGGACCAATTGAGGATCTATTTCTAGTAGCATCAAGATGTATATAGATCATTTACAAGAAGTGAAGGCTCACGCTATGGAAGTAGAGGGAAAAAATTGTCATACCGGAGTGTGAATGAAATCGAAAAACCATCAACAAATTTATGAAATTTATGATAGTCTTATGTCCATTAATTACATTATATACCATGGTGGATTGTGATGAATATATGTATATGATTTATACATTATATGGTTCACCCTATGATTTTATTAGTGGTGGTTGGGATGATGAAGTTCTTGGCAATGGTGAACGTGATAGTGATGGAGATGGGCGTGGTGATGGTGATGGCGATGGCGATGATAATGGTGATGGTGATGATGATTGTGAGGATAAAAGCGAGGATTATAGAGAGGACGATGAAAAAGATAATTATGGTTATGGTGATGAGAGATAGATTGATCCTTCACATTTACAACTATTATTTATGACATTAGATGATTAAATATTAGTTTTGAATGAATATATGGGATGTTTTAAATGTCTGTTATCACTGGTTGAATGCATTTATTATTTTATTTTTTTATCAATTTTTCATATTAGTTGGTTATGTTTTCATCAAATGTTTGATGATTTTTTAGGTAATTATAGAATTTGGGTGTACTAATAACTTTTTGATGATTTATTCTGTTTTTTTGGGTAAGGTGGGGTTTTTGCCGCTAGGGAAAATATGGGAGTTATACACCAACAGTTTAAAAACCTTTAGTATAGACCTACACCAATAGGTTTATGAAACTATTGTTAAATATTTAATCTAGTGAAATCTGTTACATTATTATCCAAATTTTGGTTATATGGATCTATAAATTTATTTTAAAACCATTATTAATTAATTATACCAGTAGTTTTAATAGAATGGTTGGTAACATAAAATTTTAGAATAATTATCTTAACAATATCTCCTACAAATTTTTTTAGAACCATTGGTATATGTTATACCAATAGCTATCTAGCCTATACTAATAAATTTGTACCATTCGTATAAACTAGTTTTCCAAAAGTATCTTACAACTCCTTCTTTAATAATTTTATACACTGAGTATTTCTATTTTCTTATAGCTTTTATCCTCTTCAAAATTCCCACATCACCATTATTGAGAAACCTTTATATTATTTATAAGGTATGGTTGAGAAATAATTTTGGAATTTATTTACTATTTTCCATATTTTATGATTCCTATGTCCATGATTTTGATGTCTAAGAAGATCATATCCTTTTAAATTCTCATAAATGATAACATTGTTGGATCTATTCTACATAGATCATATACGACTTTATCTTCATTCCCAAGATGGTAGTGGATTGAAATTCATAATATTTAATCATCTCGAATCATATTATTTGTCACATATTCACCTCTTTTGGTGTGAATATATACTTTAGGTTCTTATATTTCATATATATTTCACACATCTCCCCAAAGAGATAATTCCACCTCATTTTTAATGTAAAGATTACTGTAGCCAACTATAGATCTTGTGTTGGGTAGTTATATCTTTGAACATTAAATTTCCTTGAGGTATATGCTATAACTTTTTAATTCCACATTAACAAATAAAACAATAAATTATTTTAGGAATCACTTCATAACACAAAATTTCCCCCCATATGGGTAGTGTAAGTACATGCTTAATAATAAGCCAATTTTTAAACTCCTTGAAGATCTATTAAAATTAATTATTCCAAAAAAACATGAATCCCTTTCGACTTAACTTTTTAAAGGGTTTTAAAATCACGATAAATTTCTCAAAATTTGACGATAATACCCAAATAGACTAAGTATACTATTTAATTCTATCATAGATAAAGGCCCTGTTCATTCTTCAATTTTCTTTTTTACTTGAAGGGTCTAAATATATCCCATTAATTTTCATAACGTGTATATATAATGATAATTACTTCAACCAGAACTCACATTTACTATAAATTTCATAATTTTTGTCCTTTCATAAGGTATTTAATATATTTCTTAGATTATTCTCATGCTTCTTCTAGGTTTTGGAGTATTTGAGAATATCAACTATAAGGATTATATAAAAAGTATCAATGTAATCTCTAAATACCCTATTAATAAATTAGATGAAGTTTTTTTTGTATAATTAGTGAGTCCTAATGGAATTATTATGAGCTAATAGTGCTCGTACCTTGTATGGAAAACATTCTTGGTGTTTCCATCCTTATTCACCCTAACTTGATAATACCCTAACCAAAGATCCACCAGTAGAAGTATTAGGATCCCCATAGTTGATTGAACAAGTGTTTAAAATGTGTAAGAGGATACTTTTTAATTATCATGATCTTCTTTAGATCATAATAATCAATTCAAACATACATTAACCCATCATTCTTCATGATGAAAAGGGTTGGTTGTCCCCAAGGTAAAGCACATGGGCATATGAAAGCATAATCTATATTATCTAATATTTGTTTCTCCATATCCTTATATTCCTCACATTGAGTCTTAGATATTGGAAAAATCCACTGGTATAAGCTCCTTTGAAAATACAATATTCTTCCATGTGAGAAAAATAAATTATTTGGGAAAAAATTAGAATATTCCATCATAATGAGAATGTATTCAAGGATTATCTTTTCCTAAGACTCAATCCTTTCAAATATACATCGTATCTCATTGTAAAATAATATCAATTCCAAATATGTTAGTGGTAATGAGGATTCATCATCCACCACACACCTATACATAATTAGAGGACTATTTTTTTATACAGAGAGTGATTTACTTCATCTAGAAATTTATGTTGGATTTATATAATGATGTTAAATCCATACATATAATTTCAACAAATTCCACTAAATTGTTTATCAAGAGTTTTACATGGAATTTTATCTAATGAATTTTTATAGGGTAAGTGTTATAAACATGGGATGAAATAATATTTCCATTTGTGATTTTCAATGAATGATCTACATCGATGTTTTTTGGATTTTTTTAAATATTTTTACTTAATATCTGTGATATGAAGGAATGTATACAATTATGGATGATAACCCTGCCTTTATCTTTTTCATTTTGATTTTAACCATTTTATTTATCCAAAATATTCTTAGGGATGATAATTTTAATCCTAATAAAAACATAAATATGGATAAAAATAAACATGAAGGGATAAAATATAAATTAAATTTATTCCTTAACTTATGAATTTATAGACTATAATATTCGTTATCCATGATCTATTTTCTAACATAGAAACTTATGGGAATTTTTATTAGATTAATAGTGGTTTTTAAATATATTCTAAATTTACTAAAGCATATCCCCTAAAAGTGTCAAACCAGGTGTGTCGAAAGGCCCTTTTTCAAGAACCATTTCTCGATCGAGTCTAGCTCAATGTGGTGTTGTCGGGTGTTACCACTATATACATATATGCTAGAGCCACATCAACATATAGTATATAGACTAGGGTGTATTTTATTAGAAACACCGTAATCAATATTGTACCAAAATTAAAGGATGTATTCCTCTTTTTCATCTAATCACTTTGGATTTCTATTGATTTTTCTGATCATAATCCCATAAATAACTAAAAATTAATTTGATACCAACTAAGACAACCCTTGTATCTGATACACATTAAATCATGTTTTATTAAATAAAGGTACAAATAATAAAACCCAGTAGATCATTAATTCTAGTGTCTTTGGGAATTAGGTACATATAATAACATCGTAAACATGACATACAACATCATCATTGAAAACTTGAATAACTTGCTCTTAGAAATAATTGATCTTATAAAACTATATGGGATAACCTAGATACATACATATTATAGAGGTGAGATATAAATCCCAATAAGGGGATAAATAAGTCATAGAATAATGATAATTTATAAAATTAGATCTAATAGGCATATAATGTTAACAAAATAGGGGTGAGAATCACAGACATGAACAATGAGGAAAAATATAACATGATAATATAAAGGAAACATGGGAAATTAAAAATAGCATCAAACATGAAATGATGAAGATAGGTCAAGGATAACCAAAAATACATAATAAAATAGTTGACATGATTATCTTAATAGATTATATTCACTCCCTAATCTATTTCGTGATGTATTATAAGACTAAAACATTACCCAATGCATTGTAGTTAAATACAATTTCAGGTTAACCCATCACAGTCATATCATAAACATGAATAAGTGTTCCACATGATAATATTTCATCACACTTAATCACATTATAAAAGAATTTTGGAATAAATAAATTTAATTTCCAAATAAAATATGTATATTTATTTCTAGGTGTATATATTTTAGAGGAAATAATGATGGTATTCACAATACAAAGGTTTGACATAGAAATATTACAGTGAAATTTCTACAGTATAACATCAATACAGAAAGGACAATAAAATTGATTAATAAGACACATATAGTTATATAATAATTTTCCAATCAAATGGACACTAATTGGGATGTGGAAATATATATCCCAATGTTATGAATTGGATATAAAATGCATAAAATGGAGAAGACGCTTGAATAAAGAGGCGAATGAGAGGATCCCTTACCTTGAGTGGGTAATTCCAAATGCTTGGGAGGAGCTTCTTGAAATATTGGTGGAAACATAAGAGGAATATAAAGATGGGAAGGAAGATCAAGGATGTAATCCATGGGTTTTAATTGAAGTGTAATGGGATATTTTTTTGGGTTATATAGTAAAAGAGAAGGGAGTTCTTTATTATTTTCCAACCATATGTTTTAGACTATATAAAATAATGTAATCAAAACTATATACCTTAACATGGATTTTTCTAATGTTTTTTTTGTAAAAAAATAGTATTTCATTATTTTATAGTCCTACGGTCCAAACTTATTAAAATATTACCCTTGGTGATGTGGACATGAGTAATGTTATTAAAGAAATGATTTTAAAACATTAAAATATAATATAGGTCTTTGGGGATTCATAAAGTCTTTAAAAAACTAATAAAATATCCTCAAAATAACATTATTTTATATGTAAAACATAAAATTTATCGTTAGTACCCTCAATATAATCTATTAGATTACTTTTGGATCATTATAATATCATAATTCCAACAATATATTTGTATAATATTTAATTATTCCCAAAAATATAACTTTCTCTAAAAATAATAAAAAATTCACCATTGGATAATTATTAAATTAAGATTAAAAAATTAATATTCATTATATAAAAATAATTTTATTTTTATATATATTTTTATTTTTAAAATAATAATCGAAATTTATTGAGAAATAATGTAGTTTTTAACAATAACAGTTTTCAAACCCTTATAAAAAATACAGTTAACTTCATAAGAATTATATTATAATTTCTATTTAATCAAAATTATTTAATATAAATAATATTTTATTAAAATATCCTGTATTTAAAATATAAATAAATTTATCATATGTAATATCTTAAATGAAATAGAACATTACACAAAAATATAATTTTTGTTTTATTTTATCAATGTGAAAATCATTTATAAAGTTACAATGATAAGGATAAAATATAACCAATAATATTTGGAAAATAAAACATATGTATTCATATTATTTGGGTCTTAATACATATCCCTTTATTACACTAGAAAACTCCGCATGATCAAGGTACGTGATTGTGAGACATTTGGGGGGTGATTCACCATACATGGTTTGGGATTTAATCTCAATGATCTCGAAATTATATCATATATGGTTTCACTCATTATTTAGTTGTTAGATATCAGATTAGGATTGGTCAAGGGAAAATTAAAGTGATTCTTTCTCCCTTTTATGATATAATAAACTGGATTCAAATGGTACTATCTTACAAGTTGGTTCAATCACTTTCTTTTTCTATTTCAATTGGGTTTGTCAAAACCATATATTTATTCTAATCATATTATAATTTCTCAACAACAATATTATCAATGTTTATGATTATTAATTGTCATTTAAATTTAATAGGATATAATAAAACAAAATAAGTGCATGTGTTTTATATATCCACAATACAAAATAGGGAATTTAATTCAACCACAAAAGGGAATATTATTTATAAATGTTCATGTTGTTATATATATAATATGATGGTTGATCCTCAAATCCATACACCCATCATCAATTATCCTCCAAATGAGATTTATCTGTCTCCTATATAAATATATTTGTGTTATGTAACTAACACTTAGGATTTTCTATAATAGGGTTTTTAAATAATCTATAAAATAGGTTGTCTCATTAATTAGATAAGATAAAATAAATAAGTTATTAAATTATTTGGTCATATTATACCTATCAACAACTTCACATCATATTGGGTTACAATTCAAAGAGAACCTATGTAGCACTATAAATTCCCAATATTTTAATACATAAGTATTAAATTATTTTATATGAATATTATACATATAAAATTATGATATATGATATAACCATAAAATCATAGTGTATTTGGATACTAGATACATAAAAATATTCTTTAGATATATTTTTCATCATATCACATAATGATTTTCCAGTATTTACCCATATTTTCATATAGTACTTATATATTTTTTCATAACATGGGGAAAGTGAACATAAGAATGGGTTTGATCAAATTATTAGTAATAGTAAACATGAGAGATATTAATCGATGATCATAATAAAGAATAAAGTAATCATAATGTAATGAGATCATGATGATAATTTACAATGTTTAGAACAAATATATCATTCATCATAAACATGATCCATGGAATAAATCTCTATAATTTCAAAAGGAATGAATCGTAATAATGATAATCTTCATGAAATAGTCATGAACCATAAGTTCTTATCAATTAAATATGGCACCATTATAGGTATAGAATCCATTTCATATGTCATGGATAGCTACCAAGACATAAAACAAATTGTGTATCATCCATAACTACCTATTTCACATAGTGGATTAGGTATATCATGTTGTTTCCCATTTTAGATCAAGAACATAAATGGGTTTACCATAGTAGATCATGTAGATCGACTTGTTTACCATAGTTATCTCACGATACATAAAACATTACCCAATGCATTGGAGGGATATATAATTATAGGATGATTCATCATATAATGAAAATAATATATATATATATATATGGTTTCCACAAGACGATGAAGGATTCATCATATCATCATATCATAACCCTTGTAACAAAATGAGTTTCAGAGTCATTTAATAACATCATCATAGTATAACCCATGTAAAATAAATAGTTTTCATAAACATATCATAATCATAATAATAAACTATCTAGGGAAATAATAGGACTGGTAATAATGGATCATATAACTAGTAAAACATTTAACATCAATGGATGTTATAATGGATGATGATTCCATTAAAAGAGTTATTGAAATATTTCATGAGGTAAATAACCTTTTTTCACATTGAAATAAATTATTTAAATTAAAAAACTTCCCAAATAGTAAGTAAAAAATTTTATTTGAAAATTAACTTTGAATAATGTAAATTAATCTTCATATTATTAAATTCTCACGATAGTGGGAAACACCATTACATATATATATATATATAAGTTAAAAGAAAATATTCATTTAAATTTTTTATTAAAAATGAAATTGTGAATCATTCGGAATATGATAGAAATATTCCTTTTAAAATATATTTTAAAATTAAATCTTGGATAAAAATAAAATTTAAAAAATAATAACAGAATATTTAAATAATATTGAAATCATTTTCAGAAAACCTAGATATTGAAGAAGGAATAATTTTTGGATGAAGAGAAAAATAAAGTTGATTTTACATAAAAAATTTATTTAGATATTTTATGTTCTTAAGAAGAGGAAAATAAAATTAAAAAAATTTAATCACAAAAAATTAATATAGCAAAAAAAATTAAGTAGAATTATTATATATGGTTAATATAGTTTCCTCAATGGAAATTCAATTATAAAAAAATCCTGATTAATATGAGATTAAAACATAAATACCTTACCTCAAAACTTATATTTCATTATATGTGATATGAACTACTATATTATTAAAATTGTTATATTATCAATATGTTCCATAACCATATTAATATACTTTATAATATGTATGATTTACATATGATACCATATCACACATTTATTGATAATTTTATGTTGGAATCACTGTTCTGGATGACAACTGCTTTATTTTTCATACCTGTTTTTCGTTATGTAGTCCTAGTAATATAACATAAATTATGGTTATATCATATAAATAAATTATAATAATATCCAGATCATATATACTCATTATATAAATATATATTTATATTTATATTTAAATTCATTAATAGAAGGTTGAGATAGAAGAATGAATTACAATGTTTATAAAGAAGGTATTCCATATGTATGTTTGAATATTGTTTTAACTTTTTATGGATGGAAAAAAACAATGGTAAATAATAATTAACGTTAAAAAATAATTATTTTATCATATAAATTGTGAATATTAATTTAATCCATTCTTATTACCATCGAGGTAAAATAGATATGAAAAAAATCACATCACTTCATGGAGGGGGTAGTCCACACATACACTTGAGCTATGTTATCAATTTACAATGAATTAGAAGGATAGAATATGGATTTGATATTATAATCCAATAAGTAAAAATATTTCATAAATATCATATATAAACATTTAAACCATTATAATAACCATCTATAAAATATAGTGATAGGAAAGGAATTGTATTTCTATCTGATGGTGGTTAGCAAAACATACATATGATCTATACTTTCACTTCCCAATTTCGGTGAAAGATATTGATTAATGGTTATAAAATTGTCATAATAAAATTTAATTATATTTACTATAAGGATTTTTTTATGATGAATACCATCCAAATAGAGTATTTATAAGAAAAAATAAATTTAAAGAGGTCGGGTAAGATGATTATCACTATTTCAATTAACCTCAATTAGATCATATAAAATGGACTCATGGAATGGTATTATAAGAATATAATCACCTTTAATTCATGTATATGAATGTTTATACGAAATATGGGAAGGGTTTTGTCAAAATAGACTGTTAAAAATGATGTAATGAATAGAATGGAGGGGTGTCTTTTTATAAGGGAGAGAGATGACACACATGGAATTTATTAACAGATTAAAACATAATAAATTTGATTATCAAAAAAAAATATACCAAATAGATATGAATTCAAATAAAAAATGGATATGGTCAATAAATAATGGATCAATGGAATTTATATAGGTTATGTTGTATTTTTAACGTTATCTTTTTTGATAAACCACATCATTTACCATATTTACCTTAATCATGATAAAAACTATGTCAATATTTAAGGCTTTTTTTATAATATTAATAAAAAAATCACTTGTAAATATACCATGGTTTATATGTTAAACAATATTCCATTAACTTCTATTGATAAAATAAATTTATGAATTTCAAAGTATTTAATAAAATATAAATTTTTATCTAATATTATTAATACCAATTTTGAACTTTTCATTTAATTATACATTAAATAAAACAAGAAAAATGTGTAATTGAAATATAATACTTTTAAACATTAATATATGTTATATTAAACAACTTAATTATTGGAACAAAATACCTTTATAAAATTATATTACTTTTATTATTATTTTTTAAATAATTATTTTATATCTTTATTAACTGAGGAAATATTATGTTGGTATTGCCTATCTGTTTATGGTAATTATAAAATCATGAAAAATTATTAATAAACTAACATCATGAAAAAAATTATCTTTCCTATAAGCATTTATAACTAAACTTATCATATTTTTTATCCTTATGTAAACATTTTCGTGATATTAACATCGAGAGAGTGACATTTTATATCTATTATTTTATTAAATTAAAATAAATGAAATAATAATAGAAATATTGAACCATGTGACCATATATTCAATATTTGAATTTCATAATCAAAATACACAGATAAAGTAAGATAATAGTAAGTGTCATAGAAATTTTAAAGCCTTATCATAAAGTATTAAAACTATTTTACCGGTGTTACCTTTAATAAGGTAACAAAAATTTATTATGGTTACTATTCATATTGAACAAAAATAAATGGGGACTATTTTAAAAATTTGATACTACTTATTCAAAATATGGAATCCATTTTTTAGACCTAATTTTTTATGTGTTTGAAATTCATTATAAAATAAGTGAGAAAAATGTGATAAATGTTTTTTTAGAAAAATACATTTTATACAAAAAACTAGATAAATTATTATCCCATTATTTAAAAAATTATTCGGTGAATGTTAAAATATTTTATTGAATATATAATATATAAAATTATTTAAAATCATTCACTTATAGTGATCAATTTAATTTTTTAAAATAAAAACATATTACGTTCTTAAATTTAATTTTTTTACAAAAACATATTTTTATATTCAAATGATTTTTATTTTCATTCTTAATCAATCGATAACCAATTATTTTATATTATACGTAAGATTTAATTAATTTAGTTATTCCTATTAATACCCACAAATTTAACATATTTGTTATAAACGTATAGTATTTTATAGTCTTTTTAAACATGGGGTTTTTTGTTTCACATGGTATCAGAAATATATATATTTTAAGGTAAATATATATACTAAAATATTAGGGTGTTACGTGTTCCTTGGGTAAAACCAAGGATATTTATTCATCCCGGGTCTCCTATTTTCTATACAAGAGTTTGATCAAAACGAAAATCCATAAATTCCTAAAATATATGAACATGAGGTTTAATATATTTAAAAAATAAATTATGAGTCCCTTAACACACATAACTCTCCACCAAATCTGAAGAAAACCCATAAATAATTGATAGAAACATCCAAAGTGTCCATACATTAAAATTTCAGTTATTACAATAATACGATACTAACATAGTGGTATAGTTTGAAGAATTGGATAGGGGTATAAGTTGTGTTCTTGAGATGCTGAATGAATGTGGATTATATTTCACTATTGGATAAGTTACCAACACATATGACCCTTCTAACACATGTCTATTTATTGAAATGTTTTATGATTTTTAACTTATTAAGAAATGGTTTTTTTGGTGATTGTTATGTTCGGTATGTTAAATGGTTATGGATTTCTGGTTTTAGGTCAGGCATAATGATGACCATTTATAGATTGTGGTTTTGGGGTGGGTGTAATTCCAATTGGGGATATATATTTGAGAGTGATGTGCTCATTAAATGATTAGAATATTTATTTTCACCAGCATAGGACTATTATAATCAAAATAAGGTTCAAACATATAGGGGTGGACTATTTCATGTAATAAGAAACAAAAGAAACAAAAAAGAAAAGAAAAAAATAGCACAAATAAAAATAACCAAAACATAAATGACATAAATTTTTTATTATGTGTATTAAGTAATGAAATATGGGTGAAAAAATTGGATATAGAACAATTTGGAAGAAGTGATCTCAAAAACAAAGTTGATAAGAAAAAATATTTAATGGGTTAAAAGAAATTTTATTTTATGATAATGAAAATATGTTACTTCATTCATTCATAAAGTCACTAGGTTATAATTCATAGAGAGAATGTCATATAGTATTTTTTAGGATATTACTAGTGGAAGGTGAAATTAATTATATTTCACCTATATATTTTAATATAAACCTAAGATATGAGTGAAGTGATAATCCACAAGATCGAACTATTATTTAACCTTGGTTTACATCACTTTAATGTAAATTTAAATTTTTTTAAAATGATTTTAGAAAAAAATAATGTTATTAGTAGTTTTTTAGAAGATCAAGGTTAACTTATGTTCAATCTTAATATAAAGTAAAATTTTAATAGCTAGTGGAAAATAAAAAAATGATCAAAAACCTAATTTAGAAAATATTATTCTAATTAAGTAAAATATATATTTAATGAAATAAAATTCCATAAGAAAAATTTTCTTACATGCATAATCAATTCAATAAATAGGAGAATTTATTTTACAAAAGGGAGTTAATGAGATGGGAAATATTTAATAAGAATCGAATCCTCTCTATCGAGTTGATAATCTATTTTTATTATCTCATATTTACATCTTCTATCTATATGGTTTCTTTGAACTCATAAGCTCTCGTAGTTTCTCTATGTCAATCCCATCCTTACCAACTTTTTTTGGTTTAATCCTCCTCTCAATTTTAATGAATCCACCAACAAAATTAAGGTATACCTAAAGAATTTTCTTACAGTAATCAATTAGTCACCTCGTATCCCTATTCTGCCTTGGTAATTCATTATCTTCTCTATGTTACATGAATTGAAATTCCCTAAAAATGTTAGTACCCAACATGCATCTTTCCACAACTTCAATCATCAATTTTCTATATGAAATTTACACTTGATTCATCCTTGAAATATTTTCTAAATATTCCTTAGTATCTTCTAAGGAAAACCTTTAGTAAGAACTCAATTCCCTAAATTTTATTATCATTTTCCGGAAATAGAACAAACATGAAATTTAATTTGGGTTATAATATCCATTATTTACTTTTAAAAAATGGATGGATATTACATATCATTTACATGGATATAATTAGTTTATATATCAATTCTCTAGGCATAGTTTTTTTCTCTGAAATTTGGAAAATTCAATTATATTACACATTGACATCACTAAATAAATAAAATCTTACATATTACTCACATTGAATTTTTTTTAAATCCATTATATTAAGTATCCACCACATTATGAAGAAAAATTATCATACAAATCACTTAACACTTGACTGGTGCTATGAATTTTGTAAAAGGGTAATTATCTCACATCTTGGTTTCTTTTAGAGAATATGTTACGTATTGACCTTCCCCTAAAAATAATATTATTTATGAAACTATTTCCTTTAAAAAAATGTTATTAATGATCTACCTATGGGGAAAAGTTATCATAGATACCATCACCTCTTCCCTTCAAAAACTCTATGGACTCACTTATCAACTCCTTAGGGAAATTAAATCTGATATACCACTTCCTTCTCAAAAATATATTATGCAACATCTTTACTATAATAAATATATTTTTTATGACCTTTAATGAAAATATATCATACATATCCCCTAAATAACATAACTTTTTAGTTTTTATAGCTTTATTACGAAATTAGGTTTCATATCACAATTTTTAAAAAAGTAAAATACCATACGTATTAACCAACTATGAAAATTTCCAAACATTATAAAAAAGATCAATTCAATACAATATAAATAAATTTTAAATGGAATAATAAGTGGATTTAAAAATGTAATTTGAATTAAAAAAGTGCTTCATAAAATCATATTAAATATATAAAAATAGAACTATATTATATACAATTTAAATCAAAGAATATGCGTCCAATTTTATAGAATAAATCCTTATTTTGCATAAATAATTTAATAATTATACTTTCAACCCAAAATGATCAAATATAAAAATAATACAAATTCAAGTATATTTTATAAAAAAACTATAATTTATTATAAAATATGTGGAAAACATGTATTAAAATAATTACACGTAAAATTTTCTCACACATAAAAATTTTATTATCCTAAGAAACCACTTAATCATATTAATTGAATGATACTTCATCTCAAATGATGGAATTATAATACTAATAAAGATGTAATTTTCCAAAACAAAATTCCAGTATGGAATCTATCAGTTTGAAATGTTTGATTGATTTCTGAAAAATAATTTTCTTTAAAACCTTTGGTTTCCTGTTTTGAAAAAATATAATAAAATTTCAAAATTATTAAAGGGAATCAACCAACTATATTTTCATTCAATTTGTCTTACCAAAATTTCTTAACCTGATTAGATAAAAACAGACATAATTTAGTCGTACTTCATAATTAGACAAAACTAGATGGATGAGAGAGATTTACAGTTAATAGAAATAAATAATTAAAATCCTCAAACTATATTAAAATACAATTCTCAACTAGTATTAAGAGATCATTATTTTAAAATTTAAATGAAATTTTAATTATTTTTAATCCAATTAATAATTTCAAAATTAATTAAGAGTGAAAGAATTACTCCTAAAATTTCACTAAAAATAAATATTTTCAAGAGATTTGTTAAATTATGTTATCCAATTCAATTTATGAAGAAATAAAAATGATCAACCACCAAAGGAAGAAACAAAAATCTCCAATGTAAAGAAATATCATCAACCACTGATTATGTATACAGAAGTAAAAAAAAAACTCATTTTTTAAATGTTTTGAGGGTATTTTGATGTGTAATATATAAAATATAGTTTATCATAAATAAGACACATCCTACACACATAAAAACAATTTCCCCAATTTTAGACAATACTGTGAGAGAAAAAATAAAAATGTTAAAATATCAAAATTATTTTTCATGTCAGGATTTAAAAAACATGTACAATAGGTTACAATAAATTTCATGTTTCATATTTACCTTACACAAAATTAATATAAAATTTAGATAATATTTTTTGATAAACATATCTTATATAATCATTTTAATGTTTTTGTTGGATTGAGTTTTTTAAGAAAATATGATTATGAGGTCATATGTGGAGTTCTAGATCAATTGTTCACTAGTTATTTTGAAAAAAAATCATGGTAGAGGAATTTAATCTATATATTATTTAAAACATTTCCTGAATAAGTTGGAATCATTTAATATATATTTCCAAATGTTTAGTTTCTAAAATTTATAGGAGTGTAAATGTTTTTCGAAAGATTGATTTCTTGTACTACCTCATGAAAATATTAAAAAATGCATGGAATTTGTAAATGTTTGGATTTAAAAATATTTGGAGATTCATAAATGATTTTTTTATAAAATATTTATTCATGAAGTAAATAATATGGTATGTTTCATGACAATGAAATTTTCTAGGATGTTTCTTGAAAGACGATATGTTTTGTATTTATGAATTTTTAAGATGATTTAGGAAGCAATCAAGTTTCAATAAAATTATGAAATTGTTTTAAAATAATTTGGTGGGGATATTGAATGTTTTTAAAATGGGATAAAATGGATATAAATAAGAAATACCCTATATGTTTTTGAGAGGAATCTTTAATAGTTATCCAATGGCTCTAAATTTTAAAATTATTTTCATGATGGATTTTCTCTCTATGGAGAATTTAGTTTCATGAAGAAAATAGTTTCCTAGAAATATGAGAATGTTTCATTATTTTTTTTGAGTTTCAAAAAAGAGAAAAGTATTATGATTGAAAAATTATTAGTGATGAATTTTGATGTTTTATGAAAATTGGTAAAGTTTCAAAAAAGTGAATGTTATCCGCACCAGAAGGATACTCCTAGATATTAGAAGGTGATTTTTTTCATCATGTGGATGAAAGTAGAGCTTCATAAAAAACCAAATGGTGTAAATTTTTTTCTTTCATGTAATCACGAAAATGATTTTTTATATAGAATAGATTTGACTTTAGTTGATAGGGTAGTGAGATTTCAAATCGGGAATGGAAGTGAACATGGAGGGATAGTGTGTCCACTCCAAAATTTGTAATAATTGTTCGGTTCCGTTGAATTTGTACATAGACACATTTACTATGTATTATTTTTAGGAATATCCATGTGTATGTGAAGTAAGTAAAATTTCTACGTCTCATTAATTGTTTCATTTCTACTCATACATTGATTTGGGATAAGGAGAGAAGATTGTTTTTTAATGCTGAAAAAAGATACAAAATGGTAGTTTTTTAATTATTTGCTACCATATTTCACCCCCTATTATTTTATTTAACCTAGTTGGTATAAAAAATTTAAAATTATTCAAGCATGTTACTATATCAAATTTATATCGCATATAAAATATTTTTTTTGAGAAGTGAATGGTTAAACATTTTTTTTGAAAATTGTATTAAAAAAGGTATAAAAATGGAAAAAAAATCAAAATTTATATATAAAATAATAAAAAAATATTCATTGTAACCAATGAAAATTTCTAATGAATATATCTTGTAATCATTAATCTATAATAGTATTCAATTATTTAAATGAAAATTTAAAGTTTCTATAAAAACTAGAAACAAAAATGTGAGTGAAATGGATGATAAATTCCCCTATAAGTGCATAATTATTCTTTATAGCCCAATCAATAAAACAAAAAATATTATCTTTTTTAGAATTTTCCCTAGTAATAAAATTACATATCATAAAATATTAAAAAATTAACATTATAAATCAATATTTTGTTTTCAAATGAAATTGTAGTAAGAGTTTTAGTTAAAGTGAAGGTGATTCAAACTTACAATATCTTTTATTGATTTTTTTAAAATAAATCATGTTTTTCCCATGTGTTTTATAATTTTAATATAAAAATAAATAAATAGATTTTATTTAAATTTATGAACACTTTAGAGGACCATAATTGATGTACTGAATAATTCCATGAAAGGAAACATATCACAAATTATTACAATGAGCGTAAAAGTGAAAATTTTCCATTTAATTATCATGGATTCAATAGGGAGATAGAAACAAAAGTTGAATCATTTTTATAAAATCAAAAAGGAAAAAATAAAATAACCATGTTTTCAATCCAATAAATCACTAAATTTAAGGTCTTCATTTGTATTTAATGGTTTTTTTCTAGCATAATTTCCATAACTAAGACATTTTATTCCCCTCAAAATAATGTTTATTCTAATGAACGTTAAAAAATGGTATATTATCTTTTGTAACATACTAAAACTCTCCATTATTTAATACCCTATTGATATTAAAAGGACCCAACTATAGAGACTTAATTTTTCTAGGAAACAATATATGTTTAGAACGGAAATGTAAATATTTATAACCATTCATGCCATCACTTTTTTTGATGATTGGGTCACAAGAATATTTAGTTCCTTACTTTTAAATTATATTAGTATAATATGACTCACTGTGATTTAATCCATATCACATATATCCAAAAATATCCTATATAAATAGTTTTCAAAACCATAATTCAAGACATTTATAGAAAAAATGATTTATATTATAATTATACAGTTGTGTTCCTAATTTTCTGTGGAAAAACCTATAATATGACACCATAATGGGAGTCTTAAATGTAGTTCTTAATCTTACAAGGATTAACGTCGTTTAAAAGACATGTCCTTTGTAAAAGTACCTATGGAATTTTAAAATTTTGTTTCAGTTCTCTATTTAAAATTTTATCCTATCCACTAGAATAAGGATGGAATTTTGTTCCAATTTTATACATAGAACTATAATTTTTCATTAAATAAATGAATTTAAATTTCATAAATTTTGTTATATTTTCAATGATAAATTTTTTTGGCACTCAAAATCTTGATAATTTTTTTGATGACTTTGATAATAGTATTGTCTTGATTATTTAGAAGTTACAAGAACTCAATCAATTATGAGACATAAAAAATGACACTAATATGAATTTATTAAAATGATAATATGGAAATGGTTCCCTAAATTAAAATATATTAAATTAAAAAATAATAAAAATTTAATCACTTTTCAAGAAGCTCATTCCTTCTTTTAATACATCTCATCCTTTAGTTGTTGTCACAAACTACTACCAAAATATTTTCATCATTGAAGTGAGTTTTCCAGTAGATGCTAGCTAAAAACACCTTTTGTGTTTTAATTTTTTCTCTCTGGTTTCATCCCAATGGGAAAGAGTGTGGATTCTCTAAAATGGGAATCAATTCTTTCTCAGGTCGAAATATCCTCAATATCCTATCAACGCATCAATTAAAAAGGTACGGGTTATCCCAAAAGATGTACTTATGGTTTGACATAGATTTAATCTTTTGGTTTTGAGTATGAAAACATGGTATGATTCTAAGGGATAAAACATTCTCAAAATATACTTACCAATTGGTTTTTGATGTTGAAATAGTGAGAAGTTTTCTTCTAGAAAATAGGAATCAATCTCTCTTGAATCATTGGCCTAATTACTGTAAAAACTAGATAGATGATTAAAAACCAAATTTTTCACAACCTTCTTGTCAATAATCTCTAAATAAAACTTGTTAAACATTATTTTCAATATAATGAGTCTAGTATAATCCTGTTTCTTAAAAAATGTTAATTTTAGGAATGAATAATTAGTGAAAACTACATCCATGGACCAAATCAATCATTTCTAAAACATCCCAAGGGAAACAATAACATCTCATAATTCATTATAAGTTTTGGTGTTGTTCCTTTAGGTTTCATCTACTAGCATAATTTTATTTTACAACACAGGCAACCTATTTTCATTTAACATCCACAAATCTTCCCCAACAACTGTATCATTAGCATCACACATAATTTCAAATGGAAATCTAAAAGCAGGGTATGGAGAATTGGTGAAAATACCTTTTTTTTGAGAAGGTTGAATGATATTAGGAGATTATCCTCACTGAAAAAGGGTATAGACTTGATGAAAAAACGTAATAGGGGATTTGTGATATTAAAAAAGTATTTAATATATCTATATTTGAAACAAGAATTCCCTAATACAATTCTAACAACGTCATCATTTTTAAAAAGGGAAAGCCTCCAAATAATCTCTACCTTGGAAGTGATAAATGTTATTTACATCCTAAACACTTTATTTATAAGAATAGTTACCTTAGTAACCATATATTAACATTTCTCCAAAATTAAAATGGGGTTTTTTTGATCCTTTGAAAGACTAATCTGAGGTTCATTAAAGAACACATAAATTTGTTCTTAGAAATGTAAAAACCATTCAAGAACACATAAATTAGCCTCACTAACATGTATGAATGTATAAAAATCATATATCATTTGAAATTGGATGTATATCTACCAAAACAAAAGGAAGTTCTCCTATTGGAATGTTTTTCAATGGGACATTTGAATGTGGTCTTTTTTTGAACTTCATGGACTATGAGAATCAATTTGAAACTAGAATATCCATCATGAAATATTATACATCATTAACATCTAACCTATCAAGAATTTTGTGTAGGAATATCATAAGAAAATATTATTTCCAAGTGTAATAATTCATCAATATCAAATCAATAAGGATACTCTACATGGCCACCTTTCATGTCTATATTTTATCATTCATTTAATTAGACAAAACCATGACATATTATTTATTTGGAACAACATTGACAAGACCTGACCATGTTATTTATAATATTGAATAAATTATTCATTCATTTAAAATATTTATAACTATTCCCTTGAATAAATCCTTCATCTTATTATTAAACATCATTTGTCCCTTACCTATCAATTTATTCTTATGTTGAATAGGGATCATAGCCATGACAAATAAAGATCTAATACATTTTATATTATAAATGTTTTATGTTGTAGTATCTTTCAAATATATTTAGACAACACGTAAACTTTCTTCTTGATGCGTTATTAGAATGGTTGATATTATGAAAGGAAGATAGAAATTTTCAGAAAATATGAATATTTCTTGTGATACGAATGATGTTTAAAGATCAAAATAATGTGTTTATTTGTTAGAATAAAAAATATGGGTTTTGGTGGCCCATGTTCTTAAATTTATTTTTTAAATAATGTATGGTAAATTCTCAAAAACTCTTTATAATAGATTTCTATAATAGAAAATTAATTTCACACAGAATATAAATATGTTTAAAGAATTACTTTTCTTAATAAAAATCATCTAGGTGAACTAAAAACGCTCCCTGAAACTCATAAAAGTGGTTCTGATCCAACAAGAATAAATTTCCATATAGGTATCATCAACTAATGTAATTATATATATATTTATCCAACGAATCTTAAAAATTATTCATTATGTTAATCAAAAGGGTCCTCAAATTTCCCAAGATAAAATCTTGATTATTTTTCAACAAGTGTGGTTTCTTAAATATCTTTATAAATATTTATCTATTCAATTTTTTTAAAAAAAATTTCAAAAAAATTACCCATTGAATAAAATATGATAGATCTACCAGTGAATGAGAAAGGACTAGTAAGTATTATAGGGACTTCCAGATCACTTTCCATATCTATTACAATAAAATTAGTGGAAAAAAGTTTACACACTCTAACTAATAGTCATAAAATCTTCTAATAGAGTGAGTCAGTAAAAGATAGCCAATTTAAAAAAAACATAATGAATTGCATGTCTAATATTCATAATTAATGAAACTATCAAAAATAGTTTAATTTTAGGTTAGTACCATCTTTAAATAAATAGTTAAGATAACAACCATTCCAAGAGTATAATAGAGGGAAGAGATTTATGGATATTCTAGAATAGAAGGAATCGTGTTCTCATTAACAACTCAACACTCCTCAGTGATGTTTTATCTATAATATTCCTATATTTATTTCCTTTTTGAAAAAATATTTTTCATTAATTTAAAATAAAATGATATTTGAATTAAATATTAAATAAATGGTATGTCTATTTAATGTTTTTTGAACAATTTAATGAACTTTTGGAGTCTAGGTTCTTCATTTCCTTGTTTTAGTCTTTTAGGTAATGTTATTGGAGGGGAAACGGTCTCAAGATAGTGGGTATTACATATAGTTATTCTGAAAATTAATTGTTATATTTGTTTCATTTAAATGTAATGTATTTTTATCCTTTATATTAAGCTGGGAAAAATGGTTTTAACTCAGTTTCATAGTTGTTATCTTCATTTCTAAATATCAGGTTTATAAAATTTTGAACTCTAAAATCTTCCACAATCATAGTTCAAACTTCTCAAGGGTCATATCTAATATCCCCATGAGTTATAAAACCACTCCAAGTTAAAATAACTATAATTTTTTAACTAGGTTTAATTTATATGGTACTTGGTACTTTTCCTTTTTTATCCCCCGAAGTTCTCTACCCATTTTAATCATTTAATATAGTATGATTCCCATCGTAAATTAATAGATAGAACTTCCAGTCTCTATCTCATACTTTTTTATATTTTATTGCAAGTCCATTATAGAAGTCATTTAAGGAATCAACCCATCAATATTCAATTTAGAATTAAAGGAATCAACCATTATTTTATTTTAATAGTATATATAGAAATATCAGTGCATCATTTGGTCTAAAAATCCATTCCCATTCCATGAATGTTTTTTTGTTCTTATAACTTTATTTTTAGTTTTTTGAAGAGGGTTTATTACTAGATTTTATTCCAGGAAAATATATACAAAAGTTTTCATTGTTAGGGATTGATAAAAAAATATCAAAGATAATATAATAATATCTATAATGTTTAAATGTTTCACTATGATAATATTTCATTCTAACTGAATTTTCAGGAGTATAAATATAAATTCAAGAAACCAATGTAATTCAATCTTGAGAAAGAAATTTTTTGTACTCTTTACAATGTATTTTTCTCCTCCTAGATCATTTATGTTGGTATTTTAGGGAATGTTTCTTTAAATTTTTTTATACTCTATTAACGTTTTGTAAGGGATTCCACAACCAGAATACTAATCTACTAGTGTTTGGTTGTTAGGGGTGATAACATTATAGAATGTTTCCATTTTTAAATGATGATTAAATTGATTATAAGCACACCTCCTTTATTGTAATTAATATCTATCTAATGTCTAATGTACTATATCAGCCCATCCTAAATAAAATCGATGATTTTTTAATTCAAAATGATTATCATTTACATTACATATAACTTCATCACCAAAGAATTAAATAAAAGGTCCCATGTTAAATTAAATTCCAGGTATAATTTTTGGGACCAAATATTTTTAATTTCCTTCAAAAAATGGAATGACTCCCACCCTAATTTCTCCATCGGCTATTCTATGTAATTGTAGTTGTTACAATACATTATAAAAGTATATGATGAAGTATAAAGTGTTTTTATTATGTAAAAGATTATGTTCTAATATCATGGATACATAACAATTAGTTATATAATAGTTTATATACCTAGGATTCATCCTAGTAAAATAATTCTATCTTGATATAGTAGTAAATTAAAACTCCTTAGGTCTAACTCTCTCTATTACATGATTTATCAAATGAGTTGGAATGGCATTCTAAATTTGATTAGATACCTCTATAAGTTCATCCATTTTAATGTTAATTTATTTTGATTTAGATAACTAATTATTTTTCCAATTTTGTGAATGATGGGAAATAATTTTTCATATTTAGATCTATTGTTCATAAACTAGAAAATTTTAGATGAAATAAATTTTAATTATTTTATTTTTAATTTTTTAGTGTTAATTTTTATATTTGGAGATGAAAAATACCTAACCTCGGAACATTATAAAATTATTATATAGTCATTATATTGTATTAATATATAATTATACTCACTTAGAATTATTATAACATAATAAAAGTTCAAACCCATATGGAAGGATTATTTCATATACCAAGAAAAAAACAAACCCAAAATGAAAAGAAATACGACAACTAAACTAGAAAGAAACAACGCAATGATAATTTTTTTTTATAATGTAATGTATGTAATAAAATATGAGTTAAAATAATAGAATTTTATCAATATATAAGAATAAATCAATAAGATCAGATAGGAAAAACATTTTATGGATTAGGGGAATTTTTACTGTATGATAATGATAATGCATTCATTAATTCATGTATAAAATTACTAGTTCATCATTCAATGAGATGTTGTTAGCTATCAATTTTGAGGTTTTGATATGTGAAAGTTCAATTTCATAAGATTTTCAATATTATATTTCAGCATAACAATAATAAATTAGTGATGTTATTGTTACCAACATCAAACCATCATTTAACCATGGTGTGTTAATATTTTAATTTAATTTGAATGTTTTTTGTAATATTATTTTAAAAAAACATTATACTTGAGATGTTTTTTCAATGATCAAGGTTACCTATCATTTATTTTGAATACAAAGTTAAATCATTAATAATATGAGGAAAAAAGTATAATATATGGTACCCAATTTAGAAAATATATCCCAAATGAAGTAAAAGATATAATTAGAGGCATCTCATTCCATATGAAAAAATATTCACCATGATTATCAATTAAATTAAATGAAAATTATCCATTACACATGAGAGATAATGGTAAAAGAATTAGTTTTAAATAGATTCATATTCTCTACTTATTTGATCTCCCCTCCTCCATATCTTTCCCTTCACCTCTACTTTTTATATGTTTTTATGAACACATAATATATTGATATATATACATATCATTCCCCTATATATCCTATTTTTTGAGTCAAGAACCCGTATTTTTTTCTAACAAATACACTCTTTGAAAATAAGAATTACTCGAATGATTTCCTATTAATCATTAACTAGTCTCTTCAAATCCCCATGCTCCACAAGAAATTTGGTCAGTAGTCATTATCTTCTCCTAGTGAATCAAAATTAACTTCCTTGAAAAAGATTATTTCCCATGGTAAAGATACATTAAATCCTTTCATTAAGTATCTATATAAAAATCCCACATTATTTAACATTGATAGATTCACTTTATATTCCCTGTAGATTCATAGTCACACCTTTGATTATATTAGGATTCCCGTTAATTGATTTTCATTTATACGTAATAGGGCACCTTTGGAATTTAATCGATATTATAGTAGTTGATATTTAATTTTGGAAAAGGGAGGGATATATGAAATTATAATTATGTACTAAATAATTGTATTTATTAATTCTCTAAGAGAAGGATTTTTTAAAAAATTTTACAAATTCAATTATTTTACACATTTTCTTTACTAAAAAAATAACATCTTATATATCAATCTCTTTGAAATTTAGTAATATATATTATGTTATGTATCCACATTAATGTGGAAGATATTTATCATATATATCACTTAATAACTTACTAAATCTCCAAATTTCTTGAAGTAAATGTTCTCATGTGATGATTACTTAGAGAGAATATGTTATGTATCTATAGAGACCCAATATTAATATACATGGATATTTCATCATTTTAGATGAATATTCAACACATTACAAATACACATTCCTAACGATCAGAATAATTTGGTTTATTTGGAACCATAGAACCCATTATTCTAGTATAGTGATTGATCTCCAACATCTCCCATTAATATATTCCAATTTAGGATTCTTACATAAAACCATTATTCATAACTCGAGGAAAGGAATCATAAGAAAGGGGTGATATCAAATACCCAGTAGGGGTCAACAAAGAGAAATTTATGAATAAACATGAAAATAACAGTAGAGAACATGATCATATCATTAAAAGATCATACCCTTCATATCAATGATCATAGTAATGATTCATGAAATAAATATTGGTAGTTCATAAGACATAAATAATACGGTTTTAAATCAAGATATATTAATAAAAAACCATAAGATAATTTCATATATTTTTGGAAACATAATAAATATAGAAAACCATTCCATGTGTCATGGTTAATAACCAAGACCATTAACATAGAAGATCAAGACACACGTGTTTCCAATAGTGTATTTGGACACACTTGTTTCCCATTATGGATGAGGACACACAAATTTCCTATTACGGACCATGACACACATGTTTCCCATTTTGGATCAAAAACACCTATTTACCATTGTGTATTAAGCCTCTAAACTTTTTTTTATCATCATTATCTCATAATATATAAATATTTTTCCAATTCATTTAATGAAGATATAGGTCCCACTCATCTCATAATAAAATCATACATACATGTACTCCAAAACATTCATATTATCATGACCCATAAAAATAGATGGGTTTTATAAATATCATATAACAAACCATGAAATGAAATGGGTATCATAAAAAATTAATCTTGTAATCACCTATTAAAAATAAATAGGATTCATAATCATTTCATCATAGAGAGTAACCCATGAATGGAAGTGGGTTTCATAAGCATTTTTCTAGGCATAACCTACTAAACTAAAAGAAGTTTCATAAAAATTTAAACATCAAAAGATAAAACATTTAGATAAATAATATAAATGGTATAATTTTATAATATCCCAAGTAAATCACAATCTACAACCAAGAATTTAATCTTATAAATGGATAAATATTTTTGAATGATCGCTTAGAACATACATTTTCATTAAAAATATCTTCCTATAAAATATAACATTATGAAAATAGTTTCACTTGAAACTAGTTTTATAATATATTATGGAATTTGGAAAATTATATTGAAACATTTCTTGAAGAAAATAGCCTTTATTCCTTGAAAAGTGATTTTTAAAACCAGAATCATTTTGAAAACCATTTTCATTGAGAATAACCTTGAAATATTATAAAGGAAGCGTGAAAGAATTTTGAAATTTCTTTTCCAAGAAATTAAATTTAAAAAATATAAATGATGATTTAAAATAATTTAAATCAATTTATTCAAAAATAATTTTTTGAAAACATATAAATTGATATATAAATATCATTTAAAATAACATTTCAAACATGAATCAATTTTTTGAAAACATTTTTCTTGAAAATCCATTTAAGAAACGGAAGTAAAAAATATTAGAGAATTTTTTTCCTAAAAAGTAGTATTTTAAATATTAAGAGGAAGCTTAAAATAAATTATGTTCAAGATGGTGGATAAATCCATACATGTCAAATATTTCCTTTTGTGATGTAAAATATATAGAAAAGTGTCACGATCAAAATATGCAAAGAAGATAAACTTTTTTTTAAAAAAATTTATCTAAATGTTAAAACATGGGTAAAGATGAATTTTTATGACCATAGGATATTTATATAACATTTTTGAAAACAGTTTTAGAAAACATGGTTTTGATGGACCACAAATTTCCGACCGAAGAGTCAGATAAATTCTGATTTTCATAAAATAAAATTCATAATTATCATTGGTACCAAAGAATGGAAAAAATGATACTAGTACATGAATATATCATTTATAAATAGATTATAAAAAATAATTATTTTTTCTTGAAATTTATATCATAATGTTTCATCTATTATAGCATAATGATAAACAATCTTGATAAATGACGAGATTGTTTCAATAAACTCTTACCACTTGGTACCGTTAAATAATACCACACATACATGAAAATTAAATTACCTGAAGCTTAAAATATATTTTAAAGAATTATATTCTTGAGATATCATGTTAATTGGATGTTTATACTCCATGTAGAAAAATATAGGTGTATAACATGACATTTTTCTAAAAAGTAAAATTGAGAAAACTTTACTTTATCAATTTCATAACTTTTGAAACATAAACCCCAAGAAAGAAACTTCATAAAATGGATATATAAAAACACATAAGTTTAATTATACGAATCTTATAAAAAATCCATAAGAATTATACACACCACATATATGAAATATTAGGTGGACATGACTTCTATCTTAAGGAAAATAAAAGTGAGATGAGAAAACCCTTAACACAAGCCTTAACATTATTCGAGGACATTAAAACCTATTGTATGATAAATATAAGTTTATTATATTTATAAAAAACAATATTCTTATTACATATAATAAGATATATATTTTATAGGACTTTATATAATCAATTTGTTAATAACTCCATCTTAATGTTACATTTCAGGTAATACATGATTTGTTTTTTCGCATATGTTTTGGGTTTTTATTTTTGATCCTATTACATAGATCATAATTTACTTATTTAAAGAATATAAAACATGACATAAATAAAACATATATTCTATATATATTAATATATAATAATCTATAAATTATATAATGATGAAATAGAATACACTATTCATGGAGATTGTAGGTTGTACGAATGCTTGAACGTTGTTTCAATTAAATTGTCGTATTGAAAAGAAGAATGTAAATGGAAAATATGTAAATATATATAACATGATAAAATTAGAATTATTATTAAATATATATCATATTATTTCACTAATATCATCATTAATACAACCCATGTAATTTGTGATAGAAGTATATCGCTTTGAGAATGCGGTAGTCCGCACGTTCACAAAACAATGTTATCCAATCTACACAAAATGTAAAGAACGAAGCTATGATTTAGTTAATAATTTAATTAGAATATATTAGTCATAAATATAATATATATCATATAAAAATATATTTTTCATTACAATTACGGCCCATGATATTTGTTAAAGGAATGAAAGAACAACATCATTTCATGAAGCAGTAGTCCACCACACACACGAATGGTAACTTCATTACCCATTAGATGAATGTTTGTGTATTTATAGGTTGAAAAATTAGAATAAAAAATATTATTATATTTCAGATACTGATTTTATTATATAATCTTGGAATAATAATATTTCATGGTGGTGGATAATGAAAATAAATAGAAGAGATTTTGGAAGGATGTTACCTCTTTATTGGGTAACTCCTCTTGAATTTCACCAAATGGATTCCTTGAATGGATTTACTAACAAAAACTAGAGTCTAGGATTAATGTTGAGATATTTGGAGGATATTTTGTATTAGGTCCTTGATAAAATCTTGTCATGAGAGGTTTGAGTAAGTCAGGGGGTTGAGTACCATTTTATAGTGGAGTAGGAGTGACATTCTTATAAATTTTGGGAAATAGAATTCCACAGATGTTTTTCGAATGGAATGTGGATACAGTAATGGTTATAATATGAGAAAAATTCTGATAGGGTCTAAATATAATCATATAATGGATTTTAAAAATGTTTCTAGGTCATTTTGGGCATTGAGTTTATGTTTTATCCCTTTGTTAAGATAACTTTTCTCTTAATAGCTGTAATTAATATTAATCTGTTTGAGTAATATTTTTAGTCAAAAACTAGATTGAGATAATTAGAAATTAGAAATTATTATTATTAAAAATATGAATAAAAAATTTCTAAATTCCAATCACATACATGGTAAGAATTAATCGAATGTTAATCCCACAAACAAGATGAGAGCATAGGTTGTTAAAGAAAATGGTCAAAAATATTAATAAAATTTTATATCCAATTTCAATGAGAAATTGGTTACAATTACACAAATTGGATTAATTTATTTATAATTGATATAATTATAGTTTAAAACAAAACAAAATATAATTTATCTACATATATAAATTAGACTAAAAATAAGTTTTGAATTAAAATTCAATGTTTTTCACAAGTTATCAAAAAACAAGACATCTTTGAAAAATAACAAAAAATTAATGTAAAATAAATTTGGATATTAATATTAAAAAAATCTTTATATTTTCAAATAAAAATCATAAAACAATGAAAAATCAAATTTAAAATGGTTTTTTCATTAACAGGTGAAAAAATTATATTATAGTAAAATACATCTTTTTAGTCATAAAATTTGATTTATTCTTTTCTTAAAAAAATAAAATATATTAAATGAGTATAAAAAATATTTATGAAATATATATAAATTTTATTCAATGCATTAATCAAATTGTTTTTTTAAATTTTTTGTGAAAAAAATTATGTTTTTACATTGAAAAATGGTTTTCTTAGAAAAGTACTTTTTGTCATATAGTTATTCCATTCACTTATAATAACTAAATAACCAGAGGAATAAATTTATATACATGTGTAACTTATATTTTAAAAATTTAGTTAATGTTATTCATAAATTCCATTCCAATGGATATGTGGTAGCTATAATAATATTTTAATAATAATATTAATAGTATATAATAGTTCTGTAAAACTCATCCTTGCATGTTGCACAATCTATCGATGGAACTCGGCGTTATGTGAAACATAAGGGAAAAATAATGCTGAATTTACTGAAATTTATTATAAGTGTTTCATGCTGTGTAAGATTTTTTTTTGTATAAGTCATTCCAAACTTAGTGCTTTCATATAAAAAAATCAATATTCATTGTTTCTCAAAATGAAAAATATCAAAATGATTTAAGTAATTCGAAAAAAATAATTCAAAAAATAAAACAGTGTTACATTATATCCCCTTGAAATTTATTTCCCCATATAAATTATTCTAGGTTGTCAAATGATTAATAATTGATAGTTACTTTCATAGAAAATGACATCGTAAAATGAATAGTAAAATATCATTCAAAAAAGAAGAAGTTGGAATCATAATGGTTACCCTAAGTAATGCATAACTAGGTTTCGATAAAAGATAATGTAGGTGAAAATTGAAAACATGGAAATGAAAGAGAAGTCTAAATATCAAGTTCTTATGGATAGTTATAGAGAACATGGTTAAGATAAAGTAAACAATAACAACTCCATAGCCCAAAGAAGAATGAAAAAGTTTACTGATATCATTAAGAATGATGATATCATGGAAAATTTTTCTTTCGAGATCCCTTTTACTAAATTTAAATAATTTCCATGAGATGATGTTATTAAATTATTTCAGGAAAACCTTACACTTTATTTATTCTTGATCAATTTCAACTTCATCTCTTATTCCAGGAAATGATAGTGAATTTGTCATTCCTGATGCATTAAAAGATCATTTTCTCCAAAAATAGAATGATAGGTCATTCAATATGTATTTATAATAAAAACGATTATCAGAAGTTATAAAATATTACTAAATACTTACATGGAAAGGTAATACTTTAATTTATAAAACCTCATCAAAAGTTTAACGTGAACCATTCCATAAATTGTTATGCTTATAACCCTTTGAAAATTTAAATCACCCTTTATTCCTTACACAACCTCTTATTTTATACCAATTTTTTATTGGAAATATTTATTCATCCTTACATGAATAGAATATTTAATATGATTTTATTAATTCAAAATACTTTTATAGGGATATAATCCCTTGAAATTTCACTAAATTATAAATAATAATTTTTTCTTTGGGATTACTTATAGAAAATCAAACAAGAAATCCCAACTAAGGTAAGGGTATATGTGTGTCCTATTTATCATTATTCACCTCATCCATTGTGATTGCATAATAATTAGATTTTTCCTTTTTATTATTAGGATTTTGTGGCTTATCATTTATAGTATTCCTTGTATTAGGGTATTAGTTCACATAATTCCAAAACTCATATATATTGAAACAATGGAGTGTGCATCATTGATTAGTTGAAATTATCTTCTCTTCCATTACATTAACTATCCCATTAATTTTGTTTTGAAATTCACAAATTTTTTGACCTGCCTTTCCACATTTAAAGTATATCCCAGTTCTATTCATGAAATTCCGCTGATTCTTCTTCCCACATTCATGGCACACAAATGTATATAACTTATTTCCAAAATTTGAGTTTTCATGGTACTCAACTATTAATTTCTTATCAAAAAAATATTAATGGTTGGAATATTCAATTTAAATTTATACCTTCAGTGCACATCAATCAACCACTTCATTTCTACTAATGTCTCTTATAGGTAAGGAATTTCGAATACTTGGTTTCAAGTGACCAAAGAATTGATTGATTTTTATTTATGGGATTCTTATAAAACAAGAATCATACGTTTGATGTCTTCTAAAATTTACATTATATTTACCATTTAATTCATATTCCTTATGAATTAACTCAAGGATTTTCTTCTCTACATTTGTTTAAATAATATTAGAAAAGTACTTACTATAAAATTATCCCCATAATCACTTCTCACTCCATATATTCAATTTCTTGTTATCCCCCCTTGTTCTTAATATCGGTCCACCACTGATCAACTTCACCTTCCCAATGATATGTAGCTAAAATAAATTTTTCTTACTTTATGAATTGAATAATGGAGAATATATTTTAAGTGTTACTAATCCATTATATAGGTTTTAGTGGATCAGCGAAACCAATAAAATATAGAGGATGTTTTTTCATGATAGACTCTATAGAATGTTTTTTCTTCCTTTAATAATTGGGATGTAAAACATGATTTATATCTTGGGAGAGTATTTGGATCATATCAAAAGTAATTCTCAATATAGCTTAAGTATCATTTGGTTGCTTATATGTAAAATCATCATATTCATCATTGAATTTAGTATTGACACAAATCCTTTGGGTTCTATCCATTGACTAAAACTAAAAATAAAAGTGTGTGAAACACTTATAGTAGAGGAAATATATATAATAATGAAAAATTACATATATAGTGTCTAAATAATATCAACTATTTATTTATTCTATAGCACCATATGCTATACTATAGAGATATAAGTAGACGTATCCCTAGAAATGTCCTTAGGGAATCACCAAAGATTTCTATTCCTAGTTTCCAAAGGTTGGCTATACCATTCCTTTGATACCAACTATATGCACCCATGCTTGACATATATGGATATTACATCATTTCAGATAGATATTCAACATAATACAAAAAAACATGCTCTTTTATTATAATATTTTAGTGTATTTAGAATCTTGGAACCTATTATTTTATTTTGGTGAATGATATTTAACATATCCGGTAATGATATTCTCCGTTAGTACTCCTAATAAAAACATTTCTTCAGAACTTGGGGAATGTAAACATAAGATAGGGGTGAGTTAAAAATATCATTAGGGGTAGAAAAGGAGATATATATGCGCAAAATATCGAGTATAAGGGTATGAGAAAATGATCTTATTAATAGATGATCATAACTTTCATATCATTGATCATAGTCAAGAGTCAATGCTTAATGAGTAAGAGTTCATAATACATGATTCCAAAAGGTTTAAATCATCATACAACTATCATGAACCATAATCTCATTTTATATAATTATAGAACCATAATAAATACAAAAAACCATTCCATGTGTCAAGTTTAAATACCAAAACATTATCATAGACTATTATGACACAACTATTTCCCATAGTGGATTATGATGCACATATTTCCGATTATGGATCAGGACAAGCCTATTTGTCATTGTGGATTTAGAAACACATATTCCACTTAATAGATCTGAACACATCTATTTCCTATTGTGGATCAAGATATTTTACTTTCCTCCCATCATTATAATATAATATATAAATATTTACCTAATGTATTTGAGAGTGATATAGGTACCACCCATCTCATAATGAAATCACACATATGTGTTCCACAAAACATTCATCTTATCATAACCCACAAAAATTGATGCATTTCATAAAATTCATATCATAACCTATGAAATGAAATGGTTATCATAAAATTTTAATCATTTCCTAACCTATAGAAAATATATATCTTTAATATTCATTTCATCCTAGAATAACCTGTAAAAAGAGGTAGGTTTCAAAAGCATTTATGATGGTATAAATCGTTGAAGAGAAATATGATTCATAATAATAAATAAATGAAAACATATACCATTCATATAAATAATATGAATTTTATCCTTGGATCACATCCCTACTATAGCATAAACTATTATAAATGATGTTATATTAGATGGAGAAGGAATGTGAAAGATCACATGGAATAGAAAATTTCTTTAAAAATAAATTCTTAAAATATTAATCATTTTCAAAATTCATTTCTTTGAAAATATATGGAAATCGTATAAATTAATAATGAAAAATTGTTTTTAATTTTTTTTGAGGAAAATATCCTTTATGATTTAGAAAAACTATACAAAATATAAAACATTTTTGACAACCATTTTCATTAAAAATAACCTTAAAATTTATAAAGGAAGTATGAATACATTTTTAAAAATATTTTCATTGAGAACTAATAATATTACATTTAGAACATTTTGAAAACATTTTCTGTTGATAATAATTTAAAAATGTATAAAATAGTCATTGAAATCATTTAAATCCCATTCATTGAATTTTTTTTAAAATAATATAAAAGGATGTTGAAAATCATTTAATACACATTTTTAAACATAAATTATTTTTATGAAATTTTTTTTATTTTAAAATACCTTTAAAATAGTAGATTTGGAGAATATTAGGACAATTTTTTTAAAAAGAAATGTTATAAAATTTCGAAGGAATCTTAAAATAAAGGATAGTTAAGATGATATATAAATACATAGATACTAAAAATTCCTTTTGTGCCATAAATACTTTACAGAAGTATCTCAATAGAAAAATGAAAAAATGATTAATTTTTAAATAAAACCTTTTTAAAGATAAAACATGTGTAAAAATGGATTTTCAGTATCATAGGAGAATAGTATAATATTATATATTTTTTTAGAAAAAATGGATATGAAGTAAAATAGATTTCCAACTGAAGAGGGAGATAATGTTTCATTTTAATAATATCACATTCGTAATTATCTTATATACCAAAGAGTGGTAAAATGGTACTAATAACTTAAGATACCATGAATAAATATAGGATAATAACATTCATGAGTTACATTGAAACATGGACCATACCGTCTCATCTAAAAAATCATAATGAAAAAAAATCTCGATAAATGATGAGATTATTGAAATTAACTTTTACCACATGGTAATATTGAATCATACTCCCCATATAAGAAAATTACATAAAATGAAGCAAAAAATATCATATAAAGATGTATATTTATGATATTACATGTAAAAGGTTAGTTTATAAAACTTATATAAGAATATAGGTGCATAGCATGGCATGTGCCTTATTCTTACTCTTTTCTTTTTTTTCTTTTAGTAAAGGGTGAAACACGTGTGTTTCCCAGGAGGTCAACCATCCAAGTACTACTCTCACCCAAACATGTTTAACTACAATGTTCTAATGGGATCTGGTGCATTAATACTGGTTTGATCACACCCTGAATCATAAACTCCATGAAAGAATCATCATCATATAGATATGAAAATAACCATAAATTTTATTATAATAATAATATAATACATCAATTGGAATTATACACAACACATATAAAAAATAGGAGGTGAACATGATTTTTTCTCAAGGAAAATAAAAGTGAGACGTGAAAAAATTACCATAAGTATGGAATTTATTCATTCATGTTAAAAAATTGTTTATAATATATATAATTTTATTCTAGATATATAATGAAACATATTATTATATCTAATACCAAATTTGAATTGGTTATTACATTATTTTGTGCATTTATTAACAACTTTATGTTAATTTTACATTTTAGTCAATACCGGCATTTTTTTTGTATATGTTGTGGCTTGTTATTCCTGGTCCTCTCAGTTAGATCTTGGTTTACATTTTTGAAGAATTTATAACATGATATGAATATCATATATATTCATTATACATGTATTTATAATAATATATAAATTATATAAATATGAAATGGAATACACCGTTGATGGAGATTGTATGCCGTACATACGCATGAACACTATTTCCATTTTATTATAGTATTAAAAGAATGAAAGTAAATGATATAAATATATATTATAATTGCATTAGAATTATTATTTCATATATATCATATAATTTTACAAAATTTATCCTTAATACATTCCATGTAAAGTGTGAACGAAACACATCACTTTGAGGATGCGGTAGTCTATAAGTGCACAAGTGAAGTTATCATATTAACAAAAAATAGAAATCATAATGGTATGCTTTATATAATAAGTAAATAATTATAAATTAACCTTAAATATCATATAGATCAAATAAATATATTTTTCCATCATAATTATAACCCATGATAGGTGGTAAAGGAAGAACGAGAAATATCGCTTCACAAGGCGGTAGTCCATCGTACACACGAACAACATGTTCGTTACCCATTATATGAATTTGTGTGTATTTTTAGGTATAACCATTATAATAAAAACATAATAGAATATTTAATATAATCAGGTTATTATATAATAATATAACAATAAATTTTTAGGGGGTAGAGAATTAAAATAAAAAAGAAGAGCTTGTGGAAGGATGCTACATCATTTATGTATAACTCTTCTTGGTTTGCAACAAAGGACTTCATTATATGGACATATTACAAAATATAGGATTATATGATGAATTTATACATTTTTGAGTATATTTTGGATATATTTTTCCATCCAAAGAGAATATTGAGGTGTGATGAATTTAGGCGGTGAGTACCCTTTTATAGTCGAGGTGGAGTGGAATTCTTTTAAATTTTTGAATAGGGAATTCCACCCATATTTTTTCCATGTATTGTGGATCTAGTAATAGTAAAAATCCAATGAAAAGTTTTATAGGGTATAAGTAGAAATATAAAATTGATTTTGGACAATTCTATAGGTTATATTAGGCCTTAAGTTTTATGTTTAGTCCTTTGTGAAGCTAATTTTTCACTTAATTAATGTAATTAATTTAAATAACATTCACTATTATTTTTGGTAAAAAGAATATTTAATCCCATTAGACATTATAAATTATGATTATTAAGAATATGGAATCCATTTTTCGAAATTACCATCATTGAAGTGGTAGAAATTCATTTAATGTTAGTCCCAAAAATGGGATAAGATGACGTGTTTTTTATGCGAAAAGGTCCAAATGATTGAAATATTTTTAAATACAATTTCAATAAGAAATTTTTTATAATTACTTAAATTGTATTAAAATATTTATAATTTATTAAATTATTCTATAATAAAAAAATTAAAATATAATTTGACTATAAAAATTAATTATATGAATAATGAGTTCTGAATTAAAATTCAATGTTTTATTATTCATTAAAAAATTAATCTTCTTGGAAAAATACCAAAAAAGCACCCAATTTTTTTTTTGATATTTAGATTTAAAAAATGAATTTTATTTTTCAAAAATAATTATAAAAGTGGAAAACATTATATTATAAATGAGTTTTCCATTAAAATGATGTTAAATTATATTTTTAAACAAGTTCTCCATTAAAACATATTTTCAAAATTTAGTTAATTTGATTCATATATTCTATTCTAACAGCTGGGTGATAGAAAAAATAATATTTTATTTATTATATTAATATTTTGCTGTAGTCTGTTAAAACTTGTCCTTCTATGTTATACAAGGTATCAAATGCACTCGACCTTATTTGTACCACAAAACAAACATAGTTTTGTGTGTACCATAAGTTAATCTATGTGTTGTGAATAGTGGAATCTTAACTTGGTGTCGTATAAAATGCTATACAACATAGAGAATTCATATAGATAAGGCTACACTCAGTGTTGTGTTAAATAAAAAATATCAAAATGATTAAATTATTTCCAAAATAATTCAAAAAATCTCATGGGGTTAAAGTATCAATGTTCCCTTGAAATATATGTTTCACATGAACCTTTTGATCTAAAATTTATGGTACAAATCATTTTTTGTGAGGAAAAACTATCATACATATCACATTAACTAAATTTCACAAACTATAGGACCTTATGTATCATTTATTTAGGAAAACACATCTTACATATCACTTACTTCTAAAAAATATCTTATGTAACATCTTCAATGAGAGAAAAATATTATATATGATCCTCCATGGGAAAAAATATCATACGTATCACTTTGATTCCAAACCCTTTGTCAATTCTATATCTTAAAAATGGAATTTTATTTTTTATATAACTTCAATAAGTCAAATAAACCTTCTGTATGAACCAATAAGTAAAATTTCAACACTTTGTGAAAAAAATAATTTCAATACGTAATAAAATATTTAATACTATAATAATCATTATATTTATAGACATTATAATATTATAAAACATGTACAAAAAAAATATTAATAGTGATATAAACATTTAATAAGGGAATTATGAATTTCATTTAAATAAATGTGGAACAATTTAACTACAAGAATATTCATTTTTATATAAAAATTTATGAATTTAGATTTTAACACATAATGACCCAGATTAGAAATACTTCTAATTAATGAACATTTTATCATCCAAAAAATTATGATTTCAAATAAATGATATATTAAACATGTATTTATATAAATACACATTATTGGGTTATGTATTGGTTTGGGTATATTCCAAACACTGTCTTGTGATCTTGTATGGGTTGATTATAATGATACAAATGGATGATTTTGTGCTTTTGGGTAGGGTGTAATTTCATCATGGGATGGTTACATGATCTGATTTATTATGTGATATGGTTTTAGTTTAATAGAAAATATATATGATAATTTCATTAATATTTGATTTTGGTACGGTGTAATTCCAACCATGGATGAGACTTAAGGGATTTTAATAAGGGTTGTGTAGAACTACTACCATAGGTAGACTTGTTGCACCAAAATGCGATACAGGTTTACTAAGATGGTGGCGAATTAATGAATAATGAAATATTTTTCTTTTTATTATTTATTTTAAAACAACATCAATCACTTGTTAGATTGAGCGATATCACTTCCTAACTTACAATCATTGAGGAAATGAATAATCAAATGAAACCTTATGTATATGGTTCGCTACTCCATAGAATAAAATTTACTCACCCAAGACCATATGATATATTGTAATAACCATCATCGTTACAAATGGGAAGGGTTTATCTTTTACTTACAATAAAATAGTTTAAAAAATTCGGATACATGACAGAAGGAGATAATTTTTCTCCTTGATGAATATTTTTACAACTATTTAATACTTTTTGAGGTGGGAATTGTCCGTATCTTATGATAAATATCTCTTAAAAATATGATAATGATCAACACTTCTCATTGAATAAGAAAAATTATTACTTATTCATTATTCATAACCATATTTCATAGTTGTGATAATCAAACACACACAAAGTAATAGTGTTCTCTTATTTATATTATTATTATTATTATTATTATTATTCTAATTGCATAGCTTGAAAGTAATCTCTTCATATTCTCTATTTATATGAAATTTTTCCACGCAATACTCTCTATTCTATGCTACACTATTTTTTTCAATACATCCCACAACATTTTCATTGATTTTTTCTATACTAAAAACATGATATATCCAAGGTTCCTTTTGAAACCTTCACATAGTAGTGAAAAAACAATATGTTTGAGTGTGAATTTTGAATTCATATACAAACTTTAATCTTCCCCTAAATTCTCTTAACTTATCCTATTTTCCTTTGATTCATTAAACCATATAAGATTTTTTATTACCATTTATATGATTGGATTCATTAATTATCTTGTGTGAATATACCCTAATACATGAATTTATCCACATCCTCATGTAAACTCAATATAGGGAAACTTTTTTCTTACCATGAATTACTATTAAATCATTAAGTCATATTGTATATTATTGCATAACCTTTTCATTAACCTTGATTTTCATCATGAAATGTTGCATACCATTTTATTCTAACCTTTATAAAATAATTTATAACTTCTCCCAACACACCAAGCATGAAAATATGTTGTCTACTCACTGTTATGGACAAAAATATTTCATTACACTAGGACATAGAGCTCCCCATTACAATCCTTATACAACTTAGAATTTATTTATATCCTTATAAAAAAACTCACTATGATACTTAGAATACTTATCAAATTGGTCACTATGAATGCACCATGATGTGAAATTTACCATTTTGATTCCTAGATAACCACTCTTCGTCATTCCATCATGGATACCTTGATGGCATGCTTTGTATTTTCCATTTCCCATTAAGAAATTTTTCTACTAAAGAACACATTAAAATAAATGTTTTGGAAAATTATCTCCTTAATTTATTTATTTATTGTGTTCCCATTTCATAACTATGCGATTAATAATTTATCCTTAGACCATGACCAACCAAAGTTATCATTTCATGATAACATTCATAATTTTATCATCCTATACCATCTTAATACCTATTTCATGTATAACCACAATGTGTTGACGTCACTATCAAATAAAACACCTTTCGTAAACCTAAAGAGTTCTTCTATATACATTCAATTATTCCAATAACATGGAATAAACAGTAATTCAAATGAATCATAATAAAACTCCCACTTTTGAATATAATTATGCATTGAAAAAACATCAACACAATAATTAAATCTACTCAATCCTCTCATCCCTTACCCTTATTTTCTTGATGGGATTAAAATTGTACCCAAAACATATATTGGTCTAAAAAGATCTCCATTTTTTTTATTTTTTTTTGGAAATTATAGAATTTAAATAAATTTGAAACTCACCACAAAAAATAAAAATTCACCATTCAATAATTTGAATCCTACCTTAAAAAATAAAGTATTTGAAAAAGGAACATTGAACAATAATAAAGCGTTTTCAATAAAAGTGACATACATTATCTTACTTATTTACCTATATACTCTTGATACTAATTAAAAAATCAACATTTTTTATCCCTTAAATCACTTGATACCAATTGTGTATAAACTCTAGTTATTTTTTCATTTCTCAAAAATGTCTGTTAAACAAGTATATAATAATTTCCAAAAAAAATTATCACCCAACATATAAGAATAGTTCATGCGCTGACATAAAAAATTTCCCATTTAGAAAATACCACCTAATACATGATCCCATCAAAAAAATATATATCCCACCCATCATAAAAAAACATATTTTGATATAGATCCCCTTATATAGTTAAATTTTTAAATACATTAAGTGATAAACTTATAAGTTATTTATGTTGTATTTCTACACCTTTGAACACTTTAATCTATAGAACAAGTGAGGTGGGGAAGGTATTTTTAATATCTTATCCTTCATCAAATAAATGATGAGAACTCTTATTCATCTTCCATGGATTGAAATTTAACTATTCCTTTCACTGATGAACATTTTTTTTAGAAAATTTATTCTACAATTTCAATTTTATATTTGAAGTATACATAATCTAATAAATATAAGAAAAAATTAAATTCTAAAGTATCTTTTTTCTTGTATCTATTAAATTATCCATTTTTTGAACAATTATATTTTTGTCCTAAAATAATAGAACATTATTTAAATTTATTTTTAATATCCCTTCTTTTTGATATAACATATTATGTATTTTTATTTGGTATATTATTTTTTCTACTCACAAAAGAGTAAACAATTTTCATTGGCTTCAAATCAACTCAATTATTCTTATAAGAAATATTCTTGTTAATAATTTTATCTCAGTTATCTCTAACATAAAATAGTTTAGGTTCTATCTTTTTGAAACATTAATACCAATTTTATCAAGAGGAAATATTATAAAACATGATCTTGTTGACCAAATCTCCCACACACTTCAATCATTCCATCAAATAAATTCTTTAACCAACCACTTTATTGTTCAAAAGCATAATGCTCTAATTTAGAGGTTTTCAAGGGTTGTATCCCCTATTTTTTTATTAATATCACTCAATAGGGGATAATATACAGTACCTCTAAACTATAAATACTTAATCATATTTCTATAGCCTCTATAGAACCAATACTGACAATAAAAGGTCAATATTTTTTTTGGAATAGCTTGTCTATCCAAAAATAGTACTCAGTTGAAATTTCTTATTTTAAAATTACATATTATCTATATTAGAATAATTTTAAATATGATATACTCTAATGATGATCATATTAATATTATTTATTTTTCTCAAATTTATCTTGACACGCACAATAAAATTTGTTCTTTAATTTTTAAAATTTGTAGAATAAAATAAATTATGAATAGTATTTCCTTATGATTTTTTTAGTTATCTTAAATTATATTAGGAAAAAAATTCTCCTATAATTATATTATCTTTAAAAACCATTGGTTTAGATTATTGTTATTTGTAAAAAACATCATATTTCTCATTATCGAAATTAATCTTCTATTACCTAGATAAACCGCTCACATTATACATGGAATTAGAAAAATCAAAAATGAAAATTTTGATATAATAAGTTTATATATTAAAACTACCTTTATATATTCAATATTTTTCTCTTGTAAAATAAACTTCTTATTAGATATATCCAACTTTGTTTCTCCTTAGTGAGTAAGTATTTTAATTATTTTACTCTAAAGAGTAACTGAGCATCCTTCATTTTTAATTTAGATTTATCCAATTCTACTTGATTGGATGCATTATTCATTTTTCTATTTTATTTCAGAAAATCAAATAACATATTAATACTCATTGTAAATTACTTATTCAACCTAAAATCCATTTTAGAATAATTTAACTCTTCATCATTTCTTGATAATTCATTGTGTTTCTTCAAGTGATTTATGCTACTTAACGCTTTGACATCCATAAGAGGGATGAATGTATTTTGATATCCACTAATTTAGTAACGACTAATATTAATATAATCACTATTTTATTCATTCTTATTAGTTTAATGAATCTTCTTTTTGGTAATATTATATTTCTAAATTGAATAAATCATTGAAAACATACCTATTTTAAAATCTTGTAATTATTCATTCAAACATTCTATGTGGACTCCACTTCATCTTTACATTCATCCTCTTCCATACTTGGATAATTTTTTGTGAAATTTCAAATACCCTCTAATATGAAACACTTAAATGGTAAATTAACCTAATATTTACCTTTACCTCTTTAGACACATCTCAAGAGGAGTGACATTGGGTATTCAAATTCAAATCAACATATTCATCTAAATATGAACTTTAAACCTAATATTTATATTCTTCTACTTACTTAAATTTCTTTGTGGTCCATTCATTATTCATGGCCTAGAAAGATATTTCATTTTCATTTGAACACATATTATTTTAGTTGCATTAAATTCTCACTTAATATGTAACCACGATGTTTTGGAAGTAATCTAGAGGAAATGTGGTAATATCAAAATATCATAGAGAAAATAAATTAGAATCATACATATGTGGTAGTAAAAAAATTACATTCTCAACAACTATTTAATATTCAATATTCTTAAAAAAATAATATAATGGTGATCACCAAATCATTAACCCTTATTATGAATTCATAGATAGAGTCTCCATTAAGAAAACACATATCATAAAAATGTAGTATCCAAATATGAAATTTTTTCCATTTCAATTTTTTATTGTATTTATAGAAATTTCATAGATTTTACAAAGTAATTTTTTAGTGTTCATCACTATAAAATTTAAAAAATTATTTTATAATAGTGATTATTGAATGTGATTAATTTCATGACCATCACTCTCTATATTACTCTTAACATCCAGATTCAAAAATACAACTTGTGCAGTTTGTGAAAATATGCCAATTAAAATATCAATGATATTCAAATAGAAAACTAAAGTAGGATAACATTATTTCATAAAATATATATTAATTTATCCCATTTTATATTGGTAATATCTTTATTTTAACTAAATTAATACTTTCTATAGAATATATTAAAAACCTTATCACAACACTAATTCCATTTAATACCTTTATTAAATAATCATAGATACTTATTCACATTTGAAAGAGAGAGAACATATGAGATTCAAAATGAGTTAAAAAAACTTTTAAATAACAAAAATTTAAAATTATTATCTTTATAATAAACCTGTTACTATTCTAAATATTGATATGTCTAGAAATAATATAGTATTATGGGGGGGGGGGGGGGGGGGTTAATCTATGAACAATTTTATATTTTTATTTTTATAATTTCAATAAAAATAAACCTTCACCACTTGTAAGAGTGAGAGATATCACTTATTAACTCACACTCAATATGGAATAAAATTAATAAATAACACTCAATTTACAAAGTTCACTACTCAAAATGAGTGGATAAACCATGTAATGATCTAGAATCACTCAAGATCATATAATACAATACAATGTCAGTTATAGATAACAATTAGAAGGGTTAATCCATAATTAAAAATAAAATATTATCAATAATCTTATCTCATAACATAATGATATAGGTTTCTTTCCTGACCAAAGTAGTTTCACTATTGTCATGTATTTTTTGAGGCAAAAATTATCATTATACTCCAATAATTATCTCATGAAAATAATAAAATTGTCCCAAAATTCTTATCTACATTATAATATGTGTTACTTATTCTTTATTTCTCACAACATGTAATTGTTGTGATGATCACATAGGCACACAAACCAAAAGTGTTATCTTATTTATCATCTTATTATAATTACTCTTTGTATACTTGAACGTCTTCCATGTACTCTCTTAATCTTTTGTATGTCTATGGAAACTATTATGTAAATCACTACATATTCTACGATCTATGATCATTCTTCAATATATCCCATTTATTTTCACATTTACCTCTTCTACCATTCATGTAAGGTCCCATTTTCTCTTTTAATATCATATAAAATAGTAACAACATGATAAAATTTTTAATTGGAATTTCAAATTCAAATTCATAAATTATAACTTAATATAACCACTATTAACTTCATGCACTTATTTTTGAGAACTTTCATCATACACGATCTCTTATTCACTATTTATATGATTATTGAAAATAATGATTTAGTTTGAATTGGACTTGAGTTATGAATCTCAATATATCAACAAATCAACTCAAAATCTAGAAACAGTCCCATGCCAATGGATTAATTATTATTTACAATAAAATATTTTATGTCATTTTGGAAAATTTTCACAAAACCATAGATTTTATGTTGACATTTTGTATTACTTATTTTCCAGTCATTCTAAACCAATTTTTATCTTCTCTCAATACACCCAGTACCATTAAATATTGTCCACTCAACATTTTTGACATGAAACATTTGTTCACACTATTTCATGTACAATGACATGGAGCTACCAATTTAAACATAAAAAATAGATTTTTTTTAAAATAATTGTGAATAATTCAATATAATAATTCAAATAATTATCAATATGGTCACTAATAATGGAACACATTGTAGAGTTTTCTATTTTTATTCCAAAATTATCTTTCATCCATTGTTTCTGCCAAACAATCGTTGGGATTTTCTATTTACCCTAAGGAATTTTGCAATAAAAAACTCAATTAAATGAAAATTTTAGAAAACAATATACCATTTTTTTCTATATAATATTCTCTATTTCACAATGGTAAAATCAAACACGAATCCTTAAGCCATGAACAATTAAAATGTTTGTGTACAATGATACATCACAATTTCTTATTCACTAACTATCTCCACATGCATTTTATATATGATAATGGTGCTGTGATTACAAAATTACTTTAAAATATTTTATTTATCCTAAAAAATTCTTTTATATTATTCAAATCATTACAAAAACATGAAATAAGCATCAGATAAAATGAAACATTATGAAACACATTATTTTGAACAAGATTTTTGTGCTAAAAAAATACAACCAAACAAACACATCCACTTTATATTTTCTTAAAATCACACTGTATTCATTCTAAGATAAAAAATTTCACATAAAACACTATTGGGATCAACATGAATCCTATTGGATATGATGGGTGTATTATATTTATTGATTTTACAGGTTGGATGAGAATAATCCTGAGGAATTTTTGTTATGGGTTTGATATAATATCACTAAATGTGATGGATAATTAAATTATGATGGTATTCTATTTGATAAAACATGAGGATCGCATTCCCATTTTGTATATGTTTCATATGTTAAATTACACACTGGCATTGGTTCAAGTAGGTGAAAAAACTATTATGTGTCATGGGAAACACAATTGGTCATGGAAAGTATTATAATGATACTTTTTGTTTATTTGTTATTATCATATCTCATTCTTCTAGAATTTTATATATTAGAGATATTAGGGAAATCATTGGTGGATGCCTATTTAGTTGTACTGAAACCCAGCGTGGGAGAAGTAAAACCCAGGTACATGAGCATACCTCTTAATTAAAGGAATAATTAGTGAAAGGACCTAAGGCTAGATGATTGAGATGGATTCAATGGATTATGTTAAGGAAATAACTAGGTTGATACTTATGTGATGGAAATAGTGTTATACCAATTTTTTTACTTTGAGATGATGTATATGATGGACCGACATTGGGTAGTGTTTTCTGGTATTCATGATTGTATTCTCATATACTATTTCATTTTTAATATCATGAGTATTCTATTGTTCTTTTTATATAGCCATGTGATGATGTAAATTTTTTTACTTCCACTATTTTGATCTATCATGATATGATGGTAAAGACTCTATGTGATTCATCCATATAAACTCACTACTAGTCGATAAACTCTTATGTACAATGATGTTCATTTATGTCACATAAGACTTTTGGTCTGGTCATAATTTGGGTATGTCTAGTCGGGGATGTAACAAAGGGGTATCCTATTTTTATTTCACTTATATTCCTTTTTGACTATTGAAAGACAATATAATGTGATGGTCAAAACATATGATGAATTCTACATTTACACATATCCTGCACCTGTATGAGTAGAAATCCGAGTTACCAAAGAGATGGGATTGTTGTGTTTTGTTATTAATGTAATAGTGGAGAAATTATGATTATGTGAAGTATGATGTTTGAAGGGTTAATAATTTAATTATTTTTATCTTTGTTGGGGATAGTAAGTGGAATGGGTTCATGAATTATATTGGAATGTTAGATTCAAAAGAATTTTTTTTCTTTTTTTTTATGGTGGAGAACCTTTATTATCATATGTGGTTCAGTTATATAAATATCTTGTAAAAACATATAGAGTGTTTTACTATATAACATTATGGTGTATTTTTACATAATTGGACTTGAATTTTGATTTTGTTTTTACTATTTAGTAGTTTTTGGTTAATCCTCTATTTATATGGTACCTAGTCCCAAGGGAAGGTAGATTGGTCCTGAGTCCTTCCCAAGTGATGTAAAAACCTTTTATCATCAGTTTTTTACAAGTAGGGTTATATTATATATGAGGGAACATTTATTTTTTTTAAAGGAAATAGTTTTATGATGACCCAAAAGGTTTTAGTATATGGTTATGGATACCTAGTATTGATGTGATTCCTGGGATGAGGCATTAGAATATGAGTTATCTAGATGTTTAGAGATAAAATCATCTTGGTTTCCTTCTGAGGTACGACTAATAATTTAATGGTTAATGAAATGGTTGGGATGGCCTGAGGATGATAATATTTTACTAAAGATGTTGTTGATTCAAGTGTATTAAAAAATAAAAGGATTCCATTCCAATTATTGTTAACATGATATGTGATATCTGAGGGTGATTCTATAGTGTTGTGGTTATCCTAGAAATAGGAAGTCTTGGGAAATGGATGTGTGAGAAGATACATCAAGTATGGACGATGCACATGATGTAAAATCGAGTATATATTATGTAAATGGGGGGAGTGCCTTGGTTCTATGATAGAAATGTTTTCATGAAGTCAGAAACGGTGCTTCTTGCAGGTAATTTGGCTTACATATGTGGAAGGAATAGTCAATAGTTTGATCAAGCATGTGATCCTAGGAATAATGGGACATGACTCATGATGGTGTCATTGGAGTTTTATTATATGGTGGTATTGGGATGCTCACTTTCTTGGTTATTCTTGTTTTACAATGGAGGAAGTTTCTCACCATCGTGAGAATACATTGATTTCTCTATAATGGTGGAAACAGGAGATTGGGTCTTTACATGACATATAACGTTTTAGAGTTTTCATTATATTAGATCATTTAAATATGGGTTTTCTTAGTGTTTGTTAGGGGTGATAAACCTGGATGGATTGTGGGATATTCCAATTGGTAGTTTTTGGGGAAATCATATAGATCAAATTTTGGGTGATAATTCATAGTGATGCGATTATTTTGTTGTGTTTTATTTTGATTCTTTATTAGTGCGAGGTTTAGGGTTTGTGGGTTGTGTCTTAAGTAAATTTATATCTATTTGATTTTTAATAACTTTATGGGTGCCAACATGCTAGGATAGTGTCCAGGAATCATTACTCCTCATTGAATTATTGGGTTTTTATAGGGTTCTGATTGAATTCTATGAATAATATGACATGGGTTGTTATGAAATATGATGTGATGATAGAAATGAGTGAGGACCCATGTATTGAATGATAAATGGATAAGGGTGATGGCCGTTAACATCATGTCATGAATTAGTCAATGAAAGGGTTTAAATAAGAATACTTAGATGTGATTGGGAGTTGAGAACCGATCTATTATGATATAATTGGTTTCAGAGGGGGGATGTTGATGGTATTGTGATGAAATGATTAAGGGGAGATTAGGTTTTTATGCCGAATGATCTTATCATATGAGGGTTGAGTTATGATATTTTTTTATATAAAATGGATAATTAATTCAATTAGATCTTGAGTAATGTTAAGTGGATAATATGGATCAGTGGGATTGACGGGAATCAAGTGAGTACCTAAATTTTGGTAAGCTATAAATTAATGATAAAATGAACTACTTGAAAAAATAAAGGGGTTTCTGAAATATTTTGGAACATGATAAACATGTGATGATAATTTATTCAGGACCAAATGTTTCTATACAATTTTAATGAATATTTAATCGAGGATGTCATAGAGAACCATGAGGTTATAGACCCTAGAATAGGGCTCATAGGTTGGGTCGACAAAAAAGTAGCATGTTCTGATCATGAGTGTAAACCCTCATATGATAATATATTTTGAGTAGTTTCATTCTTATTGAGGTATAATAAGATAAATTTTATAGTGGGGAGTACACATTTGTGTTTTGTTAATGTTGTTCTCATTTCCGAAAAAATGGGTAAAGGTTAGTGGTGATGTATTGGTAGCATCAATTTGAGGGTTTTTTTGTATATTTATTAGCTCTTGGTTTTTGGAGGATATATTATACTTTTTTTAAGAAAAATAATGAAAAATGGGTGTTTATTTATTGTGAGAGGTAAATATAGTATCCTTGATAACTAAAAAGTTTGATAGAAATTCTATGACATAGTGGGATACCCGAATATGTATTTTCGGAAACTAACCAATGGGGAGATTATGACAATGAACTATAATTTTTCATAATAGAGTATAATTATTAATATTATAGAGTGGGCACTCTATTCATATGTATGGTATGAGGGTCCATACTACGGGTTTTGAGAAGAATGGTCATGTAGTGTCTGTGCGTGTCATCAAGTGAAAGGTGGTTTGGTATAAACCTGTGATGTAAACCACTGATATGTGAAATGGATGTATTGAAAATTCATGAACTCCACCTAGAATGGGAAATATTTTTAGATTCACTATAAGAAAAATAATACTTTTTAGTTGTTTATTTTGGGAAGTTTCATAAAATCATAGCTAATTGGAAATAATGAGACTCATATCAATTAACCACACTTTATTAGTTGTTGTTAAATACAATGGTCACATAATGAAATATTATCACTAGTTTTTTTAAATGTTCCAATATTATTTTATTATGTACTAGATTTTGAATAACCACAATTATTTAAACTATATTTTTCATAGGATCATCCTTTCTCCCTCATCCCTCTTTCATATGAACCTCTCCTCCCCTCTCATTCTTCATCGACCACACATGCCTTTCCCTTTCCTTCCTTCCACTATCATGTAATCCTCCCCTTCCATTTTACTTCTTCCACTATCACTCAAATTTAGTCTTCACCTTCCCAACCCCACTTCTTATTATTCATTTTAGATTCTAATTCTCCTTCTCAATATACTTCATTTTTTAGTCTATTGGATGAACCTATTCCCGTTCTTAGTCCGTCGGTTGTAGGGACAAGTTAAGATCCTAGAAGCTCTACCCATATTTTATCATTATTATTTTCATATTTAAATATCTTTTGGGAATCTATTAACATTTTTGTGAAAATATATATTATATATATATATATATGTTTTTATTTGCATACTTATAATAAATCTAATATGTTCTTTTATTTAATTAAATAATGGAAATAATCACAAAGTATTTATTATAATTCATTGTTGTTCTCTATAAACTACGAGATATATAAAAACATGTTAGAGAATAATGGTAATCTAAGTTGTGATTTGGGGAATTTTAGGATGAGTTGGTACAAACATTATATTTATTTTGTATCATAAATATTATATATGACACAAAATTTTGTAAAAAATGAATAAAAAATCTATAATTTATATTTTTAACATTTCATTTAATATATTTTTTATTCACTTCTAAATATGATTCTATGTTTACAAGTACCTTGTAAAATTTATTTAAAAAAATAGGTGATGATTAAATTAAAAAATATAATATACATCCATTTATAAATGGATCAAAATATTAAATAAAACAATTATAAATTAATCTATATAGCTAGATTACAGGGATATTAATATATTTTGGATCAATAAGTACCATTAGTATAATTTTTATTAGACACTAGTTATATCTCCTTTGTATTTGTGGTTATATATATATATATATATATATATATCCTTATTTGGGATATATTTTCTTATCCACCAATTAGGTAATTTTATAATGTAAATATGTGTTGAAATATTAGTTAGTTACTAAAAAATTATAAATTTACTTTAAAATACATCATTATATTCACCGAGGGGCCACGTGGGCCAAAAAAATAGGCTTTCAAGCCTAGTATTCTTTCCACTTAGCCTTGGTCCTTCGGTCTATGTAATGGGTCTCCCTCTACCCAGTCTAAAGAGGTCTTTGCTGTAAATAATAAAATGAGGCTTCAACCCCAACCTTTTAAAAACACATCATTATATCAAAATATCAAACAAATTATAAGAGATATATTAATTTTCAACGTCATGATATGAGATTTAAAAGTACTTGATCAAGTGTTAATAAAAATATTTTCATTTGAGATTTTTTTCTCGATTATAATGTGTGGAAATTCAATCCAAATATAAATAAGGACATTTTTAAATAAATAATTTCTATATAATAATGAAACACACATTTATTTTACCACCCATTGTATATCATGTGAGAAATATATTATTTTTCTTCATATTAAAAAATTTCAAGTATAAATAACATATGTACTAAATACTAAAGGGTGTAATTAATTCCGTCCATATCATATAGTGAAAACGTTCCTAATATCTTAACAAATAGAGTTTTTTTTGCAGAAATTATGATTGTACAATGGATGTGAAAAAATAAGAACCTTGAATTTAATGGGGAAATAGGATAACATGTATTCATTAAAAATAAAATTATATGAAAATAATTTATTGAGGTATATATAATCAATATTCTATTATTTTAAACAGATATTTGTTTGTTTGTTTCATTTTGTTTTGATATGACACTAATTTATCTTCTATAAAAAATAAACAATGTAATATATATATACAATTTTTTTTATTTTGTGATTTTTTTATTTTTTTATAAAATTTCAATAAAAAACATTTGATTTTATCGTTTTGGATTTAAAAATGTTGAGAACTAGATGATTTAAACATAAAAGAATGAATTCCAAAACTCATTTACTAATAGACTAATCAGATACACTCCCACATTCATTTGGTATGCTCATTATTTTTGGTATTATCCCATTTTACCATTTGGTACCATCTAATTTTCTTATATATTGATCATGTATGCTTCATGTTTCTAGACTACTACCTTCTACTTTAGGGACAATGAGGGTATTAGATGGAGTAGCTGGGGAGTTCACATCAATTGATAATATTTTGTCATAGTAACCATCACAATTATGTTAGAGGGTGAAGATAATTATTATGTAATTATTTATGTCAAAAATAATTTATGAAATCTATATAATAATAATAGAATATATTTATTTAATTGATTAATTTAAAAACATGTTGAAAAAAACATGAAACTACCATATGTTCTTAGGATGAAAGAATTTAAAGTAGTCATTCCTTTTGATAAATATGGGGTCTATATATAATATTCTAGAGGCTTATGTTGGAATATCTTGGGGTAGTTATCATGTGATATGCCACCCCTTCCTATTAGATATAATAATTGGAAGCACATTACAATCTCCTAGAATAATGAAAATTTTAATATAAAAGTAAAAGTAAAGTCAAAAAAATATTTTTAATTTAATTTATGTTATATCCCTCTAATATATTAGTTTAATTATTTTCCTATATCTAATATTTATATGTTTTTAATTTTGAGGCTAATTATGTGGTTGTGAATAAATAGGCATTGAAATGTTAGGAAAAAAGTGGAAGATCATTAAGTATAATTTGTGGCCTGAGTTTAGTGACATAGCCTCATGTCTCAGTAAAATTTACTAAAAGGTACTCCGAGGGATACATCATGATCATTGGAAGTAAATTCTAGATATGAATGATTCTAATTCACATGAGGTATTTGACTATTTCTTAGTACATTTATATTTAATTATTAAAAATATTTTAATTATTATTAATATTAAGATTAATTATTTTTTTTCGAGAATATTCTAAAAAAACTCCTCAAGTAAAGAGAAACATGTTATCCCTCACACAACTGGTTCAAAGAGTTTTTTGAGGAGAAGATATAACTCGTTAATATGATATCTATGATTAAAAATACTTTTATTTTTTATTATGTATCTATATTTATATAATTATAAATTTTATCCTATGTTGATATATGTAAACTAATTTTTTTATGAAGTTGGTCAAATATATTTTTGGTTTTATGTGCATAAGAAGGTGGATGAAAATTATGTAAGTGAACCTGCTATAAACATTATGGTCACAAATTTATATTTTAATTAACTTTTGATTACATGGGAGGTTATGAGTTAAATTAATCATTGTGATTAGAATATCTACTTAAATATACATGTATTTAATTTCTATATTTTATGTTATGATTTGATATTATCATATCATAAATATTATATGATTTCATAGATTTTATTCACTTTTGGATCATTTATGGATGTTTTCATTTTATATTCATCTTTATTTTTTAATTAAAGAGTAAATAAAAAAATAAGTACTTATAAAAAATTTAATTTATGTGGAGTTTTAATTAATAGCATTGATAAGATATTTTAATAGTTTTATTTATTTTATTATTGTGAAAATGATTATATAGAATTTTGAATACATGAAATTGATTAAAATTTTTATGTGTTATTACTAGTAGTATATGTGATTAAATATTATTTTATTTACAAAAAATTAAAGTGGTATGACATTAAAATCCATCACATTCTTCATTTGTCTCTCACGATGATTATGATTTCATGTTTTTGGAAATAATAATGATTCTCATATGTGAGGGTTAGATATTAGACTACCCACCTCACGAGTCTTTGAGAGGAGCTCAGCTTCATTTATGATGATGCGCCCACCTGTAGGGATGTATTAATTTACTAGTCTCATGAAATTAGAAGACAATTTTGCTTCTAGAGAACAGAATACCAGAGCATGAGTCATCATGGATATCTTAGGATGAGTAGTCTGTAGTGATGGGAATTGTAGTGGATAAACTATTTCAAGGCATGACTGGGAGAATTCTTCCATACATTACATCATTGTTATGAGTGGTAATAAATATATTAAATTTATTTTAATACTATTATATTATTTTAAAAATTTATGTGAAAAATTTTTCCCTAAAAAATATAAAATTAAAAAAAATTATTTTGAAAATTACATTTAATATGGCATTAGATGAACCATAAAATATTAATGATTAGATCATTAGGAGCATGAGTCATCTGGGGGAAACTAGCATGAATTAGAGGGGTATAGTACATGTTGGATCCACCTCATGATGTTTTTTTATTTTTTAGATGAACTAATATATGATTACTTTATAGAATTTGTCTAAAACAAACATATATTTGAAATACTCTATGATATGATGCTTATAATTGTTTTAATTTTTCTTCTTTAATTTATTTTTGAAAATTTTCAATGTTTTTTATCTATATATATATTATTGAAAATATCGGTTATAGAGAACATATACTGCTTAATAAATGTTTTTAAAGTTTATTGATTGTTTAACGTACTATGATTTTGAAAAACAATGAATAAGTATTTAGAGTTAGTTAAAACCATCATTACAAACTACTAAATAACTACTAATTAATTTAGGGTGGTTTTATTCATCCATAATTTATGAAAAATGCATAACTAATCTGACCATTGTAAAATATGTTGGAAATGGTAAATTAATCCATAACATATTATTACAATCCTATAATGTATGTTTTCTCATTCATTATCGTGGAAGTTTAAAAAAATTGGAAAATTATGGATTCATTGAATATCCCTAATATATTCACTAAATAAACAAACAACTCAAAATTAATAACTATCTTTTTAATCGATGATAGCTATAGAAACTAGAATAAAAAATAATATAGTGGATTAAATAACCAGAGAATATAAAAAATCAATTACTAGAACCCAATTTTCTTATATTGTGTTTTTGGATGAGTTGGCACTATGATTCAAGACCATCAGGTTTTGGTGGTAGTCGATATGATAGGGTACTGGCTAGCACTATTTCAGCATTGTCATGATCTATGAAAAATATATATAAATTAATGAATCATTAATGGAATGATCATTCTGTATGATGGACCAAAGCATTGTGCATTCAGGGTGTTGAGATATTTTATTGGTTTGGGTGTGGTATTGACATGATAATAACTATCAGGATATGTGTATTAAAATCATGTATTTGGTATTGGTAATAAATTTTATTCATTTAATCAATTGTGTAAAATTATTGGGGTAGAGAAGTGTTATATTGGGGAGGTTTTAATGACCCATAGAAGTTTATGGCAGTGGACTTATGTAATTGATTGATTCCAATGAGTCATGAACAAAGACTGTTTGGATTTTCTTTATTAAGATCAAGAATTGGTGTTTCTATCCTAGTTATAAGTGGATGAGTGCATGTTTTTAGGTGATAAAATGGGTGGTATAGGACTGAGGCATGTTTCTTGGGTTTAAGAGGCTGGGTAGTATAGGCTGGAGGCAATAGAAAGCCACTCGGTACTTGGTTAGGTGGAACTAGATACATAGTGGAGGTCCTTGAGGGACACCCTTCCAACTTCATTCTAACCCTTTATTTATTATACCACATTTGGATTTCTTCTTTAGAGGTGTTGAACTAATAGTGTAGTGTTTCCCATGGATCTCAGGTTCTCCCATTTGAATCCCTAATTCCATTCATGGATCAAATAAAGTTTATTTAGTAAAATAAGGTCAATATCTCCCCAATTCCTCCTTTATTTTTCTTCTTCATTATTTACCATTGTTTGATGTTATTTGAATTAGGGATGTGATGTTGATTCCTCCAGATAATGGTTGAATTGGGTTTTGGATGATGTGAGACTGGTTCTTCTTATCTATAGGAGGACCTAATAGGGTAGATGATTCAAATATTGTGTTGTTTCTCTTATTATAGGTTGATTCCATTAATTATTTTTTTTCTATAATTAAGTTGGATTATATTTACGGATGAATTGAGATAAAATATTGTGGATTTTGTGTCATAGTGGACTTGGTGTATACGAAGGGTATTTCACACCTCATTGTTTTTGGTTTGGAATTGTTATGCTACCTCATGATTTAGTGGATTAAGTGAATTATGGAAGAGTTGTAATTGGATATGTTTCCTTAGTCTCTTTTGAGTATATAATGTGATTTATAGAGGGTGGTCAACTAAAGGTTTCTCTTATATGAGGCCCTTGTGTACACTTATTGTTTTTGTCTTATTGACTGGTTTATGGTATGGGTGTCCTAACTAAATGAGAATATATGTTTTGGGAGTAAATAACTTAGTTATTATTATGGATATAGTTTGTGCATGTTTATAGAAACCTATATTTTTCTTATTTTTGTGCTATATATCCCAACAATTGAATGAGATAATTAACCTTTGTTCTTTATATTTTCATTATACTATATAATGACTATATTTGGGCATGTGACATAATTCCCATATATCTATGAAATGTAAATTGGATTAGTTAGATATGGTAGGTATCCTAGTATAGTTTTGTGTTTTTAGAAGATTAAAACATAAAGATAAACTATTTATAGCATTAGAGGAATGTAACAAGAGTATATTATGTGTTCTTTGGAGACAAACCAAAGGCGGATTATATTCTGGTGTACTAAGATTTGACAACTTGCATGATCCTTGTGATATGTGTGTGTTTATTTGATTATTTTATGATTATATTAACTCATTATGAAATAGATTTTATTTGGTTTATTTCATTTCAGGTATGTTAAATGGTTATAGATTTATGATTCTTGGTTGGGTTTAATGAAAAATATTGATGGAATGTAATTTAGGGTTGGGTGTAATGCCAATTGAAGTTAGATATAAGTGGGCTATATATTCAGTTGGGTGTAATGAAAATAATATTCTGGGGAAGCGATATGTGTTGGTTATAATTCCAACCATGTAATATTTTGTCGCATTAGGTTGGGTTTAATTCCAACCAAGGTTGCTTACATAATTTTCATCATTATGTGATGTGGGTTGGAAGTAATTGTAGATGTGGGTGGGAATTTAGGGATATGTGATTCAGATTAGGTCGAATGAGAATCATGTAAAAGACTTGATGGATTGTGGTATGTATTCGGTGTAATTAGAATGAGAGTTGGACTTATGCTAGATATGTTTACTATATTACATGGGTTGATTTTATGGGTCATATGTGATGCCTCCCAAGGAAATTTTGACATGGGTTGGACATGAAGTGTCCTATGATGGTGGTCATTTGATTTGGGATGGTATGATTTTTTATGATAATTTGTATTTAATTCCTAGTTAGTGTTATTTTTATATGTTTAATTACAACCCATCACAGGTTGAACTAGGTTTTGTCACTCCCTTATGGATTGGAAAGCACTTTTGTTCCCAAAATGTGTTATGTTCATATTTTTTAACAATTCATTTTGATCATATGACATTTTCCATGAATTTTATTTACTATATTAATTAGAAAATATACTATGGATTACTTTATATGTTTTAATCCAACCTTTCCTGGGATCCCTAGATCCCATGTACCTGAGAAGAACTCATTATTTGTATCATAGTTAGGGTAGATGCCACATGTTGGATAATTGAGTCAGATAACCTGGATGATGTTAGGGATAAAACTATGTGGATATTCAATATCTAATAGTGGCATTATTCTAGTTATTTTATTTTGAGATAATGTATATGATTGAGTATATTTGGTCAATATTTTATGGTGCGCCACTTGTATGCCTATAGAACATTTCATTCAATACAATTTGAGTCTTTAGTTTACTTTTATATAGTTCAATGGTGATTTTATTTAGTTATTTTTGGTATTTTAATCTACTCTGATATGATGGTATAGTCTCCCTGTGATTTCACCGTAGACCTTCTCTACCAGTCAACAACCTCTTTTTACAGTTCAGGTAGGTTATTCTATGGATATTAAATAGTTATATCTGATCAATTTTATAATTATCTGGTTATTTGAGTATATTATAGAGAAGATATATGACTAGTCATAATTTTCATTATCTCTATGTTACTTCTTGTATGGTATCCACATGATGAAAAATCCAAGTTACAAGGGATATTGGATTGGTTTTTTGGGACTTAATGTTACAAATGATCTATTTTAATTATGCCAAGTATGATATTTTGATGGTTGTTGATTTACTAAATTTTCACTTCACCAAGGGTGGTAAGAAGAATGTGTTCATGTATCATATTGTTACATAGTATTTAAATGACATTCACATGATTACTTATGGTTTAGAACCATGTATATAGTATGCAGTACAATTATTTAATGTGTTAGAAAAAAATTATATGACCTTTAACTATATGATTTTATGGTTATGTTTTATATAACTGGACTTGTATTTTGATATGAGTGATGTGAAAACCTTATGTAACAGGGTGTCTATGGAGTTCAAAGATGTGTTTCCTGTTACTGACTGTACTTATTAGTGTGAGGGAATGAGTTTTATGATGCCCTTGGAGTGGGTAGTATAGGGCTGGGGATATGAGATATTGACAAGATCCTCAGAATGGGGCATAAGTATATGAGATGCCTCAATGTTTATATATGGAATAATCATGAGGTTTTAATCAGCTATGAACTATAGTGGCATGGTATAAATACATGGAGGGTGTTCCTAACAATCATGTGATGTGTCTCAGGATGTTGGTGAGTGGATTACAATAAAAGAAAAAAATGTTCCTTAATGATATTATTAAAATTATATACATATACTGGGTGTATCACAAGAGAGTAGGGTCACTAAAAAAATAATAGATTGACAGAGTTTATTTAGAGGGCTAACATACAAACCATTATAAATTTAGTTTCTACATAAATTAGTTTTGGTTTTCCTATAACTGCCACTAAATACTAAATTAGAATCTTTTAGAGGGTTATCCCCACTAAAATATACATGACTTACTTTAAAAAACAATAGGGGTTATTAAAAATATCTATATTTTATAAATAAGGTAAATTTTAGCAGCAGTTCTCTAATAACTGTTGCTAAATTAATATTTAGTAGCAATTACTCGAGAATAGAAACTAAATATTTCCTATTCCTCAAAAAAATTACAATTTTTAAGGGGCTTTCTAACCGCTGCTAATCTAAGATATTATATGGGGTTATTACGTCCCACTATTTTTTATTTTCAATAATAAATTTTATAATATATATATATATGAATAAATATATTATATATTCTTTTTATATAAATATATTTTATTACATTGTATAATCATCTTATTATATAGATATATTTATAAAAATACCATATAAATACAATAAATGAATACTTTTTTACATTATATAAAAAATAATTTATATAAATATATATATACATTACATAAATATATTTATAAATATATAAATATGTTTATATCTCTATAAATAATATAATAGTAAATATAAATACAATCGCTACAATATATGTTAATATATAATTTAAAGAATAAATGTTATATATAAATATCTTAAAAATCTATATTATATTAAAATATTTAATTTTATGTTTATTATGCATAATTATACAAATAATATATAATATAAATGTTTTTAATTTTATACATTCAATATATTTCATACATATACCAATAAATTTATTTCATATATTTAATAAATCAGAAATATATAATTTGGATGTTAAATAAAAATTTAGGGTTGGGTTTTGGGAGAACCATCCCTAAAATATACACAATTTTTTTTGTAAAGAATAAAAAAATTAGAGGGGTTTGAAAACAACCTTCAATCCCTAGATTCGTCGTAGTTATTAAACAAATTTTTTTTCCTAATGGAATTTTATAATATATTTTATAATTATAATAAGTATGCATTATATAAATAGTATGTATATTATATATAATATAATATAAGTTTATTTCATACAATACATATATAAATATTTAATATATATATTTGCAAACATATAAATGTTTTTATAAATATATAATATATATTTTCTTACTTATAAATATTTAATATATATATATTAATAGTGCAAATATACATATGTATAATATAATATATAATATATAATATATATTATATAATATCTAACATATAAAATGTAATATAAAATATGTAATATACTATATATAATATAAATATAATTAGTAAATAAATTTAAATTATATATATATATATATATGTATCTTTGTAATTTATTTTTATAATATAATATGGATTTTAATTTTATGATATATATATAGAAAAATAAATATTTGTTTGTAAAATATATTTGTATATATTAGTATAATATAATATTATATATACATTTATATTTTATATATATATCAGTATAATATATAATTCAAATGTATATAATTTAAATCTATACATAAATTTATAAACAAAATAAATCTAAATACATTAGTGTATATTATATTCTATATTTGATAAATATATACCATATTTCTATTTGTCTATATACAGTAATATAAATATATTTAATATATAATAGAAATTTATGTGTAAATGTTTAATATAAATGTATTTAATATATAATATAAATGTATTTGATATATGTATTGTATATATTAATATATAAAATTAATATCATATAATTGTATTAGAATATAAACACATAAATATATAATTTGAATTCATTAATGTATATAAATGTATATATATTTATATATATTTATTTAAATATAATTCAAAAATTAAATTTATTTATATAAATATATAAATTTATTTAAACATAAACATTTCTATTAAAAAAATATAAATATTATAAGATCGCGTGTCTCTATGGGCTTTTAATCTTTAAATGTAATTTGATGTTCTTGATTACTAGACAAGTAAAATTTTGATTGGATATTTGGAAAGGAATTCTGAGAGTTGGGATGTTTTAAAGTGTTGTTTTATACATGTTAGGAAGCTTAAAAGGTGTCTTGGGTTCTCAGGGGTGCCTCATGAGCTTCATGTAAGTTCAAAATCATTTGGAAGGATTTTTCCTTGCAAGAATTTTTTGGGGTACAAAATTTTTAGGAAACCATGCGGCACCCGGATGTATAGGGTGTTCTTAATTATTGTCCAATAGAATAAATTGCATGCATAGTTAGAGCACAATTAAATGAAAAATATATTAATTTACTATGGAAACTATGTGAAATTTCATAGTTATTATATATCTATCTGCATGGATGGCGCATAGTTTGGTGAAATGTGCCCAAAAACTCTGTAAGGTGGAGGGATTGAGAGAGTCCATCGACACAGTTGGTCTATAGTTTGGCCAACCGTGAAGATAAATCATGTTCTATATTTAGAAGTTTCATTTACCATTTTTTACTTTATTGTTTTAATAATGGAATCCCTTATTTTATTTCCTCTTCCATACGTGTGACCCATCTGATCTAGTTGTTCCTCCCACTCTTGTTTCCCCTCTTTTAAGTGTATATTTATTCTTGATGGTTTCTGATATGTGTCACCCTCTGATAGTCTTTTTTGGTCTCTTACATTATTCTTTGTTAATTTTTGCCTCTATGGCTAAGATTTTCATTGGAGATTCTAATTACGCATAGGGAATCACTTGACCTTCTTCGGGATTTTATGTGGCTTGTATAGAGGTGATCTTGAGGTTATATATTTACCCCATCACACATCATTTCTATGGAGGTATGTTTCATAATCAATTTTTTTACGTATATCCTTAAAATTAAACTTGTTTGTTAATTTTTTAGATCCCATTGGTTCAAGAATTTTCCTGAAAAGTGGTTTATGGTATGTCGTGGTTATTCAAAATGTGTTTGAATATAGTTATAAAATAATGATAAATTTTAATAGGACATTTTTAATTACTAGTGTTTTGATCCATAAGGGATCAGAATATTTTGGAGAATATATATGGAGCAGGTTGCTGAGTCGTCATGGGATGCCAGGGCCCGAGAAGCCTTGGTGCAATGATATTAAAAATATTTAATAAATTTTGGCACATGAAAATTGGTTTCCTTAAAACGTAAATAACTCATGTTCAGAGTCTCATAACAATTTTTTTAAGATCTTGGTAGAGTTTGAAACTTCATGGTTACCTTAGGCACGACCTATGGTCGTCCACACTATGATTTTTTATTGAGGGAATTTTGGTGATGTGGAGTTTAAAGGGGAATTAATTGGTTTAATTTGAATAAAACTGATACATCCCATTACCAACCCTAATGGGAACAACTCAAGGAGGTGAACATCTCCACTTCTCCCATCCTCTCCACACTTTGGCCGATGGACGAAAACCATCCAAATCAATGAAGCAAGGTGCATCCAATCTCCATTTTTATGTAGATCACCCTCAAATTTAAGAGAATCATGATCCTTGCGTCTTTCTTTATCTAAATTTTCAGTTTTTTGTCAAAGAGATAGGAAAATTTTAGTTTTGGACCTGATCTCTTTCATTATGCATTTTTAATGGTTCGAGAGCCCAAAGTGAAATTATTATTGATCCCTACTAGGTAAATCAGTTTGTTTTGGGAAAGAACGTGATGAATTGGTAAATTTTGTTGGTAATTACTGACAAGAATTTCCATCTACATGACTTGTAGTTTAGTGAAAACGCCTTGTAGACCCTCCTATTTACGTAAGATGAACTTTTGGGACTACACACCGTGTACTGGGGTTACATATCGTGTAGTTCCCCAAACCGCGTGACCATGGGAAATGTATAGGGTTATCCCTATAAAAATACCTGACCATATAGTAACACATAGCTAAAGTACAGGGACATGGGGTACAATACATGGACATGGGTAAACAACCCTGGTAGGTGGATTTTTAGCCCAAGCATTCCATGTAGTATGGGATGCATGATGTGTAAGGGACACTGTTGGCGGGTCCGTGTAGAAGTGGAACATGACTAGGGGTCAGGTGTAAAGGGACACCATGTGTACCACCTTTACACACCATGTATCTCTACATTGGTTGGTATCCAATGTGTATTGGATACTCACCCATGTTCTCAGGTAAGCTCATAGGATGTGTGTGCCTCATTGCACATAGTACAGTATTAGGAGGTCCTTCTGATATCATTCTCCTTCCACATATCCTTCTATATAACTTAGATTAATTCTTGAAAACAACCTATCCTGATTGATATTCCACATAGAACATGATGGTGGACCATTTACAGCCAATGAGATACGAGGTGGTGTAAACTGAGTAGGAGTGTTGGGAATCTATGTCGAGCTGATGTTAGAGACTAGTGTGGTTTTTGAAGAGAGATTTTTGGAATAGTACTCCCCTATATCTTAAAGGCGAGGGTTTATCTTACCTCTCTAGTTAGGAAGGGATGTGACTACTAATTTTTTGGGTGTGGGTTTGTTACCTTTGGTTAGTTTCCTCTAGTGTCGTTACTCCCATGATTGACTAGGGTAAGGGTTCACCATGATGTTTCTAAAAATAGATAGTGCTCCCCTCTTGTGTTAGGGCATGTGCCCTCCATACTCATTGGAAGGTAGAGTAGGTACTCCCCTATTGGACCAGGGTAGAGTTCCTCTATCTGTGGAGTCGGTGGTCCCCTATTTGATTATGGAATGACTCCTCAAAATATTACATATATATAGAGTGGGTAATCCACCACCATGTTAGGGAATAATTCCTCTATCCTCGGAGTTGGTACTCCCTTGTCATTCTAGTTTGTGGGCCCTACATTCATGTTGTTCTAGAATAGTTTTCACTTCCATATCATTATAATTTGTGGGTCCTCTAACCTAGGGTTAGTAATCTCCTATCATATCCAGGTGTGGGTCCCCCATAGTGAAAGAACTACCATAATCGGTACCCCATATCATACTGGGGTGGGGTTCCTGTAGCTATAATGATGAACTACCCTACCAGGTTAGGGTACAGATACTCGATCTACGGAGTAGTACTACCATGTTGTATCAGGATGCGGGTCCTCAATTCTTTGAGTGGTACTCCCCTATTATATCAAAGTGCGAGTCATCGCTTACTAAGTAGTGTTCCACTGACTCTGTGTTGCAGTCAGGAGTAGGTCCTCCAATAGAGTTGGATCTCCATCAATTGTGTTATATAGTTCCAAAGAATGGGCCCCACCAAATGATGTGAATAATAACTAGATAAGTGTTAGTGAACCCTTGACGGAATGAGGTGCAAGCTACTCTATACAGAAGTGATAGAGGATTCACGTGTAATTGAGGGGTCAATCTCCCTCAATAGTGAGGTAGTGGCGAGGTGCAATCCCTTATATTCTCTATCGTTATAGATAATACCTACAGTGCATAGTTGGGAGAAGTTTTCCCTCAACTGTGTGTAGTGATTAGGGGAGGGAATCATCATTTGGGTTTCTTTAGCTTGTGCTGGGTGCAAGGTGACAATGATAGAACCTCTGGTTCTAGGCACTAGTCCTAGACCTAGTAAGATGTTCCTGACAGTGAAGGTTCTCTCAGATGTACCATTAGGAATGGTAGAGTTTTTTATGATGGATTTCATCTCTTGGATGGGTGCCATTTGGGATGGCTATGCTCTGGGAGTGTGTTCTCCTAGTCTCAGGTTATGGTTAGAGCCAATGAAGAGAACCCTATTTCTAGATCTGAGGTTGGAACATTATGATGATTTTAGTATGATATGAGTATATCTGGTTGATTTCGAGTTGTCCTTGTGTCATTATCACATCATAGGGATGACAACCCTGCAGACTAAGATTACTTATCATGTACATCCAAGGATGGTTTGATATTGAGTTTCTCTCTCGATTGGGTTTCCTTCTGGCTAGGTCGAGTGGACTGTTTCCATTTAGTTTCTCCCTTTTTCTATTATAGTTTTTTGGGAACTAACTAAGTTTTCTTATACTCACCCTTATATGGGTTTTGACCGCACATTTTTTGTGTATTTTTCAGAAGAAAATCCTTTTGAATAAGTCCATAGAGGACCCAAGGAAGGTGGAACATAGTGAGCTAGACTAGATGAGGTGTTTACTAGAGATGGGTATAGGCGATTTCTTGTATTTGTAGTTAAAAAATATCTCATCCTTCCAAGAAGTTTGGAAACGTTGACAGTTTTTATTGGGTGGTTCTATTTCATCATCTTTCTCTTTAAATAATTATTTCACACTCTGTTTGTTAGATTTCTATGTATGCATTCATTGGATACTTATTGGTTTTTAAATTCAATAATTTTTGTGATCATGAAGATGTGTGTCTGTACAGGTATAGGTAAGGCTGCACATGTTACTGATATTCCTACTCTGCACTAGTCGCAGGCCCTTGTCTAATTGGTGGTGGTCTTGGGGTGTTTCAGCTTAAGCCCCATCAGGTCGGGTTGTGACCAAGTGGTATCAAAGGCAGGTTCCACTTTGGGACCGTGATGTCATGAGCTTGGTTTGGGTTGAATAGAAACAATTTTAGGAGTTTCTGAGTTCATCTCATAGGCCATAGGATATTGTCTTGGTATGGAAGATGATGTATGAATTCACCATGACTTTAATAACCTACTTATCGACTTGGTTATTAGGAAACAAGTCACTCAGAAAAAAATGGAACATGCATCATATAAGAATGGTTTTTTGTTTTTTCTTATCCTTCTTGAGGTAACTTCCCATATGAACTCTATGAACATGGTATATAATGATTCTATTTTAGGATTTCATCATGATGACAACTAGTCATGATTCTACACTGTGATTATGATGAAAATCCTCTCTATGATGTGGCTTTGGTGTAAGGAACTGGTTTAAAGGAATTACCTCTGGGTTCTCCACATGTAGTGCCACCACCTGTTGAGATGTAGTTTTTAATAGAAGTTCAGGCTGACAATCTGTGTTTGATAAGTGTGCTACATGACATCCATAGGAAGTGACCTATGTGGTACATAGGTGATCTAGACCCCCAGGTAGTAAATTACTGGATTGAGGTAGTCAAGTGAGTTTTCATCTTACTGAGGAAACCTCTCGATTAGACGGTGGTCCTAGTGGTGATCCTTCTATAGGGTTCAGCCGAGTGATGGTGGTGTTTGGTGACTATGTTTCATGATGATGAAACACTCACTTGTGTGGAGTTATAAGGACTCTTCAGGAGAGTTTTCTACCTAGAAGAATTGAGAACAATGCGTATCCAAGAGATTTTAAAACTTTGACAGGGTATCATGATAGTGGTAGAGTTTTCATAGTGGTTCGTAGACATGTCATGATACACCATGGATATGGTTTGAAGTCCATTTTTCAAAGAACACACACTCAAGAAGGGATTGCACTGGGATATTAGGAAATATTTGATCTCTTTTTGAATTCCCCACTCGGTTGGAGTACTAGAGAGAGATCTAGTAATGGAGATCTTTCAGGCTAAGGGATAGGTGGATGTGACTCGTAGTAGTGGTCATGAGGCTAAGCCATATTCACCAGTTTGAAGATGGAATGTGATAGGGTCACAAAACATGAGGCATAACCATTCCCAAACTCAAACACATGGTCTTGTAGCGTAGGAGAAGCACTGAGCATCAAGTCTACCATAGGAGAGGCGGTGTCATGCTTGTGACAATCTGGGACATCTAGATTGATATTATCCATCCATTTGTGCTTCTTAGAGGGAGTCGGTAGACTGGACTCCTTGGCTGTGGTATCATTTGGAGAAAGGAGTTCCTCATGGTGGATAACGAGGCAGAGTAGCTGGTAGAGAGGAGAGAGGTGTCACGAACTTCAAGGTGTTTCCACTACTACCCTTATGTGGTTTGTGCCAGGATAAGGGGGCTAGAGGACCTGGGTGAGTACAGCTAGAGCCCACAGAGTCCGTTGACCCGAAGGCTCTAAAAATGAATAGAGGTATGCATTGTGTCCTATCTACTATCCATAATTTCAATTTTTAGATGTTTTAGTGACATAATCTTTTTCTTTCTGAATTCTATTCGATGTTTAACTAGGGTGAAATGGGGTGTTGGTAGAACCCCATGTTGGTAGTTGTGATAGAGGGTCCAATATGACCAATTATGTGTTTGGGTAGCCCTTTCTTTTTCATTAGTACCCTAATGTGTTTAGAATTACCATTATACACAAGACACTTGAGGAGGATGCAGCGTAGATTGATGTATCACTGAACTCAAGAGAAATGGGGACTCTTTCCCCATAGAGATGTGTTTTTGGGGACCAACCAAAACTATGAGGGAGAGTCAGTACCAACCAAAGAGAACAATATTGAGTTGTATTGGATGATTTCCTTATATATTCAAATTATGGGAGACGAGATGCTATAAGGTTTTAGAGCACGTCCAGGCCTTGCCAGTGGGGTTTCCCTACTTGAACCTCTTTTTTTATGTTCGCGTCCCTGAGAGAGTTAGATCCTTGCTTAGAATCATTCCATAGTGGAATATTTAGAACCTATGATGTCTCCATAGTGTGGATTGGTTTTCTACAATCAATACATAGTTGGGATTCCACTAGTGGTTGTGGAACTGTTCTTATTTGGGTGAGATGTGTTACATCTGGAGGTTTGAGGATGGAGGGCCTTGTAAAAACAAATGTTTTCCATTGGGAACACTTGTATAATTTTTGAATACCCTCACAAGTTCAGAAAAAAACTTGAATGAAAAATTATTTTGGTTGCTTTGGTATAGTCCATATAGTGGTGGATGTGAACTTTAGGGTTTTGTTAGTATCTGCAACAAGTTAGCGAGATGGTATACCACTGGACTCTATGACTACATGAGGTATATGGTGCATGGTTCGTTCACACTTGTCATGGTTAAGGAGACATGTTCTAGTTGACTGTACAATGTTGGTCTAGTAGAATATGGTCATGAGAAATGTTTGATCTTGGTGGTTCCTCTATGTGAGTGCTTTTAAGAAACACGAGAACCCCTGATTAGCTCATTGGTGTGGGAGTCTAGTGAAGATCTTAGTTTCATCCCTTGTAATAATGATATCACTTTTCTGGGAGAAAAATCCCTAAGGAGGGTAGAAGGTAATGACTCATGATTTCACCCATAAGACTGAAAAATATTTCAAATAATATTTCTGGAGCTGGGCACTGAGTCAATGTGGGAAGCCTGGGGCTGAGGAGCCTCAGTGCGGTGATATTAAAAATATTTGATAAATTTTTTCACACACATAAAGTTTCACTTGAACTTAAATAACTCTTTTTTAGAGCCTCAAATCATATTTTTGATACCTTGATTGATTCTGAAATGTCATGGCCACCCTAGGCAAGACATAAGGTCATTCGTGCTGGGAGTTTCGATTGGGGGCATTATGGTTACATGTCGTTGAAATTGGAACTAATTGGTTTAATTTAATTTAAACCAATTACTCCCCCTAACTATAAGGTGAATGAAACAAAAATGATTGCATGTCATCTTCTACCCTTCCTCTCATATCATTGGATAATGGATGGAAACAAGCCATATTGATGAAGAAATGTGTTTCTGATCATTCTTTTTGAAGTAGATCATCCTCAGATCGAAGAGTGGAAAAATTCGAGCATCATTATAAATCCAGAGCTTTAGTGTTTTTACAACAAGGTGGGTGTATTTGAGTTTTGGTCATGGTCCCTTTCTTTATGGATCATTTTAAGGTTTTAGAGCCCAAATACAATTGCAATTTTTTCTTTCTAGGTATATCTATGTGTTTTGGGAATGAAAGGTATGAATATGGGTTTTTGTAGGTAATTATTGACTATAATTACCATGTACATGGTGTGTAGTTCAGTGAAACACACTGTGTAGCCCTTTTTATTTGGGTAAGATGAAATTTAGGGACCACACATCATGTACCAGGGTTACAAGCTATGTACTTCCCCAAACAATGTGAACGTGGCACATGGACTGGGTTATCCATGTGAAACTACATGGCTGTGTACTAAATGAAATCCATGGTACACGGACATGGGGTTTAGTAAATGGATATTTGAAATCTATAAGGGAAGACGACCCTTTAGACCAAACACACCATGTAGTATGCGATGCACGATATGTATTGGACACAATAGGCCGACCTTTGTAGAAGTAGAACACGACCAAGGGCTAGGTGAACAAGGGAATTACCTATACCACTTTTACATGCCATGTTCCCCTACATGGTTTGGTAACCCATGTGGATAAGATACACAGCTAGGTGCATGAGCGTGCTCACACGCCGTGTGTGCCTTAGTTCACAATGTGTACTACTAGGGGATCCGTCTGAGATCTTCCAACTTTTGTATCACTTTCTATGTGACTCAAATTTCATCTTGTGAATAACCTATCTTGTGTGATTTTGCATATATAACATGATGAAGGACCCCATTACGGAAAATTAGATATGAGGTGGAGTAAATTGAGCATGAAACCCTGGATGTTATTCCAAGACAATGTAGTAGATCAGTGTGGTTCTCAAAGGGAGACATTAGGATTGGTATTCCCCTATATATTCAAGGTGTTGGTTTCCCTTACCTCTCTGATTAAGAAAAGACGGGACTCCCCCCATTATGGGTGCTAGTTCATCACCTTTGGGAAGTGTCCTCAAGGGTTGTTATTCCCCAGATTGACTAGCATCTAGGTTACTCATGATGTTTGTAAGGTTATATAGTGCTCCTTGACCATGTTAGGGAATGAGACCTCCATACAGTTTGGAAGGTAGAGTAGGTACTCCACTATCAGACCAAGGTGTGGGTCCTCTATCAATACATTTGATATTCCCCTATTGGACTAGGGTGCATGTACTCTTTATATGATGTATGGATAGAGTGGGTTCACACCTATAGTGTTTGTGTGTGGTTCCTCTATCATAGGAGTTTCTACTCCCCTGTTGTTCAAGGGTGTGGGCCCTTCATACGTGTGGTTCTTAAATAGTTAGTACTCCCCTATCATTATATAGAGAGGGTCCTCTAGCATGGGGTCAGTAATCACCTATCATATTTGGGTGAAATTACCTCATAGTTAACAAGATAGAAAAGTTATTACTCACCTGTCATACATTGGTGTGGGTCCTCTAGCTACAGAGTGGTACTCCCCTATCATATTAGGCTGAGAGTCCTCAATATATAGAGTTGTATACCCCTATTGTATTAGGTTGTGTGAACTCCATGCTCTGAGTGGTACTCCCCTATTGGATCAAGGTGTGAGTCCTTTCTTATGGATTAGTACTCCCCCATATCTAAATAGTAGCAGGGAGAGGGTCCTCTATTGGAGTTGGAGATCCCTCATTTTTTGGATAATGTTATGAGGAGCTATCCCCTCTAATTGATTTGAATGAAACCTAGGTAGGATTTAGTTCTCCCTTTAAAGAATGAGGAGTCAGATAATCCATACAATATCAACCTAGGTTTCCTAGGTTAGTTAAGTGAAGTAATCTCTCAACTATGGGGCAGTGGAAAGATGTGAGTCCCTCCATTATCTCTTATTAAAGAGGATTCCCTTAATTTATAATCTGGAAAAGTTCTCCCTCAACTATTTGTAGTGGTGATGGGTGGGCCTCCTCATTTTCATTTCTTGAGGTTGCTCTGGGTGCACGGTGATGACGATAAGACATCTGGTGATGGGTACTAGATTTGAACCTTGTAATATGTTTTCGATGGAGAATGTTACCTCAAAAATACCTTTAGGGATTGTAGATTTTTTCCCAATGAAGTGTGTCTCTCGGATGGGTACAATCTGGGATGGGTGAGTTCGTGTAGTGTGTTATCATGGTTTTTTTACCATTAGAGCATACGAAGAGAATCCTATTACTGGATATGCAGTTGAATCCTCAACAGACTTGGAATTTGAGATGAGTATATCTGAGTGATTTCTGGGAGATGTTTTGGTGTTGTCACGTGTCACGGATGACACCCCTTGTTGACTAAGATGACTAGTCATGTACAACCACGAATGGTTTGAGATGGGGTTTCTCTCTCAATTATGGTTCCTTCTGGCAATGTCAAGTGAAATGTTTCCTTTTAGTTTCTTCCTTTTACTTTTAGGGTTTTTGGTGCTCCTAAAAAGAGTTTTTATACTCACCCCTACATGGTCTTTTACCTCAAATGTTTTTTGTTTTTTTCAGACCACATACCTTTTGATGGAGTCCACAGAGGACCCGCGGTAGGAAGATCTTAGTGAGTTAGACCCACTAGGGTGATTATCAGAGATGGGGAAAGGATCTTTTCGATAGTTGTAGTTGATAGTGATCCCATCCTTCTGAGATGGTTGAACTCTTTTACTGTTTTATTTGGTGGGAATTTTTTCCCTTCTTCACTTTCATCACCTCTATTTTATTCTAGTTGTGGGATATAAATGTACGCATGCATTGGTTACTTACTGGTTTTTTTAAATTTCATCATTTTGTGAGCTTGGAGATGTGTGTGTGTACATGTACATAGTTAATGCCTCCCATATTAGTGATATGCCTATTTGGTGCTAGTTTCTATCCCATTTCCAATTGGAGGTAGGCTTGGGGAGTTGCAGCTTGAGCCCTGTTGGGCAAGGTCGTTACACCCTTCATCATTAATCCCTTTTTGGGAGTGTATTTTAATAGATTATATTATATTTAATTTATTTTTTTATATTGCATGGTGTGATTGTGAACATAAAGACCATTTGGGTATGTCTGTGGCCTGGCTAGCCTTTGAAGTTTCGTCCAACCATTTTGAAATTACATTAAATTATCAAATAATGGTAGGTGGTCCCTAAATTCACCCATTTTATATCTTTTATTATAATTTAATGTGATGGAACCTCACTGATATGATATGTGATGCCCATAAAAATTAATTAAATGGTCTATATTGTAAATTACATTAGTTAACCCACTTTTTCAAGCTTTGTTCCTTATATGAAGGTGGTTCCTAGTGGAACCCCTAGGCGGTGATTTTGACATCGAAAATTGGATAATTAAACAGTGTTTTAAAGATAAATGGATTTTTTAGGAAAGTGGACATTAAAATAGAAATTGGACTTGAACTTGAAACCATATTTTAGAATTCATATATTGTTTTGTTTTTTGAAATGAAAAGGGAGAAATGGTGTTAATAACATATGTTGTGTATTTAGAATTGGTTTATGGGAAGGGTACTAAAAAAATTATCCACTTTTATATTTTGGGAAGGAGTTTGGAAATGTTAATTTTCCATGAAATTGAAATGGGTTTGGGTAATGGGAATTGGAATTTTTTGGAACTAAAATATTAAATGATTCATTATTACTTATATTTCATGCTTATGGTTGTTATTGGGTAATCCCATGGTGCAAAAATTCCCCAGATGGATACAGTTGTGATTGTTAAACATGGGGTGAACAAAACCCCTATATGGATGAAATTGTTTGCTTAAAACAAAGGTGAACATGGCCAATGGGATGACGTTTTGGGATATATTATCCTGTTGTGAACATGAATCCCCAGGTTGATGTAGTTGAGGGTTGAACCAATTGTGAAAATGGCCCCGAAGTGGATGCATTTGTGTTGTTTAAACATGGGGTGAATATAGCATAGAAGTGGATTTTGTTTGGCCATAGAAGAAATTATTACCAAAAATATTAGATGGTTTTTAATGATTATTCTAATGTTATCACAAACACCAAAACACTAGCTGAAGTTGGTTTTCACCCTTCCTAGGGTTAACTAAAACCATGATTTAGTGTATCTTTCATTCCTTTTAATTTATTATTTTTTATTTTTTAAAAATAAATGTGTTTCTCGAGAACTAATGTATGAAATTTTATAAACCGGTTATATTTAAGTATGCCATTGCTGGTGGTGTATTTAGTTAAATTTAGACCCATATTGGACCAACATGGAACCTGGGTACCTAGGTACACTCCATTATTGGTTGTATTATTTGGTTTAGTGATATGACCGATGTTCTTTCTCATTTATTTTATTCATAGGTTGAAGTTAGATGATTGGACTGAGATGGTCTTAGAACTATATCAGGATATGATGTTTGAATCACTTTTATATTTTTCAATCATTATTTATGATGTATGATCCACACACACGATATCTTATTTTTTTTGTACAGAACATTCATTTTCTATCAAATGTGATGTTGTATTTATTTTTATCAGCCAATTCCATGGTTTCCATGTTTATCTAGATTCATATTTTAGAATTTATTTATAATCTATTTAATACTATGATAATAATTGAAGAATCATCATATGATAACCTCAGGGGCCACCTATACTAGTCAGTAGCCTTTGACAAAAATGGGGGGTTCCCCAGAGGTGATGTAGTGAACTAGTCCAGTCACTATTTATAGTGTGAGTTGGGCCAGGAAGGTAAAAATATGTATCATAGGGTTTTTTATTTACAATTTGGTAAATTTTAGACAAGGGACTAGGATGTTTCCAAAGCTTTCTAGTGAGCTTATTTCATGGTGATTTAGTCCAATGTATGGGGGGGAAACCCTTATTACCATGTATGGTAATATTCATTCATGTATTGTATTTTTAAATTGACCAACTTCCACATTGAGGGGCACACATGAGTTTGATTTCAATAATTTATGAAATTTTTACTCTTGGATGGCATGGAAAGATGGTGTGTGCGATCATGTATCATCTTGTGTAGATTGGATGGATATTTTATTAATTTTTTTTTGCGATTGAGAATTGACTGGGATTCATATGTGATGGTGTTTTATATTCTTTCAGTGTCCATATCCTCTAGTAATTTATAAATATATATATGAAATGAAATAACAAATAGGTGTTGTTTATTTAAATATTCAAAAACCATTTTTAAATTATTATCTTATATAAATTTATTGTTTCATTAAAATTGAAAATCTTCTCATGTGACATTGGGTTAATATGCATGTATAAATTCATTCTTATAGTGATGGTTTTGGTTAAATAATGATTTTATGAGTAACCTATAATGTTTTTCCTTCATAACGTGTGAATGGAATTTTATCTTTCCCAATCATGGAATTTAAAACATGATAATGATTATGAATTTTATAATGATAGGTTATAACATCTTCTAATTTTTCAATACATCAGTTGAATTTTTGTTTGTTTAATTAAAATGAATATTAAATTATGGGACCCTAATGGTTTGGGGAGATATATTTTCCTTATGGTTATGACCTAAACTTGTTTATAGGTAATTGTGATAGATAGATAGAGAGAGATATCCTAAGTGGTGATCCAGTGTATCGGTAGTAGGAATTTATGGTTTTAGGTTGTGACCATGAGGTTGTGAGATACTTCCTTGTATCACAGTTGCTCGTGAACCTTATGAGATATGTGTATGACCCTAGAATGGGTGTGTTGGTTTGTATTTACATTATAATTGGTGTGTATATATGTGTGGGACCTAGAGTAAGTGATTGTGTTTGATTTGGTTGACACCATGTGTTTTGGAGAATTGGAAAAAAAGTTGATCTTATAAATATGGAGGAGATAATGGGCGGTCATGTTGTTAGAAGTGAATCATGATGAATGCCAGGATTATTCAAGGAAAGCCTTAGGGATTTATCTAGCCAAATTAAAATGACATTCTAGGAGGCACAGTCAAATTTCTGAATGGGTGTGTGGGCCTAGAATTGGTAATTCATGACTCAAGGGTCCTTGAATTATTGGATAAGTGGTTATAGGGGGGACATTAAACCTCGATATATTTTATCAGATAAATATGGGAAGCACAGATCAATGGTGTGAGGTGATGTTTTGAATATTTTACTGAGAATATCGGGGGTAAGAACTGGTTTCTATTTAATGAGATTAATGTGGTGTGAAATGGATATTCGTGAGGCTATTTGGTTTTGTATTGGTGAGTCATACCATCTGTATTCCATGGAAAAAAATTGGGTCTCAGAGGATATTCTTTTATGTGGTAGTAATAATTCCATGATGAACATGGTTCATGGAATCTTGGAAAAGTGTCATGGGGCTATGGTGGGTCTTGGTTGGAAAGTCCTTCTTGATGCGAGGTGTTTGATAGTTTGTGAGATAATTTATGGATGAGAGGGATGGTTACTTTGAATGGGGTTTGTTATATCCCCAAGGTTAATGGTGACATGATGGAGGATCCTATGTGTGGTGGAATAAGTTCTTAGATTTGAAAAAGATAGTGGTGTTATAGGTCAATAAATTCATTGATCATGGCCTAGGAGATTGAAACAAATTGAGTTAACCTAGAGCTATAGAGGTTTTATTTCCATTTCAGTACAAGGGAATTCATATGGTGGGAGTTCACCATTGGAAATTGAATAGAGAGTACATCATTATAGTCTAAATATTGGTAAATTTCATGTGTTCCATTAATTTAACTAGGGAACATGTAGTAGATGATGTTTTATTTTATGCTCAGTTTAGAGTGGGGAAATTACATCCAATCATTGAGTACAGAGATAAATACATAATTGGATATTGTGTTTGGTATTTTATTAAGTGAAATAATGATATGGAAAATCATATGGTGGGGAGTGACGTATTGGTTGTAGGTATATGAATCTTATACTAGAATGGTTGTATGCATGTGGAGCTGTCCATGAAGCATTATTTGTGGAATCATGATGTTGGTGAAGAAAAAATGATATGCATTCCAAGCATCCACAAGGAATCCCAAATAGTAAATCGAGTGTGGTGGTGGATCGAGACCAAGCACTGGATACATGATCAATATGGTTTTAAAGAAATGGAAGGGTTCTTAGACCCAAGGTGTATTATTTTGTGTGGAATGATAGGATGAGGAATTTATATAATTAATGATATAACTATGGAACTTCACCATGAGTCAGGTACAGATCCCAGTGAGTGGATTTGTGTGATTGCAGGACATCTCTAGGCATGAAGGCATCAAGAAAAAATAACATGCCAATACATCAGAAAATGGAGCCGAGTGTTTTTTAGATGAGTTAGCTGAGGATGAACTGATTTTCATTTTCTTATGGAATTAGATTCATTAAATTTCATTGAACATTTGGAAAATAATTTCATAGATTACAGATGCATTTATGGAATCAAACTGTGCCTTTCAAGGAAAAGCTGGTATATCGCTGACTGATGCATGGATGACAATTATCTGTCCATCCAAATTTGTAATAAGGTAATGAAAATGGGTATTTAAATTAATATAGAATTAACATCTTTTTAGGTTTGGTATGTTTAAAAGTTCACTAATATTGTCATTGGAAAATCAAGATCATGTTTTGATAAGAAATTTGGATGGTTGGTAGCACCATGGATCTGAATGGGCATCGTTGAGTTATGTTTTTTGGTGTGGTAAAACATAGACATAAAGGATAACTAGATGATGAAATATGTGTAATATAGGATATATGGGTTCAATTGAGTGCTGTCTTACTTATTTTTTAATAGTATATGAGTATTTTCTTAGTCATTGGCAGCTTTTGAACCTTATGTTAAAGGTTTCACATAAGAAGCTCAACAAGCATTCAATGATAGGATGTGGTCACATTAATGGATGTTTACATCTATGAAAGGTTAGGATTTATGTTAGGATGACCACTGAGGTATCCTAAGGACATAATTAACTATAATGGTGTGGTTTTAATATCCCTTATTTATATGGTATTTTGACCATCAAATTGAGTTTGAAGTTCTCGATCACCTGATGGGTAAAATTTTGATCAAAGATTCGAAATGGAATTATGATTTGTTACATATTAAGTTGGGTTGTAAATATATAATCATCCTTAGAGGGTATCTCAGGTGCTCAGGTGATCCATAGTGTAATGTCCCAAACCATGATCTAGTAAAATGGTTCCCGAAGCCATTACACCACACAGCCTCATGCACGCATCCCACCATTCCATTGGATACTGATTAGCAGAAAGGGTCATTAATTATATTGTGGGGAGAAAATACCCTCTATATAAACACTAAATATGGAAAATTAAATTATTAATAAATATATAGAGTGATATATAATGAATCCAAAGTAGTAATCATTATAGATACCCTAGGCTAGTTCCAAATAATACAACCATGCACAGACATGTTATGTAAAAAAAATGAAAATACCATACAATTTTTAATGCTTAAAACATGAATATACTAATAATGAAATAAAAATACAATAATCTAAATCCTATTGGAATCATGAGTATTTGCTCAGCCCCCATCTGGATGTCAAATACAAATCCATAGAAAATTAATTGAAATTGGGAAAAACCATGTCCTAACCTATAGTCCGTAGATAGTTTGAGGTTCCAATTGGTAGCCCAAAATAAGTGTGAGTAAAACTGAGTATAAGACCACCAATGTTTTCTAATAAACATAAAATTAGTGCGTATAAAATGATACAATATTGTTCAAGTACATGAAAAAATGGAAGCAATAAGAAAAATGACATATATATAAACCATCTCCAGTTTAGGTTCCTCATGGGATAGATGGTCGACCATACATTCTTCAACCTAAGGCACAATATCTCTAAATATACAATAAAAAATAAATATATATTCACAAATATTTATGTATATCAAAATATTTATGTAGTAGCCAGGATGTAGGGATTAAGACATAGACTTCCCCAAAAGGATATCATACGAGTCTCATATATTAAATAAGGGACTTCATACTCAATGATCAGGGATGACATGACCATTAGATTCATACATTTAATTATGGATTCCATGGCTAATTACATCCATTAATGATAAGGGACTTTATACCCAACAATTTAAATTAATTTTAAGGGACGCCATTCCAAATAATTTAACATGATTGGTAAGGGACATCATTCCCATAATTACCACTAATAAATGGGAACACCATGTCAGAAATGTGTATAAAAATATGGGAACTACCATGTCCAATAATAATAAAATCAAAAATGGTGATATTTTGGTCCAAATATAGAGAATAATCAATGTTTAATCACATCCATATAATATCGCGAATCAAGACCATGGAAGGTCACCCATTCCATTTATCTATGGGATTCATTCATAAAATCCATATAATAGTTACAGTAGATAAATGGTAAAGCATAGTCAACTTTCACAAACACAATTACATTTATCTAATATCCATTCATTTAATCCCAATTAATCATTTCATTTATCAAATCACATAATAATGATAAATAAGTCCATGTGTAGAATACCTTCCATACTATAATTGAATTCTTTTGATTTTAATTGACTAGTCCTTCATGGCCTTAAAAAATAAGGTAAATTTTCAAGGACCAAGTGGTTAATACAAACCATTTTTTTGATTAATGAATTTCACTAATAAGGGTCACGCTCAATACCCCAAAGGGGGAGGTTATTTATTAAGAAAAACAACGTTCATTATGAATTTTTTATTGAACCCACCTTGAAGGTATGGTTCTGGTGAGGTCATCAAATAAGACAATATATACAGGAATAGTAGAAAATATAAACAAGGTGTATGTGACCAACTTATGTCATTTAATGTTTCTGAAGTAATGTGTGGAATGTTTAGTATGTGAAAAAACAATACACTTTATAAACGACGAAACATTTAAGGGAAATCATATATAACATCTGCCTTAAACCAAGGAATATTTAATCATCCATTAAAGGGATTTTATTCCATCCATAACTACAGATATTGGAATAAAAGAAAAACAACATGAAAATAGGGCATATAATCTCACACATAAATATTATTTTACCTAGAAAGATAAAAAAATAAAACAAGGAAAAAGAATTATAAACGTAGAATTGGATATATAATGTTATTAACTACTAATGAATCAACCACTATAAAAAGTAGATACATCCAATAAAAAATTCGGAACCAAAGGGTAGCTTGAATGGGATACTATACCCAGAAAAGAGTAGAACGTCATATTATGTTTTAATAGAGACATGGGAAAAATCATAATTTCACCCATTTTTAATGTGGTATATGATTTGGATGCACAATATGATAAAACATGTTCCAAAAATGAGACAAAAATTTATATATAGAACATAAAATTAAATGGTTATGTTAATGATTAGAAAAATAATGCACACCCCATGTAGAGATACTGTACAAGTGATCTACCCCCTCACATGGTTTCACACAAGGCTAGACGAGATTGTGTTCCAACCTTAAAATAATCGTTAAATATATTACAAAGGATTACAAAATTATATAGTCCACCTCACATGGATAACAATATGGTTATCCTAAAAAAGTAGGATTCAAAATTGAGATTCATGATTGGTACTAATAGTGCACCTACTTTTATCATTTAAAAAACCGTGCTTTAAAATTTTCATGCTCTTAAAACGCAACCGAACACTCGAGAAACCACTCAGGCATTAAAAAACTACTAAAACAACATATTTAGAGCATTTCAATCCAAAATATTACATTTTAGGTTTATTTTAATATGTTTACCATCCACTGAACTAAAAATTCATACCCCTTTGAAAACATAAACCTATCCAAATCATGAAGAATTATAACCTTGTCACCTAATAAATTCTTATCCCAAATAAGACTTGGGGAACAATGAAGCATCAACCAACCGACTTGGGTTGTGAAATTTTATTCATATGTCTACTTTTGATTATTTTTAATTCCCAATGTACCTTCAAGCATTACATTAATAATATGGTACTAAATCTATTAAATCTTGATCTAACACTAGTAACCTTTAATTAAATGTTATGATGAATCTTACTGATGTCTATGTAAGCTGATCCATGAGCATGTTATCATCTCTTTCATCATTCAACAAAATTTACTCCCGACTATAGGATCTAGATTTTTTTGTTCGATTCCGATTTTTGGTACCCTCATCAACATAATTGAATATTTAAAAGCACCTTCAATATCCAAATGATGATCCTAGAATGATTTTAATTTCATAGAAATGGTTGATCTGTAATTGAAATATTCAGCCTCTTTGCATCATCACTTCAATGAAAATTTCCCAAAAAAACCTTTAAAATACACCTGCCTCACCTAACGGTGTTCTGGACATAGTTACCCAGTGAACACACTCAATTAATCTAAAGAAATCTTATTGAAAAACATTAGCTGACTATTTATGATAACTCTTAGCCTTAAGTGTTGGTGCATCCAAAACCCAATCTCGAATACTTTAAATAAAGGAACCATGAAATTTATTATTTGAAGATAACTAAATCCCCTAACCAACTATCATTTGTTTATATTGACAAATATTATATTTTTATTAATTTTACACAACATGAATATATGTGCATTACTGGCCCATCATCCTTAGATCATCGCAAGATAAACATCATCTGATACCGACTAAAAGTATAGGTAACATTGGAATCAAATAATAGAGTCCAAGGGGATCATAAAATGAAGTTCATACTATGAAATTTAAAAAATGAAATGTTATTAAATATCCAATAAAGTTAAAAATAATAATCCCCAACCAAGCCCTGGGGTGGTACCTGAGATGGAGGTCAAGTCAAAGAATCAGCTGGATTTTGTGAGTCCATCCAACAAAATTATTACATATGAATCCAATATTTACTCAATATAACCTATGCCTATGTTTATATCCAGGTCATTAACCAATTCATTCATAAAACAACCAAACTATTTCACTAAATTTTACTAGAAAACCAAGTGTACATTGGTCTATTTAAGCAATGGACCATGAGATCCAAAACAACCATCACAGTACGAGTTTTTTACGTCCCATAACCCTTCCCACATGAGGGTCGCCCACCAAATACTAACTTACTATCGCCCCATAGGAACTTCCTTATCATCACACCAAAAAAATACTTCCTTATGTCTAACCTTAAACCACTACTTGAGCACAACTCCTATAGATTCCATCTCTAAAGACATAATATATATATAGCCGTATATATAACTGACACTCTCCCAGAATACTCATGATGATGTGAAGATATATGAAATAACCACCTCTAAAATAGAAATACATTGATATTCAACACATAGTCACGCATCACTATTTTGGATCCATGCTATTATCAAAAAATGCTAGAATTTTCTAAAAAATCCATAACACAACATCTCAAAGTGGTGTGTGACCAGGTTAAACCATGGGATAACCGTCTAAGGACACTTGGATTATTTTTAAGGTAGGCCTCATCATAGGGTCACATTCATTAATTTATCAAAAACATTCAGTCTCTAATCCCAAAAGCACCATATTTAGATCTATCTATCCTTCAAAAACCCTCAAATGATGACTCATGTTCTATATAAACCAATTTCCACGATAAATTGTTACAAACTAAACTTTCTAGTTAAGTTGATTCCAAATTAATCTCTTTTTGATTTGAAATGGTCTTTATGGTAATGTTACATTTACTAGGAAGACACACTCCTCATAATGAGATCTCAAACCTAGGTCAATATACTTTAGATAAGACTTGTAATCATATCCTTAATGTACTTATGAATCCTTCCATGAAATCATGAAATTACACCATCCAATGTATTACATGACCTTGTCACTCAAACTGAAATGGATTTAACACATAACTTTTTATATAGATGGGTACAACATGTAAAATGTGTGATACTATGATACTATTATAGTATAATAGGCATTTCTATATCTCATAATTTTCAATCCCAATGGTACTATATATTGCAATGTAACACAACATCTCATGACTATAAATAGGCAGATAACCTTTTGAGTTACCTATGTTAAAGGAGAAGGGGCCACATGATCATCACAATGGCTGACCATGCCCTTGGAATGTATAACCCACTGAAATGGAGTATTATATAATTATCATCCCCTTAATAGGGATAAACCTATCGAATAACCACCAATATACCTGGGGTGTGTTTTCTCGCCACTTAGAATATAATATTGAAAAAATGGAACCTGAACAACACCTCACATTTGAACTCTTCATAATAATTTATAAATGATTTAATTTTTAAGGGTGGTACCTCTACCAAAATTTCACATTACATGTATATGGAATCAACCCTAAACCTGATTAATTTCTAAAGAGTTCACTAGGACTTACTACCAAACCTTTTGGTCCTACCTAACCTCGTAAAAAATCATAATAATCCCATGGAAATTCTCATGTTCCAGTCAAGGAATATCTAAAGGAAACATTTAAACATGAACCCTGTATAAGGTTCTATGATATAAAAACATCTAACTGATTTCACTTTAAAGAATTTAATCAAATCTCATTTATTACCAAACTTAGGTCATCTCATGTTTAAGGGATTAAAAGTTACATTTATAAGGGAAAACTATAGTAAGTACATTATTTAGTAGAGGTCATGTTTCATTACACAAATTAAATCATAATTTCCTTTTTAACCATCATTTAGTTATCCATAAGTTCTCACAATATGGACCAATTAAAGAAAACTGTCAATTCCTACCTATAGAGGAAAACACATTTTAGGTTTTAATTTAAATTTTCATAAATTAAATCCTCACATTAATTGGGTTTTATAAAAAATAAATTTTCATTATCATTAATAGTGATATATTTAGTAAAATTCCACCAAATATTTATATGTAACTCTTAGAAGTGGTTTTAGACACTTTAAACAAACATTCCATATTTTTCAAAAACATACCCCATGGAACTAAGAATGATTGTATAAATGTTAAGGTTTAACTATAAGGGTCCCATCATTTAAAACTGATTCTATTTATCCTTAACCCATTAGAAGTTTTATGATTAAATATCAATCAAAACCTTTATGGGATTATCATAAATTCATATCATGTCATAAATTACCTACTTCAGTTGATTGAAGATTATTTCATAAGCATAAAACACCATGATCAACCTACTTGGGTCATGTCCAGTTGGCGAACATTATGAAGCCAAAAAAATTTATGAGTAATATTTTACAAAAATTAAAATTTATATAATGGTATAACTAGTTGATAAGCCTTTATAATTTAAAATTGGAATTCATGTAACTAAAACCAAACCATGCATCTAGTATCCAATTATAACATGCCATCTATGATTATTTGATTAAAGGGATATTCATTCCCAATTTATGTAAGTATAAGGCTAACAAAACACAATTGTAATTTATGTAATCTAAATCATCTAAAATTTTATCCTAGGTAGTTGTAGTTTCATGGATTGAACATATGATGATTGGTTTTTCAAAGTTCCACCATCAAGCTATGTGGGAAAACACCATTTAGGATGATAAAGAAACACTAATTAATCAATTTCATATCTCATTAGTCCTAAAAAGATGTTATCCAAATCATTAATATTTTTCTTAATTCATATATATAAATTATCCAGAAATTGAATAGCCAAATCTACATGGCATCACATATTTATGGAATTTGTATCTTTTTGTTCACCCAATGATGAATTTAAAAATACTTCCTTTACCTATAGGGAAAAGGACAATAACCATAAATTTTAAACTCATGGAAATTACATCTCTCACTTATGTAAAATAATAATCAAATATAATAACTAACTATCATGAACATCCACCCCATTTTTGGAAACATGATCTTTCCCTCATGTGTGGGTAAATTAAACCCATAAATTATCTATTCATGAAGTTCTGACACATTTCTAGTCTCATATCAACCATTCCCAAATTGTATGAAAAATAAAATAAAAATAAACTCAGATACAAATTTGTAATTTCATTGATCGGGATCCCCTAAAATAGTTTTTTGGAGCTGATTCACCAGATGTCCTCAAACACTCCTCCAGATATGGTAGAGCCTTCTAACTAGTAGTGATGGTCTATAATGGTATGATTGAAAGACTATACCATCTGGATTAGTACTAAATATAAAAAATACAGTGAATAAAGGTAGTAGAATATCAATAATTAATGAAAATCTATAAAAAATAGATACACTAGGCCACTTCAAAATAATAAAACAATTCATTTACATGATAATTCTAATATATCTAGTAATCATACAACAAATAATACATATACCATGAATAAACTGTAAAAATAAACAACTCATACTCCTTTAAGTATATTGAGTATATAATTATCCCATAGATCCATATCAAGTCATTTTCCATAGAAAATTAACAACAATGTGGCATGAACCATGTCCTAACCTTCAAATAAGAGATATATCCAAGTACCAATCAATGACTAGAAAAGGGTGTGAATAAAACATTTCAGGGAACCACCTCTAATATTGTTTGAATATCCAACAAGTGATTATAAAATGAATCAATAATTTCATGTTACAATAATACATTGAAGTAGTAAGGTAAATCAAATACTCATAAATTGTTTTGATCATATGTTACTCATGGGACACCTAGATGACCATACCTACATCACCCTTTTCCAGAATAACTTTGACCATGAAAATATATATGTATATGTGTATGTATGGTTATATATATATATATATATGTACGGTATGGGACCTAAGGCTTAAGACCCATACATCCACCTAAGGATATCATACAAGTATCGCAATTTAAAGATGAGACTTCACACCAAGTGAACTCAATAAATGATAAAGGGAAAATTTCATAATCGCTAATAAATAAGAGCACCATGTCTAGGAGCGGATGAATATAACTTAGACCTCTAATAATAATCAATTGAACAATGGGGAATTTAACATCCCAATACAGAATAAATGCATAATGTAATCACATACATGTAATACCATGATCATGCACAAGAAGGTTCTCACATTCCATTAATCTAAGATATTGATTGATAAATTTCATATAATTCTTAATGTATAAAAGGTTCCAAAATATTCTACATTCCCTACCACAATTACTTTAATCAACTAGTTATTCATGTAATAAAAATTAATAATTTAATTTATTAAATCATATATAAGTTATAAAGTGGTCCAGCTGTAGAGTAATTTTCATTCAGCACCTCAATTCTTTTGAATATTTTTGATCAGTCCTTCATAACCATCATGTATGATGTAGATTATCAAGGACCTAGTGATTTGTCCCAAAAATTTAATTCATTGGGAAATTGTACAAATAAGATGCATTCCCAACACCCTTAAGTGTTTATAGAAAAATATATTATCATTATGGGTATTTTATTGAACCCAAACCATAGGGTTGGTTCATGTTGAAATCATCACCTCAAAATATGTTACAATGTTTCATATGAAAAATATAAAAGGTCTAGGTGATCAACTTATGGAATTTTATGTGTTATCACTAATGTGAAAACAATAAATCATGTAGCCCAATAACACAATTTATAAACCACATATCTTTTATGGGGAAGAATATTGGACATCGATCTTATTCCAAGGAATCATAACTCATCCATTGATGGGATTATATTTTAGTTAGAAAGATAGAAATTAGAAAAATAGTGAAACACCCTAAAAATGTGACACATAAGCTCCCATGGAAATAGAATTTTATAAGGAAATAAAAATGAAGAAAATAAGGAAGATGAATAAGAAAAATACATTTTTTATCCCACATGATCAATGAATATCGATTTAGACACAATATGAACGAGATCCATCAATAAAAAGTGGATGAATCAAAGGAGAGATCAAATAGGGAAACTATGTGGAGAAAGAAAGAGGTGAAAGGCAGAATAAGGTTTAAATATTACAAGTGAAAAAATAATTTCATCCATTTTAAAGTTGTTAACAATTTGAAAAATAATGCACCAACCATACACCAGTACTAGCCATATAGTACAAGAACATACATCGATAGGATCAGAGTTTAAAAACCTTTATACAACCCTTGTAGATCTACTATCTAAGTGATCTACCCCTATAATTGTATGTTGCATGGCTATAAGAAATATTTCACCAAATGTATGATATATATATAATTCATTGCAGTGTTTTTAATAGTCATCTGGGCCACCTAAACTGATTAACAAAACGATGATGATTACCAAAATAGGCTATATGGTTCATTTTCATGGTTATCACTCACTATACACTAATTCTGCTCCTATAACTATCTTTAAAAAATCTGGGATTCAGAAGCCTGATTATCTCCAAACGCAAGACACATATCCAACCTTAAAACAAATTTTAATTTTTAAAATAAATTTTAATGCCTCAAAATTCCATTCCAAATTCTAGTCTTAGATTTGGATCGTGTACAAAAAAAATTCAAACTCCTTTTAAAATGTGAACGAGTTGAAAACATGGGGCATTACACTTGGGAAATTTGGGTTAGTTCAATATTTTTGTAATGGATATTTGTGGGGAACAATGTTTTGGGGAACCATGAGAAACCTTAATATTTGATATTTTTTAATTATTTTTATACGGATTACGGATTGCATGTTTGGTTGGGTCATGGTTAAGTAATGTTTTTTGAAATTTAAAGAGGAAATAGTTTGATATTTCAGAGGGGTTATAGGGATATCAATATGGTTTTAATATGGTATGATTGAAAATATGACCTAACGAATTAGAGGGATTTTTAGGTGGTAGGACTAGGAGTGTTCCACTTAGATAGTTGTTGCACAATTTGAAAACCATTCATCCAAAAACAGTGGCCCATTTAAATGTTTGTTTTTATAATTTTCCATTTTTAACTTTATAAGGTGAAGAAACAATTTTTTCTCCTCCTATTCACATGAATCCCTTAAAACTGATCCCCTCCTCCCTCTCTTGATTCAACTCCATTTAAGAGTATTTTTTGGCGTTCTTTGGATATTATTGGCATCTATAACCTTCAAACTATCTTATGATTTTCTTCATTCAATAGTAATAATTTCTCATTTATTAGGTTAGTATTTTTATTGGTGATTCCATTAGAACATGGTTGAATCACCTGATTCTTTTGAGGATTTCATATAACATTCACACAAGAGATCCGAAGATGATTTCTTCCTACTGATACCTGAATTCTTTATGGAGGCATGTTGAGATATTAATTTTATAAGGGATTCACTTAAAATTTTATGTTTTTAATTTTATCTTCTAATTTGGTTAGAGAATTGGCCAAATTTGGGGTTGGGAATACACTACAACTAATCCATAATTTTTTTCTATGGTTCTTATGAGGTGATATGTTTTGGTTGGACATTTGTAACTTATAAATTTTAGGAATCGGTTGTTATTTAATTTTAATGGATTATAATTAGTTGTTTGATATGACATGGAATGAGTTAGGAGCTGAGAGTGATAGTGAGGACCTTTTGGGTATGGATGAGGCTTGGCACACCTTGGTATCCCCTACTACCCATTGGACAAATATACGAGAGCATTGAATAATGGTTGGTGGTCTATAAATCCACCAAATAGTATTTTTTTTATTCTATGTACTTGTGATGTATTTCTAACTAGTTTATCAAGTGATGATCCTATAAATAAATTAACTATATTAAATTTTAACTTACCTTATTCAACCTCTATTTGACATTCTCTAAGCCTAATGGGAAGGTGGATTCTTTTGGAACACTGTTGCAATAATTTTATGATTGGGATTTGTATAATTAATTTTTATTAAAAATTAATCTTAAATTTTTCAAAAGATGAAATTTTAAATAGAAAATATAAGTGGTTATTGAAATATTATTTTTGAATTATAAAATTTTATTGTCTTTTGAAATGGGTAAGGTGAAGTGGTTTCGATGACATGAACGGGTTAATTTCGAATTGGGGTTTGAATAGGTTATTTGAAATGTTATTTGGATCATAATTTTGGGAATGGAGATGGAAATGGTATTTTCCATTTATATTGAAATGGGGTTTAAATTTTTTTGGGCTAATGGAAATGGAATTTATTTTGTAATTGAAATAATAAATGATCCACTATGCCTTATATTTATTCTTAATGGTTGTGATGGTTAAACTAAATGTTAAAATAACCCATAATAGGGAATCATTGTGGTGGTTAAACTAGGGGTGAACAAGACCCTTGGGTGGAAAAAATTTGATGGTCATACCAAGGGTGAAAATGATCCATAAGAGGAAGAAATTTTATTTTTACACATGGGGTGAACATAGATCTGTGGTGAATTTAATTTATGGTTAAAACCAAGATGAACATGACCCATTAGTGAATGAGGTTTTGTTGGTTAAACCTAGGGTTAATATGGCTCCTCAGATGGATTTGTTTTTATTTTGTCAGAAATGGGTATGTTAATACTAGGGGGATAAAGGATGGAACAATCATTGTTACATGTTCATAGAAACCTTTTAAATGTCCAATGAAGGTATTTACCATTAAATGGGTGAACTCAACTACCAGGGTTTGGTATTTTTAATGCCTTTTAACTTTTTTAATTGTTTTAATTGTAACTAATTAGATTTATAAATATAACATGCACTTGTATAAACTGATTATTTTTGTGGACATTGTTTGAAGTGTCCTTACATGTTATACTCACACTCTACTCAAGGCATCAAGTCACATGAGTACCCGAGAATACAATATTCTAGTTTTTAGGTTCAGGTTCATCA